>CM066034.1:629490042-630090042 GCA_033557465.1 Ichthyophis bannanicus | reverse complement strand
GTAAAAACTACATCTGCAGTACCCAACATTTTAAGCACATACTGTACAAAAGAGCTAAAAGAGGGCCTGTAAAATTAACCCAGAGCTCCTTCATAGCTGCATGGCAGTCCGCCACTGGGTTGTTGAGCCATCTTTGGATCACTGAAATATAACTCCTTTATCTCAAGTACAATTTAGTAAAATCATATTGTCAATGGCAGAATCAACGTTTAGTATATTAAAAATGTATCCATTTTCATGAATGCTAATATCCAAATATTGCTCAGCATTTTTGAAATATTTTTAAAGGAGAATTATTACAATGAAGTAAAACTTACGACCAGAGCCTTGACCTTTCTGTTGGTATGAGTTATCCACTAGACTCTGAGAGCTCTGTGAGCTCTGATTGCACTGTCCTCCACAATTACCGCTCAAGCCAGTTGTGGATGTTTCTGTTGATTTGGAATACCAAAGAGTAGGAAGATATTTCTGTTTAACTTTCATATCGTCTACTTGAAGATGTTATGAAACTTCGTTTGCAAGAACCTAGAAATTTACCTACATTTTCTCTGTTTTCTATTTAAGACATTGTAGCAACAATCCTTGGACAGAAACTATAGACCATAGTTCCCTCCAAAACCTAATTACAAGCATGCTAAAACTTTCTGAGTGTTGATTGTGGCTTTCTCCCTCTTAGGGACTGTAAAAACTATGTCTGCAGCACCCAACATTTCTAGTACATACTGTAGAAAAGAGCTAAAACAGGGCCTGGAAAATTAACCCAGAGCTCCTTCATAGCAGCGTGCCACTCTGCCACTGGGTTGTTGAGCCATCTTTGGATGACTGAAATATAACTCTTTAATCTCAAGTGCAATTTAATTAAATCATAATATCAATAGCAGAATCAACTTTTAGTATATTAAAAATGTATCCATTTTCATGAATGCTACTATTCAAATATTGCTCAGCATTTTTTGAAATAGTTTCTAAGGAGAATTATTACAATGAAGTAAAACTTACGACCAGATCCTTGACCTTTCTTTTGGTATGAGTTATCCATTACACCCTGAGAGCTCTGATTCCACTGTCCTCCACAATTACCGCTCATGCCACTTGTAGATGTTTCTGTTGATTTGGAAAAAGCAAAGAGTAGGAAGTTATTTCTGTTTAACTTTCATATTGTCTACTTCAACATGTTCTGAAACTTCATTTGCAAGTACCTAGACATTTTCCTACATTTTCTCTTGTTCTAGTTTATTTAAGATATTGTAGCAACAATCCTTGGACAGAAACTACAGATCACAGTTTCTTCCACAACCTAGTTACAAGCACCCTAAATCTATCTAAGCATTGATTGTGGCTTTCTCCTTCGCAGGGACTGTTAAAACTACATCTGCAGTACCCATCATTTTAAGTACATACTGTACAAAAGAGCTAAAAGAGGGCCTGTAAAATTAACCCAGAGCTCCTTCATAGCAGCATGGCAGTCCGCCACTGGGTTTTAGAGCCATCTTTGGATTACTGAAATATAACTCCTTCATCTCAAGTACAATTTAGTAAAATCATAATGTCAATAGCAGAATCAACGTTTACTATATTAAAAATGTATCCATTTTCATGAATGCTAATATCCAAATATTGCTCAGCATTTTTTGAAATAGTTTCTAAGGAGAATTATTACAATGAAGTAAAACTTACGACCGGAGCCTTGACCTTTCTGTTGGTATGAGTTATCCACTAGACTCTGAGAGCTCTGATTCCACTGTCCTCCACAATTACCGCTCATGCCAGTTGTGAGTGTTTCTGTTGATTTGGAATACAAAAGAGTAGGAAGATATTTCTGTTTAACTTTCATATTGGCTACTTGAACATGTTATGAAACTTCATTTGCAAGAACCTAGAAATTTACCTACATTTTCTCTGTTGTCTATTTAAGACATTGTAGCAACAATCCTTGGAGAGAAAGTATAGACCATAGTTCCCTCCACAACCTAGTTACAAGCATGCTAAAACCTTCCTAGTGTTGATTGTGGCTTTCTCCCTCTTAGGGACTGTAAAAACTATGTCTGCAGCACCCAACATTTCTAGTACATACTGTACAAAAGAGCTAAAACAGGGCCTGGAAAACTAACCCAGAGCTCCTTCATAGCAGCGTGCCACTCTGTCACTGGGTTGTTGAGCCATCTTTGGATGACTGAAATATAACTCTTTCATCTCAAGTGCAATTTAATTAAATCATAATATCAATAGCAGAATCAACTTTTAGTATATTAAAAATGTATCCATTTTCATGAATGGTACTATTCAAATATTGCTCAGCATTTTTTGAAATAGTTTCTAAGGAGAATTATTACAATGAAGTAAAACTTACGACCAGATCCTTGACCTTTCTGTTGGTATGAGTTATCCATTACACCCTGAGAGCTCTGATTCCACTGTCCTCCACAATTACCGCTCATGCCACTTGCAGATGTTTCTGTTGATTTGGAAATACCAAAGAGTAGGAAGATATGTCTTTTTAACTTTCATATTGGCTGCTTGTTCTTTCATATTGGCTACCTGTTCTTGTCTATTTAAGATATTGTAGCAACAATCCTTGGACAGAAACTACAGATCATAGTTTCTTCCACAACCCAGTTACAAGCACCCTAAATCTATCTAAGCGTTGATTGTGGCTTTCTCCCTCGCAGGGTCTGTAAAAACTACATCTGCAGCACCCAACATTTTAAGTACATACTGTACAAAAGAGCTAAAAGAGGGCCTATAAAATTAACCCAGAGCTCCTTCATAGCTGCATGCCAGTCCGCCACTGGGTTGTTGAGCCATCTTTGCATCATTGAAATATAACTCCTTTATCTCATGTACAATTTAGTAAAATCATAATGTTAATAGCAGAATCAAAGTTTAGTATATTAAAAATGTATCCATTTTTCTGATGCCTAATATCTCCAAATATTACTCAACATTTTTTGAAATAGTTTCTAAGGAGAATTATTACAATGAAGTAAAACTTACGACCGGAGCCTTGACCTTTCTGTTGGTATGAGTTACTCTGTGAGCTCTGATTCCACTGTCCTCCACAATTACTGCTCATGCCACTTGTAGATGTTTCTGTTGATTTGGAAATACCAAAGAGTAGGAAGATATTTCTGTTTAACTTTCATATTGGCTACTTGAACATGCTATGAAAATTCATTTTCAGGTACCTAGACATTTTCCTACATTTTCTCATGTTCTTGTCTATTTAAGACATTGTACCAACAATCCTTGGACAGATACTATAGACCATAGTTCCCTCCACAATCTAGTTACAAGCACCCTAAATCCTTCTGAGTGTTGATTGTGGCTTTCTCCCTCTCAGGGACTGTAAAAACTATGTCTGCAGCACCCAACATTTCTAGTACGTATTGTACAAAAGAGCTAAAAGAGGGGCTGGAAAAATTAACCCAGAGCTCCTTCATAGCAGCTTGCCAGGCCACCACTGATATTTTGAGTCATCTTTGGATCACTGAATATAACTCCTTCGTCTCAAGCACAATTTAGTAACGATAAGGCCGCGGGTCACGTACCTGCAGGCCGCCGCTAATCGGGTGGGCGGCATGGTGCGTGGCCCCGGCCTCGGCAATGTGCGGGGTGGGGGGGCTGAGACGGCAGTGCATCTTTTAAATTCATTGGCTCCCACGGGTTTTGGACAGGCGTGGGAGCCAATGGATGTAGGGGGAAGGGGTGGGGGGGCTGGCAAAGCGGAGCGTGCCGGCGAGGTTCCAGTCCATTGGAGTGAGTGAGGAGGACTGGAGTCCCCACCCTCCCATCCCTGTGATGGGCAGTTTATGGAAAGGAGGGTTGCAGCTGGAGAGGGGGGGGGGCGTGATCCCAGAGGTGTCTGGGGTCCGGAGGCTTGGCAATGTGCAGGGCGGGGGTGGGGTACCCCCGACCCGGTGGACTCCTCAGGGCTTTTGCTAATAATATGGTGAAGCCGAAGTAGGGGGGATGGAATTGCTGGTGGACGGTGCCTGGTGGAGGTGGGAGGGAACTCACTTTGCTAATAACATGGCTGGTGAGTTCATCCCGCTGCCGGAACCTGATTGAGGAAGTTATAGTTGTTGGTAATTTGTTTTGATAATGTTATGGTTAATAAATCTGCGACCAGTGGAATGCCATATTGAGTATGATTGTTGTGGTTATTTCGTGGGGGGGGGGGCGAAGGGATGGTGGGGGTATTGGGACAGGGCGGGAGCTACACGTCCGCCTTACCTGGTTACATCGTAATGTCAATAGCAGAATCAACTTTTAGTATATTAAAAATGTATCCATTTTTATGAATGCTAATATCTCCAAATATTACTCAGCATTTTTTGAAATAGTTTCTAAGGAGAATTATTACAATGAAGTAAAACTTACGACCAGAGACTTGGCCTTTCTGTTGGTATGAGTTATCCACTACACCCTGAGAGCTCAGTGTGCTCTGACTCCACTGTCCTCCACAATTACTGCCCTTGCCACTGTTAGATGTTTCTGTTGATATAGAAATAGCAAAAAATTGGAAGTTGATTCTGCATAACTTTCATATTGTCTGCTTGAACATGTCATAAAACTTAATTTGCAAGTACATGGACATTTTTTTACATTTTAATTTGTTCCTATCTAGTCAAGACAATGTAGCAACAATCCTTGTCCAAAAACTATACACCATACTTCTTTCTACAACCTAGTCACAAGCACCCTAAATCTACCTGAGTGATGATCTTGGCTGCTTCTCTCTCAGGGTCTGTAAACACTACATCTGCAGCATTCAACATTTGCAGTGCATATTATACAAAAGAGCTAAAGCTCAGGGCTCATTCATAGCAATGAGCCACCCAGCCACTGTGTTATTGGGCCAACACGGAACAGTAGCTATATCATTAAAAGTGAAAAAATATAACTCATTCATCTCAAGTATAATCTAGTAAAGTCTTAGGTATATGATTACTAAAGTGCATTAGGTATTTGCAGCTAATGCGCCGTTATAGTGCAAATAGCGCTGTGTTAGCATACTCTGTTTGTAGCTTTTTATTGGGGCCATGAACACTATTTCCGCAGCAGAAAATACACTGAAATTGCATGGGACATGGCCTGGCAACACTGTGCATGCACATAAGGTGACCCATTCAGGTGGTGTTATCTGCATCCGCACTTTCTGCAACATTGATGGTGAATGCGTGGGATTTGCACCTATGGTAACAGGGTGTTAGATGTGCCCTCTCTCCGTCCTTGCCTGCCTTGTCTTGCAGGTACTGCAGTTTCTTCAGATAGCACAGAAAATTGCTGCACTATACTCATTTTGTCTTCATTATCTGTTAATGTGGGGCCAATATCCATGTTCACAGGTAGTGCAGGTTCATAAACAGTACGTTACAACAGTTCCAGCATCTTTGAATGTTATCATCAGCAAATATTAAATAGCAGTTATTAAACGATTTCTAACAGAAACTTACGAATAGTGAATTGATATTTCTACTTGAACATGTTCTGAAACTTCATTTGCAAGTACCTAGAAATGTTCCTACATTTTCTCTTGTTCTTGTCTATTTAAGATATTGTAGCAACAATCCTTGGACAGAAACTGGCATGAGCTACTCACTCCAGCCTGAGAGCTGTGTGTGCTCCATTGCACTCCACAAGCACCACCCTTCCCAGTTTCTGAAGGAGTAGAACAGAATAAGAGTCATGATTCTGCAAAGCTTTGGTGCTGACTCCATGAAAAGTCATTCGCAGCTCCCTAGATTTTCCCGCCATTTTAATCTTTCCTATGTAGGAAAAGTTATAATAGCCCCATTCCTTGGCCAGAAGCCATAGACCGCACTTCTCTCTGGAACCTAGTATACTGTCATCCTGTATCTGGACAGTAGACATTATTGTTTCAGTAATGCCTAAGTATCTCACTGTATGATTTTCAGTTCAAGCTCTCCTGAAGAGTTAATGAACCAGGCATCCCATATAGCAGAGTTTCACCCTGCTGCTGCATAATGATGTGAGCACTAAGAATATTCTTAAAACTAAACTACAAGCCCTTCACCTCAAGGGAAAATCCTCATCATATGTGCTCAAGAGTAGTGGATCCGTGGAATAGTCTCCCAGTGGAGGTGGTAGAGATGAGGACAGTAACTGAATTCAAGAAAGCATGGGACCAACACAGAGGATCTCTAAAGGCAAAAAGTGGACTGTTGTAGTTGTTATGGAAGGACAGACTAGATAGGCCATGTGGTCTTTTTCTGTCGTCATATTTCTAAGATGAAAAAGCAAATAGGATGGTAGCAATTGTTCAGAAAGGAATGGAGAATATAATGTCACTATTAAAAAAAAAACATGGTGCAACGGCACTTGAGGACTTTGTACACTTCTAGTTACCCCATCTAGCAAAACTACAAAGGTACAGGGAAGGGAAACTAAAATTCTAAAATGAATCGGATGGCTCCCCCATGAACAAAACCTACTGTAGACAGGCTATGGATGTTCTGCTTGGAATTGAGAAGGTTCAGAAGAGTTGTGACAGAGGTCTATAAAATCATGAGCGGGATGGAAAGGTATGTAATTTGTCGCCAGAGGACATGTTAAAACAAATTACATAGCTGGTTTAAAGACATTTTAGGCAAGCTCCTAAAAGTGAAGTCGATAAACCATTCTTAGCCATGTAGACTCCACCAAATCACCACATATACTGTATCCTGCTGTAAGCAGCATGAAATGCATCTACTCTTTGAGGTCTGCATGGCATTTGTAACCAGGAAGGGTCATTGTCAGGCTCAGAATGCTGGGCTCTACGGAGCTTCTCTTCTTATAAAATGAATAACAAAATCAACATTCATTGCATTCTAAAGAAATATAACTTACGATCATAGCCTTGTCCTTTCTTTTGGTTGAGGTCATCATTCTGTTGGCATGTTGTTTGCTGATTCCATCCTGAACCACCCTTGGCAGACATGTTTGTTTCTGGCTGTGTAGAGTAGCAGAACAGGAGCAGTGATTCTGTGAGGCTTTGGTCTTGTCTGCATGAACAAGCCATTTATATACACAAGGAGTGCTCCACCCTGACTCAGACGGGTATTACGTGTGCTTTGGTGGAGTCCTTTTCTAATTATTTTCTTCCCCAAATATCAGATGAATATCATACAGTGTAATTTCATATTTAAATTATTTAAAATGATGGTGGCATGATTAATGTGCAAATTATATCTGGTTACATTTTTAGAATGAATCATTTTCCAAATTTATCCCACTTCAAATATTTTAAATATTTCTTTTCTTATTAAAGAGGATGTACAAAATCAGAAGTTGGCGTGCAAGATAGAAATGGGGGTTCACCAACAATGGCTCTAGTGGGCAAGTTTGCTTCTTGGTTGCATTGGATCATGTATCTTGATCAGGCACATTTGCACTGTAAATTTGTCTTATACAAAGTCCTGTAGTGTTCTGTCCTATCAATTTTAAATCATGCTTTGCTACAATAAAGACTTAAAATTTAAAAAATACACTATTGGGCTCTTCCAAATGATAAGGACGTGCAGGAATGCCTGAGGGTTTGCTGGCATGTAAAGCCGGAGGAGCCATTTTAGAAAAATCTGCATCTGACATGTGTCAGCACTTATGCGTGTTGGTATTTTGTAAGCATGTATGTAAAGTGAGCATGTATGTATTAAACGTGTCCCCAGTATTAAGCTGGGGCACCATAACATGGACAATCCTTGCTATATAAGCAAGAGGACCTGAGACAGATGGAGAGCCTGAAAGAGGGGTGGGTAGTGATTCGGTAGAAGGGGTGGAAGGTTGAGCAAGATGGTCAGGAAAGAATAGTGGTTGGATTTGGCGGATAGAAATAGGACAGGGTCAGTGCTTGTTGCTTCTTTATTGATAGTTGATCCAAGTAGGTTAAAGTTGTTCACGATTTCAATTTCTTCTCCTTCAACGATGAACCTGTTGATTATGCCAGTTGTCATGATCTTTGTCTTCTTTACATTAAGGTGCAGGCCCATTTTGAGACTATGTTCTTTGATTGTGAGAAGCAAATGTTTCAGATCATCTTCACTTTCAGCCAGTAATGTGGTATCATCAGCATAGCGAAGGTTGTTGATGAGTCATCCAACAATCTTCACACCTCTGTTGTCTTCATACAATCCTGCTTCTCTGATGATTTGTTCTGCATATAAATTAAACAGGTAGGGGGAAAGTATGCAGCCTTGTTTTACACCTTTGCTTATTTTAAACCATTCTGTTTCTCCTTGTTCCATTCGAACTGTTGCTTCTTGATCAATGTACAGATTGTGCAAGAGTACGATCAGGTGTTCTGGTATACCCATGCTTCTCAATGTGCCCCAGAGTTTCTCATGGTTTACACAGTCAAAAGCCTTGCTAGAGTTGATAAAGCACAAATAGATATCCTTTTGGTATTCTTTAGTCTTTTGAAGGATCCATCTCACATCTGCAATGATGTCTCTCGTTCCTCGCCCTTTCCTGAACCCTGCTTGCACTTCAGGTAGTTCTTGTTCCAGGTATGGTTGTAGTCTCTTTTGAATAATCTTCAGTAGAATCTTGCTGGCATGTGGGATCAGAGCGATTGTGCGATAATTTCCACAGTCCGTTGGATCACCTTTCTTTAGTACTGGTATAAACACAGATCTTTTCCAGTCAGTTGGCCATGATATTGTCTTCCATATTTCTTGGCAGAGCCTTGTAAGTACGGTAACAGCTGCATCAGATTGCTGTAATACTTCTATGGGAATGCTATCAATGCCTGGTAATTTGTTCTTTGATAAGGCTTTCAATGCTGCTTTAACTTCTTCTTTCATCACCAATGGTTCCCGATCATAAGGTACAGGTTGAAACGGCTGTTGGTCCACTTGATCTTTATCATATAAAAACTCTGTATATTCCTTCCACCTTTTCTTGATCTTCTCAGCATCATTCAACACAGAAACTTGAGCATCTTGTAACATTCCAATTCGAGGCTGGAACTTTTTCTTTAACTCTCGTAGCTTTAGGAAAGCCAATTTTGTTCTTCCTCTAATAGTTTCTGCTTCTAATTCCCTGCATGTGTCATTGTAGTACTTTTCCTTGTCCTGTCTTGCTGCACGTTGGAAATCTCTGTTGAGGTCTGTTATTGTCTTTCTTTCTCCTCTGGCTTTAGCTTCTCTGCGTTTCTGGGCAATTTTCAGAGTTTCTTCCGTCATCCATTTTGGCCGTTTTTGCTTTTTCACCTTTTGTAGAGACTTCTCGCTTTCTTCCAACACAACCTTCTTGATGTCATTCCATAACTCTTCTTTAGAAGGAGTACAACCAGCTAAAATGGGGGCATTCAGAGGTTGGCTTGAGCCCCCTTACAGCCAAGTGGCATCTAGCTGTTACATTATTTTAAGGGGAACTGTGGGATGGTGGTCTTATGAGGGGTCATGGGGGGTCTGGGGGGGGGGGGTGCAAGGCAAGTATGTGATGAGGAAACCAGCCTGCTATGAGGAGCCACACAAGGATTTGTAGCATTGGGTGGAGATGAGTTGAGATGCGGGGGTGCAGCAAAGGGTTGGGGCACAAAGGGGCAAGGAGCTTCACCTGCCCCAAAGCACTCATCCACCAACAGGAGAGCAACAGTGCACAGTAACAACAAGCAGGAGCATGTGGCTGGTCCAGCAGCTCACAAGCAGGCTAGGATGAGCTGTGCTGCTGACAGTGCTTTTAGAGATGACAGTAGTGGTAAATTAGTGAGGATCCTGGTATGGGAGCTTCTGCAGTGGGATGGACTGATTTTGCCAGAGGAAGAGAGTAGTAAGTGATGAATGAGGGTGAAGGGTGTAGAGTCTGCAAGAGTTTGCGATGGTGCCTGTGTAATAAGTTTTTGCATGGCCTGATCTGTGTGGTCAAATATTTTGCTCATGACAAGGGTCAACGCTGATCCCAGTTGGTAGAGCCTTTATGCATTTGTCAGTCTTCTGTTGTCCACTTCAGCAGATCCTTTGCCTTCATTGGATTCTAATATGTAGAATGTAGGCAGGGAGTAGTCCATGGTGGAATGGGGATGGTAGTTCCCTGCATCCTGCTGGTGTACATGTGTATTGGAGGGGTCATACCTTGTGTGTGATTGCCTCACTAGAATGCCAAGTTCCTTAGAAGCTCTGTCAGCAGATATTGCAGGGTAAATATATCACCATCATCTGGTTGTGGGTGTGTGGGCATCCATACATAGGAAGAAGACTAGTTGGGGTTAGGAGGAAGAAACGGGCATGGGGTCAAAGGTGACATGGACTATCTTCAACTGGTTATTTGAGTTCCATGTTTTTATGAGTATCCTAGAGGAAACAAAATCAGTGTTATACTCGGGACTTTGTGCTATGCAAATCTAATTTTGCGGGCCTGTCGGACATATGGGGGATGGATATGATTGAATTAAGATGAACAATTCAGGATGGGGTTGGTTAAGGATAGGTCTGATATATGGGGCTTCTGGAATGTGGAGATTTGGCTGACAGAGATGACACCAGTGTGACCATTGTCCTTTCAGTCAGAGGCCCCTTGGGGTATATTCCCAGCCACTGGGGGTCCCATTATCACAGGGCTTGAAGGGGGCATACAGAGTGTTGAGAAGGTACTTCCACCCCCACTCTCTGCATCAGGTGGGGTGCTGGCCCCCCCCTCCCCGATAAGTAAGGTGAGGGGGCAATTTCTGCTTCCATTTTAATGCCAGGCGGTACGAGCGCCCTGTGTGTCATTTCAGCACAGATGTAGTACATGAGGCAGTCCACATCAAGCCATAAGATGTGGCAGTTATGGGAGGTGGATGACAGGCCAAGGTAGTTGGTTGGGGTTGTCCACCCCAGCACCTCTTGCTCACCAAAGTGCCCTCCTCCTTTAAGCTGGCCACATTGCAGTGATGGCTGAAAAAGTACATTACATGGATCAGGAGGGCACCCAGGTTTTGTGGGATGGGTTTTTACTGTTCTAGTTAAGCAAGCCCTCAGTAAGACTGGGCTTCTGCAGGAGGATATATATCTAGAGCATAGGAGAGAGTTCCCATAGATTCACCGGTCCAAGATGGGAAGGGTGTTTGGGAGGTTGAGGCATTCACCTAGGTTGATGACTTGACCTGTGGAGTGTGTTCATGAGTTCAGCAGAGACTACAACCATACCTGGAACAAGAACTGCCTGAAGTGCAAGCAGGGTTCTTGAAAGGGCAAGGAATGAGAGACATCTTTGTAGATTTGAAATGGATCCTCGAAAAGAAAAAAGAATACCAAAGAGACATCTATATTTGTTTTGTTGACTACAGCAAGGCTTTTCACTGTAAACCATGAGAAATTCTGAGCCACATTACGAAGCAGGGTTATACCACAACACCTGATAGTTTTCTTGCACAACCTTTACATTGATCAAGAAGCAACAGTTTGAATGGAATAAGGAGAAACAGAATGGCTTAGAATCAGCAAAAGGGTATGACAAGGCTGCATACTTTTCCCTTCTTGTTTATATGCAGAACAAATCATCAGAGAAGCAGGACTGTATGAAGACAACTGAGGTGTGGAAGACTGGTGAAGATAATCTGAAACATTTGCATCTCAAGATAAAGAAACATAGGGGTAAGTTTACTAAACTGCGTTAGTGCAATTCGCGTTAGGAGCCACGGTAGAGACAGAAACCCCAAATAAGGACATGGGCGGTACATCGTTACCGATAACGCGCATTACAAGGCGCCATAAATGAACCAGCGCTACAGGGCACGTTACCGCACGTTAATCTTAAGAAGGCACGCAGGCATACAAGCACAGCAACAGAGCTGTAGCACAATGGTTACAACACTGACTGATGGTACAGGGGTCATGGCTTCCATTCCCCAGTGGGCCTAATGTATAAGGCTGGCTGAGGCAGCACCCTTTACATTTAGGTAGTGATTGTTGAGGCATTTGACGTGTATTTTAATTAGTGCTGCCAGCAAACACACCCTCACGGTGGCATAACCTAAGGTGCCGCATAACGCACTCCATAGGGCACATTATAAAGTGTACTGTCCGCCAAGGCACCCTATAATGTCCCCTATAGGAAACCTTATAAGGCTGTGAACAAAGCCCTGGCTGGCTGCAGAAGGACTGCACGTCACCACACAAACTGTCTGCTGTGGTTACCAGGATAGGGTTAACCCACCCGTACCCATGATGCACTGCACATGCAAATCAGCAGTCGAGAGATGGGCACAAGATTGGGTATGCACCCCCACAGCACCTCGGCCTGGTAGGGGCAACAGACCGTGTGTGGCACTGCCACAGAGTAGCCACAGACAGTCACATTGTGCGGGTACTGTGCCCACCGTGAGGTTGAGGTGGGGCACCCAGCACCAGGTCCACAGCACCTTTCATGGCTGAAATATGCCATGCTGCAGGTCCCCATCAGTGTGTAATAGGTAGTTCCGTTAGACACACCTAGAATACATCTGTGTCCTGCTGTATGTTTCGGTCATATCTAGTCCTTATGTTAAATGTAACCTTCCAATTGTGTTGTGATGTGACCACCTTGATTGAAGGATAAGGTGGCATACATAGCTGTCTAAATAAATAAATAAATAAATAACTATGATTTTTATTACATTAGGAGATCTGTGTATTATTTGACCATTGGGGGAGTTGATTTTATCATATTTTCATTTTATTAGGAAAATAATTATATGTTTTTTAGTTTCCTTTCTCCCTACCCTTTTCCACTTAGAACAAGAACATAGGGCCCGATATTGAGTTGGGCAGAAGCCCGCCGACCTCCATAACCTGGATTTTCACTTCTGCACCCAAATCCTTTTCTTGGGTGGTAATTCCTAAAGTGGAACCTTGCATCATGTAACTGTAGTTTGGATTGTTCTTTCCTAGGTGCATAACTTTACACTTGTCCATGTTAAATTACATCTGCCATTTCTTCCAGTCTTCCAGTTTATCACGGTCCTCTTGCAATTTTTCACAGTCTTCTTGTTTTTTAACAACTTTGAATAATTTTGTGTCATCTGCAAATTTGATCACCTTGCTCATTATTCCCATTTCCAGGTCATTTATGAATGTGTCAAAAAGCAGCGGGTCCAACACTGATCCCTGGGGTATTTCTCTATTCATCTTTCTCCATTGCAAAATTACTTTAAAGGTAAGCCTTCAATGAAAGGGAAGCCAGTGGAGGTGCTGCAGAATCGGAGTTATATGGTCTCTTCTTGATGCTCCATGTAAGACATGAGCAGCAGCTTTCATTGCCAATTGTAGTGGATTAAGAGTGCTTCTAGGGAGACCATGCATAATGGCATTGGCACAGTCAAAATGGGGGGTCACAAGGGCTTGAAAAATTGTATGAAATTCAGCAGTCTCTAGAAAAGGGTGTAGGTGACGAAGTGTTTGTATTTTGTAGTAAATTGCCTTGGTGATGTTGCTAATATGTACCTTCATGTCAAGCTGTTGGTCTAGAGTGATACCTAAGTAACAGATGGTAGTTTTACTTAAGAGTTCTGCATCTCTGACCTTAATCGTGTGTGGGGGGGGGGGGTGTGGAGGTGAAGGATTGATTCCTTGTAATGTATAAGACATCCGTCTTGTTAAAGTTGATTCTGAGGTTTTGCGTACAAAGCCAATCTGTAACAGCGTTAAAGCAGATTATAAAAGTTGAGAAGTCAGGCTGGTCAACAGAAAATGGCATAAACATCAAAACATCATCAGCGTAAATGAAGCAAGAGATGTTAATGGAGCGAATGATTGAACAGATGGGCTGCATATAAATGTTGAAGAAGAGAGCAGAAAGTGAGGAGCCTTGAGGAACACCTTGTTTTTGTTGAAAAGGCTCAGAGGTCACGGAGCCTATTCATACCTGTTGCCAATGGTCAGAAAGATAGGACATGCACCAATTCAAGGCTGAAACAAGAACTCCCTTCTCTTGAAGACATGTAAGTAGCAGCTCATGATTGACTGAGTCAAAGGCAGAGGCGATATCCATGAAGATTAGAACATAGCCTTGTCTGATGTTATCGATTCCAGTGAGTAAAGAGTTGAATAAAGTGGTGAGAAGTGTCTCATCACCATGGAATTCTCTGAACCCATGCTGGCAAGGATCAAGAGGAACAGTAGTCTCAATGTGATGTTGAAGTTGGATGTGGACAACCTTCTCAATTATTTTGGCTAATAGGGGAATACTAGAGATTGGTTGATAAGATTCTACCTTTTGAGGGTTTAACTTACTATTCTTTAGAAGTGGCCAAATGGAGGTTTGTTTTAAAGTGAGGGGAAATAACCCCGTTGAAAATGAAAGCTTAATGATCTTAGCTAAGATTGGACTGAATTCAGCACGTAAAGATCTGATCCAGAAAGCTGGGCAAGGGTCATTGGGAGAGGTGGTTCTATTAATGGAAGTAATGATGTCCTCAATGAACTTCTCAGAGGGGGGTATAAAGGAAGATAAAGGCGTTAAAAAGCCTGGTATTTGACTTGGTACAAGGGAGGGGAAGGAGGAGCTGGTAAGATTGGCTTTAGTACATAATCAGCAAATTCTTGAGGTTGTAACATGTCAGGTTGAAAAGAAGTAGGATCCTTAGCAAGCAATTTAATGATATTAAATAGATCATGAGGTCTGTTTAGTGAATGGAGCAAGAGATCAGAATGGTATTCCTTTCTTTTATTAACAATTGCACAGCGGTGAGTCTCAAGATGGGAGATATAAGCAGAATGATCGTCAGAAGAACGTGAACGTCGCCATCGTCTTTCAAGCTTCCTAAGTAAAAGAAGAGATGACCGCAGATCAGAAGAGTTCCAGCGTGCTATATGTTTTCTCCTTGATGAGTTATTTGATGCAAGCTGAATAGCAAATTAGCTCAGGCTATTATTCCAGGTAGATATCAGCAAATCAAGATTGGGTGATGTGATATCAAAGTCTGGTATAACTTTGTCAATGACTTCCTCTTTATTAAAGAGATGGAAACTTCTTGAAGAAGCTGAGGAAGCATTGGCAGAATTCTGATGAGTGTTGTGAACTTGTGAAATTGGTATCCGAAATGAGCTTTTACTCTTTCTGTAGAGTCATTTTTTGAGTTCCATCATGAAGTGCTCTTTTTACCTTTATGATTATCAAATACCCCTGAAATTATTATTCTTATAATATCTCTACTATTTTTATTATTATAATGTGTCTGTGATTTCTTTTTTGCTGGGAACATTTATATAAATAGTTTATATTATTTTATATATGTATATTTGTTTTTATTGAATATTTGTTTATTATTTGATTTATTAGTGCACATTTACTTATGTTTAGGTGTTTCATGTTAGACATCCTTTAGGATGTCATTCTTGATGAAACATGATTGTGTAGGTGGATTGGCATTTATTTTAGAAGAAATAAATTACACCTACTCGCATCTACGATTCTGTGGTATCACAGTGTAATTTCACCTTGCTCCTAAGTTTGTTATACAATACAATTATAAATAATAACAGTCTACATTTCAGTGATTTCGAGTTATCCAGTTTGTTAAGGGTTAGTGTAAGGTCATTTGCACAGTTGGAAGGTGTTTATTGGTTGAGAGGGAGGTGTGCTTGCAGTGTTTTTTAATTGCGTCTAGTAATTATCTACCTCAGCAGCTCATGGAGATTCATAGCAAAGGATTCTAAGCTAGTTTAAGATATTCCTACAGGCTTAAGTCATACTCAATTTAAACTTGGAAAAAATTATTTAAAAAAGTTATTTGCTAAGGCCCCTATTCTGACCCGCATTTAGCAGGGATGTACGTCCAGTTCGGACATCCATCCCCACTAAACGCTTGGGACCGAATCCCCTCTCCAAAGTTCCCTGCATGTATAGAGGAGATGTGCGGGAAACTCTGGTTGGGGGCGGGAAAGGATGGGCCGAGGGTGGGCAGTGGTAGGCGTCATGACCCCGGAGGTCAGCGCTGTATGTCCTGGATGGGCCATTTACACAGGAGATTTATTCCACCTCGGAGGTGGAATAAGTCCCCCTGGACAACTGGGGCTGCTGGAGCCGGGACCAGAAAGGGAGATAAGGTGGTGGAGGGGGTAACCTGCAGCCCGACTCTAACCATGGAAGACCCGATCGGGGGTCGGGCTGAGGGGAAAGGGCATTTGCGGGCTCAACCAGTGATCGTGGCTCCTGCATGGAACCGTGGTGGCATGGCAACTAGATACCATGCCACCGCCACTCCATGCAAGAGTCAGGCTGGGCTAGCCGGGTAAGTGCCAGGGATATCCAGGATGCCTAAATCTGGGCACGACCTGGATGTCCTGGCCTTATGCTGTGATTCTGCTTCTGCGGGGATGTCTAGCCCCCATGGGGGCAGAATCAGGTGCATCCCTGGAACATCCGAATGTCTGGATGTCCAGGTGGCCTGGGGATGCACAGGGTGCAATTGGCCTCCACATCAAGTAAATACAAACATGTGTATCCTACAATGCTGCAGAAAGGCTCTGATAGAACTGAAAGAGTAAAAACATAGAAAGAAAGAAAACAATCCTTTACAAGGGTTTTGAGCCCTGATCTTTTTTTTTTTTTTAGTTTCTATTATATTTATTAATCAGCAAGCAAAACTTCACAGCTAATAGCACTCTACAACACTGACATATTCAGAACCACCTCCCCAAACCTCCTTTATTTCTGCTCTCCCTACCACCATCCCAGATAACACACTTCAACGCTAACAGTGTTGAGTATTTCACTTTTGCACCAAGGGACAGCAAAATTACAAAAGGGCCTTCCCTCCAGAAATTCATGTCAAAACCCATCTTCTACTACCTCCTGAAATTACCCTACTTCCCTTTCTCCTCCACTCTCCTCTCTCCTACCACCCCTCCCCCCATCAGTTTGTTGTAGTTCCTTTCCTTTCTCCTGACTTTTATGTTTTATATATTGTAAACTGCCCTGATGTTTGAAGGTGTGGTATACTCCTTATTAAGCATAATAATAAAGAGTGCCATTTGCCAAAATATTGGTATCTTTTCTTGAAACAGGACAGTCATACCATAGATTGAGAGATAGACAGATTGTTAACAAGGAAAATGATGGCAGATAAATACCATATGGCCTATCCAATCTGCCCATTTATACTAAATACCAAGCAGCATAACCCATAACCCCTTCCTCTGCCTTAGACATCCTCTGTGCTTTTCCCATGGTTTCTTGATTTCAAATACTGTCCTTGTCTCCACCTCCACATGTTCAACACCCTTTTCATAAAGAAATATTGCCTTAGATTACTTCTGAGTCTAAACCTTTCACACACATCCTATGGCCCCTCATTCCAAAGCTTCCTTTCAGTTAAAAGTGGTCCATATAGGCCCAAATCTAGGCATAGGCAGCATAGGTAACTGTGTGGCTCACTGAATTTTGAAAGTACCAAACGCCTAGTCCAAAAAGAAGCCTGCTTCTGGTCATTTTATGGTCATGTGCATGTGCTGCTACAAAGGGGCATTACTATTACATTGTGGCCTTCCCCTGCTCCTCTAATATTTGGATTATGACATCCCCAGTGCCCTGCCCCTTGCTTTCTATGATATGCTGACTGATGTTTACTTAGTTATTTATTTATGTAAGGCATATATATACTGCCTGTCTGCGATAATGCATTCTAGAAGGTTTACAATCAGGTACTGTATTGCCTATGAGTGCCAAAATATCAAATCTACCCATGAGTCAATCTCCTGGGAATTGTAACAGGAGTGAAAATAAATAAATAAGTTACCTGGGGCCTATGGGGCTTTTGGGTTTGATGGGCCAAGAGTATTGGATGGTCGTGGCTGTTAGTGGGCAGCCTACCACAAGGCTCAGCCCTGTCCTCTCTATTATTTAATATTTTCATACAACTTCTATGTACTTCTAAGAATCCAAAACCGCAAGATTCTTTATCATCTCTGTGCTGGTGATATTTTAATTTATACACCATTCTCCACAATCAACCCAGGCTTCACCACAATATGAAGATGTTTTGAATCTATCTCGCAATGGCTCCACGATCACAATCTTACCATTAACTACATAACTAACAGCTCAACATTCACCCCCCCCCCCCACACCTACCATAAATCTGGTCGACATAACACTTCAAGTTAAGGATGAAGTCAAATACTTGAGAATCATCATTGACCAAAGATAAAGCTTCCACTCACAAATTAAGAATGTTTTAAGATTGGCCACCCACTGCTCGATCACAGTGACTTTAGGGGAGTTTGTCAGGCCCTCATCACACCTATCCTCGACTATGGAAACATAATCTATCAAGGGCTTCCAAAGGCTACTTTGTACCTGTTACAAAATACTGCTTCCAGCGCTCCTCGAAGATCCCACATTACACCTATAATCTCTCGTCATAGTCTTCAGTCACTCATACAGATATCCCCTGACAACAGGATAAGAAGGACAGCCAGCCACAACTTATGTGTCCTAGCCCTGAAAACATGATGCAATTGCTCTACCTCATATTGAGCCTTCTCCTTATATGCACCCTCCATATGGAACTCTCTCTCTCTAGACATACAGTCAACGGCTATTACAGCTTTCCTTTGCAAACTAAAACATCTCTGTGGAATATTTTGGTTCTGACACTTAGCTACGCACTCTTGTTTAACTACCTCATATTCCCTATTGCCAGTCAAACATCCCTCACGTAAACCATAACTTTACCTGTTATACTGTTTGTATTAACTCAGTTTAACCCTTATAACCTCTTAACACTCTTTAACAGAAGAAAGCAGCACTAGGTCGCAAAGATTTAGTGGCCGCATATAAACAAAAAGAATTAAGCTGGGAGAAAAGCCATGGTTAGCAGCCACACCCATGAATGAAAACTGCTGGGGAGGCCATAGCTGTGAGTGGTTGAACAATGACTATTTAAAGGGACGACAAAATGGTTTTAAAGAAAACTGAAGAGTGCCGGGATGCATGGTAAGCAGAAATCAAAGGGATTTAGATTTAGTACAGCACTACAATTAGTTTTAAATTTAAAGGAATCTCAGCCCCATGAAAGGTGCTGTGGACCTGGTGCTGGGTGCCCCACCTCAACCACAGGGTAGGCACAGTACCTGCACAATGTGACTGTCTGTGGCTACTCTGTGCCAGTACCACAACGGTCTGTTGCCCCTTCCAGGCCGAGGTGCTGTGGGGGTGCATACCCAATCTTGTGCCCATCTCTCGACTGCTGATTTGCATGTGCAGTGCATCATGGGTACGGGTGGGTTAACCCTATGCTGGTAACCACAGCAGACAGTTTGTGTGGTGACGTGCAGTCCTTCTGCAGCCAGCCAGGGCTTTGTTCACAGCCTTATAAGGTGTCCTATAGGGGACATTATAGGGTGCCTTGGCGGACAGTACACTTTATAATGTGCCCTATGGAGTGCGTTATGGGGTGCCTTATGCGGCACCTTAGGTTATGCCACCGTGAGGGTGTGTTTGCTGGCAGCACTAATTAAAATACAAGTCAAATGCCTCAACAATCACTACTTATATGTAAAGGGTGATGCTTCAGCCAGCCTTATACATTAGGCTCACTGGGGAATCGAACCCATGACCCCTGTACCATCAGTCAGTGTTGTAGCCATTGTGCTACAGCTCTGCTGCTGTGCTTGCATGCCTGCACGCCTACTTAAGATTAATGCGCAGTAACGTGCCATGTAGCGCTCGTTCATTTATAGCGCCTGGTAACGCACGTTATCTGTAACGATGTACCGCCCATGTCCTTATTTGGGATTTCTGTCTCTACTGCGGCTCCTAACGCGAATCACACTAACGCAGTTTAGTAAACATACCCCTTAGTGAGCTTTATGCTCACTTAATTGAATTGGGATCCTTTCCAACTGGTACAAATGCGGCTTCGATCATGGTGTAATTGAAACTGGGTAAGAATCTCTTGAAGCCATAATCATATAGACCTATTTCTTAATTGAATATGAACCAAAAAATCTTAGCTAAGATCCTAGCTGATCGGTTGGCAGAGATTTTATTTATTTATTTTATTTATTTATTTGTGCTTATTTACCGCCTTTCGTGAATCAAAGCAGTTTACAAAGAACTCAAAGTTTAGAAAAATACATTTAACAAAATGTATTTAACAATGTTATACATGGAACATTGGTTAAAAGGAGTGATGGGGATTGAAGGAAAAAACACCTTAACCTCACATTCTGCTGTGTTCAGCTAAAAACTATATACAAGGAACAAAGTATGATCAGATCCAGGAAACAAAATACGATCTTTTGAATACAATGCTCTTAATAATTATTGTGATATGTGACTAAGAAATTTGGGAGGGAGCTGAATTTGCTTGGAAAATTTGGCATTCAGACTAGCCTTTAAATACATGATGATTAAGTAATTATCTCCCTGAAGTGTTCCCTGAAGAGATATGTTTTTAGTAGTTTGCGGAAAGTATTTGGGTCCTTAGGGGTATGTTTACTAAACTGCGGTAACGTAGCAGTGGCTACGTTAACGCTCGTTAACATCACCGGCCGCATTATATCCCACAGAGGGTGGAGAGAAGGCGGAGAAAGGGGTCAATGGGCGGGGAGTGGGCTGGGAGAGGCTCCTTCTACACTAACGCGGGGAACTGAAGGGCTGAATCTTACCGCGACTGAAAACCTGGTGTTAGCACACATTTGCAAGAGAGAGAAACCATCTCGGTGTCAGCAATGTACAGCAAAGGCAGAGAGCCCGACAAAGGTGATAGTAGTGCTCCATTTGCAGCAACAGCAAAGTGCCCAAGTATGAAAGGCCACTATGGCGATGGTGCAAATGGGGCATAGGGGGCTGCAGGTGGGACATGCAGTTGGGGCAGCTGGGGCACAGGATGGACTAGGCAGTCACCAAGGTGGCACATATGAACATAGAAACCGGTAATCAAGCAAGAGAGCAGCTGACAAAGGCCAAACACAATCTACCTGCATCTACCTGGTCCACTCTAGCTAACAGTTGCCAGGGCACTGACCTGACATCCCCCCAGCCAAACCGCCCCCATGTGGAAGGGACATAATATTGGTAGGCGGTGATGGGGGGGATGTGAGGATGCCCATGTATGCCTCCCCACCCCAGGCGACCGCCTACCCACACAGTGGATGGCCTGGGACTGCGCACTACCAGCACCGACAGCATATGGTCATGTCAGCATGGCAGCAGGGTGTGTGCCCGTGCTGGAGGGGGCAGTGGCACCTGCCTGCAGTGGACTTAGGCCATGCCCTGTACCAGTACGTGGTATGCAGTGCAACATAAAAGGACTGGGTGAAGAAACATACAGGTAGCTCCAGGGACTACTGTGCATCTGTGGCAACAGTGTGGTGCAGTACACACAGCCAGTGTACTCAGAAGAAGAGGGTCACAGGTTCAAGTCCCCGCTGTGGATCCTGCAGAGCATGTCCTTATATTTTACCCTACAATGCAGATACAACAGCAACATGTGCAAAGCCCAAAGCAGCAGCGAACAGGAGTACAAACACCCACTCACACAGGCTCCACAATCCAAAGCTGCATGGAAAATCAGGCTGTTGGCCCCAGCACAGAGCTGCAGTTATCACCAGAGAACTACTACTACCTCCTGCACAGTTTAACAATGTCGGCACTGTGATCAGGACCAGTGTGGCGGGCAGGGTTGCCAACCACCCCTTCTTTGCACAATGCTGCAATAGGAGTGTGTGTGTGTGTGTATGTCTATCCACTGTTTTGTGGCTGCCCACACCTCACTGGGTCCACAATGTCCCACTGTTACCAGCATTAGCCTAAATATGTGCATAATAAGGAGCAAGGTATTGTGGGTATGTCCCGGACAGGGCGGATTGGCCAGGATGCATCTTCACAGGGTGTGGGGCAATGGCTGGGACACCGTAGTGCCCAACCACTGCCTGCATGGACAGGCTGGGAGGACACTCACTCTGACCGAGCAGTGACCATGGCATGTCTAGGTTCCCACTATATGCCTCCAGTGATACCTGTGTGTTCCCAGTGCTGGGGGCCCA
The DNA here is from genome assembly GCA_033557465.1 of Ichthyophis bannanicus. Classification (NCBI taxonomy): domain Eukaryota; kingdom Metazoa; phylum Chordata; class Amphibia; order Gymnophiona; family Ichthyophiidae; genus Ichthyophis; species Ichthyophis bannanicus. Next base: position 630,068,086 of record CM066034.1, on the reverse strand, counting down.
ATCACTGAGATACTTGCTTGATGCACATAGTTTCTCTGTGACCATGCACTATGGACTGGCTAGTGGACTGTCTGCAGTTAGTCTGTGCTTGGTTGGAACACCTTGTAGGGTGCAGCAGGTGCAGTCTGAATCATGGTGTAAGGCAGTTAAGGTTTTCCCAGACCTAACACCAGCATTACTGCTGGTCTGCCACTGCTGCAGTCACAGGTATGGCTCTGTCCCACCAACACTGGAGGGCTGTCTTATACCAGCAGGATGGAGGTTGCTTCACTAGGGTTCAGGCACCTGTCCCTTGCCTACAAAACAGGTGGTTGTGGGCCCTTTGGGATATATAGCATATACCACTTTGATTTGTAGAGGCACTGCTACACATACCTCATGCAAGTCTATGAACCCTTCTGCCCTGATAACAGGTACCCATGTCAGCCAGACCCTAACACTGGGCACACACTAATATGGGTGGTGTCTGGTCCCAGAAGGCCACATGTGACTGCAGAATACAGATGGACACTGAATTACCTTCAGATGCACTGCAAGGCACACCTGTCATATGCTGGTAGTGATGGGGATTTACAGCAGGACCTATCTCTAGCACCACGTGTACTGCGGACCTAGTGCTGGGCGCCCATCCTATCCCTCAGGGTGAACACAGAACCTGCACAATGGCATGGTCTGTAGCTACTCTGTGCCAGTATCATGCACTGTCAGTTCGTCTTTCCAAACTGAGGTACCGGAGAGGTGCAGACCCCATTTGGTGATCAGCTGTAGACAGCTATTCAACATGTGCATTGCATCATGGGTACTGGTGGGGTTACCCTATCCTGGCACTCAGAGCAGACAGTTTGTGCAGTGACCTACAGTCCTTATGTACCCAGCCATTGCTATGGGATATGCCATGGAGGTATAGCTTACTGGTTAGTACAATGCTGTTCTTGGCAGTGGTCATGGGTTCAATTCCTCATTGTTCCCCTCTTTCATGCCTGTGCTACTCAAATAGTATGCATGCCTGTAACAGTCATATTTTTGCAGATCTGTGCTGCCAGCCCATAATACCCTCGCCACAGTTGCCAACATGCCTTTGGTCTGTCTATCTGCGTCTGTCAGCTGTGTAGAGTCCTGTCTGCCTGTGCAGGCTGCCATCCCATGTCCTGCACTGCTACCCTTTCCTGCATTGTGCCTCTTCGTGCTTGCCTCGCCTGTGCCTGATCTGCATGGCACCACCACTCCTCTGTCCACCCATCATTGTAACTATCCTGCCGCCTCAACTGGGGAACACGTATTCCCATCATCTGCCATCCACTGTCTTTCCAGTACTGTACATTGCCAACACCCTGTGCTGTGGTACTGTTGCCCCCAACATGTTTTTCATCAGTACTGGCAGCCATATGGGATGCCCGCAGATATGGCAGGTCCAGCAGCTCCCAGCTCTCCCTCCTTCACTCACCTGTTCATTGTCTTTCCTCAGTGCTCTATCTAGTGTTAGGGCTACATCTGTTTCTATGCCTCACAGGTCATGCATTACATCCTGAGGCACCTTGCAGCCCTTAGGGTACACTAACCTAGGGCACCGTAACCTTTTTAGGCCACCTTATCCTATGGTTCCATAACCCAGGGTGCCTTCTAAGGTGCCTTGTCCAGGGGTGCCTAATACGGCGCTTAGCCTAAGGAGCCCTATAGGGCACCTTACAAAGCGCCTTATGAGGCACCTTACAAGGCACCTTATAAGGCATATTACAGGGCACCTTAGAGGGTACCTTATAAGGCACATTACAAGGCACCTTATAAGACACATGACAAGGCACCTTATAAGGCACCTTACTTATAAGGCGCCTTAGAAGGCACCTTGTAATGTGCCTTGTAAGGTGCCTTATAAGGCACCTTGTAACGCACGTTACCTCACACATCTTGCTTTAATGATGCACCGCCCACTCCTTTGTATGGGCATCCGTACCATTACCGTGGAACATAATGCAGGTAACATTACCGCGGTTTAGTAAACATACCCCTTAGAGTCTTTTAAGGAGTCAGGCAGTGAATTCCACAAGAGTGGGGCATCGAGGGAGAAGGCTGTCTTGGATGTAGATGACTTGCAGCTCCTGAATTCGGCGCGTACCACAAGTGAGCTTTTATTTCCATGGTCTGTTTTCCGGGGTGAGTAGAATAAGCGCCCTTAGCTAAGTGGGTGTTTCTGTTTGGAGGGATTTGAATATTGTGTGAATAGCCTTGAATTTTATTCTGCTTTGTATTGGCATCCAGTGCAAGTAGAATTTGTAAAGGGCCTGTATGTAGTAGTTAATATGCATAGAATTTTGGCATCACAAAGATACTGCCTTCAAAGTTTGAGTCCTTCATTGCATGTTAGCTTTGATGCCAAAAAGGCTTTTGATAGGGTGGAATGTCCCTGCTTGTTCTTGATCTTGCAACATTCTGGCCTGACAGGATATTTTCATCAACCATTACAGCTTCTTTATGAATCACCTGCACTGCACTGACTCATTTGAACAGCACTAGGCAGGGCTGTCCCCTGTCATCACTGTTGATTCTCCTTACTCTGGAATCATTGTTATCACATTAGAGAAAATGATAGAATTAGAGGAGTCAAAGATAGGTTCAGAGGAATTCAAAACGTCAGATTTTGCAGATGATATTTTGGTGCATATAGTGGATTCGGACAATTCTTTACCACAGTTTGCATTGTTCTCTGGTGGGAAACTGGATATTGAAAAGTCAGAAGCTCTCTCCACACAATCTATGATACAAGACCATTGGAAAGACACCTTCCTATTTAAGTGGGCTCAGGGTTCATTCCGTTATCTCAGCATCATTCTTCCTGATGATCCAGTAAGCTATGTAGAAATAGCATCCCTCCCTAGCTGCAAATTACAGAGGTACAGCTGCACTACTGTCAAGATATACCATTATCCTTGGTGGGTCATATAGTTCTATATAAGATGGAGTTTTTTCCTAGATGACTTTGTTTTAGAAGTATTTGCCTTTACAACTGCTCAAGCAAGAACTCAAGCTGTTGGATCAGATGACCAATAGATTTTTGTGGCAAGGGAAGAGGACTCACATTTTTTTATGAGTGTTATAGTGCTCCTCGACTAAGGAAGGGATGGGACTGCCCAATTTCAGGAGTTATACGCAATCCACTGTGTCTCTTGCACCACTTAAGACTGGATGTTTAACACAGATGATTACAAGCCATGGTTCCCCTCTCTTTAAAATGTATATTAAATTGTAAGTCATCACATCTATCCCCAATAGAAAAAAGCCTAGGTTCGATTTAGAGAATTTTTATGGTCTTGCAACTGATGTGTTCTAGGCTGCAAAATTCAGTGAGTCAATCTACTTATTTTTCTCTAGAGAAAATATTGATTTCCAATTGGGCATGCACTCTCGGGCCTTTCAGGGCTAGAATACCAAGGGTCTTTAACCATGAACTGCAAATATGTTTAGGACCCCATATGATGGAGAAGAAATTGAAATAGTGACAACTTTAACCTACTTGGATCAACTATCAAAAAAGAAGCAACAAGCAGTCAAGAAATCTGTTGACACATTGCTCTTGGCAGAATGGCTTTGAAGGACCTAGACAAGATTCTCAAGAGCAGAGATGTCTCTCTCCAAACAAAGATTCGACTTGTTCAAGCCATGGCATTTTCAATAACGTCATATGGATGCGAAAGTTGGACAATGAAAAAGATAGACAGGAAGAAAATTGATGCCTTTGAATTATGGTGCTGACGACGAATACTGTCTATACCATGGACTGCCCGAAGAACAAACCAATCAGTACTAGAGGAGATCAAACTTAAGCTTTTTTTAGAAGCTCAGATGGCAAGACTTTCATACTTTGGACACATCATGTGAAGAGAGAGATCATTAGAGAAAGACATCATGCTTGGCAAGGTAAAAAGTCAAAGCAAAAGAGGAAGACCAGCAATGAGATGGATCGATACAGTAACAGCAGCTACGGGCGCCAGTCTGTCAATAATGAGCCGCCTGACTGAAGACTGAACACAATTTAGGACTGTCCAGAGGGACGCCATGAGTCAACACTGACTCGACAGCACTTAACAACATGATTGTAAATATCCTAAATTAGAGCAGCAGAAATTTACTTAGAAAATAAAATAAACGAGCCTTAAAGAGAGCTTCACTGAATGTATTGTTCTCAAGGACTGTAGCATTGTCCAAAGTCCAGTCTGTCTAGCAAAATTAAGAGGAGATATCAGCTGCAAGCCCTCTAGCCATGTGGAGGTCTTTCCTTAGGCAATCCATCATAGAATTCAAAAGAATAAGTGACTCAGCAAAACCTTAATAGGTAGACATGTGGATTTACCTCTCAGCACTGAAGCTTATACCACTCTGTAAACTGAAGTAGTTCCTCAGAATCTGTCCTGGAACCAAACACTTTATAATGCAATGAGACTCTATAGCATGGGAGTCCCATTTGCAAATGAAACAACAGTACTTGGTATACCCTAGCTGCATTCCTAGTAGCAGTGACACTATTTTTAGTTCACCACATATGTTCCACTTGTAGTTGCTGTAATGTATATGTTTCAACAACAGTTCCATATTTTCATAGGTTTGTTTCATGTGTGCTGCATAGGCAATAGGTATTTAAGGGTGGACATTGCCATTGTATAACAAGAGAGCTTTCAGGCTTAACAGTGACAAATCAATAAAAAGGCACCATTATTGTGGGTCATGCTCACAACCCAAAGCCATGAGCAACCCATCAATATCAGTGCAGAAACAGAGGCTGTCACTCTGCACAAAGAAATTTTTCATATCTTCTTTGTGGGTCTGAAAGACAGACATTTTCATACCTGGCGACAGCAAACCCCATCCTTACAATCTTGAACAAAGTTGTTCAGCTTTTGGTTTTGACAAACCTAAGACCATCATCAGGTCATTCAGTTCTGATTGTGTTATCAGATGAGGCACACTGTACATAAATGATTCAAAATCTGGATCCATTTCATTTTCCATGTCGTCTACTACTACTACTACTATTGGACATTTGTATAGTGTTACAAGATGTACGCAGCGCTGCACAGACACATGCAAAAAACAGTCCCTGCTCATTAGAGCTTACAATTTAGTCAAGACAGACAACACAGTAGCTGTAGACATGGGATACATCTAGGGATAATGGTAAGGAAACACAAAGGAGACCAGGTGAGTCAAGATCTGAAGGCGGCAGCAAAGAGATGAATTTTCAGCCTGGATTTGAAAAGGGCCATAGAAGGTGCCTGACATACAGACTCAAGTAGTTTGTTCCAGGCATATGGAGCAGCAAAGTGAAAGAAGCAAAGTCTGGAGTTAGCAATAGAAGAGAAGGACACATAAAGAAGCAATTTGCCTGAAGACCGGATTTCCTGAGGAGGAGTATAGGGAGAGATTAGAGAGGAAAGGTAGTGAGGAGCTGAAGAGTGATTGCACTTATAAGTCAGCAGGAGAAGTTTGAACTGGATGTGGAAATGGATAGGGAGCCAAAGAAGTGACTTGAGAAGAGGGATAATATGAGCATGATGAGGTTGGCGGAAGATTAGCAGCACATCAGAGTATTGAACAGATTGAAGGGGAGATAGATGATTCAGAAAGCGACCAGCAAGGAGTAAGTTACAATAGTCAAGATGGGAGGTGACTAAAGTGTGGATAAGTGTCTTAGTAGTGTATTTAGAAAGGAATGTGTGAGTTTGGTTGATATTATAAAGAAATAAATGGCAGGTTTTAACTATCAAAGGGATGTGTGTAAAGAAGGAGAGAGAGGAGTCAAAGGCAACTCCAAGGTTGCAAGATGAGGAAGCAGGAAGGAGTAGAGAGTTATCCACAGAGACTGAGAAAGAAGGAAGAGGAGAGGAGGTTTAAGGGGAAAAATAAGAAGCTCAGTTTTGGCCATGTTCAACATTAAGCGGTGGTGAGACATCCAAGCAGCAATGTCAGAAAGACAGGCAGAGATCTGGGCCTAAATTGTCAGAGAGATTTCAGGTGTAGAGAGGTAGATATGGGATTCATCAGTGAAAGCCATGTAAAGAGATGAGTGCACCAAGGGAGTATATATATAGAGAGAAAAGGAGTGGACCAAAGACAGATCCTTGGGGTACACCAATTGAGAGCGGGATAGCAGCAGAGGAGGATCCACCAGAACAAACACTGAAAAAGTGATGGAAGTGATAAAAAGAGAATCAGGATAGTATGGAACCCTTAAAACCAAGTGAGGACAAGGAATCAAGGAGAAGGTTGTGGTCAACAGTGTCAAAAGCAGCAGAAAGGTCAAGAAGGATGAGATCTGAGTAAAGGCCCTTGAATTTTGCCAGGAACAAGTCGCTGGAGACTTTGGCAAGAGCCATTTCAGTAAAATGTAAAGGATGAAAGCCAGATTGTAAAGGATCCAGGAGGGCTTGAGAGGAGAGAAATTCAAGGCAATGGCAGTAAACTGCATGTTCAAGTACTTTAGAAATGAAGGGAATAAGGGAGATGGGTCAATAGAAGGAAAGGTAGGATCTAGTGAGGGTTTCTTGAGAAGAGGTGTAACCACAACATGCTTGAAGGCTGCAGGGACTGTTGCAGTGGAGAGTAATAGGTTGAGAATATGAGAAATGTAAGGGATGACAGTGGAAGATATGGAACTTAGGAGACTGATGGGAATAGGATCAGAGGAGAAAGTAATGAGTTTGGAGGAAGAAAGAAAGTGTGTGGTTTACTCCTCAGAGATAATAGAAAAGGAAGAAAGGATAGCAGAGGTAGGGGGCAGAAAGTTGGGAGTGAAGCGGGGGAGGAGGGGAAGTTGTTGACCTCATGGGGAAGTGGAGGTTGATCTTGTGGATTTTGTCATGGAAATAGTTAGCCAGGGTTTGGGAAGAAAGGGAAGGAGGGGTCAGGTGAAGCCACCTTGAAGAGAGCATTGAGAGTTGTAAAGAGACTGCGAGGATCAGAGGCAAGGGAGTTAGTCAGAGGGACATAACAGTCTTATTTGGCTAGTGCTATGGCCAACTGGAAAGAGAGCAGCATGAAATTGAAGTGTAGAAAGTCCAGTAGGGTGCGGGATTTGAGCTAAGCGAGCTCAGCTGAACGGGTACAGGAACGTAGATAGTGTGTAGTGGAAGACAGCCAAGGCTGGCATATAGTATGCCTCAAAGGACATGGCATGGGTGGAGCAAGAGCATCTAGAGCAGAGGAAAGTGCAGTGTTATAGGAAGCCACTGCCTCATCAACAGACTCAGATAACATAGTGGAGGAAAGAAATGATGAGACAGTGGAGGAGAGAGCCAAATGGTCAATATTATGAAGATTTCTAAAGAGATTAGAGGAAACAGGGCAAGGTTGAGGCAGCAGTTGATGAAGAGTTGAAGCTTAGCAGGTGATGGTCCAATAAGGGAAGCACTGAGGTACAGAAGGTTTGTGGATAAACAATTAGAGAAGAATACAAGGTTGAGGCAGTGGCCATGCTGTTGAGTAGGGGCAGTAGAACAAAGCTAGAGGTCGAATGAGGAGGTAAGGGAAAGGAGCTTTAAAGCATAAGGGTCAGAGGGGTTATCAACATGAATGTTAGAATCCCTGAGAATAAGAGAGGGGGAAGAGGAATCCAGAAAGAAGGAAAACCATAAGTCAAAGTCTGTGAGAAAGGTAGAGATGGACTTGTTAGGAGGTAGATGAATGATAGCTAACCTGAGAGGTAGTGGATTAAAAAGGCAGATGGAGTAGATTTCAAAGGCAGGAAAGGAATGGGGGTTGAAATTGACAGGAAGAAAAGAGTAGAAGCCCAACACCACCACTGCAGCCAGTGGGACGAGGCGTGTGGGAAAACTGATAGCCGCCATGACAGAGAGCAGCAATTGATGTTGAGTCTTCTGGGAGGAGCTAGGTCTCAGAGCAAGAAGAAGGAGAGCATTAGAGATAAAGAGATCATGAGTAAAGCCAAGTTTATTTGAGATGGAGTGTGCATTCTACAAGGCACATGAGAAAGGGAGAGAAGAAGGGGAAAGGAGAGGGACATGAATATGATTTGAGGTGTTGCATGAAAATCTGTTCTGGGAGTGTGACAAAAGTTTAGGGGGGCCAGGGTTGGGGTTGATATCTCTGGATGAGAGAAGGAGAAGTAGAAGAGTACAGGCAAGAGAGGAGACAGCACAGCCGGTAACAAGGGTGAGGTTGTTTTAGAGCAGGGGTTCTCAACCCTGTCCTTGGGACCCACCTAGCCAGTCGGGTTTTCAGGATAACCACAATGAATATGTATGAGAGAGATTTGTATACACTGCCTCCATTATATGCAAATCTCTCCCATGCATATTCATTGTGGTTATCCTGAAAATCCGACTGGCTAGGTGGGTCCCGAGGACAGGGTTGAGAACCCCTGTTTTAGAGAGCGCTGAGATGAGTGGCAGAAAGTGGTGAAGCTCAAGAGCTGATGACAGGGTAGAGGATAGGATGGTGGGGTAGGTGAGGATGGTAAAGGGGAGATAAGGAAGGGAGGATTGAAGGTGTTGGTAGAATTAGGGAGTATGAGGAATAGGAAGAGAAAATGTCTGGTTTATTTACTGTAGCATCTTCATCTACCTCATCTAGGCTCCAAGTCTCTAGTGGCTTCGCTACTGGCATACTGTGTCATGCCACCACCACTCGCCTCTAGCTTAGAGGGGCGTGGTTTTTAGAGGAACTTTCCTCTATCCGCTTTTTCATCTTTTTCAAGCTATTTCCCCATAGTATGCTCTGGGAAATGTAGTCTTTGTTTAGCTGTATGGGTGCATCAGGCAGAAAGCTGTAGTCAGGCTCAACGAGGTAAGGCAAATGACAGAAATGTATTTAGTACACAATGGTTCGATCATACCACATACAGGATTATTTGTTCAGGACTCTTTGAAGAAGAGCATTGTCCAGAAAACAAACCCAAACCCAAAAATGGCTTTTTAAAGGTTCTCTATAGTTCAGGATACACAGTCTTTAACAGCAAGGATATTGCATTCCCTTTTTAGCCTTGCTGGCTAAAGCACAAAAACAAAATCACATTTAAAGTCTGTGGTAGTTTAGCTTCTATTCAGCTTCAAACCTTTCTTGGCTACTTTCCAAGTAAGCAGATATAATCCAAGGGCAACAGAAAGCTTTGTTATAATAGCTACTTTAGCTTACCCCAGTGTCCTCATTCCAGCAGCAGGTGATTAACAAGCTTATCACAGTTCCAGGCTTGCTCCTTAGTCCCCGTAAACTTCCCCTTTACAAACACGAGGGAATCATGGCCACTCTGCTTGTGGACTATGGGTACCTTTTCCTGGAAGACTTCTTTCAGGACTGGCTTGCTTTCTCTACGTTCCCAGGTTTAAAGCTTGGCAAAAGGAACAGTCCATGGGAGTGCCGTCATCATTCAGCTTCACCTTGGGCTCTCCCAGCTGCATGGGTTCTGACTTCCCGTCTCGCTCACAGTGCTCAGCTAACAGCCTCCCGGGGAATCTTGGAGTCTCTCTTGTTCCTGGCTCCAAACTCTCTTGCAGCCGTGCTAGATTCCAATTTGCACTTTCTTCTCCTGGAAGCTCAGTTCCTCTGCTCTGCTCAGCACTAGTCCAGCTTCCCTTGCTTGTGTCTGTGCCTTGGCTCATGTCAGCCTGGCTTCCTGCTTCTCTTCCCCCTTTCTCACACTCTGGCCTAAGTTTATAGTTCCAGGGCTCTAGCTCCAACTCCTCCTTACCCAAGTGACGGCAATCAGCCTGACTTCAGGCACCTGAGTGCTTGGAGAATTCACTGCCATAGGGGTTCTGAGACCTGTATCCTCTCCCCTTCATTCCACTAGGGGGAGCATGACATGTGGGCCATGTGGAAGTTTTCTGATTCCTGGAGGTGGTTGTGGCTTTCCTACCCTGTCTCGGTGAAAGGGGGCCCTTTACTAGGGTGAATTCCCTGTCTCTTTGTCCTCCCCCGGACTCCGGATAGGCCTCCTTGCCACAACTGTCATCATGCAACACTGGTCTCATGGTTGAAGGCAGACTGTAGTATTCAATAGATTTCTTATTTTTAGCAGAGAAGCCAGATACATTGGTCAGACAGAAGTAACCGTCTGTCACGTGATCCTTCTGTTCTTGTCATGTCATATCGGGACTGCAAATGATATTGACTTCCGAGTATCTCTAAGCCAAGCTCTGAGATGGATAGCACATATTGCACAGCAAATGTGAGGAGCCCAGAACTTATCTTGATCGCCAGTTTTACAACTGAAGTAGAGCTCATATACTTTCTTAATAAGCACAGTCATGCTTTGTCTTTGAGGCTTAACCGTATACTCACCACAAATGTATCAGAATGTAGTGCGGCTGTTGCGACATTGATGAGCCATTTCTGCTGTAATAAATAATCATTTAGACAAGTTTACATGTAAATTCTATAGTTAAGTACACAAACTGATATCAATGCATTACATAGCATCTGTGTATGAAAGCTGCTTTTACAGCCTGTACTGCTAGCATCCATCCTGACTAAGCATGCCTATGCATTCCTGAGAAGTATCATTTCCATTGCAGGTTGTGAGCTTGCACCAAGTGCTTGCCCAGACATGCCTGGACTAAACAAAATAGCTTACTTTCTAGACAACATATGAGTTTACTTAAAATATGTGAGGAAATCACAAAAATAGATGATTGAAAAAAAAATGGAGCGTGATAGGAAAATTTAAAGTTGATTTTCATGATCAGCAACCCAAAATCCATAGGATACATTCAAAAGTGTTCAAGAAGCAAAATCTTTATTGTTGAGTGTAATTGATAAAACAAATAAAAGCAAGTAATAAATATTTATTGCAATGCATAAACATAAAATAGCCAATAACTGTGGACTTGTCACTAATAAAATACATCTCTGCAACGTGCCTAAGGGGCATGTTTACTAAACACCGTTGCTGTGCGGGTTCCTGTTAGTGTGCTGGTGCCATATAAGGAGTGGGCAGGCCAGGCAGAAAAAAGCAAAAAACTGGACCATACGTGTGTGCGTCGCGCTAATGTGCGGGGCCCACATTAGCGCGTGGGAAGGCTAAGTGGGGCACTGCTGCAAAACCGTACAACGGTGAAGACACCGACCAATGGTGCAGGGGCCAGGGGTTCAAACCCCCATTGCGCTCAACAAAAAAGACCAGCTGAGGCACCAACATTTATGGGCAAAAGTGGTTAGGAGGCATATTAATTTTGGGCAGCAGAAGGCGGCGCACTGTTATTTTTATTACGGCATGAGGCGGCGCACTGTTTAGTGTGGGCGGCAGATGGCGGCGCATTGTTAAGTTTGGGCGGCAGAAGGCGGTGCGCTGATAAATGTGGGCAACAGAAGGCGGCGAGCCGGTGGGCAGAAGGCGGCGCGCTGATGTGTGAGGGGGCAGTCCAATAGTGGGAGGGATAAGTGGCGCGCTGATGTGCAAATAACAGGAACAGAGCCATAGCACAATGGTTAAGACACTGACCACTTGTGCAGGGATCATGGGTTCAATTCCCCACAGTGCCCATTGAAGACAGCTGACTGAGGCATTATTTTAGGGGCATTTCCATGTTGTGCGGCATAAGGCGGCGCGCTGTTAATTTAGTGCGCCACAAGATGGCGCGCTGATGGCTACAAGGCTGCGCGCGGATGCCCAAACACAGGAACAGAGCCACAGCACAATGGTTAAGACACTGACCAATGGTGCAGGGGCCAGGGGTTCAACCCCTCACAGTGCCCAGTGAACAAGGCTGGCTGGGGCAGTATGTATCATGGTGAGGAGTGCTGTAGGATGCCTTCCATTTATATTTTATTTCCCACCACTAGTAAACCCGCTCTCACAGTGTGTTAACATACGGATGCCCGTAAGGCACATGTTACAGTGCACTGTCCGCCAAGGCACCCTAGAATGTCCCCTATAGGGCACCATGTATGTTGCGACACAGGATAATGTATAGTGCACCCTATATGGATGGCAACCATAAGGTGGCCTATAGGGCGCCCTATAAAGCACCCTCAGAGGCACCTAATGGGTATAGTAAGCTGTGTGTGGTTTTGCCGGCATAGACATATGTACAGTAAATAAAAATAAGCTGTGGACAGCCCTATCAAAGGGCCCCACTGTGGGTTTGAACCCATGACCTCTGGCTGTACAGGGAGTGATGTAACCATTGGGCTACAGCTCTATAGCTGACAGCAAGCCCCTGGCTGGCTGCAGAGAGCCTGCACGTCACCCCACAGACAGTCTGCTGTTGTAGACAGGATAGGGTTAGGCCACCCGTACCCATGATGCACTGCACATGCAAATCAACTGTCCACAGATGCACACAAGATGGGGAATGCACCCCAACAGCTACCCGGCCTGGTAGGGGGAATTGTCCATGTGCACCCACACAGCACCTCGGCCTGGTAGGGGGTCCTGAGCGGGTGGACTACCAGCAAAGAGTAGCTACACACTGTCACATTGTGCGGGTACTGTGCTCACCCTGAGGGTGTGATGTGGCGGCCAGGACCAGGTCCACAACACCAGCCATGGCTGGTTGAGGCCATGACAGAGCTCCAAAACAGTACTAACCTGTGAGATAGGAAGGTGCTGCAGAAACATGTTGGATATCTCTGTCTGTCTCAGTTAGTGGAAACCCCCATGGACCCCCTAGGTGGGCAAAGTTACACCACCCACACCCCCCCCCCCCCCATGGCAGCAGAGTGGACCATCAAACCCCAGTCCTGCTGGGGAACAGACACCCTACAGGGCAGTCCAAGCAGCTCCACAAACATCCATAACACAATATCAGACAGACTTTAGGCCTGGATATCCAAAGATGCACCCCCAGCACTATCTGATATTCACCTGCAGCAAGCCATCAGCCACTGCACCCTGCAAGGCACTCCATCAAGACACATACCAGCTGTGAACAGTCTGCTGGTTAGCCCTGATGAAAATGCATGCACCCAAAACTGGGGTGACAGCACACACAATCAGAGAGTTCTGTGAGGAGGCCCCAACAGGAAACCCATATATATCACAAGAGAGAAACACAATACAGCACTATGGGGGTGCCTAGCCATGCTGTCATCACTACACACTCAGGGTGAGAGTGCTCCCCCAGCAGCACATACAGAGGTCACCCTGTCTGTGTAGGTGGTGGCCTGGCACTACAATGTCACAGCCAGTGCCCTATGCCCTGTGCAGATGCATCCTGGCCAGCCCACCATGTCTGACCTATACCCATGGTACCTTGCTGCTCATTATGCACATTGGCAGGCCAATACTGGCAGTAGTGCTGGCAGTGTGGGTTGGGGAAGGTGTTTGCAGCCAACACACACTGTATAGACAGACACACACTCCCACACCTATGCCAGCATTGTGCTATTGAGGGGGTGATTAGCCTTGGCCACCACACCGGTCCTGGGCACAGCACAGGCATGGATATGGTACGCAGTACTGCTGGGGGTCACTCCCCAGGGTGGTGAACACCATCAGAGGCCAGGCCTGGAGCACACACCGCAGACACCAAACAGATTGTTCGGATGGGGTCAACTAGCAGTATGTGCGTAACATAGGGATATCTATCAGCCTGTACTCTTAGCAAATGTTTCAGAGCTGTGTACCTCAGGTGTAGGGTGACATTGCTAAGGTATGCAGGTGCTGGTATTGGGAGATGCACGCAGGGTCCAATGTTCTGCCTCTACAGGAGACATTGGCCAATGGGGCCTGTGGGTGTGGGTGTGGGTGTGTCTGCCCCTGTTGGCTGCTGCTTTACGGCAGCGCTTCCCCACTCCAGCCAAATTTTGCATCACACTGTTCGGGTCTTCCTGCTGTCCCTCATGAATATGCATGAGCTACATCTACATGCCGTGCATAGATATACAGCACAGGCATTTGTATGAGTGGCAGCATGGAACCTGACTGGTGTGTGGCCCACCAGGACTGCATTTGGGGGATTCTGCTGTAGGTTCTGCCCCTGTTCATGGTGTCTGTGCTCAGTGGGGTAAAAGATAGATGTATTACCATTGCATATGTCCTCGTCACGAAAGGTGTGTCCTTACTGTCACTGTTTATTTGTGGGGAAAATATGTGGGCAGGATTGCCAGTAGCCCCAGTTGGTCTTTGAACCTGTGACCTTCTGTTCTTGCATGCACTGTCTGTGTGCACTGCACCACTGTGTAGCCACAGCTTGGCTGAATTCCCTGGATAGTCCATGACTGTGGATCTGGCAGGGCCTGTCTGTTGCTGTGGACTGTGCCAGCCTGCACATGGCTAGGCCTCTGTCTTCTGTCGCTAGCAGCCACTGCCCCCTGCACCACATGTACTCGTCCGCCAACAAGCTGGCATGAGCTTCTCCCATAAAAGGCAGGTGACCTGATTGGAATGTGGCAGTACGGGACTGCATTCGGGGTACTTGGCTGTGGGTAATGCCCATTGTTGTGGTGTGTGTGCGTTGTTGGGTAAAAGATGGGTGTTTTCCCCATGCTTATGTCCCCTGCAATACAGGGGTGTCTGCGCTATCTGTGTTTAGTGGTGGGTAAAATATAGGGACTGGGCTGGCAAGTGCCCCAGCTGGGCTTTGGACCTCTGACCCTCTGGTCCTAGAGGTACTGACTCTGTCTGCTGCACCACACTATGGCCACATAGACAGTGCAGCCCCTGGAGGTAGTAAGCCTGGCAGGATGGAGTCACAAACCCTGCTCTACGCAAATTTACTGTGGGCATATGCACCCTGTCTGGTGACAAACGTGCACATAAACCCCGGAAATGACCACTGGAAATGGGGGACAAAATATCACCACGCTGGGCAACAGTGATATTAATGGGCAACCATAGCAAACACTCCCAGGAAAGCTCCACAAAAAGAAATGTTTTTTGGAAGAGTCTCCGCTCCGTAAAAACTTCCAAAATTCATTTCTTTTTTCTGGAGCTTTGCTTGGTGTGTTTTCTGTATTTGCCCATCACTATAACTGTTCCCCAGCTGAATTACTATTTTTAATAGTTCTGTTGTGGTCATTTTCTATTTTTATTTGCACTTTTGTGCTGTGCACATGTATCACACTGCTCACGTTTTGCTGGTTTCCCCGGTTTTCCTGTACATTGCTGACGGAAATGGTTTCTCTTCCCTTTAAATGCTTGTAGTTTTTACATGCAAATTCGGGCCCGATACTGTGCGGGGAGCCTCTCCCCTCCTACTCTCCACCCATTGACCCTGTCCCTCCGCCCCTCCGGAGCCTTCCTCCGCCCTCCTTTAGCCGTTCCATGCCTCTATCGGACATTTGCGGGCCCGCACTTGTACGGGGCCCGTTAGTGTGCCGCGCACCTTTGTGGGGGTGACACGCACGTGTGCGGGGCATTTAAACATGTTTATTAGCGTTTCAGTGCCGCGTTTCCGTGCACTATTTTGCGGCGCGCACATTTCCGGTTTTTAGTAAACATCCCCCTAAAATTCCACAGTATATTTAAAGATAGGATAAAGCCATACACAGCAAAATTCAAAAAGCATCATATTTAGATTGTCTGTCAATTATATATCTCATTCAGTAATCAGTATACACTTTTTCAAAAAGAAGATAGCTATAGATATTCAAAACTGCAATTTGAATATTTATTAAAAAAAAAGACTGAAGATCATTAAATTACAAAATTGTTAGGTGAAAAATATTCAAGGTATACAGATTAGCAAACTAATTGTCTTTTGGGGAAACTGCTAGGTACGAATGATCTAGATTGGCCACTGTTGGAAACAGAATACTGGGCTTGATGGACCTTGGTCTGACCCAGTATGGCATATCTTATGTTCTTATGACAAAAAACCTTTTAAATTACAAATTGTTTGATAAAATGTATCCATTAACAATGGCTCTTTTATCAAGCACTTTCAAATAGTATCAACATTTGACTTCTAAATGTTGTATAATTGCTTCACTGGATATGTTTAGTAGTAACTGAAATTGCTAGAAAAGAAACAAGAAATAGTATTTACCGATACTGAACCAAAAATATTTGGCTCTCACTATAAGTTGCCCTAATAGTTATGGAAGGTGCATGCCACATATTATAACCTAAAAAGTGTCAGCTCCATTAATAATATAAAGAAGAAAAATCAAGAGTTCAGCTTCTTCATTAAGTAAAAAGGCGCGGGCAGGGTCCCGGCGCCTGCCCGTAACCGGGTGCTCTGCCCGGCGCGGGACCCTGCTCGTGCACGGCGGCGGCTGGGCCGTGCACGGGGCGCATTCTTTGAATTGATTGGCTCCGCTGGGAGAAGCAAGCCAGCGGAGCCAATCGGAGGGCAGGCGACCATGTGCTCCGGAGTGCGTTATCGCGTCGGAGCACAGGTCGTCTGGCGGGAGGCTCGGCAGGAGAGGACCTGGAAGCGGCGTTGTCCCGGGCGTGGAAGGCTTTTGTTGGGGGGCAGGAATCAGCCCAATCGAGGTCGTGGCGCAGGGAGCACGGGAGCTCCAATCCCGGTCGGACCAGGCGAGTGGGAAAGGGCTTGAGTTTGGGGAAGCCGTTGCGGTGCTTGGCAGCCTGCAGGCATTGTCCGGGACGGTTTGGGGGGGGGAGGGGTGATCTGAGGAGCGGGGATCAAGCCGGAGCTGCGGCGCGAGGGCGACGGCTACTAAAAAAAAAAAAAAAAAAAAACGCTATACGCGTGAGCCTCAGCTGTCGCCGCAGCGGGTGGTGAGTGTGTGCAGGAACTTTGTTTCTGCCCGGGGGAGCTATGGCGGGAAAGCAGCCAGCAAAAAAGGGGGGGGGGCAGGGTGGACAAGGGGAAGCAGGCCGGCGGGCAGAGAGGCCGGGGGTTGGGGAAAGCACTGCGGTCTGGGGCCGGGTCGGCGGGGGGGGGTTCAAAATGGGGGGTTCGAGGTGCACGGGGTTCTGGGAGGGGGCAGAGGGGAAGTAGGCCGGTGGAGGGCCCCGGTGATGGTGGTGCCGGGCAGAGTGTAGGTGCTGAGCCGAGGGGACAGGCATTAGCCTCAATAGGTGCTGGGCCAGACAATGTAGTGGCGATGGAGCACTGTGGGGGAGTGGGGGGGTCTAATGTTGCTCAAGAGCAGGGGCAGAGCTGGGGCTTAAGCCCTACGAGCCAAGGGGGGGTGGGCCCGCGGTCTGGTTTTGGGGTGGCAGGGGGGGATGGCTGGGGTTGGCTGTCACCGGCTGGGGGATTCGGGCCTACGGGGGTGGGTCTGCCACCGACGGGTTGGTACGGGCAGTCGGGGCAGCGGGTGGGGTGGGAGCACTGGTTGGGAGGGGGGCAGGGTTCGTCCAGGTCTGATTGGACACGAGCGTGGCCCCCGGGGAGTGCCCCTGGGCTCTCTTTTGGTTTTCCTGTTTTGTCTTTGCAGGTGCCGTATATGTCTTCCCCAGGTGAAGGTTTGTCAGCGGGCAGGTCAAGTGGAGAGAGGAGCATGGGGGCGCAACTCCACCCGGAGGTGGGGCCCGCGGGAGTTGGGGTCCAGGCGTCTGTGAATGAGGAGCGGCAGCGGACGATGGGGCCTGGCGCCGATGGGCGCCCCTCGGCTGAGGTCGGCGAAGTCGCGGACGAGACAGGTGAGTTGCGGGCGGCGGACGGGGGTGTTACAGGGGAGGTGGGGTCTTGGCCGGAGAGGTCTCGTAAGGCTCGCAGAAAGAAGAGGCATGGGTCTCGCCGCCGGCGCGCCTCGTCGTCGTCTACCTCATCGTCGTCGTCTGATTCGTCCGATACGGCGGAAGGGTCCGAGAGGGGGGGCGGGGTTGATTTGGAAAGGGGGTCTCAAGGCAGAGCAGGTGGGGGATCCGCGTCCATGGTGGCGTTATTGGAATTGTGGGAAGGGGTCCCCAAGAAGCTGAGGCGGAAAATCCGCAAGCGGAAATATATTGATATTTTTCGCTTGCTGGAGGGGCGGAAGCGTTCCGGGGACAGTAAGAAAAAACGGAAAGAAGATGAGAAAGCGGGGCGGCTTCGGAAAGTGTCTCGGAATGTAGTGAATTGGGTGCGCTCGTTTTTACGTTTAGCCAGCGTGTGGGGTCATCATTTTCCTCACCAGTATGGGCTGTTGTTGTCCTATGCCGATTCGATTCTCGAGGCTTCTCAGATGCACGACGGATGGTCGTGGTTGAATTATGATGAGAAGTTTTGAGATAAGATGGAGGAGAATAAGTTGTTGACTTGGGGTACCCAAGATATTAACCTGTGGCTAACGCAAATGTCGGTAAAAAGCGGGAGTGGTGGGGGTGGTGGGGGAAAAGGAGGGACAGTAGCGGTTGGGGGGGCTCCGCGGTCCTTTCGGGGAGGGCTTGCCGCGGGGCCGGCCAAGTCGACTCTTGGGACGGGAGGCAATGTCTGCTGGAGATTTAATCGGTCCATGTGTCCCTTCCCGGACTGTAAATTCCGCCACGCTTGTTCGGTCTGTGGGGGTCCACATTCGGCCGCAAAATGTGCAAAAAAGGTGCCTGGTGCCCCTCCAGCGGCGGGGCTCAAGTAAGGGGCCTACCTTTGAGATTGCGCCTTCCCCGATTGAGGTTCTGCTTTTATGCCGGTGGTTGCTGGATTATCCGCGAAGGCGGGATAGGTTGGTTTTGCAATGGGGTTTTAGTTTGGGTTTTGTGGTTCCGGTACAAGGGGTGGTTTATGGGTCTTCGACACGGAACTCTCCCAGTGTGCGGCGCTGGGGGGATATAGTGCGGGAGAAACTAACAGAGGAACTGCGGTTGGGTGGAATTGCGGGGCCCTTTAGGCATCCGCCATTCGCGGATTTTGTTGTATCGCCATTGGGCATTATTCCGAAGAAGGAGCCCGGGAAGTTTCGGATTATTCACAATTTGTCTGCCCCGGTCGGCTATTCGGTTAATGACGCGATTCCGCAAGAGTTGTGCACGGTTCGTTATGAGTCGTTCGACAAGGCGGCGGACTTAGTCAAGAGAGCGGGACGCGGGGCGTTGATGGCGAAGGTTGATATTGAGTCAGCGTTTCGCTTGTTGCCGGTTCACCCAGCTTCCTTCAGGTTGTTGGGCTTCCAGTTCGAGGGGGATTTTTATTTTGACAAATGTATGCCCATGGGCTGTTCGGTATCCTGTGCGTACTTCGAGAAGTTTAGCTCATTCTTGCACTGGCTAGTGGTATCTCGAGTCGGTAGGGGGGAGGTGGTCCATTATTTGGATGATTTTTTGTTTGTAGGGGCGGCAGGGTCGGCGGGGTGTGGTGAGCTGTTGGCTGGCTTCATGCGTTTAGCGAGCGAGTTAGGAGTGCCCTTGGCGGAAAGCAAGACGTTAGGCCCGACGACGACGTTGTCCTTTTTGGGGGTGGAGTTGGATTCCCAGAGTTTGGAGGCGAGATTGCCGGCTGAGAAGGTGAAGAAATTGAGAGTACTGGTGGCTAATACACTGGCATCTTCTAAGTTGAATTTGCGGGAGCTGCAGGCATTAATTGGATCCCTCAACTTCGCTTGTAAGGTCGTTCCCATGGGAAGGGTTTTCCTCCGGAGTCTGGAGGCGGCGACGGCTGGGGTACGGAAGCCTCACCATCGTATTCGAGTCTCTGCGTTTATGCGGGAGGATTTGCGGATTTGGGATTTGTTTTTGCGGGACTTTAATGGCATTTCGGTCTTGCGGGAGGCAGAGGTATCCAGCCACGATTTGCAGTTGTATTCTGATGCGGCAGGGGGTGTGGGTCTGGGGATATATTTCAACGGGGCTTGGTGTGCGGACAGTTGGCCACGGGAGTGGAGTGGGCGGTCGAGGGGCTGTTGCGGAATATTACTTTTCTCGAGTTGTTTCCAATTTTAGTGGCCCTTTCATTGTGGCCTGATAGATTGGCTAACCGTAGGGTGGTGTGGTGGTGCGATAACGAGGCGGTGTGGTGGCGGTGGTGAACCGGTATACTCCACGCTGCCTTTCGGTTGCGGCCTTAATGCGTCAAGTGATACTAGCTTGTTTGCGTTTAAATGTGGATTTGCGAGCCCGTCATATTCCGGGGCGTACTAATGACATCGCTGATGCTCTTTCTCGTTTACAGTTGGAGCGTTTCCGGCAGTTGGCACCGGAGGCGGACGAGGAAGGGCTCCGGGTCCCGTGGAGCTTGTGGAGTTGTGGCCCGCCGAGATGAAGCGCCTCTTGAAGAATTCGGTGGTTGAGCGCACGTGGGACGCATACCGGCGGGATGTGAGAGTGTGTGGGAGTATCTGTGTGGCACGGGGTGCGTGGGAAGTGCGGTGTCGGAGCATATGCTGGGCATGTATGTTGGCTGGGCGAAGTCGCGGGGGTTGTCGAGATCGGTGGTGCGGGGGCAGCTGGCGGGGTTTGAGTTTTTTGCCAGGGCAGTAGGTTGGCAGAGCGCATTGCGGGGGAGGCTGGCACGGCGGTTACTGCATGGGTGGGAGCGGGAACTACCGCCGCAGAGGGACCGCCGTCTTCCAATATCCCATTGCTTGTTGCAGCGTTTGTGTCGAGGGTTGCCGGGGGTGGCGTCCTCTCCATATGAGGCAGTCCTCTTTCGGGCAGTTTTTTGTTTGGCGTTTTTTGGGGCATTTCGGGTTGGTGAACTGGCGGTGGCTTCGGTTAAGGCAGGGCTGGGTCATTCTTTGCGGTTGCAGCACGTGTGGCGTGAGTCGGGGAGCATTCGCGTGCTGTTGGCTAAGTCCAAAACCGATCAAACAGGAAGGGGTTTGTGGGTGGTACTGGGAAGGATTGGGGGAATAACGTGTCCGGTGGCGGCCCTCGAGAACTACTTGGGTGTGCGCCCGAGGGGTAGCGAAGGGCTGTTCGTGCATGAGAATTCTGCACCCGTGACCAGGTATCAGGTGGCGGCGGTGCTACGCATGGCGCTGCGGGGGATAGGCACCGATCCGGCGTTGTTTTCGGCACACTCGTTTCGTATCGGAGCAGCCACTAGTGCGGCAGCGGCGGGTCTGTCGCGGGAAGAGATTCAGCTTATTGGCCGATGGCGGTCGAAAGCGTTCCGGGGTTATGTGCGGCTATGAGAGGCCGTGCGGGTTGGGGGGGGGGGTACTAATGTTTTTACTTTCTGTTGCAGGTGTGGGGCAGGCTACAAAAAGCTGCTGGATGCTGGGACACTCCTTTGTCTACTGGGCGGGGCAGAGAGCGGCTGTGCGGCCTATCGGGGCGAATTTAGGAGTGGACCCGGCGCGGCTGGCGATTTCATGGCTGGGTGAGCGGGGGCTGCAGTGGTCTCAGATGCTCCCTTTGCTGAGGCATCATCTGCGGGTTCGTGGACAGCCAGCGATCGTCCTCGTCCATCTTGGGGGCAACGATTTGTCGGAGTGGTCCTGCAAGCAGCTGATACGGGCGGTGAAAAAGGACTTGAAGACTCTACTCAGTTTGTTGCATGGAGTGGAGTTAATTTGGTCAGACATTATCCCGAGACCTTCTGCCTGGGGCCAGCACAGGTGGTCCCGAGGTTTGACCAAGATTAATAGGCAACTTGGAAGATGGGTTTGTGAGCAGGGGGCTGGCAGGTGCAGCATCCCTGGGTTGATGTGGCCTGTCCCGGGTTGTTTCGGGCGGATGGGGTGCACCTCTCGCCAGTAGGTATGGACTTGCTCTTAAATGACTGGCAAGAGGTGTTGGAAAGAGTTTTCGGGGTGTGACACTGATCGCAGCTGCCGGTAGGTTTTCCTTTGGGGGGGGCGGCACAGGTATGGTTAGGCCTGTGCCGGTGGCGGGATCCCGGAGGTTTCCGGGGTCCGGAGCCTTTGGCGACTCGGGACGAGGGCGGGGTGCCCTCGGCCCGGACTGCCCCTGGAAGACTTTTGCTAGTAATATGGCGAAGTCGGATAGGGGTAGTCGGAACGTTGCCGGTGGTGTGAGCTTGGCTAGAGCAGAAGCAAGGTCGCTTTGCTAGTAGCATGGCTGGTGACGCAATGCTCCGCTGGTGGGGGGGGGGGGGGTTGAGATCATTGTTAATGATGTTGTTTTGAAATTTGATAAAATAAAGCTGCGACCAGTTGTCACCATACTTGGAGTCTGTGTAATCTGTGAAAATGAAATGGGGAATGTCTAGAAAAGGGGGTGCAGGTTGAAAGGGGGAGCTAAGGGTTGAAAAGAAAGGAGGGAGCGCCGGGTCTGACTACCCGGTTAGTAAAAAGGCGCGGGCAGGGTCCCGGCGCCTGCCCGTAACCGGGTGCTCTGCCCGGCGCGGGACCCTGCTCGTGCACGGCGGCGGCTGGGCCGTGCACGGGGCGCATTCTTTGAATTGATTGACTCCGCTGGGAGAAGCAAGCCAGCGGAGCCAATCGGAGGGCAGGCGACCATGTGCTCCAGAGTGCGTTATCGCGTCGGAGCACAGGTCGTCTGGCGGGAGGCTCGGCAGCCCACCCGCCCACCCAGCCTTTTTGTGATGGGGCTGGAGTCGGGGTGTCGCAGCTGGGGGGGGGAGCGAGGCGGGATCCCGGAGGTTTCCGGGGTCCGGAGCCTTTGGCGACTCGGGACGAGGGCGGGGTGCCCTCGGCCCGGACTGCCCCTGGAAGACTTTTGCTAGTAATATGGCGAAGTCGGATAGGGGTAGTCGGAACGTTGCCGGTGGTGTGAGCTTGGCTAGAGCGGAAGCAAGGTCGCTTTGCTAGTAGCATGGCTGGTGACGCAATGCTCCGCTGGTGGGGGGGGGGGGGGGGTTTGAGATCATTGTTACTGTTGTTGTTTTGAAATTTGATAAAATAAAGCTGCGACCAGTTGTCACCATACTTGGAGTCTGTGTAATCTGTGAAAATGAAATGGGGAATGTCTAGAAAAGGGGGTGCGGGTTGAAAGGGGGAGCTAAGGGTTGAAAAGAAAGGAGGGAGCGCCGGGTCTGACTACCCGGTTACAAGACTTTACTATGTAAACCAGCAACACTGACCCAGCCACACAGCGTACAGCATTCCAAAAAGAAAAACATAAAATGATGGCACCATCTTTAAATTGCCACATTTTGTGTCCTTGCATCTTAGATTGAGACTGCTGGAAAAACATCATGAATGTGATAGCTTCACTTAAAAAATGGGTTAACTACGGTTCTACATCAATTGAAAACCCATTCTTCTTCTACGAGGTGTGATCAAAAAGTATTGAGACTTGTTGTATAGCAATATAGCAATACGTCGCACTACGATACTATTAAGCATACAGTGATCTAGGTATGTGTTCTGCGTGTGCAGAATGTAGCATGGCTGCAGCACACCTGTACTTTTTTAAATCACATAATATTTGGTATCGTGCAAAAACAATGTGTCAGATTTAAGAAGAGGGAAAAAGTGAACAGCAAATTTGCATTAAATTCTGCCAGAAACTTGAAGATTTGTGCAAAAAGACTTATGACAAGTTACAGCAAGTGTATGGTCATGAATACATGAGTCATGCTCGAGTATGACAGGTACGAAAGTTTCCAAGAGGGCCGCCAAAGTGTTGACCGTGACAAACGATCTGGAAGCCATCCACAACAGGAATGAAGACAAAAGTTGAAGCAGTGCATGCAGCAATACTTTTAAATCATCTATTGACTATCAGGGAGCTTACTGAGAACAAGGACATCAGTTTTGGGTCAGTACAGTCCATTCTTACTGTTGATTTGGGGATGAGATGCGTGTCGATAAAATTCATGATAAAACTCCTGTCCCCTGACCAAAAAAGAAGATCTACTGTCTGCAGCCAGGGAGTTGTTGGAATGCATTAACAATGACTCAGATTTCATCAAAAAGATTATTAATGGTGATGAATCATGGGTTTATGGTTATGATCCAAAAACCAAGGTTTGATCCTCACAATGGAAGTCTCCAGACTCTCCCAGACCCAAGAAAGCCTGTCAGGTGAGGAGCAATGTCAAGGTCATACTCACAGTTTTCTTTAATTACCAGAGTATTGTTCATCATGAGTCTGCTCCAAAAGACCAAACCATCAATAAGGAGTACTGCATCCAAGTTCTTTTTTTTTAAACTTTTATTTTCATTTTGCAACAAACAAAAGAAACAACACACCAAAAGAGACAAAACAAGCATACAATAAGGAAAAGTAAACCCATTACCCCCCACCCCGGTGCTTCTTCTCTACCCGTTTGTATCAGCATGTGAGCGCTTCCAATTAACAGTGATTATACATCAAACGATCAAAAAAGTATCCACAATACAGCATGATCATGAGACAGAGATATATACAAAGTTAGACAAAGTTAGACAGTCAGATGAGAGCATTTAGCAAAATGTACATATTCATTGAGCATCTTCCATTGAGACCAATGAGAAGGAGTCTGAACGGAGGAAGCGAACAGACGAGATATTTGTTCATATTTACTGTAGAGACAGACATGATTCCACCATTCATTGAGGCTCAGATGAGAACTAATTTCCCAGCATTACTTAATTAGGGAAATAGCTATGCCTAGCATAAAGTTCAAAAGGAGATAAGCCATTTCTTGGGAGAGAGGGGATCCCCGCAACTGGGCGAAGTCCCACTATCCTCCAAGAAAGGGACTCCTGAGAATGCAATATAGACTAAATACGACCCCAGACCCGACGCCAGTTATACTGTAGTGCGGGATATTCATGCATAACATGAAATGAAGTAATAAACCAATGGCCACAGGACGTGTCCAGCAACCATTACCCTGGGTAGTGTTCCATTTGTCTAATCTGTGAGGAGTGTAAAAACACCGGTGGGCTAGAAAGAAGAGGGTCTGAGTGAGTGAGGCGGGTCGGGAACCCGTGTCCCTCTGCTCCAGATAAGGCTCCATTGCTCCGAGGTTAAAGTCACATGCAATTCTCTCTCCCATATTTTCTGCGCTATAGAGGTATCTCTAGTGATAGCATTACATAAGGTTTAGTAAAATTGGGTGCGACACCCGGTGAACTACCAAGAGATCGGGAGTCTCCAATCAACCTTATGCAGAGAGTGCCGATGGCGGGAGTACTCTAGTGCTCCGAATGCAATGCTGAAGTTGCACTGACCAGAGTCGGGAGTCGAAAGGTTGCATAGGAGTATTAAAGGCACCTAAAGTGTCGAAAAGCATTGGTGGATAGTGGGAGTCTAATGGGAGAGTCATACCAGGGAGTAAGGTAAGAGGAATCGGTGAGCAAAGGCCCGCTACTATATCTAGCCACACAG
This sequence comes from Ichthyophis bannanicus, assembly GCA_033557465.1. NCBI lineage: Eukaryota > Metazoa > Chordata > Amphibia > Gymnophiona > Ichthyophiidae > Ichthyophis > Ichthyophis bannanicus. Next base: position 630,043,065 of record CM066034.1, on the reverse strand, counting down.
GTCTGCTCGGTACTGGAGCTTCCAACCAACGAGCACCTTGTTTGAGAAGAAAAGATTGAGGGAACACTTGAGTAAAATCGCCACCAAGTATTAATGGAGCATTGGCGGAGGCCGAGGCCAACTGCGCAAAACTTGCATAGTAAGCAGGGTTGTCCACATTCGGGGCATAGTGCAAATACACGTGAATTCACTATCTCCAACCTCAAGGTGTACACGGGCCCATCTACCCTCCATGTCAGCGCTAATATCAGGTACAGTAGCGTGCAAAGACTTCTTAACCAGAATGGCTATCCCGTACCTTTTGGAAACGGTGGGAGAATAGGCAGCTACCATGTGAGGCCTAGCATTGAGTTTCAGTGTTTCAGCAGAGTGCAATGCGCTTCCTGAAGAAACACCAAATCAACATGCTCGTGGCTGAGACAGCTAAGGATTTTCTTTCTTTTGAGTGGACCAGTAATGCCTTTGACGATGAATAATAAGAGTTTACATAAGGCCATTCAGAAAAGTTAAAATTCTGAGCATGATAGCACACATAATTTCACTGTGTCCCTCAAACTGACTGTATCTGGCTATACACATGACATAGGAAAAATAAGCTAATATAATACAATGAAGCGCCCCACATTAACAAAGAAAACCGCAGTACGGTAGAGGAGAAGCAAAACCCCAAAATTACTGGCGACCATGTGTCTGCGGGGAGAAACCCCAGAGAAGGCCGAAATTGAAAAAAAAAACATATAACCTCTAGGACTGTGCGTGCTCCGAATCCGACCGAGGCACACATCATGAAGGGATAGGAGACCAAAGACAAAAGTCATACAGAGAAAGAAAGAAAGTCCAGGCTATTTCTGTGCTGGGCTATGACCGCCGCATCGGGCCCTTCAAAATGGCGGACAGAGCCGGCAGATAAGAGTCCAAGATTTGGGATTAGCGCATCTGCTCTGCTTCTTTGGAGTCCAGAAATGTTGATAGTAGATCAGGATCCTCGAACGTCCTGGTCTGGTTGTGGAGAGTCACCCGGAGCTTCGCTGGATACAACAGGCCAAAGCGAGCCTGTAGCTGCTGAAGTCGAGGGCGAAGAGTAAGGAGTTTCCTCCGACGGTCAACGGTAGGCTTTGCCAAATCAGGAAAGAAGGAGACCTTACGACCTTCAAATTCCAAATGATGATTCGCTCGGGCAGCATGTAAAATTTGTTCCACTTGTTGATATCGTAGCAAGCTAAAGATAATAGGCCGGGGGGTCGTGCGGTTGAGCGCCATGCGGGCAGGAACACGGTGTGCTCGATCGATTTCCAGTTCTCTGTGAAAAGTGATCTTCAGCAAGGAGGGAAGAGTTTTGAGCAAGAATTCTCTTATATCTCCTGCTTCCACCCCTCCGGCATTCCGAGGAGCCTCACATTGTTGCGACGGGCGCGATTATTGCTATCTTCCAACTCCTTTTGAAGATTCTGTATCTGGCGCTCAGCCTTGGCCAGTTTGCCCAAGCGCACCTCGTGCGAGTCGAGGACCCCCGCCATATTGTCCTGCCGTAATGAAAGACATTCAAGTCGGTCCTGGAGCACTCCAAAGTCTTCTCGCATGGCTCGAAGCGCTTCTCCATTGGACTGCACCAATTCCTTCACGCCGCGTATTTCCTCCAAAATCTCCAGGTGCATTGCGGGGTTTTCACGAAATGGAACCATCTTCTGCGGGGAGGACACCTCTGTTTTGGAGCGTTTTCCGTGAGAAGAAGAAGGAGACCCGAAGTCCAAGCGCGCTGGTTTATGGGCCGCCATCCCCCCCGAGGTGCCCCGGTCAGCTCGGAGCGAAATAGTAAATTTATATAGGTATTAAGTCAGGATTCTGAGTAGGCCTCTCGGGAGCTTCAACGCAAAGCGTCCTACCCGCTGGACATCAGGCTCCGCCACTGCATCCAAGTTCTGACTCATTTGAGAGATGCAGTTCATTGTAAGAGGCCAGAGTTGCACAAGAATAGCGAATAGTTGCTTCATCACAATAACGTCCCAGGTCATGCATCACATCTTGTCTAGCAGTTCTTGGCCAAATACCAACACGAGCAAGTCCATCAGCCTCCGTACTCACCTGACCTCACACCCTGTGACTTTGGGGCATGTTTACTAAAGTCCGCAAATCTGCGCGCCGCAAAATAGCGCACGGCAACGCGGCATTTAAACGCGCAGAAATGTGTTTAAACGCCCCGCACACGTGCGTGTCACCCCCGCACAGGTACGCGGCACACTAACGGGCCCCGTACAAGTGCGGGCCCGCAAATGTCCGATAGAGGCGTGGAACGGCTAAAAGAGGGCGGAGGAAGGCTCCGGAGGGGCGGAGGGACGGGGTCAATGGGTGGAGAGTGGGAGGGGAGAGGCTTCCCGCACAGTATCGGGCCCGAATTTCCATGTAACAATTAGCGCGAGTGAAACCCTCGCGGTAGAGGGCATTTAAAGGGAAGAGAAACCATTTCCGTCAGCAATGTACAGGAACACCGGGGAAACCTAAAAGACGTGAGCAGTGTGATATATGTGCACAGAACAAAATTGCAAATAGAACCTGAAAATGACCACAACAAAACTATTATAAATAGTAATCCAGCGGGGGAACAGTTATAGTGATGGGCAAATATACAAAACACACCCAGCAAAGCTCCAGAAAAAAGAGATGAATATGGGAAGGGTCTACGGAGCGGAGACCCTTCCGAAAAACATTTCCGTTTTTGGAGCTTTCCTCGGAGTGTTTGCTATGGTTGCCCATTAATACCACTGTCGCCCAGCGTGGTGATATTTTGTCCCCCATTTTCCCGTGGTCATTTCTGGTGCACGTTTGTCACCAGACAGGGTGCATATGCCCACAGTAAAAATGAGTAGAGCAGGGTTTGTGACTCCATCCTGCCAGGCTTACTGCCTCCAGGGGCTGCACTGTCTCTGTGGCCAAAGTGTGGTACAGCGGACAGAGTCATTACCTCTAGGACCAGAGGGCAGAGGTTCAAAACCCAGCTGGGGCACCTGCCAGCCCAGTCCCTATATTTTACCCACCACTAAATAAAGATAGGGCAGACACCCCTGTAGTGCAGGGAACATAAGCATGGGGAAAACACCCATATTTTACCCAACACCGCACACACACCACAACAATGGGCATTACCTACAGCCAAGTCCCCCAAATGCAGTCCTGTACTGCCACATTGCAATCAGGTCAACTGCTTTTTCTGAGAGAAGTTCATGCCAGCATGTTGGCGGACAAGTACATGTGGTGCAGGGGGCAGTGGCTGCTAACCACAGAAGACAGAGGCCTAGCCATGTGCAGGCTGGCACAGTCCACTGCAACAGACAGGCCCTGCCGGATCCACAGTCATGGACAGTCCAGGGAATCCAACCAATCTGTGGCTACACAGTGGTGCAGTGCACACAGACAGTGCATGCAAGAACAGAAGGTCACAGGTTCAAAGCCCAGCTGGGGCTACTGCCAATCCTGCCCACATATTTTTCCCACAACTAAACAGTGATAGTAAGGACACACCTTTCATGGCGGGGACATATTCAATGGTAAGACATCTATCTTTTACCCCACTGAGCACAGACACCATGAACAGGGGCAGTACCTAGAGCAGAATCACCCAAATGCAGTCCTGGTGGGCCACACACCAGTCAGGTTCCATGCTGACACTCATACAAATGCCTGTACTGTATATCTATGCACCACCCCCATGGCATGTAGATGTAGCCCATGCATATTCATGAGGGATAGCAGGAAAACCCGAACAGTGTGATGCAAACCTGGACTGGAGTTGGGCATCTGTGCCGTAAAGCAGCAGCCATCAAGGGCAGACACACCCACACCCACAGGCCCCATTGGCCAATGTCTCCTGGAAAGGCAGAACATTGGACCGTGCATGCAGCACCCAAAACGAGCACTTGCATAACTTACCAATGTCACCCTACACCTGAGGTATACGGTACACAGCTCTGAGACGTTTGCTAGGAGCACAGGCAGGCAGATATCCATACGTTACGTACATACTGCTAGTTGACCCCATCCAAACAATCTGTTAGGTGTTTGCGGGGCATGCTCCAGGCCTGGCCTCTGACGGTGTTTACCACCCTGGGGAGTGACCACCAGCTGTAATGCGTACCATATCCATGCCTTGCCGTGCTCAGGACCGGTTTGGTGGGCAAGGCTACTTACCCCCTCAATTGTAGCACCATGATGGCAGAGGTGTGGAAGTGTGTGTCTGTCTATACAGTGGGTGTTGGCTGCAAGCCCCTTCAACAGCCCACACTGCCAGCACTGTTGCCAGTATTGGCCAGCCAATGTGCATAATGAGGTGCAAGGTACCATGGGTATAGCCAGGGCAGGGTGGCGTGGCCAGGATGCATCTGCACTGGGCATAGGGCCCTGGCAGGGACATTGGCTGGGATATTGTAGTGTCTGGCCACCACCTACACAGCCAGGGGGGCCAACGCATGTCAGTCTGGGGGTTCACGCGCACCCAGAGTGTGCAGTGACCACCGGATGGCTAGGCGCCCCGCCCCCAATAGTGCGGTTTAGTGGTTCTCTCATGTGATAGATATGGGTTTCTCTTTGGGGCCCTGTCACTGATCTATCTGCTTGCTGTGTATGCAGACAGCCCAGTTCTGGGTGCATGCATCTCCATTGGGAACATGCACTATGGACTAACCAGCAGACTGTTTGTAGCTGGTAAATATCTTGCTGTTGGCTTGCTGCAGGGGAATATCTGGTGGTGGAGTGCAGCTTACCATACCCTGGGCTTATGTCTGCTAGTGTGTTATGGCTGTGTATGGAGCTGCCTGCCTGGGGGGGGGGGGGGGTGGTGTTCCTCAGCAGGACTGGGGTTGCTGTTGCCCTCTACTGCCACCTTTGCAGGGAGGTAGAGTGTGGATCCCTTGATGGGGGCCATGTTTGCCGAGGGGGGGGGTGCCCCCAATGGGGGCTGTGCCTGATAGCAGCAGACAGGGATATCCATGGTGTTTGTGCAGAAACTAGCTATCTTATACAATAACACTGCTTTGGAACACCCACTTGGCCTCCATCAGCCATGGCAGGTGTTGTTGACCTGGTCCTGGCCACCTCATTGCACACTCAGGGTGAGCACAGTACCCGCACGATGTAACAGTGTGTGGCTACTCTGTGCCAGTAAAACACCCGGTCAGTGCCCCCTACTAGGCCAAGGTGCTGTGTGGGTGCACCCGGTCACTTCCCCCAACAGGGCCGAGGTGCTGTGGGGGTGCATTCCCCATCTTGTGTCCATCTGCGGACAGCTAATTTGCATGTGAAGTGCATCATGGGTACGGGTGGCCTAACCCTATCCTGTTGACACCAGCAGACTGTCTGTGAGGTGACGTGTAGGCTATCTGCAGCCATCCAGGGGCCTGCTTACAGCTATGGAGCTGTAGTGCAATGGTTACATCACTGCCTGTGCAGCCAGAGGTCATGGGTTCCAGCCCACAGTGGGGCCCTTTGGTAGGGCTGTCCACAGCTTTATTTTTATTTACTGTACATATGTCTAAGCCGGCAAGACCACCCTCAGCTTACTATACCCATTAGGTGCCTCTGAGGGTGCTTCATAGGGCGCCCTGTAGGCCACCTTATGGATGCCATCCCTATAGGGTGCACTATACATTATCCTGTGTCGCAACATACATGCTGCCCTATAGGGGACATTCAAGGGTGCCTTGGCGAACAGTGCACTGTAACATGTGCCTTATGGGCCGCCGTATGTTAACATGCTGGGAGAGTGCGTTTGCTAGTAGTGATAACAAAATACAATTATACAGCCTCCTACAGCACTCCACAACATAATACATACTGCCTCAGCAGGCATTTTTCACTGGGCATTGTGAGGAGTTGAACCCCTGATCCCTGCACCATTGGTCAGTGTTTTAAACTAACTGTGCGCCGCCTTATGCCGCCCAAAAAGCACTGTGCGCTGCCTTATGCCGCCCAAACATAACTGTGCGCCGCCTTATGCCGTTCCAAATTAATTTGCCTCCTAAAACAATTTTAATCATTACAGTTACTGCCTCAGCTGACCTTTGTCATTGCACACACTGGGGGATTGAACCCATGGCCCCTGCACCATTGGTCAGTGTCTTCACCGTTGTACTACAGCTCTGTTGTTTTGTATACTCAGCAGCGCGCCACTTTGCCTTTCCACGCGCTAATGTCGACCCCCGCACATTAGCGCGACGCGCACACATCCGGTTGCTTACTACCGTTTTTTTTCTATTTTCTGCCTGAACCGCCCACTCCTTATATGGCACAGGCACACTAGCGCGGCCCCGCACGTTAGGAATGTTTAGTAAACATGCCCCTTTGTCTTATTTCCAAAACTGAAATTATCACCAAAAGGAAGGAGATTCAATGACTTGGAGACCACCTGGTTTGAACCAGAGGATTTTTCGGCAGTCTTTGGGGATAGTCAGCGGTACCGACTGGTTAGTGCCGCTGAATGTCAGGAGGACTATCCATTAACCAGCTAAAAGGTTTTTAATAAGCTCCCTGCTGTTTTTATTTGACTTTGGCTCATACTTTTTCAGTAGTAGCTCAGTGTGAGTTACATTCAGGTTTGTACATATTTCCCTCTCCCCAGTCTGGCTATACTTGAGGCAATAAAGGGTCAAACAACTTTCCCAAGGTCTCAAGGAGTGTCCGAGGGATTTGAACCCTGACTTCTCTGATTCTCACCCTGTTGTCTAATCAATAGGTGACTCTTCCACTCCAAAACCATCTCAGGTTCAGCAGGGTAATGCAAATACTAATTAGATTTGGAAGCACGGGTCTGCTCAGTAACTAGAGACATTAACTTCACCAGTAGTATGGCTAAATCCGGGACCCACTATCTCTCAGTCCAGTCTTACCGGTATTATCATAGTATGCATGTATGTCCTGTCATCCCCTCCTCCTGTTGAATGTAGACCCACGAGTTATGTTACTAACCACCTTGATTGAAGGATAAGGTGGTATACAAAACTGGTTAAATAAATAAATTAAGCAAAATTCGACACAGCAACTTCATAGCATAACGAAAGAGGCATTTCAAAATTGTTTCCAGCAGTGGCAGGAATGATAGAGGAAGTGTGTTTTATCGGAAGAGGACTACTTTGAAGGAAACTGAGTGCAATAACTGTCAGTGTTATACTTCTTGTATTATTGTACAAGTTTCAATACTTTTTGATCGCACCTTGCTTTCTTAATGACTCAAATAAACTACTACTGTAAATCAATGATTTAAAAAAAAAGCCTTGCCAAAAAAAAGTTGGAAAGTGCACACTTAGGGGCATGTTTGCTAAGCTGTGCCAGTAATGTGCAATTGAGCATACACTAATCTGCTGCAATAATAGCTAGTTCATGTGCTAGACAGACAGCACAGGGTTAATTCTGTGTTATCTGCTTAGCATGCTACGTGGAGGGAAATGTGTGAGATAAAAATGCAGTGCAGGCATGTCTGCACATTTTGTTTGGTGAAGGAGTTGACAACTTGCATTTGCTATCAATGTTGCAGTTAGCATGGATGCACTTACCCCCATCTGAGTGGGTGGTGTTAAGTGCATCCATGATACTGTTGATGTGCGTTAGGGTCCAAATCAATCAGTGACAGTGGATGGTGCTCTGAGTGCTGACCATGATGCAATCGCATCAGCCCTGGCCAATGTGAGTTGTGAAATAGAAGTGAAAGTGCCAAGGCTGTGGGCAGAAGTGACATGCATAGGGTCTAAATGCTGTGTCCTCCAATGCCACACACTCTGCATGTCTACAGCAAGCCACCTGTTCAACAGTGCATATTGGAAGCAGGTATTGGCTAAGTTCAGTGTCCTGAGGTGTCATCTACACACAGCCCTTCACCACATCCACGGCAAGGCACATGCACCAAAGGCCAACATGCCCACAGATATGTGCTGGCCACAACTCTAGGCAGATGTAGCAACTTATACAGGTACTAGCAGGTGGTGAAATGGAAGTTGGGCATGAGGATGGTCATGATCCTTGTGCAGGGTTAGGGAATAGGACCAAAAGAGTTAGGGCTGACATGAAACTTGCTTATGCACCTTCATAGTAGAGGATCTTGAACATGGCCTAGGTGTCCCTTGGAGGTTCCATCAGATGTTCACACAGACCATTAGAAGTTGTAGGGTACTGTGACGTGAGGTTCTTTACTGCTGAAGGCAAGCTGAGGGTCATGACTTCGTATACACACACTGGAGGTGAGGGTACCTGAGCAGCAGTCTGCTAGTGCAGCAATCCAGCCTCCGAGTTGGAACAACCAAACCACATGCCTGTCAGACACTGTTGGTGACTAGGACCCAGGTCCTCCCTGCTGCATGCACCCCTGTCAGGGTATCAGGCATGAATTCTCTACATGGATGCCCCACATGAGTTGAGGTAATAGGTGTTTCCATCCCCAAACAGGGTGCCTAAGTGGAAGGGAGGTAGCAACATGAGGTGGCATAATATGCAGAGAGGAGGAGGACATGTATAGGAAGATGTGCAACAAATACTCACTGTACTCCTCGGAGGCTCTTGATGTATCCACCAGGACTCCAACCCCCATCACTATCTCCACATCAATTGTTTTCATAACCTTTTGCTCCAGATTGGTGAGTTTCTGCAGCTGGCCATCTGGTCCTCTCTCCAGGGCCTTGGCCTTAGTCTTCCTTTTGACCTCCTTCCACTTGTATTTCAGATCCTCAAGCTCCCAGTTGCAATGGTAGATGCCATTCAGTCACTGACAGAGACCTAGCCAGAGTTTCTGTATTTAAGATGCACTCACATGGAGAGCCCTTGTGGTCAAGGAACATTCTCTTGTGCATGGGCATCTCCCACAACAGGACTCATTTTGGCAGAAATTGACTTTTCTTGTATGTAACCTGTGTTTTGATGCCACTAGTTGACCTGAGACATCACTGATCACAGCATTTCTAAAATGGGACCACACATGTCTATCTTCCCATTTTATAAATGTGCATGGGACATTACCTGCATGTCCCCAATTTGCACATGTAGTTCTGAAATGGGTGACAAGTGGGCATGTGTACAGGATCTAAATGTGTGCCACAACCATTTTAGAAATGGTAGATAAGCTGCATTTTTTCCAGTAAAAAAAATAGCTAGCTCATTGAGAGCAGGTGGGATACATCCTCATATACTTAAGCTGCTCCCAGGCTATCTAAGGAATGTGGGTACAGTGCACAGCTTCTTGAAAGGATTCACATGTGTGAGAGGTGTACTCTGCTTGGCATTGTCTAGTTTGTCTATGAATGTTGGCACAGCTGCATGAATCCATAAAAGCCTGCTCCCTCAGCATGTGGGGTTGGTTGTTGGGGAGGGGGAGACTGTTCTATGTAGTGCTATTCTAGATGCTAACTGACTGCTTTCTATTCTTCTCCTGCAGGTAGTGAGTAGACATAAGGAAGTGTGGATTACCAGGGGTAGGGTAGGAGGGTAGTGTTGGGAGGGGGTTTTATGTGTGATATATGTTCTTTAGGGCCCCCACAACCTGTTGTTAGCTATACATTGGGGCAGGGAGCCTGAAGCCCACTAGAGTTACCTGTCATATGCCATATCTGCTGTGCACACATGGTATATATTGTCACATGGATCTGTTTGTATATATGGTGTGCTTCTACTATAAATAGCTAAAAGAAATAACCTGGCCGATTATCAATATGTATAACACAGGTACACTAAAAAATTTTTTTTAAACTGCCTCTAATGTTTCGATTGATTTTTACGTTTTTTGGTGCGCTGAATCCAAATCTGGTAACCAATTTGCTCCATCACGTACAAATTTTTTGCTACATTGGGTTAGCAGTTTGAGGTGAACGTTTCAGATTGAGTGCGATCGAGATAAAAGTTTCTTGGATGAATTCTTTATACTAATTGTTTAGTAGTTATTCAAATAAGAATAAAGAAAATTGTAACAAGGCAGCACATAAGAATAGAGTAATGTCAACAAAACACACTGTGATGGTAGCAAAATTGTCTGCACTTAAAACAGCCACATACATGTGCACAAACATTTAGCATATAAGAGCGAGGTTAGACACAAAGCAAAGCAAAGAAATGTGCAAAAAATGTTGTACAGGTATGTATGTAAGAATAGAAAACGCAAACCGCACCATTGCAATACATGAAGACAAACACCCGATGGTATGAAAATAAAATTCTAATAAATGAGATCTGACACTGTGGTAATAACTAGCAAATTTTTATTTCAAAGTTTAGTAAAAACACGATATTTGTCAACACAGTTTAGATTTTAAAGTCATTCTTCGGTCAATCAATCTCCTGGTGGGCCCGTTTCTTCTTCCCCCGAATGCTTCTCTTGGTGCGCTGCTTGGCGTATTTTTCATCTGGGGTTTCCCGCAGCAGCAACCAGCAGAAATCAGCCATCATAGTGGTGTTCCATCTTCCTTGGTACCTTCTCTCTGCGTCTTTGATGTCCTGGTGAAACCTTTCACCTTGTTCTTCACTGTACGCCCCACGTTTTCGGGAAAGTAGTTCACATGGGAGTGCAAGAAATGGACTTTCAGGCTCATGTTACAGCCTTGTTCTTTGAAGGCATTGAGCATCCTGGCAACAATATCCTTATAGTTCTCATCCCGCCTGTTCCCCAAGAATTTGAGAACAACATCCTTGAAGGAATCCCAGGCTTCTTTTTCCTTCTCAGACATCGTTTCAGCAAATGCTCCATCTGAAATGAGTTTCCTTATATCAGGGCCAACAAAAACTCCTTCCTTTAGCTTTGCTTCAGAAAGTCGGGGGAACTTTGAGCAAAAGTACCGAAAGCACTCACCATCTTTTGGAAGGGACTTGATGAATTGCTTAATGAGACCCAACTTAATGTGGAGAGGTGGTAATAGAATTTTATCACGAGGTACCAAGCTCTCATGAAGAACATTTTTCTCACCGGGTCTCAAATACTCCTGAATTGGCCAGTCTTTTTTTCCCCAGTGTAGGTCGCGGGCCCAGCTATCCCACAAGCAAAGGAAGCAGGGATATTTGGTGAAACCGGATTGCTGCCCTAATAGCATGGATAGAATTTTAAAGTCTCCACAAATCATCCACTTATGCTCATCATAACGAATCTTCTGAAGAATCAGGGCTAAATTCTCGTATTTTTCTTGGAGAATAACAGAGTGAGCAATAGGAACTGAAGCGAATGTGTTGCCATTATGAAGAAGAACACCTTTTATGCTGTCTTTTGACGAATCAATGAACAGCCGCCATTCAGCAGGATCATACTTGAGTTTAAACTTTTCCATCACTCCGTATATATCGTTGCAAAATACCAAATCTTCCTCTTTGCTGAAATACTTCAAAAATTGTGTCTCACGGTTGCGGTACCAATAAAAAGTTGTTCCTGGTGACAATAGATTTTTCTGTTTAAGCCGAGAACCTAGCAGTTGGGCAGCATCTTTTGGGAGTCCTAAATCCCGGACTAAATCATTCAATTCAGCTTGAGAGAAAAGTTCAGGTTTCGGATCTGGTTCAGTTTCAAACTCGGAAGTACTGGACTCATCGGGAAAAGCCATCTGATGTGTCTCATCATGATCAGAACCGTCCACACAAATATGATCCAAAGATTTTGGTGGTTCAGGCACAGGTACTTCGTTGCTATGAGGCATAGGCCTAATTGCTGAGGGAAGGTTGGGGCAACTTATTACGTTCTTATTTTTTAAGTTGTATCCCTTCACAATGCAAGAGCAAAAATAGCAGTCACTGCTGTGGTCTCTTTGTTCACGCCACATCATAGGTATTCCGAAACGAAATGCTTGTTTTTTACCTTTCATCCATAAGCGTAGATCTTCCTCACATGTCTTGCACACTTTGTGAGGAGCCCACGGTTTGTCTTGATCGCCTAACTTCAAACCGAAATAGGCGAAATATACTTTTTTAATAAATGCAGAAATGTTCCTCTGCCGCTTTTTCACGGTATATTCCCCACAAATAAAACAAAAACTGTCCGGAGAGTTGACGCAACCTCTGGCTCTGTGAGCCATCACAAACACACAGCACTACAAACTACAACTGTAGTGAACCACTTCGGAATAAAGCTGGATTACGACTGAGCAAACAAAAGGTAATAATGAACTTGCAAGAAACTGAAATTTGACAGGAACGTTCATGTCGCAACCACCGTGTTTGAGCGAGTGAACGAGGCGAGGCGAACAGGAAAGAACATGCGCCAGCGCGAGTACTGGATTTAGCCCCCCGCCTCCCAATTGTCCTGTTAATGTATAAAATGAATACAAAACACTCTAAAATATCATGAGGGAGTGTTTCTAGTTAGTTAACCATTACAACCTCTATTTTGGGCCAAGAAAATAAACTGCAGTCGGCTAAAAAGAAATTATGTGAACATTCCTTATATGGGTAAGAAATCTAATTTTGCAAGAAAACGTGACGTGATGGAACATTTTGGCTATTTTTCCTGGATTCAGCACCCCAAAATCTATAGGAATCAGTTGCAAAACTGGAGGCAGTTTTTTGGTAGTGTACCTGTGCTAATCTATCAAATCACAAAAGGTAACACATACACCTATTAAGGTAAAATTATATATTACATTTATTATTTGATATGTATCTAAAAATTGAAACTATCAATGTTCAATAGAGATGTCTCCAAACAATTTTACAATTACAAATATAACTCAAACAGTTTTGGAAGATTTAATAACTATGGGGTATGTTTACTAAACCATCTTAATGTGCGCCCGGCGATAGTGTGCAGGCTGCCATATAAGGAGTGGGTGTTTCAGTGTAAAGTATCGTGCAAAGCGCCGCTAAGCGCGTTACCGCGCGGTAATCTTATGTAGGCGCACAGACATCCAACATAGAAACAGAAGTGTAGCACAATGGTTAATACACTGACTGATAATTCAGGGGTCATGAATTTGATCACCCAGTGTGCCTAATGCATAAGGCTGGCTTAGGCATCAGCTTTGACATGTAAGTATTGTTTCCTGAGGCATTATATGTGTATTTTAATTATTGCTGCCAGCAAACACACCCTCACGTGCCGTAACCTAAGGTGCCGCAGAAGGCACCCTATAAGGCACTCCATAGGGCACATTATAAAGTGCACTGTCTGCCACGGCACCCTATAAGGCGCTCCATAGGACACCTTATAAGGCACCTTATACGAACTGTAACCATAAGGTGCCTCAGAAGGCGCTTTATAGGGTGCCCTATAAGGTGCCTTATAGGGCGCCTTCTGAGGCACCTTATGGTTACAGTACCCTGAGGGTGTTTTGCTGGCAGCACTAATGTACATTAAAAAAAGACAATGCTTTAGACAGCCCTATCAAATAACCCCACTGTGGGTTTGAACCCATGACTTCTGGCTCCACAAGCAGTGAAGTAACCAGTGGGCTACAGCTCCAAAGCTGCTAGCAAACCCCTGGCTGGCTGCAGAAGGACTGCACGGATGCACTGCACATGCAAATCAGCAGTCTACAGATGATCACAAGATGGGGTATGCACCCCCACAGCACCTCGGCCTGGTAGGGGGAACTGACCGTGTGTGGTACTGGCACAGAGTAGCTACACACTGTCACATTGTGCAGGTACTGCACTCACCCTGAGGGTGAGGTGGGGTGCCCAGCACCAGGTCCCCAGCAGTGCTAACGTGTGAGATAGGTAGATTCTGCAGACACACCTTGGATATATCTGTATTTCTCAGTCAGGTTTAGCCCTTATGGACCCATAGGAGGATTATGTACCACCACCCCTCCTCCTCCAGGGCTGAGGGTGGTAAACAGGGTCTCCCACCAACAGATCCACATTCTACCTCCCTGCAATGGTGGCAGTAGAGGGGGCCATCAACCCCAGTCCTGCTGGGGAACAGACACCCTACAGGGCAGCCAATGCAGCTCTGTACACATCCATAAAACAATAACAGACAGACATTAGGCCTGGATATGCTAAGCTACACCCCACCACTATCTGATATTCTCCTGCAGCAAGCCTTCAGCCGCTGCACCCTGTAAGGTGTTTCATCAAGACACATACCAGCTGCAGACAGTCTGCTAGCTAGTCCATAGTGCATGTTCCCGGTAGAAATGCGTGCACCCAGAACTGGGATGTCAGCATACACACCAAGCAGATAAGTCAGTGACTAGGCCCCAAAAGAGAACCCATAAATATCACATGAGAAAAATACTATATAGCACTATGGGGGAGCCTAGCCATGCCGTGGTCACTGCTCAGTCAGGGTGAGAGTGATCTCCCAGCAGAACATGCTGTGGCCACCCTGTCTGTGCAGGTGGTGGCCGGGCACTGCAATGTCCCAGCCAGTGCCCTATACCCTGTGCAGATGCATTCTGGCCAGGTCACCCTGTCCGGGCTATACCCATGGTACCTTGCTCTCATTATGCACATTGGCAGGCCAATACTGGCAACAGTGCTGGCAGTGTGGGTTGTGGAGGGTGTTTGCAGCCACCACACACTGGATAGACAGACACACACTCCCACACCTATGCCAGCATTGTGCTACTATAGAAGTGTTTAGCAGCCCTGACCACCACACCAGTCCTGGGCACAGTGCAGGCATGGATATGGTACGCAATACTGTTGGGGGTCACTCCCCAGGTTGGTAAACACTGTCAGAGACCAGACCTGAAGCACACTCCACAGACATCAGAAAAGTTGCTATGATGGAGCTCAATCAGCAAACTGTGCTTAACGTAGGAAGTGCTATCTGCCAGTAATCATAGCAACATTTTGTTAGCTGTGTACCGTATTCCCAGGTGTAGGGTGGCATTGCTAAGGTATGCAAGTGCTAGTATTGGGAGATGCACGCAGGGCCCAATGTCCTGCCTCTCCAGGAGGAATTGGCTAATGGAGCCTGTGGGTGTGGGTGTGGGTGTGTCTGCCCCTGTTGGCTGCTGCTTTACAGACAAAAAAAACACCCAGCTCAAGGCAGAGAAATTCCAAATCAAATAATGTAGCCCCAGCTTCAAACCTCCGTGTATACCATAAAATCCTTAAAGGTGCTCATGCAACACTTTATCCAATTCTTTTTGTCGGAGTAACCGATCAGAGGATACAGGAACTGTCACCCGTCCCCCAACACGGTCATTCCATTTTAATCATTTTAAATGCTTGAAAAAACTTTACTAATCTTGCTTGAATTCAGCCAATAAGGAATTCAAAAGACACAACGTGCCACGTTTCGAGCCCTCCAACAATCACTGGCTCTGCATCAGGTGAAAAGCTAGAATCCCTTGAAAAATGGCTTTTGCATTACTCAGTACAACGGTCCGGTTTAAAGAGATGGCGTGTGACGTCAGACGCACGCAAGAGAATCCAATAGCCAATCAATGATGCCTAATACACAAGCATTAAGAATTGGGAAAACCCACTGTCAGGGAATCCCAATGACGTTGTAAACACTCCCTACTCACAGCAGTGTATGCCACTCAACGGAGCCATTCAGACCCCGGGGGGAAACAGTAGCCAGACGAAATATCCATTGTTGCTCAGTCCGTTGCAATTTTGCAACACGGTCCCCTCCCCGGGGATCTTGTGGAATAAAGTCAAGCACCCTCCAACGTAATTGTTGAAACAAGTGATCCTCCTGTAGACAGTGACTGACCATAGGCGCCGACATTGTTTTAGTTCTCAGACGGGACGCATGTTCCCCCAAGCGAAGTTTGACAGCCCAGGTGGTCCGGCCAACATAATGCAATCCACACGGGCAAACAATCAGATACACCACAAAGGATGAATTGCAAGTGGTATGCCAATTTGAACTATAGATAATTGATGTAGACATATCCCTCCAGCTGAGACCTGTCAATGCCATATCACAATAAGTACAAGTGCCACAGGTAAAATGACCAGGGTTGGCATGAGACAAGGAAGGACGATCCGAAGGCCAGGTGGATTTCACAATTCGATCCCGATCTCTGCTGCTTTACGGCAGAGGTTCCCAACTCCAGTCCTGGTGTGCCAAACACTGTTCGGGTTTTCATGCTGTCCCTCATGAATATGCATGAGATACATCTGCATACCATGGGGGTGGTGCATAGATATGCAGCACAGGCATCTTTATTAGAGGCAGCATGGAACCTGAATGGTGTTTGGCCCTCCAGGACTGCATTTGGGAGACTCTGCTCTAGGTAATGCGCCTGTTTATGGTGAGTGTGCTCTGTAGGGTAAAATGTAGGTGTTTTGGGCATGTTTACGTCATCTGCAATAAAGGTTCTGTCTGTATTAGCACGTTTTAGTAGTGGGTAAAAAATGGGGGCTGGGTTGGCAGGAACCACAGCTGGGACTTGAAGCTGTGACCTTTTGCTCCTGAACACACTGGCTGTGTGCACTGCACCACTGTTTTGCCACAGAGACAGTACATTCCCTGGGGATACCATGACTGTTCATCAGACGGGGCCTGTCTGTTGCAGTGCATGGCACCCACCTACACAGGGCTAGGCCACGGTCTGCTCTGGGCAGCTGCCACTGCCCCCTCCACCACCAGTGCCCCTCTGCCACCCTGCTGACATGCCCTTCTGCTGGTGATGCTGGTGGAGCGCAGTCTCAGGCCATCCAGTGTGTGGGTAGGCGGCTGCCTATGGTGCAGGTTCTGGGGTAGGGATGCCTGCATAGGTGTCCATGCTTCCCCCCAGCACCTCCTGCACTGTTCTGTGCCCTTGGGGGTCCCTACTGGGTACTATCCCCTGTGACAATGTGGGAAGCACACTCATGCCCATGCTGGGCCCTCATCAGTTGCTGTCTGGCTGCTCTACTGTTTCAGCATTCCTATGAGCCACCTAGGCATCACCCTAGTCCGCACTGTGGCCCAGCTGCAGTACAGCATGTGCTGTCTGCAGCCCTCTGTGTCCCCTTTCCCAGCATCTGTCCAGTTGCCCATTCCGACATGCCCGCCCTGCTGTTGTGGAACATGTGCACCCCATAGGAAACCTGTCCAATGGAGAGGGAAACCCTGATGAGCGCAATTGCACTTTGGGATCATTCACCTTGTATGGGGACGGAGCGCAGACCCTTCCACAATTCATATCTTTTTTTTGGAACCTTCTCGGGAGTGCTTTTTGATGTTTCCCATTAATATCACTATTGACCAGCTTGGTTATGTATTTTTTATATTTTGTTGGGGTCATTTTCAATGTTTATTTGCACTTTTGTTCCGTGCACATGTATCACACTTATCACTTTTTTGTAGGTTTCCCTGATTTTGCTGTACATTGCTTAAAGAAATGGTTTCTCTTCCCTTTAAATCAGCTCTAACGCCAGGGTTTCACTAGCGTTAGTTTTGAGCCTCGAATTTCACATCGTTAGTGTGCAGGGAGCCTCTCCCCTCCCACTCTCCACCAATTGACCCCTTCTCTCCGCCCCTGGGGAGCCTTCCTCTGCCCTCAGGGATCCTTTACTCCACCTTTAGCACTTGTTTGCGCCGCTGAACGCTGCTGCGCACGTTAGCGCGCGATAAGGAGCCTTATCGCACAGTAATGCGCCATTATCGCGCGATAAGGCGCCTTATTGTGCGATAACGTGTCAGAGCACACATTAAGACGCTTTAGTAAACATACCCCTATGTCACCAGTATTAATGAAAGCTTGAAATTGCTTTTTCATTTGAGAATTGATTGTGGACATTGTGGTATTGTGGAGCACAAAAAACTGTATGAGTAGCTATATGATCAACATCATAAGATATTGTAGTTAATTAGGGAGGTTATTCTGGTCATCATGGTTTCAATTATTGAGTTATAGAGTTGTGGGAAAATAGGTCTGGACATGACTGTTTGATTTAGAAGATTGTATTGAAGCAGTTGTGAACTCTATGATGATTGTGGATTTTATAGAAGTATTGAATGAACTTAGGATTTACACTACATCTATATGATATCAATTAAAGAATGTGTTAATATGTAAATGTAAATGTTCAAATGATGTAATGATGTATTGATGTAGATGGTAATGATGAAATGATGATGGAATTGATAAAATAATATGGTTGAGGATATTGTAAGTAGTTGTAATATTATCAATATCATCAATAGTGATTTAAGTGTGGCTGGAGATAGTTATCACTACTGGTAGCATAGTGTAATGGGAATTAGTGTGTTAGAGAATGAATGTGATAGGGTATGAATGTATATGGCATCTCTATTGAACATTGATATCTGAAATTTTTAGATATATATCAAATAATAAATTTAATATATAATTTTACCTTAATAAGTGTATGTGTTGCCTTTTGTGCTTCTACTATATGCAGCCCTTTAGTAATGATCCCACCTACTCTGAGTACCTATCTTCCACCTCCCTTCATGTGTGTTTGTGCAGTGTGTGGTATGTTGCCATATCCCCAATATGATGTGGCATTGCCTCCCTCTGCACATGTAGTGGACACACTGGCTGTCCCATGTGGGTGCCTGAGCTGTGGCCCTCTTCAGAGTGGATGGCTGTATATCTCATGATAGTTCACAGATATGGTAGCACCCATGTAGATGTTGTGGCCCCCAACTAAAACCATGCTCAGCTATGAGTGAGCATGAACAACCCCTGCCAGTGGAGCCCTTCCTGGCATGTACTGTGAGCAGATGCAGTGGGCATCTCTAGGTACATGATATGCATCCCCAGATATTGTTTGAAAGCTAGCATACATCTTGGTGGACATCCATCAGGCCTGTACCTATATAACTGTGCCATTTCCTACTGACTCTCACTTCCTTTGCAGTGCCCCATTGATGATGGCAATAACTATGTGCCACAAGAAAGGGGTGCCCTGTGCAAGGGATAGGAGGGTGCATGGTCTGTATCCATGGAGGGTGATTTGGAGCTACATAGCTCTGTATAAAGGAGGGCTGCTAGAGGTGGGGGTCCAAGGATCTTACATTGGTTATGTGCCAGGCCAGGTAGATCCATTGTGTCACGGAATAGTTGGGGATGATGTGGCAGTCTTGGCCCCCATTCCAGACACATAGGTGACCATGTGTCCCTGGGTGGTGTTGTGGGACAGTGGTGAGCTACAGTGTTGGTTAGATGAACTGGAAAGCAGAACTTTGGACATATGTTACCAAGAAAAGGTTCCTTTATTGTATGGTCCAGCAAAGCCACATCTGCATAAATTTACAACCATTGCAATGACACATGATGCTATCCTAGGCTCCACTCTTCTCTTCCTACCTGGAGTGCTTGAATAAAGATGCATGCCATGAGCTGTCATATGGCCCCAACTATGGCATATATCTCCACTCTCAGGCCCTCCAGATATATGACCATGAGGTCTTGTGTTCTGATAATCACAGTAAAGCCCTGCTATACTTCCCAAGCAGGTTTGTGAGATGCATCTGGACCCTGGGGACCAACAAGGTCAAAGGAACCTCATAATGGTGGTGTACCTGATCCAGCATGGAGGCAGGCTGGACAGGCTGCGTGATCAGTTGCTGCAGGGGGGCTTCAGCCTGTCCATCTGCTGCTTCTCCCACCTCTGCATCCTCCAATACTACCCTGCCCCTACCACATCACCCTCCTATACGTCCTCCCTCTAACAGCTGCCCCTTTCCCTCTTCTCTGCTTCCCTTACCTCCTCTTCCCCTTTCACTCCCCCCTCTATCACTTCCTTCCCCACTTCCCCCTCCCACTACCTTCACCTCTCTCTATTCACTCTTCAACTCTTGATCCACCAAATTTGGTGGCTCCTCTATGCTGGTCTTCTCTGCTATCCCTCTGCCTTTGGGAGATGCTGCTTCCCCTCTTGACCTGCTCCATAACAAGGTTGATGACCATATCCA
This sequence comes from Ichthyophis bannanicus, assembly GCA_033557465.1. NCBI lineage: Eukaryota > Metazoa > Chordata > Amphibia > Gymnophiona > Ichthyophiidae > Ichthyophis > Ichthyophis bannanicus. The sequence goes on along the minus strand of CM066034.1, from coordinate 630,023,291 downwards.
TGGCTTCCTTCTCCTTTCCTCCCCTCCTCATATGTAGTCACCACTCAAACCATGGAGCCCCTGATGTTGCTGCTGCCTTTCACTTCAGTGTTGGTGGTTATAGTTTCTACATCTGCTGTGTCTGCAGTAGTGTCTGGAGTGCTGACAGCAGAGATGGAGGTGGCACCTGGGATGCCAGTGGTGTCCACCATTGCCTATGTGATCTGTTGCAAGGGCTCCTCTTGACATACTTGGGGGGGGGGGGGGAATACTTGAAGAAGCATTGTAAGGCCCCTTTTAGTTCTACATCCAAATGTTAGGATATTGTATCTATGTATGCTGCATCAATACCCAATTGCTGCTGTGTATTCCTACTATGCCAGACCCATGCACATCCTGCCACCATGGCAACCCCCCCCCCCCCCCCCCGTTGGGTCAGTGCTACTTCATATGCTGTTGTACACCCTCAGGACCCATGTCACTATGTTCTGGAGGGGACAATGCACCAGCAGCCCTCACATCTGGTAGTGTGTATTAGGGGGGGCAGTAGTCACAATTCTCATTGGTGCATTGTACTGATTGGTATTGCTACCCCGCACATAGCTGTAGTCTATACATCTGCCTGCATGCTGGCAGTAGCACCTGAATACTGCTCCTGTGTCCTATCTTACCATATCATCACCATCTACCACTACTGGACACCCTGACATGGCTGACTCCCCTATACTGCCTTTGTACACGCTGCACATCCTGTGGGTCCCTGGTCTTTGCTTCTGCCATGTCCCTCCTGATGGCACTGCATATGTTTGCAGAAACCATGTCCTGCTGAACTTAACTAGGCCCTCTCTACAACATATGCCAGTGGCTATGCTGGGCTCTCTGCTTCATTCCACCTTTCTAACCTATGCCCTAGATACTGTGGGATTGCAACTGGTGCCTCAATATGGCACTCCATGTTGTCGATGCATGATGCTGGCATGCATTTCCTGCCCTTGTGCATTGTAGATGGTGATCCAGGTCCCCTACCCTTCCTGTGGCAACTATGCCTCCTGTGCCATGAATTACCTTGCTTCCACTGTAGTTTCTGCTGGAAGTGAATCAGAGCTGGGTCCTCCACATGGCCCTGAACCTGATCTTCAAGGCCTCAAGGTCTTGAATGATGTGGAAGCATCTGTCTTGAATAAGTGGAGATGACATGCTTAGCCATTTATTCATTCATTTCTGTGGTTCTTCCCCTATCCTCCCTCTGACTAACTCACTTTGTTGCCTTTGGGCTGGGGGGTCAGCTCTGCCCAGGTATTCAGTACCTGTGGCATGTGGTCATCGGGGGAACCCTGATGCCAGGTCATATATGCCACTCCTCCCTTCAGACATCCTAGCTCCGAGCATGACCCATATGTATACAATAGCTGATGGTTGTGTTAGTGCAGAAACACAGGTAGTGCACAATCTGGATATAGTGTGGCTGCTGTTGTGACTCTATGGGCCAGCACAACCTGCATCCATGTGCATGGGCATGGCATTTCCTGACATATGCCACTGCCTGCATATCCCTGAATCCTGGACATGTTTGTATGTGTGTGCCTACTCTCCCTGCCAGATTCCAATTGTGCTTCTGATCATGTGTGTATCTGCAGCTCCACTGATCTTAATAATTGTACAAGTGTCTGAACATCATTTACTTGTGCAGTGGGGTTAAAGAAAGGCTACCAGATTTCTACATGACTTTCCTCCAATGAAAACTACCATGCAGGGCTGTCCCTAGGCATGTTTGTGAGTGGTTCCTGCATATGGCCCTGCTCTCACTGAAGTCCTGCTCCTTCATGCAGTGAGCAAAAGAGAACCAAGCCATGGGAGCTGGTGAAAGGAAGAGTTGGAATGGGGCTGGCAGTGTAATATAGAAATCCGTGTGGTTCAGATCAGTAACAGCCTTTCTGCTTGCCTGTCTTTGCTGTTTTCAGTGCTCTTGCCTTGCTTTTGCATTTGTTCCTCCTTCTGTCTGGGGTGATTCCTGTTAGGATCAAGGATAACAACCCTCTCCAGCTGTTGCAAAAGAAAAACCCTCCACATCTCTCAGACTATTGCAACCCCTCCCTCCCCCAACACACACGCAGTGCAAGAGCAGCCCTGGTGTAGCATCACTTGGGACAGTACAACTGTGCTTTCTTTCCTGGCATGGAACTTTGCCTGCTTGATCGGCTGCACCACCCTCCCCCCCCCCCCCCACCCCCCACTGCCTATTTTGAGAAGCAGCCTGAGTAGTGCACCTAAAGGGGGCAGTAATGCACTCTGTTATCAGTGGATTTTTCTAGCAGGGGATTTGTCAGACCAGCCATCAGCGTCCCTGCATCTCTCTCACCTTACAATCCCCTTTCCCTCCCCCCCCCCCAAAAAAAAAGAAAGCCCAACCCCCTCTCCCAACACTGCAAACATTCTTAAGGCAGGAAATTTCCCAATAACTCCTGTAGCCTCCTCCTGCAAAGCCCCTAATTTCTCCCACTTCTCCCCCACTTCTCTCCCACCTCCTTAGCAAGGAGGCAGTCAGACCAGACAGGATTTAATAAAGATGTGGGTTTTCTAATACATTATAAGCTATAAATATTTACAGCCTGGTCACCCTCTTATCACCTGTCCATCTCTCCCGCCTTCCCCCTTACCCTCTTCCCCTAAGACTGTCAATGGAATGCTTTTGTAATCGGTATTGTCATCTTTTGCTCTTACTGTCCTGAACCGAAGAAGAATATTTTAACCTTTGAAAGCTAGTTCAAAAATGTATAGTTAGCCAAATAAAAAGATATTACCTTATTTTCCTTTCTTTTTTAAATTTAACTATCTTGCTTAGTTAATTTTGCCAGATTTGTAGTTTGGCTCTTAAATATCAAGGAATAAAAGACTGGAACTGGGAGTGGGGGAGGAAAAGACTCAGCTCAAAAATGATGTGTAGTTGTTTCTGACACTACCATTGGAACAGACTAAGGGGCATGTTTACTAAACATTCCTAACGTGCGGGGCCGCGGTAGTGTGCCTGTGCCATATAAGGAGTGGGCGGTTCAGGCCGAAAAAGGAAAAAAAAAGACCGTATGTGTGTGCGTCGCGTTAATGTGCGGGGCCCACATTAGCGCGTGGGAAGGCTAAGTGGGGCGCAGCTGGGCACATATAGGAACAGAGCTGTAGCACAAGGGTGAAGACAATAACCAATGGTGCAGGGGCCACGGGCTCAATCCCCCAGTGTGTGCAGCCCAAAAAGGCTGGCTGAGGCACCACCGTGAATGTGGAAATGTGTGTCAGGAGGCAAAATAATTTTGAGGCAGCGCACTGTTCATTTTGGGGCGGCATAAGGCGGCACACTGTTCATTGTTGGCAGCAGGATGCGGCGCACTGTTAATTGTGGGCAGCAGGATGCGGCGCGCTGATGGCCACAAGGCGGCGCGCTGATACTAAAGCAAAGGAACACAGCCACAGCACAATGGTTAAGACACTGACCAATGGTGCAAGGACCAGGGGCTCAATCCCTCACAATGCCCATTGAAAAAGGCTAGCTGAGGCAGTATATTTTATGTTTAGGAGGCTTTTTAATTCTATTTTGTGATAACTACTAGCAAACGCACTCTCACAGCATGTTAACATAAGGCGGACCATAAGGCACATGTTACAGTGCACCGTCCGCCAAGGCACCCTAGAATGTCCCCTATAAGGCAGCATGTATGTTGCAACACAGGATAATGTATAGTGCACCCTATATGGATGCCAACCATAAAGTGCCCTATAGGGCGCCCAATAAAGCACCCTCAGAGGCACCTTATGGGTACAGTACGCTGAGGGTGTTATTGCAGGCATCAACATATGTACAGTAAATGTAAAAAATGCTTTGGAAAACCCTATCACAGAACCCCACTGTGGGTATGAACCCATGACCTCTGGCTGCACAGGCAGTGGTGTAACCATTGGGCTATACCTCTATAGCTGTAAGCAAGCTCCTGCCTGGCTGCAGATAGCCTGCACGTCACATCACAGACAGTCTGCTGGTGTAAACAGGATAGGGTTAGGCCACCCGTACCCATGATGCACTGCACATGCAAATCAGCTGTCCACAGATGCACACAAGATGGGAACTGCACCCCTAAAGCTACCCGGCCTGGTAGGGGGAGGTGTCCTTGTGCACCCACACAGCTCCTCGGCCTGGTAGGGTGTCCTGAGTGGGTGGACAAACGGCAAAGAGTAGCTAAACACCATCACATTGTGCGGTTACTATGCCCACCCTGAGTGTGTGATGATGCACCCAGGACCAGGTGCACAACACCTTGCAGGGCTGAGCTCCAAAGCAGCAATAACATGTGAAATAGGTAGGTGCTGCATAAACATCTTGGAGATCACTGTCTGCCACAGTTAGTGGAACAACAACCACCCCCCCCCCCCCGGTGGATAAAACAGGGTCTCCCACCAAAAGATCCCCATACTATCTTTCTCCTCCCTCCCCCCCCCACCCCCCCCCCCCCCCCCCCAATGGCAGTAGAGTCAACCATCAACCCCCCATCCTGCTGGGAAGTAGACCCCCCCCCCCAGGGCAGTCCAAGCAGCTCCACACACATCCATAACACAATATCAGACAGACATTAGGCCTGGATATTCATAGATGCACCCCACCACTATCTGATATTCTCCTGCAGCAAGCCATCAGCCACTGCACCCTGCAAGGCACTCCATCAAGACACATACCATCTGTGCTCAGTCTGCTGGTTGGTCCTGATGGAAATGCATGCATCCACAACTGGGGTGGCAGCACACACAAGCAGATAAGTCAGTGAAAAGGCCCCAACAGGAAACCCATATATATCACATGAGAGAAACACAATACAGCACTATGGGTGTGCCTAGCCATGCTGCCATCACTGCACACTCAGGGTGAGAGTGATCCCCCAGCAGCACATACAGAGGTCCCCCTGTCTGTGTAGGTGGTGGCCGGGCACTACCATGTCCCTGCCAGTGCTCTATGCCCTGTGCAGCTGCATCCTGGTCAGCCCACCCTGTCTGAGATATACCCATGGTCCCTTGCTACTCATTATGGACATTAGCAGGCCAATACTGGCAACAGTGCTGGCAGTGTGGGCTGTGGAAGGGGCTTGCAGCCAGCACCCACTGTATAGACAGACACACACTTCCACACCTATGCCAGCATGGTGATGCGGTATAAAAATGAGTGTTAAATAAAATAAATAAATAAATAAATGGTGCTACTATTGAGGAGGTAATTAGCCTTGGCCACCAAACCTGTCCTAGGCACGGAAAGGCATGGATATGGTACGCAGTACTGCTGGGGGTCACTCCCCAGGGTGGTAAACACCGTCAGAGGCCAGTCCTGGAGCACGCCCCGCAAACACCTAACAGATTGTTCTGATGGGGTCAACTAGCAGTATGTGCGTAACATATGGATATCTATCTGCCAGTACTCCTAGCAAACGTCTCAGAGCTGTGTACCGTATACCTCAGGTGTAGGGTGACATTGCTAAGGTATGCAGGTGCTAGTATTGGGAGATGCACGCAGGGTCCACTGTTCTGCCTCTCCAGGAGACATTGGCCAATGGGGCCTGTGGGTGTGGGTGTGGGTGTGTCTGCCCCTGTTGGCTGCTGCTTTACGGCAGAGATTCCCAACCCCAGTCCAGGTCTGCATCACACTGTTCGTGTTTTCCTGCTGTCCCTCATGAATATGCATGAGCTACATCTACATGCCATGGGGGTGGTGCATAGATATACAGCACAGGCATTTGTATGAGTGGCAGCATGGAACCTGACTGGTGTGTGGCACACCAGGAATGCATTTGGGAGAGTCTGCTCTAGGTACTGCCCCTGTTCATGGTGTCTGTGCTCAGTGGGGTAAAAGATAGACGTATTACCATTGCATATGTCCTCGACACGAAAGGTGTATCCTTACTATCACTGTGTAGGTGTGGGAAAAAATATGTGGCTAGGATTGGCAGAAGCCCCAGCTGGGCTTTGAACCTGTGACCTTCTGTTCTTGCATGCACTGTCTGTGCATGCTTATGTTCCCTGCAATACAGGGGTGTCTGCGCTATCTTTGTTTAGTGGTGGGTAAAATATAGGGGTTGGGCTGGTATATGCCCCAGCTTGGATTTGAACCTCTGACCCTCTGGTCCTAGAAGTACTGGCTCTGTCCGCTGCACCACACTATGGCCACAGAGACAATGCAGCTCCTGGAGGTAGTATACCTGGCAGGATGGAGTCACAAACCCTGCTCTACGCATTTTTACTGTGGGCACATGCACTCTGTCTGGTGACAAACGTGCACATAAACCCCGGAAATGACCACAGACACTGGGGGACAATATATCACCACGCTGGGCAAAAGTGATATTAATGGGCAACCATAGCAAACACTCCCAGGAAAGCTCCAAAAAGGACATTTGTTTTGGATGAGTCTCCGCTCCGTAGACCCTTCCAATATTCATTTCTTCTTTCTGGAGCTTTCCTGGGTGTGTTTTCTATATTTGCCCATTACTATAACTGTTCCCCAGCTGCATTACTATTTGTGATATTTTTGTTGTGGTCACTTTCTATTTTTATTTTCACTTTTGTGCTGTGCACATGTATCACACTGCTCACGTTTTGCAGGTTTCCCCGATTTTGCTGTACATTGCTGACGGAAATGGTTTCTCTTCCCTTTAAATGCCCTCACTCGCGGTAGTTTTGCTTTGGGATTCGGCCCCGATAATGTGCGGGGAGCCTCTCCCCTCCCCTTCCCCGCCCATTAAACCCGTCTCTCCGCCCCTCAGGAACCTTCCTCCGCCCTCCGTTAGCCGTTCCACGCCTCTATCGGACATTTGCGGGCCCGTACTTGTGCGGGGCCCGTTATTGTGCCGCGCACCTGTGCGGGGGTGACACGCACGATTGCGGGGCATTTAAGCGCTCTTAAGTACCGCTTTTAGTGCGCTATTTTGCGGCGCGCAAATTAGCGTTTTTTTGTAAACATGCCCCTAAGGCAATCTACCATTAATTTAACTCTTTCTTCTGTATGCAAAAACATTTATGGATTCAAAGAGAGCATCAACCACGGGCAGGTATATCTCCCACTATTAGCCTAAGTTAAGCCTCATACCAGCTTCTGTTGCTTGCTCTCCTGTAATTTTGTTTTGCTTTCCATCTTGTACATGTAGCCTAATAGTTCAAGCAGCAGGTTGATAACCAGGGATGCCTTGTTCAAATTCTACTTCACTCCATGTGATCTTAGGCAAGTCACTTAACCCTCTATTGCCTCAGGCATAACATTAGATTTTAAGCCCAGGGATAGGAAAATATCTACTCTACCTGAATGTAACTCCCCTTGACCTTTAGAGAAAAAGTGTGAGCTAAATCCAATACTGTAAGAACTAAGGGTGCAAGAAAACATCAAAGAGGAGAGAGTGCCTTTGTGGGTGGAGGAAAGAAAGAGGGGGAGAGAATGACTTCAGAGGGTGGGAAAAGGAGAGCTTGCAGGAGGGGGGAGCTTGCTGGGAGAGGGAAGAAGTAACTTACATAGGGAGAAGAAAGGAAGAGAGTTAATGACTTGGGGGGAAGGGGTGATGAAGACAGAGAGAGGGAAAAGGGAAAGATGAGATATTTTAGTTAATGCCTTGAAAATAAAATCCTTTTTTTCTGCTTTTGTCTTCCAACATTATATTTCTTTCAGTCATGATGGCTACAGTCTCTCTTCTGCTTTCCTTTATTTTCTTTTATCAGTGTCTGCCATTTCTCTTCACGACTTTTGTCTTCTTCCATTCCTTCTCTATATCTGTTCCTGACATACTGATCTTTCCCTCTTAACTCTTTCCTACATATCATTCTTTACACCATCTCTTTCCATTCAAATTTCACCCTCCCTCTATTCCTCAATCTCCTTCTGACTTTTCACCTCTCAGCTTTCCATCTTTCAGCCCATCTCATCCCCCTAGCTCTCATTTCCTCTGTTTTACCTCTTCCTTTACCCTCTTATTCTCTTCTGTCTTCATCTACTCTCCATTACATCATTTCCACCAATTGTACTCAAAATCCTCCTCTTAACTTATTTCCATGCCAGTCCTTGATGGATCTTCCACATGCTTCCACCATGCTCAGAAAATTCCCTCTTTCTCCATCTCAGCTCCTCACTCCCCATAGTCTAACATCTCTCCATACATTCACCCTTCCCATCCACCCTGTGGTCAAGTATCTCCCCTCTTTCCTTTCTACTGTTTACCTTCCCCCTTCCCCCAAACCCAGCAGCTTCTTTCCCCTTCCCCTCCTTTTTGTCTTCCTCCATCCATCCGGGTGATCCAGCATCTAACCTCTCTGTCCAGCCCTCAGAACACACAGTTTACCCTCTTTTCTTTCTCTGTCCATCCATTAAGAAAATAAGAACATAAGAAATACCATTCTGGGTCAGACCAAGGTCCATCAAGCCCAATAGCCTGTTTCCAAACGTGGTCAATCCAGGTCACAAGTACCTGGTAGGTTCCCAAAAAGGCACACAGATTCCACAATGCTTGTCCTGGGGCAAGCAATGGATTTCCCCGAGTCCTCTTTAATAATGGTTTATGGACCTTTCCTCCTGGAACTTGTCCAAACTTTTTTTAAACCCAGCTATACTAACAGTTTCTACTATATCCTCCGGTAATGAATTCCAAAGTTTGATCACACATTGAGTGAAAAAATATTTTCTCCTTTTAGTCTTTAATGGGTTACATTGTAGCTTCATTTCATGTCCCCCTAGTCTTTCTACTTTTTGATGGTGTATCGATCTATGTTTACTTTTCCATTCCATTCATTATATACCTCTATCATATTTCCCCTCAGCCGTCACTTTTCCAAGTTGAAGAGCCCTAACCTTTTAAGCCTTTCCTCATAGGGGTATCCTTCCATCCCCTTTACCATTTGATGGCTCTTCTCTGTACCTTTTCTAATTCTGCTATATTGTTTTTTTAAGATCCGGTAATCATAATTGCACACAATAAGGTGTGGGCGCAGCACAGAACAATACAAAGGCATTATAGTCCTTTCTTTTATTCCCATTTCTTTCCTTATGATTCCTAGCATGTTATTTGCTTTCTGGGCCACTGTTGTACCCTGAACAGAGGGTTTCAACGTGTTATCCATGATGACACTCAATTCTTTTTCCTCTGTGATAGTTCCTAATATGAAATCTTGCATCGTGTAACCATAGTTTGGGTTGTTCTTTCCTAAGCGAAAAACTTTGCACTTGTCCACATTCAATTTTATCTGCCATCTGAATGTCCAGCCTTCCAGTTTATGAAGGTCCTCTTGCAATTTTTCACAATCCTCTGCGGTTTTAATGACTGAGTAATTTTGTGTCATCTACAAATTTGATCATCTCACTCGTTAATCCCATTTCCAGGTCATTTATGAATATGTTAAAAAGCAGTGGACCCAGCAAAAATCCCTGGGGTACTCCACTATTCACCTTTCTCCAATGAGAAAATTGGCCATTTATCTCTACCCTCTGCTTTCTATCTTTTAGCCAGTTCCTGATCCACAATAGTACACTACCTCCAATCCCATGACTTTTTAATTTGGCCAAGAGTCACTCATGAGTTATCTTGTCAAAGGCTTTCTGAAAATCCAGATACACTTTATCAACCAGCTCACCTTTGTCTACATGTTTTATTCACACCTTCAAAAAATATAACACATTAGTAAGACAAGACTTTCCTTGGTTAAATCCATCTTGGCTTTTCCCATTAGACTGTGACTATTTTGTTCTTTATAATGGTTTCTACCATTTTGCCAGGTACTGACATTAAGGGGTATGTTTACTAAACTGCGTTAGTGTGATTCGCGTTAGGAGCCGTGGTAGAGACAGAAATCCCAAATAAGGACATGGGCGGTACATTGTTACCGATTACGCGCGTTACAAGGCGCCATAAATGAACGAACGCTACAGGGCACGTTACCGCGCGTTAATCTTAAGAAGGCGCACAGGCATACAAACACAGCAACAGAGCTGTAGCACAATGGTTACAACACTGACTGATGGTACAGGGGTCATGGGTTCGATTCCCCAGTGGTCCTACTGTATAAGACTGGCTGAGGCTGCACCCTTTACATTTAAGTAGTGATTGTTGAGGCATTTGACGTGTATTTTAATTAGTGCTGCCAGCAAACACACCCTCACGGTGGCATAACCTAAGGTGCCGCATAAGGCACCCCATAACGCACTCCATAGGGCACATTATAAAGTGTACTGTTCGCCAAGGCACCCTATAATGTTCCCTATAGGACACCTTATAAGGCTGTGAACAAAGGCCTTGCTGGCTGCAGAAGGACTGCACGTCACCACACAAACTGTCTGCTGTGGTTACCAGGATAGGGTTAACCCACCCGTACCCATGATGCACTGCACATGCAAATCAGCAGTCGAGAGATGGGCACAAGATTGGGTATGCACCCCCACAGCACCTCGGCCTGGTAGGGGCAACAGACCGTGTGTGGCACTGCCACAGAGTAGCCATAGACAGTCACATTGTGTGGGTACTTTGCCCACTCTGAGGTTGAGGTGGGGCGCCCAGCACCAGGTCCACAGCACCTTTCATGGCTGAAATACGCCATGCTGCAGGTCCCCATCAGTTTGTGATAGGTAGCTCCGTTAGACACACCTAGGATACATCTGTGTCCTGCTGTATGTCTCGGTCATGTCTAGTCCTCATGGGTAATGATGCACCCAGAATAGTGCAGATCTTGTGTTGGTGCAATGGTTACCTGCTGTAGGTAAAGGGAGGGGTGTATGGACCCATAGGCAGATTATGTACCACCACACAACCCACCCTCTGGGGCTCAGGGTGGGAAAGCAAGCCTCCAGCCGCTGTACCCTGCAAGGTGTTCCAGCAAGACACATACTAGCTGCAGACAGACTGCCAGCTAGTCCATAGTCCTGGAGAAAATGCATGTACCCAGAACAGGGATATCAGCATACACACCAAGCAGATAAGTCAGTGATTGGGCCCCAAAAGAAAACCCATAAATATCACATGTGAGAAATACAATATAGCACTATGGGGGAACCTAGCCATGCCATGGTCACTGCTCAGTCAGGGTGAGAGTGACCTCCCAACAGGACATGCTATGGCCACCCTGTCTGTGCATGTGGTACCGGGCACTACAATGTCTGAGCCATTACCCTATGCCCTGTGCAGATGCGGCCAGGCCAGGCCACCCTATCCAGGTTATTCCCAAAGTACCTTGCTCCTCATTATGCACATTGGCAGGCCAATACTGGAAACAGTGCTAGCAGTGTGGGCTGTGGAGGGTGTTGGCAGCCACCACACACTGGATAGACAGACACACACTCCCCACACCTATGCCAGCATTGTGCAACTATAGAGGTGTTGGACAGCCCAGGCCACCACATCAGTCCTGGGCACAGTGCAGGCATGACTATGGTACGCAATACTGTAGGAGTCACTCCCCAGGTTGGTATACACTGTCAGACACATGACCTGTAGCACACTCCACATACATCAGAAAGGTTGCTATGATGCATCTCACTCAGACCCTTGTACCTAACCTAGGAATTTCTATCTGCCAGTAATCATAGCAAGCTTTTGATTGATGTGTACCATATTCCCAGGTTTAGGGTGGCATTACTAAGGTATGCAAGTGCTAGTATTGGGAGATGCACGCAGAGCCCAAAGTCCTGCCTCTCCAGGAGGCTTTGGATAATGGGGCCTGTGGGTGCGGGTGTGTCTGCCCCTGTTGGCTGTTGCTTTATGGCAGAGGTTCCCAACTCCAGTCCTGTGGTGCCAAACACTGTTCGGGTTTTCATGCTGTCCCTCATGAATATGCATGAGAGACATCTGCATACCATGGGGGTGGCACATAGAAATGCAGCACATGCATCTTTAATCAGAGGCAGCATGGAACCGGAATGGTGTTTGGCCCTCCAGGACTGCATTTGGGAGACTCTGCTCTAGGTAATGTGCATGTTTATGGTATCCATGCTCTGTAGGGTAAAATGTAGGTGTCTTGGGCATGTTCACGTCATCTGCAATAAAAGTGCTGTCTGTATTAGCACGTTGTAGTAGTGGGTAAAATATGGGGACTGGATTGGCAGGAACCACAGCTGGGACTCAAACCTGTGACCCTCTGCTTCTGAATACACTGGTTTTGTGCACTGCACCACCTTATTGTCATAGAGTCAGTACATTCCTTGGTGATACCATGACTGTTCGTCAGACAGGGCCCTTCTGTTGCAGTACACGGCACCCACCTACACAGGGCTAGGCCACAGTCTGCTCTGGGCAGCTGCCACTGCCCCCTCTACCACCAGTATCCCTCAGCCACCATGCTGACATGCCCTTCTGCTGGTGGTGCTGGTGGTGCGCAGTCTCAGGCCATCCAGTGTGCAGGTAGGCGGCTGCCTATGGTGCGGGTTCTGGGGTAGGGGTGCCTGCATAGACGTCCACGCTCCCCCCAGCCCTGCCTGCCAATGTTCCGTGCCCTTGGGGGTAGCTGTTGGGTACTATCCCCTGTGACACTGTTGGAAACACACTCATGCCCATGTTGGGCCTTCAGCAGTTGCTGTCTGGCTGCTCTGCTGTTTCAGCATTCGTATGGGCCACCTAGGCATCACCCTAGTCCGCACTGTGGCCCAGCTCCACCATAGCATGTGCCGCCTGCGGTCCTCTGTATCCCCTTCTCCGACATCTGTCCAGTTGCCTTTCCGACATGCCCACCCTGATGTTGCGGGACATGTGCACGCCATAGGAACCCTGTCCGATGGTGGGGAAAACCCTGAGCAGCGCTATTTCACTGTGGGCTCATTCACCTTGTATGGGGACGGAGTATAGACCCTTACACGATTTATATCTGTTCTATGGAGCTTACTCGGGGGGGGGGAGGGGTTGATGTTTCTCATTGATACCACTATTGGCCAGCTTGGTTATGTTTTTTTTCCAGTTTGTTGGGGTCATTTTCAGTGTTTATGTGCCCTTTTGTTCTGTGCACATGTATCACACTTATCACTTTTTTTTGTTTCCCTGCCTGGGCTGTACATTGCTGACACTGAAATGGTTTCTCTCCCCTGTAATGTGCATTCAACGGCAGGTTTTCAAACGCGTTTGGATTCAGCTCTTCAGATCAGCACATTAGTGTGCAGGGAGCCTCTCCCCGCCCACTCTCCACCCACTGACCCCTTCTATCCACCCTCTCTCCACCTTCTGCGGTGTTTTACCGTGCCGCGGAGCTTTACGATCGTTAATGTTGGTTAACGCACGTTATGTAACGTTACCGCAGTTTAGTAAACATATCCCTAAGTTTATCGGTCTGTAGTTTCCCGGATCACCCCTTGAACACTTTTTAAAAATTGGCTTTACATTGACCACCTTCCAATCTTTAGGTACTACAGATGATTTTAATGATAGTTCACAGATTACTAATAGAAGGACTTCAATCTCATATTTCAGTTCCTTCAACACACTTGGATGTATATCTTCCAGTCCAGGTTATCTGCTACTCTTCAATTTATCAAATAGTTCTAATACATCTTCTGGTTTATCGATATTTCTTTTAATTCTTTCAATGCACCATCTTTAAATGACATTTCAAGCATGTGTAACTAAGGTTGCCAACTGGCTCCAGATGCGCCCGACAGGCTTGATCCAGTCCTGGGTTTACCCTATTGCATGCAGGGACATGTAGTCTTGCTTTTCTTATGGAGTGCAATAGGGAATTCAGAACTACATCTCCATGCATGCAATGGGGTAAACCCAGGACTGGATCAAGCCTGTCGGGCGCATCTGGAGTCAGTTGGCAACCCTATGTGTAACTTCCTTAACGAATTCATTCAGTCTCTCTGCTATGGCCTATGCTCTCTTAGAGCCCCTTTTACCCTTCTATCATCTAATGGTTCAACTGTCTTTCTCATCTGTTTTTTGCTATGAATGTACTTGAAAAAGTTGTTGTTATGTGTTATTGCTTCCATGGCATGATTTTTTTCAAATTCTCCCTTTGTCTGCCTTATCAATATTTTGCATCTAACTTGCCAGTGCTTACACCCTTGTGCATATTAATTGAAACAAACTGAAAAATAAGTGAAAACTGGAATTTACATTGAAAGTCTTATTATTAGCCTGCTCACATTGGGAGCTAAGGAACCAGCTCCAGCCACTTTACAGAGTATTGTGGCAGTATGGGACACATTAGATAGGTTAATATTATTGGCACTCTTGCATTTTAGGTATGTTGTGTACAATATCTTAAGAAATATTTGGAAATATTCCAACTGTATACCATCATGCTATTTTAATAGCATGTTCAATGGTATATTACAAAAAAAAAGATGTCTGTGCAACTTAGACATAGTAATTTCTTAGAAAAAAAAAAACAAAATATGACCTGGACAGCATTAATGGCACCCTTCACTAATAATTGGTTGCACAACCCTATGAAGACAACAGAGGTGTGAAGATTGGTGGAAGACTCATCAACAACCTTCGCTATGCTGATGATAGCACATTACTGGCTGAAAGTGAAGATGATCTGAAACATTTGCTTCTCACAATCAAAGAACATAGTCTCAAAATGGGCCTGCACCTTAATGTAAAGAAGACAAAGATCATGACAACTGGCATAATCAGCAGGTTCATCGTTGAAGGAGAAGAAATTGAAATTGTGAACAACTTTAACCTACTTGGATCAACTATCAATAAAGAAGCAACAAGCAGTCAAGAAATCAGACGATGCATTGCTCTTGGCAGAATGGCTATGAAAGACCTAGATAAGATTCTCAAGAGCAGAGATGTCTCTCTCCATACAAAGATTCGACTTGTTCAAGCCATGGTATTTTCAATAACATCATATGGATGTGAAAGCTGGACAGTGAAAAAGATAGACAGGAAGAAAGTTGATGCCTTTGAATTATGGTGCTGGCGGCGAATACTGTGTATACCATGAACTGCCCGAAGAACAAACCAGTCAGTACTAGAGGAGATCAAACCTAAGCTTTCTTTAGAAGCTCAGATGACAACCACCACTCCAGATTGCTCCAGGTCAGCCTTATACTCTTTGTACAGTATGTTATATGTGGTGTTTTTCCAATAGTTTACTTTGACTTTCATACTTTGGACATATCATGCGAAGAGAGAGATCATTAGAGAAAGACATCATGCTTAGCAAGACAGAAGGTCAGCGCAAAAGAGGAAGGCCAGCAATGAGATGGATCGATACAATAACAGCAGCTACGGGTACCAGTCTGTCAACAATGAGCCACCTGACTCAAGACCGAACACAATTTAGAATAGCTATCCAGAGGGTCTCCATGAGTCGACTCTGACTCGACGACACTTAACAACAACAACAACAACAACCCTTGGCAGTGATGACAGCTTCCAGTTGTTTCTTGTAGTCATCTATAAGTTTTATACAACTGTCTGCTGGTAGTTTCACCCAGTCTTCAACTGCAACTTGTTCCTGCTCATGAATGTTTCCAGGATTCCTTATACCAATGGCAGATTTCAGTTCTTTCCAAAGGTTCCTGATTGGATTGAGATCAGGGCTCATTGCTGGCCAGTTTAAATTGGTACATTTTGTTCTTTTTTAACCATTATTTTGTACTTTTCTATGTATTTTTTGGGTCATTGTCCTGCTGGAGCACCCATGATCTTCAACCCAGACCTATATTTCTGTCACTAGGTAGCACATTTCACTCCAAAATACCTTGCTAGTCCTCTGACTTCATGATTCCTTTAATACATTCCAGGCCTCCAGTTCCTGAGGCAGTAAAACAACCCCAAATCATGACCTTCGTCCATGCAGTCCTTTTTTGTTTAGTGCACTTCATATGGTGCGGGTTGAAACCACCACTCCAGATTGCTCCAGGTCAGCCTTATACTCTTTGTACAGTATGTTATATGTGGTGTTTTTCCAATAGTTTACACTAACGTTCGTAGACGTCTTGTATTAATTTACCTCTTCCAACCACGTCCTTGGAGGTTTTTGATAGTTCCATGAGCAGAAAACATCTTGCAAACTGTAGACACAGGAATCCTAAGGTCTTTGGAGAAGGACTTTTAATTCTTTTAAATTTAATGTTTGCTGATAATGGCTTTTCTGACTGTTTCAGGCAGCTCGCTTATCTTCACCATTGTGAAATGGAACAGGGAGTAAATGTGGCCATCTTAAACATTAGAGCCTTCATTCATTGGTAGATTCAAGTCATGTGAGTACTGACAATTGATCACAGGTGCATCTAATTTTACTGCAATGGGAATGTGGTTCTTCTGTTCAAATTGATCTGAATTGTTTTTAAGGGTGCCAATAATCATGACCTCACTCCTACAAAATTTCTTTTTGTTGGACTAAAGTAATTCAAAAAGACAGCTGTTCTTTATCTGTATAATCAGCTGTTTTTTTTTATCATATTAGAGTATACCAAAATCAAAAATGTGTCAGCTTTCAAGCCAATCAAGTAAAGCTTTCTTCAAAGAGATTTATCCATATCATGCCCCTATGACTGTTGTATTTCGAAACAGTTATACTTATTTCTGCATCAGGGCATGAATGATCGTTCTTAGAAAAGAAGTTTTGATACTTGAAAGCCAACACATTTTTGATTTTGGTATATTCTAATATGATGAAGAGCAGTTGGTTTTTAGCAGCTTTTTGAATTACTTTAGTCCAAAAAAATTAATTTGTATAGGAGTGAGTAGTCTTTCTAAGCAGGATTTTGTGAGAGTCACTTGGGAAATAGTTTAATTCTGTGTAGATCAATTTGTATTAAGATTAATAATAATGTCCTGGCAATTTCCCAGTTTTTATACTATTTCCTACTATTTTGTTTTTTGTTCTTGTTTTATTTGATTCATTTATGTGTCAGATATGTGTGCATATATAGTCTAAAGCTATTTCACTGGCCACTTTTTTATGGGATATTGGACATAAAGTGGTTGAACTGCAAGGGTGCCAATAATGTTGTATGATGTTGGGGCTGTAGCCGGCAGAAGGGTCTGATGCTGGTGCTCGAAGAAAGGGACTTGGGGGCTGATGTGTGAGGCTGTGGATTTCAGAAGGGGGCTGGTGATGTCCCATGTTACAGATGGGAAAAAGGGGTTGATGCTGGAAGCTAGCACTGGGAGAAGGGTCTGGTGCTGGCACAAGTAACAGGATTCTTAGGGCTGAAGTAGCACTGGGGATGCTAAAAGGGGGCTGACACAGGGAGATGGTAGGGTGGAAGAAGGGTCTGATATCAGGGGCAGGTAGGAGAAATAGGATGATGCTGGGACTAGAGCTTGGAAAAGGCTCTATTGTTGGGGTGGGAAGAAGAGGGCTTATGCCGGTAGATGGCGGGGAAGAGAAAAGTGGCTAACACTTGCAAATGCTTGTGGTAGGGATGGGAGAATGGGATTGATATTGGAAGAGTGAGAAGGAACAGGAAGACATATTATGTATTTAGTGGGGAGAAGCAAGGGTATATGAAGGAGAAAGAGATGGAGATTGAGAGGCAGAGGGGCTGAGGTAACTAAGAGGAAATGCAGGGTAAATGAACAATGGAAGAGGAGGTCGGTTGGTGGATGCTGTAGAAAAGGAGAAATGTTAAACAGGTGTGGGAATAGATGTTTGAGATGGAGGAACCATTTGAATGATTTGAACACCGAATTTGGTTCTGAAATAAGATAATTGTAATTCCTTTGACCACTTCCTGAGACAGGATCAAGCAATTGATTGGATGACTCTGCTTTGATGTTTGCTCCTTCAGTATGTGATTGTTTTTTTATAATAATGTGCTCTTCTGGCATCATTTTACTGACTTACTTTAAATGGCTTGTTTGGTGAGTTTGTTTAAATAGAGTCTGCCTACTGCTGATTCAGGAGTAGGATGACCATTGGACTTTCTGAAATTTCAAAATGCTGCTCCGAAGGTTTATCAAAGAACTGGATGAATGATTGCTCATTGAAGAATTGCTGCTACTGCCTACATCCCATCTACAGCTATGTGTTTATTTTGACAAACATCCAACTTCACCTGTTACGTTGACAGTCCGCCCTTCCTCTTCTTGGATACCTCCTGACCCTATTGACCCTGTTATTAGTACCTTTAAAAATCTGGTACTGAAGGATACTTCTCAGATGGAAGATCCATATATATTTACTGCCCGCTATAATTTATCCTCCTCTAAACATATAGCTTTGAATACCTTATGACAGAATCAACTGTTAGTTATAACTCGGGCAGATAAGGTTGGCAGTGTGGTGATTCTGATTGCTGTCTTATGAAGAGGAAGCTTCTCTCAAATGTCTGATCTGAAGTTTTATTCACTATTGGATGTTGATCCGGTGATGGAATTAGCGCAACGGATTAAAGAACTGGTGATGGATGCAATAGATAGAGTATATTTGACCTCCCGTAAACAGAGATTCCTGATAGAACCTACTCCAGTTGCACCCAATGATTTATGTTCTTCCAAAGTTTCATAAGTGTTTACATTGACCACCAGGCCACCTTATTATATCCACTTGGGGTTTGATGCTTGAACGTCTTTCTTGATTTATAGATGTGTTTCTGCAACCTATAACACATGATATTCCTTCATTTATACAGGACACTGCTCATTTTTTACAACTTCTATGGAAGTTTACTGAATGACTTCAAAGACCTTTATGGTAAAGATGGATATCACCAGCCTATATACTAACATTCCCCAGGATCGAGCACTACAGGTGATACATATAGCCTTACATCTGAAGCCTCCTCCAGCTCAGATTCCAATAAGTGTTTTGATGAACTGGCTAGACTAGTTCTGGACTGGGATTATTTTTGGTATAAGGAGAACTTTTACCGGCAACATCATGGGGTAGCTATGGGGGCTACTTTGGCTCCTTCGATAGCCTCGTTGAATGTTACTGAATGTGAGGCACAGTTCATTGTGGGATACACCTATACATCTAGCTTTGATATGTGGCATAGATATTTGGATGATGTCTTCATCCTTTGCACTGATTCTGAAATTGAGCTTCACCAGTTTCACAGTTGGCTGAATTATCTGGATGATAATCTCTGGTTCTCCTTGAAATATAATGCTCCGAAGATGGACTTTCTGGATGTCAAAATTACTAGATCTGACTCTGAAGTTCAGACTTCTATTGTTCAGAAGATGGTGGATCACAATGCTTATCTTTAGTTTAGCAGTTGCCACCCTTTAATTCTATGTGAAGTTTACCTATCAGTCAGTACCTGTGGGCCCACTGGATCTGCTCCATGGAGGAAACTTTCAATGCGAAAGCTAAACTGCTTAACTCTCATTTTAAAGTTAGGGGATATCCTAAAACTGAGGTGAAACGTGCATATTTGTGGGAAACTGTCCAATGAGAACGTCTATTACAGTATAAACAACCTGAAATTGAGAACATGCCTGTTTGTGTGTTTTCATATACTACTAGGGTACATAAGGCTGTTAAGTCTATCAGAAAAAATTGGCCAGTTCTAAGCCTTCATCAATGTCTGGCATACCCTCTCCAAATTGTGTTTCATCAGGGTACGAACCTCGGTCTACCTGAAGATAATCAAGAACCTATTGGTCACTGCACATGTAGTAGATGTGACTGGTATTCCCTAACGTTGAGTGGCCTAACTTATACTAATATGGATGGTAGAATTTACACCTCATGTAGCTGAATGACTTTTACTTCAGCAGGAGTTATCTACCCTTTTTTTCTTATCTATATAGGATGCACCACTCGGAAAATTCCGGTGTGTCTTGGGAAACATAGAAGCCATATTAAAACCAAGAGGTTGGAAGCCCTAATGGTGACCCATTGACTACATTGTCAACATTCTGTTTCTGATATTTGCTGGAAGATTTGGAGCATCTACCACATACCTGGCAAAGTGGGAATTATTTGAAAGAGCTGGCACTGTGTGAACATGCTTGGATGTTCTACTTACGTTCGATTGAGCCTGCTGGGTTGAACGTGGCTGTTGATAGGTTCTCACTGTTTTAAATCACTGTTCTGATCAAATGACAACTGCTGCCCTTTGGCTATTTTAGTTGAAACTTCTGAGCAATTCATTGACCACTCAGCCGGATAGAATATGGTTTTGTCAGTGTTTCTTGTGGAATTCCTAGCCATTATGGCACTCTCCCCTGATGCAGATAAATTAAAATATTTTTCTTATTGAAACACAATATTGTGTCGGGATTTTTTTGATCATTTTGATTTTTGATCTATAAGGATTTTTGAATGTTTTACCTGGTGTACATTATCACTATAAAATAGAGTTTATATGGGTTATATATAAAAAATGGACCAATGATGATTCCAGAGCATACTAGTACTGGACCTATTGGTTAATATACGAGAGGGTCCAGTTGGATATATTTTACTACAGTCTAAATGAGCCAAAACATTACAGTTCATGAATGCAATAGTATACTCTGCTCCATGGTGCAAGTGCCTACCAGTAGATGGATCTTACATGAAGATAACCCAGAAATTTCCAGGAATTCAGTCAATATGTGAAACGATTTTGTATTAAGAGACAGCAGACAAATATGATATGTTTTAGTCACAAGGAAGGCTTTATTATGCCAGAAAATTGTATTTAATCAACTGATGAAGATTGGTGAAAAGAGAATTTGGAAAGAATTGACACAAGGCTGAATTTTTGAAGTATGATTAAGAATTTGAACATGGACAGAAAGACAGTTTGCATGGCATTGACTGTGGTATGTAGATATTCAGTATTGCTTCTTGGCTCCACCTTGGCATTGCTTCTGCTGGTCTGTGTACTGAGATCCACCTAAAACAAGAATCACAGAATTAGTGGAATCACAGCAAATCACACTTTCTTTAATTTCTCAGGATACTTCTTTCCATCTAGAAGGCTTATTTCTGTATGGATAATTTGTCATATTCTACTTTTCCCTTTTTTTTTAAACAGGGATTTACATTTAGAAAACGCTTATAAAATTGCCCCCACATTACTTTTCTTTGGACATGGATATGCGATAGCTGCAAAAGGGCCATAGTAGCTGCAAGGGGATTCCTAGCCTAACCTCTACAGATATTGTGGCGTGTTTGTATTTAACATGGAGAACCATGATCCCTGCACCAACAGGTAGTGCAGGAAGTCCCACAATGTCTGCCGATGCAGGGATCACGGGATCCATGGCAAGTACAAAGGGAGGGCAGATAGCGATTGCTACCAATCTCCCCAAATACCGATTTGGGCCCCTCTGAACTATCAATATTGTCAATATGACAGAAGTACTGACAATAAAAACTGTGCAGTATCCACCCCCTTCAGCACCGATCTCCCCCAGACAGCTCTCAATCCCCATAGGGAAATGTCCGTTGGGGATTGGTGCACCTCTGACATACTAAAAACCCTTAGCTAGTCATTTGGACCCCCTCCCTCCCCCACCAATCTACCAATATAAATCCCTGCTAGTCAGTCAGGCACCTGACATCCCCTTTCTCTCCCCTCTGAAACCAGAAGTCCCAGCTAGCCAGTTGGCCTGTTGTGGATCATTACAACCATGGCCCCAACAATATTGACAGATCTGTGCTTGGAGGGCAATTGTCCCACCTCAGTTTATCTGAAAATCCTTCTAAATTATCCTGTCTTTTCTATGTTGAGTAAACATTTATATAACTAAATCAATGTAATTAAATGTCCTTTCATAATAAAGATATAGATGACAAAGTCTAAAGTGGTCAGATCATTGTTATAGAGCCTAGGTGACTGATGTACAATTTATTAAAATCACAATGCAAATGCAGAAATATACCTTTGTAACATCAACAATTTTGGTGGGGGAATTTTTAAAAGAACCTCGGTTAATAAAGCTTTTTAAAATGATGATTATGAAATACATCTTGTATTCATTACCTTGACTTTTCTTTTGGGATGAGTCATCAACTCCACCCTGCTGACCACAATATCCATCATCATAGCTGCTCTTGGAAGATGTGCTTGACTCTAGACATGAACAGGACAATATAGCAAGAAGAGTGATTTTATGATACTTTATCCTTGACTGCCTCATTAAGTCATTATCCTTAATACACAACTACCCAGAGTTTTCTTCCATCTTTAATGTTCGTCCGCGTAAGGTAGTTATCACATTAAGAATATTTCAGGGACTGTAAACCTGTTTCCAAAGTATACTAACCCTGAATGACATACAAATTTGAAGCCAAGTTTGGAAATTGGCTTGAGAACCCCTTGTCCACAAGTATATTGATAAAAATAAAACATCAACCCTGCAAATTTGCAGATAATAAATTCACTCATCAATAATAGTATCGACGTTAATCCAAATAAAATATATTCAACTTTTCTGAATGTCAAAGTCTCCAAAGATCACAGAGTGGTTTGTGATAGAACAATTGTTGGTGTTTATGAAAACTTACGGCCATAGCTTTGACCTTTCTGTTGGCATGAGCTATTGACTGGATTCTGCGACACATGTGAGCTCTGATTCCCTGATCCTCCACAATCACTGCCCTTGCCAGTTGTTGCTGTTTCTGATGAATCAAAAGAGAACATGATAAGAAGAACGATTCTGTCTAGGTCTCATATTGTGTGTTTGAAAACGTCATAAACATTTATTTGCAATGTACTGAAGCTTGCACCCCATTTTTAACATGTTTTCTATAGCCAATACAATATAGTTACAATACTTCACAAAAAAGCAAAAGTGACACTTTTTTGAGCCGCTTGAGGTCCATGCATCTCGAATCTGTCTAGGAGGTTTCACTATTTGTGTGTTTGTTGGATTTCTCTTCTTCCCTGGGACTGTAAACCCTGCCTCTGCAGCATCTGAAATTTAGTCTGTAGAGGACCTGAATCTACTATGATAAAGAACTCTGAACCCTGAGCTCCCACTTAGTAGTATATCACTGTGCCGCCTCTAGCACATGAAGTACAGTGTCAATAACAGAAGCATTTGCTTTTACCATTAAAAAAATCTGTATTTTGAATACAAACAGTTGGAAACATCATACAGAAATTTTTTAAACAGTTTATATGAAAAATTATAATGATGAATTAAAACTTACGACTGGAACCTTGGCCTTTCTGTTGGCATGAGTTATCCACTACAACCTGAGAGCTCTGTGAGCTCTGACTCCACTGAACTCCACAGTCACCGCCCTTGCCACTTGTGGATGTTTCTGTTGATTTAGAAATAGCAAGGAGTAGGAAGTTATTTCTTCTTAACTTTCATAATGTCTACTTGAACATGCTCTGAAACTTCATTTTCAAGTAGCTAGAGTTTTTCCTACATTTTAACTTGTTCTTGTCTATTTAAGACTTTATAGCAACAATCCTTGAACATGAACTACAGACAATAGTTCCCTACACAGCTTAGTCACAAGCCTATCTGAGCATTGATTGTGACTTTCTGCCTCTTAGGGATTGTAAAAACTCCATCTGTAGCATTCAATATTTCTAGTTCATACTGTACAAAAGAGCTAAAACTGAGTATGGAAATTAACCCAGAGCTCCTTCATGGCAGCGTGCCAGTCCGCCACTGTGTTATTGACCCACCATTCCTCAGCATTTTTTTGAAATAGTTTCTAAGGAAAAATTATTATAATAAAGTAAAACTTACGACCAGAGACTTGACCTTTCTGTTGGCATGAGTTATTCACTACACCCTGAGAGCTCTGTGAGCTCTGACTCCACTGTCCTCCACAATCACCGCTTGTGCCACTGGTGGATGTTTCTGTTGATTTAGAAAGAGTAGGAAAATTATTTCTGTTTAACTTTCATATTGTCTACTTGAACAGTTGTGAAACTTCATTTGCAAGTACCTAGAAGTTTTCTTACATTTTCTCTTGTTCTTGTCTATTTAAGAAATTGTAACAACAATCTTTGGACAGAAACTACAGACCATAGTTTCCTCCACAACCTAGTTACAAGCACCCTAAATCTTTCTGAGTGTTGATTGTGACTTTCTCCCTCTCAAGGTCTGTAAAAACTATATCTGCAGCACCCATCATTTCAAGTACATACTGTACCAAAGAGCTAAAACAGGGCCTGGAAAATTAACCCAGAGCTCCTTCATAGCAGTGTGCCAGTCTTCCACTGGGTTATTACACAGCATTTTTTGGGGTAGTTTCTAAGGCAAATTATTACGATGAATTAAAACTTACGACCAGAAACTTGACCTTTCTGTTGGCATGAATCTACTGCAACCTGAGAGCTCTGTGAGCTCTGACTCCACTGTCCTCCGCAGCTATTGCCCTTGCCACTGGTAGATGTTTCTGTGGATATAGAAATAGCAAAAATAAGAAGTTAATTCTGCATAGCTTTCAATTGTCTGCTTGACATGTCATAAAACTTAATTTGCAAATACATGGACATTTTCCTATGTTTTCACTTGTTTCTATCTAATCAAGACATTATAGCAACAATCCTTGTCCAGAAACCTAGTCGCAAGCACCCTAAATCTATCTGAGTGATGATCGTGGCTGCTTCTCTCTCAGGGTCTGTAAACACTACATCTGCAGCATTCAACATTTGCAGTGCATATTATACAAAAGAGCTAAAGCTCATGGCTCATTCATAGCAATGTGCCACCCAGCCACTGTGTTATTGGGCCAACCCAGAACAGTAGCTATATCATTAAAAGTAAAGAAAATATAACTCATTCGTCTCAAGTACAATCTAGTAAAGTCTTAGGGGTATGTTTACTAAACCGGGCTAACGGTTAACCCGGGCTAACTGCCACTAGGTCCCATATTATTCAATGGGTCCTAGTTGCAGATAGCCCGGGTTAACCGTTAGCCTGGTTTAGTAAACATACTCCTTAGTTGTATGATTACTAAAGTGCATTAGGTATTTGCAGCTAATGCGCCGTTATAGTGCAAATAGCGCTGTGTTAGCTGTAAATGCAGTACGCTATTTATTGGGGCTATGAACACGATTTTGCCAGCAGAAAATGCACTGAAATTGCAGAGCATGTCCTGGCAGCACTGTGATGCACATAAGGTGACCCATTCAGGTGGTGTCATTTGCACCCGCACTTTCTGCAACATTGATGGTGAATGCGTGGGATTTGTACCTATGGTAACAGTGTGTTAGACGTGCCCACTCTCCGTCCTTGCCTGCCTTCTCTTGCAGGTACCGCAGTTTCTTCAGATAGCACAGAAAATTGCTGCACTATATGCATTTTCTCTGCATTATCTGTTAATGTTGCCAATGTCCATGTTAACAGATAATGCAGGTTAAAGGTATGTTACAACAGTACCAAAATATTTGAATGTTATCATCTTCAAATATTAAATAGCAGTTATTAAACAATTTCTAAGAGAAACTTACGAACAGAGACTTGATCTTTCTGTTGGCATGAGCTACTCACTCCAACCTGAGAGCTGTGTGTGCTCTGACTCCATTGCCCTCCACAAGCACCACCCTTGCCAGTTTCTGAAGGAGTAGAACAGAATAAGAGTCATGATTCTGCGAAGCTTTGGTGCTGACTCGATGAAAAGTCAATCACAGCTCCCTAGATTTCCCCCCTTTTTAACCTGTTCCTATGTAGCAAAAGTTGTAATAGCCCCATTCCTTGGCCAGAAGCCACAGATCACTCTTCCCTCCAGAACCTAGTATACTGTCATCCTGTATCTGGACAGTAGACATTATTGTTTCAGTAATGCCTAAGAATCCCCCTGCATGATTTTCAGTTCAAGCTCTCCTGAAGAGTTCATCCTGTATAGCAGTGTGTCACTCTGCTGCTTCATCATGATGTGAGCACTAAGGATATTCTTAAAACTAAAATATAAGCCCTTCACCTTGAGGGGAAAATCCTCATCGTAGTACATGCTCAAGGTGAAAAAAGCAAAGAGGATGGTAGCAATTGTTCAGAAAGGAATGGAGAATATTAAAAAACAACACATGCTGCAACAGCACTTAAGGACTTTGTACACTTCTAGTTACCCCATCTAGCAAAACTACAAAAGGTGCAGGGAAGGGAAACTAAAATTCTAAAATGAATGGGATGGCTCCCCCATAAAGAAAAACTAAACAGGCTGTGGATCTTCTGCTTGGAATTGAGAAGGTTCAGAGGAGATGTGATAGAGTTCTATAAAATCATGAGCGGGATGGAAAGGTATTTAATTTGTTGCCAGAGGACATGTTAAAACAAATAACATAGCCGGTTTAAAGACATTTTAGGCAAGCTCCTAAAAGCGAAGTCGATAAACCATTCTTAGCCATGTAGACTCCACCAAATCACCACATATACTCTATCCTGCTGTAAGCAACATGAAATGCACCTACTCTTTGAGGTCTGCATGGCATTTGTGACCAGGAAGGGTCATTGTCAGGCTCAGAATGCTGGGCTCTACGGAGCTTCTTCTCTTCTTATAAAATGAATAACAAAATCAACATTCATTGCATTCTAAAGAAATATAACTTACGATCTTGGCTTTGTCCTTTCTTTTGGCTGAAGTCATCATCCTGTTGGCATGTTGTTTGCTGATTCCATCCTGAACCACCACCCTTTGCAGACATGTTTGTCTCTAGCTGTGTAGAGTAGCAGAACAGGAGCAGTGATTCTGTGAGGCTTTGGTCTTGTCTGCATGAACAAGCCATTTATATACACAATGAGTGCTCCACCCTGACTCAGACGGGCATTATGTGTGCTTTGGTGGAGTCCTTGAAGGGCAAATAGAAGTTTAGTATCACCAATATAATTATGGTCATTTTCTAATTATTTTCTGCCCCAAATGTCAGATGAATATTATCCAGTGTAATTTCTTAGTTAAATTATATAAAATGACATGGTGGTATGATTAAGGTACAAATTATATCTGGTTACATTTTTGGAATGAATCATTTTCCAAATTTATCCCACTTCAATTATTTTAAATATTTCTTTTCTTCTTAAAGAGGCTGTACAAAATCAAAAGTTGGAGTGCAAGATAGAAATGGGGGTTCACCAACAATGGCTCTAGTAAACAAGTTTGCTTCTTTGTTGCATTGCTCTCTGGGATTTTAAAATCCAGCACGCCTCTGGTGCGCCCATCGCTGATGGGCCCGCACTAAGGGCCTCGCCAAAGGGCCCTTTGGTGTGGCCCTTAGGCATGGAATGCAGTCTTGTCTGCCCATAATCAAATGAAGACCCCAAACAAACCAGTAATCCACTGTTCCCTCTCCACTGGAACATCAGGAGATATCAGCTCAAACTCGAGCTAACTATATATATGGCATCTTGATCACCCCTCTTCCACTGGTAACCATTTTTATTTGCTCTACTTCCATATAACAATACTTAACATATCAATGCTTAAGAATGTACTACAGTTCAAAATTTTGCTTTATCAATCTCTGTCTCATTATCATAGCTCCACAAGTGTCAGACAGGTCTAAGTTGTTCAGAAGACCTCTATCCGTTGTTTTGCTCTGTTACATGCTATTGCAATCTCTATCTCTTTGCATTCATTTTATAACTTGCTACAACACCTGTAGCATAGAGTTGCTACCTCTCAGAGATACCAATCCTCCCACATTTGGTACTCCCTTAATAGCCGCCGACACTACTCTATCTAACCCTTCTCCAGAACTTCTTAGCACTAGCCCTCTCCATTAACTTCTTTAAAGATGGAGCTCACGCCCATTGTGCTATTTGCCCTCTATATAATAACTACTCTGCTGGCCTCTTCCAACACACTTCTAGTTCATCAGGCCATCTCAATCTACCCTCATTTCCCACATATTCTGCTCTACATACCTTACAACCAGGGAATCAAATTTGCCCCACATCCCTGCAAAAAACAACAGCGTAGATTAATTCGCATTAACACAACCACCACCAATGCTCTTCCAACACAAACTGATTCCCTCACCACCCTAAGTGGTCAACTGATAAACGCACACTCCATGAGAAACAAGATTCCTTTAATCAGAGACATTCTCACTGATGAATCCCCAGGTTTTCTGTATATCTCAGAGACTTGGCTCACTGATCATGACTCCATCCTTCTAAATCAGCTCAATACAAGTGGTTACTCCATGTTCAACTGCCCCAGAGACTCCAAAATGGGTGGTAGATTACTCAATCACAAAATCAAGCCTCAATCTCTTTACCAGTTTATGCACAAACCGTGATAGAATAGACTAGATAAAAATCGAGAACAAGCACATAGCATTATGCCTCTTCTACAGACCGCCTATTAATAACCACATCAAGCTCACCACCATACTGGAATCAGCCTGTACTTCTCCATCGAAGAAACCTCACATCATCCTTTGTGATTTTAACTTAGCATCCCTCACTTCACAACAATCCAATGACTTTCTTAAATTTATGGGCTTCCTACAGATAGTAAAACAACCTACCCATTCATAAGGTAACATACTAGATCTGATTTTCATTCCAAGATCACTAGTCTCGCACCCTCACATCACCCACTCATCCTTGACACAGGTACCGTGGTCAGACCATCACATACTACAAATGACCCATCCCAATAAGCATCTCCTCTAAAGCATCCACCTGT
Source organism: Ichthyophis bannanicus (assembly GCA_033557465.1). Lineage (NCBI taxonomy): Eukaryota > Metazoa > Chordata > Amphibia > Gymnophiona > Ichthyophiidae > Ichthyophis > Ichthyophis bannanicus. The sequence goes on along the minus strand of CM066034.1, from coordinate 629,994,827 downwards.
TCAACTCACAAAATACCACACTTTAAAAAAATTTGACAAAGATACCTTTCTTTCAGAGGTTACTCCTAAACTCATCTCCCTTATGCAGGATCTTGATGACACTATAAAACATTGGTCTGCAATAAGCAATAAAGCTGCGAGACCCAACTATTCCAATAAGGGTTCCATCAAAAAGACATCTGAACAATTGGTATACCCAAGAATTATGCAATCTCAAAGAAAATGGAGGTCTTCCAAAACCCTTGCAAAAAAGGAAAGTTACAACTCAGCATTAAAAACTTATAAAGAGGAAATCCACAATGCAAAAAGACACTATCACTCTTCCATTCTGAACAGGCCATCAACCGCCCTAAGGAGCTTTTTGAATTAGTAAAAATCCTAACCAAATCTCACACGAACCTGTCAAATAGTGCCCCTATCAAGTCATAGACTACAGCAGACTATCTCACCTCCAAATTAAAAAGCAAAAACAACCCTACCCCACTCATATTTAATAATCACCAACCCTACCCAAATAAATGGTCATCTTTCTATCTCATAAAAGAAAAACAACTTCTTGAAACAATTATTAAGATTAACACCACAACCTCATACCTTGACCCATGTCAAGTCTTCTGGATATAGGCTTCTAAAACTGAACTGGCACCTGTAATACTCAATATCATAAACCAATCCCTCTCAAGGAATTATGCCAGACTCACTTAAGTTATCCATTATTGCCCGTTACTCAAGAAAACATCTCTTGACAAAAACGACCCTACTTCATACCGTCCAATAGCCAGCATACCAGTCCTAGCAAAAACAATTGAAAAGTAGTTCAAATTCAGTTACAAGATTTTAATTGACCTTGACTCCCCCCCTAGATAAACACCAATACCGTTTCTACCCCTATCATGGTGCTGAAGCTCTTCTCTTAGTTTTATTCGATACACTCATCTGCGGTCTGGACAACCCAAATCAAGCCTTCTTCATGATCTTTCTAGACATCTCACCCGCTTTTGACAACATGGACCATGCCATCCTCCTGTCAAGATTAGCTCAATTAGGTATCACTGGAAAACCTCTAAATTGGTTGAAATCTTATATATCTAATTGATTCCAATTTGTAAAAATCAACCAAGAGTCTTCAACATCATTCCCCCAAGAACAGGGTATTCTTCAAGGCTCTGCCCTTTCAGCTCTACTATTTAACCTATACCTTCAACCCATTTGCTCAATTTTGAAAAAGTACAAATATCAAATATCACATCTATTCAGATGATATAATGGTCTATGCTCCAATCAATGTAAAAAATCCCCAATATCACAGTATTATTAACTACATAATCAAAGCAGAATCGTGGCTCAATTCAAACAACATACAAATAAATTTTAAAAAATGAAATTTTATTCACAACAAGGAATCAGAACTTCATACCTCCCCATACCTTTAAACTTCATAACATCGACCTCCCAGCCAAACAGGAGGTTAAATACCTAGGTGTCATTATTGACAGAATCCTCAGTATGGCTGCCCAAATCAAACAAATTGCCAGGACAATATTCTTTAAATTAAAAACTGTACAACTCCTCAGACTAATCCTGGAAAAACAAGACTTTAGAACAGTAGTCAAAGCTGTGATTACTCCTCGCTTGGACTACTGCAACAGTCTACTACAAGGCATCCCTAAAACGTCTCTCCACATACTCGAACTTGCACAAAATGTAACTGCTAGGATCATTGTGAAAGCAAACCTCACTTAGCATATCACCCCAATACTCTATAGCCTTCATTGGCTCCCCATTACAAAATGTTAGTTACAACATTCAAATTACATAACAGCATCTCCCCTTCCCATCTATCCACCCTTATACATACACAAGCTGATAGTAGACTCAGAAGAAAATATACAAAGCATCTTCTAGCCATACCCCCTTCAATATGAAAATCTAACCAATCCACCAGCAATAGAGCTTTCAAGTTTTCTGCTCCCACACGTTGGAACTCTCTCACTGACTATATCAGATCAATTAAGGATCTTTAAGCCTTCTAAATACTCTACTTTTCACGGAATATTATAATGCTTCTTCATATCCTATCCCTTTTTCCCCCTCTCTTAACCATGACCCCTCTCCCTCCAATAGTACCAATACACCTTTGTAATCTGCTCCTCTACCATTATTTACTGTAAATAGTTCTGACTCAACTGTCATGTTACCAATGTATAGGTATCTAGCTGACATGTATATAGTTTTCCTGTATCATAGTTTTTGATTTGTTCTCTGTAATCAATTTATCAAATTTCTGTTCATTGTAAACCTCCCTTGACCAATGGAAGGGGCGGTATATAAGAAATGTTTAAATAAATAAATAAAATAAATAAGTGAGCTGACTGTTCTAGCTAAGCATGCCCTCAGTAAGACTGGGCTTCTGCAGGAGGATATACAGTATATCTAGTAGACAGGAGAAAGTTCCCACAGATTCACCAGTCCAAGATGATCCAAGCTGAGAAGGGTGTTTGGGAGGTTGAAGAATTCACCTCGGTTGATGACTTGACCTGTGGAGTGTGTTCATGACTTCAGAAGAGACTATAACCATACCTGGAACGACAACTGCCTGAAGTTCAAGCAGGGTTCAGGAAAGGGTGAGGAACAAGACATATCTTCATGGATTTGAAATGGATCCTTGAAAAGGCAACAGACTACCAAAGGGACATCTATATGTGTTTTATTGATACAGAAAGGCTTTTGACTCTGTAAATAATGAGAAACTCTGGGCCACATTAAGAAGCAGGGGTATACCAGAACACCCAATAGTTCTCTTGCACAACCTTTACACTGATCAAGAAGCAACAGTTTGAATGGAACAAGGAGAAAAAGAATGATTTGGAATCATTAAAGGTGTTCGACAAGGCTGCATACTTGAAGTTTATTTTAAATGCAGAACAAATCATCAGAGGAGCAGGACTGCTGAGTGGGGCAGCGGCATGTATCCGGAGGATTGGGCGCTGGTATTTAAGTTGTTATCAGTGCTATGTGCCTTAGTTGGTGCATTCACTCATCCTTGTTTCCTATCTGTCTCTGTTTCTATTCCAGAATTGTTAGCACCAAAGATCTGTTTGTGTCTGTTTGGGCATTCATTCATCTTATAGGCAAAGAAGAGTGCTAGCAGTCTTGGCCATCTATATTCACAGATTGGGGATTCGGGATATACCCTGGAATCAACTTGTCCCTTCCCTCCTGCAAGCAAACCTTTCTGCTCACCACAGATGGTGGTCGTTCATCTGGGGAGGGACAAATTATCTATATACCGTGAAAGAGGTAGATTTAGTTAGATAGATGAAAAGGGATTTGCTTTGTGTGTAAAGGTTTCTTTTCTTAATACATGCTTAGTGTGGGCTCAGATTATTCCCCATTTAATCTATCAAATGGCCAAAGGGGGTGAATAAACTTTGACAGCAGATGAATGATAGCAAAAAATCACTCATGAATCAATATAGGTGATTACAAAACTTCTCCTTTTAACAATAACTCAAAAAGTAATTCTTAAATAACCGAGGTCTCAGACTTATTGGCTCTGCCATTGGGACTCTCATCCATTTCAAAGCAGGTTGCCCATTACATCAGTGGGTATACTCAGGCAATCCAGATAAGTACAGCAATAGAGCCTTTGGTGAAATTTGAAAATTTACCTGAGTGTAGCCACCTGCTGAGTTCTTAGAGGTCGTTGATGCAAATGGGCAACCTGCTTTGAAACGGACGAGAATCCCAATGGCAGAGCCAATAAGTCTGAGACCTCGGTTATTTAAGAATTACTTTTTGAGATATCGTTAAAAGGAGAAGTTTTGTAATCACCTATATTGATACATGAGCAATTATTTGCTATTATTTGGGGCATTGTCCAATCGTTCAGTAACTGACCAATTTTTGAGCAGATGAATGATGACATTCCCTGGTTTGTGGTAGTGGGGTTTGGTGCTGTTGTACAAACTCCTGATTACGGACTATCCAGGTTTATATCAGATTAGAAGGATGCACCTGTTTGATATTTGACTAGATAGATTTTTAAGTACTGTGCAGGACCTGTTGGAAGTTTGTTATGGTGGTAGGGAAGCTGCAGCTTTGGGGTGTGGAGGGAGGGAGACGTGACTAGCTAAAGGTTGTCTCTTCTTTTGGTGGGGATACAGTTGTGGTCAATATTATTGGCACTCTTGTTGCGCACAATATTTTGAGAAATAATTGGAAGTATTCCAACTATATGTCATCATAATATTTTAATAGTATATTCTAAGATATACAACAACAAAAAACCCTATTTTTATTTATTTATTTAAATCTATTTTTATACCGCCTTTCTACTATTCAAAGCGGTTTACAATTAACCAACAAAGGTAACAGGCCCTGAAGCACTCTGTGGTACAGTGAAATAAACAATAAACCAACAGTATAACAGTAGCAGTGGAAAATGCTTATAACTATTTACATTCAAAGGTAATCAAAGATTCAACATGGTACAATTCTGAGTCCAATTACCAGTGTGTATATGGGGTTGATCTCACTGTATACGACTAGGGAGGTTGAGAAACCTGTTAAATAAATAAATAAATACATCTTGAGCTAGGGTAATGTTGTAAGTTATCTCTGCAACTTAGATGTAGTAATTTCTGAGAAAAACAAAACAAAATATGACCTGAAAAGGATTAATGACACCCTTCACTAATATTCAGTTGTGCAACATTTGGCACTGATGACAGCCTCCAAACATTTCTTGTCGCCATCCTAAGTTTCATACATCTGTCTGCTTGTAGTTTCTCACACTTTTCAACTACAATTTGTTCCAGCTCATGAATGTTTCCAGAATTCCTTTTACCAAAGGCAATCATTCTTTTATACTTTTGGATGTATGTTTTGGGTAATTGTCCTGCTAGAGGACCCATGACGTTTGACCCAGACCTAGATTTCTGACACTAGGTAATAATATATTTTGCTCCAAGAGACCTTGGTAATCCTCTGAATTCATGATTCCTTTAATATGTTGCAGGCCTCCAGTTGCTGAGGCAGCAGAACAGCTCCACAACATTATGGAGCCTCCAGCATATTTAGGGTGCTTTTTTCCATATAAACTTCATTTCTTCACCTATAAATGGATCACTGGTCTGCATTGCCAGAGATCTCAGTTTTGGTTTTATCTGTCCACAGAACATTTTCCCAGAAGGATTGAGGTTTTTCAATGTGGGTTTAGACTGTCTTTGAGCAGTGGGGTCCTCCTTGGCTGTCACTCATGAAGTCCTTCTTTGTTTAATGTATGGTGTATGGTGCAGGTTTTAACCACCCTTTGAGATTGCTCCAGGTCAGCCTTAAGCCCTTTCAATGTTGTATGTGGTGTTTTTACAACAGTTTCTACTAACCTTCAAAAACCTCCCAAGGCCTTTGGTGATAGTTGTGTACCCCTTTGACGTTTGATGTTTGGTGATAACTGCTTTTCTGATGGTCTCAGGCAGCCCTCTTGTCTTCACCATTGTGAAAATGGAACAGGGACTGGATGTGTCCATTTTAAACATTAGAACCATCATACATTGGCTCCTAATACAATGAGAAAATGATCAAATCAACTCAGTTATAGGAAATTAGTACTTTCACTTTCCAAACACGCTTCAAAAGGGTAAATGATGCTCAAATCTCCTTATGTAATAAAAATCATACAGAGCCATGAGAAAGATCTAATTATTATGAAAGGATAATATATATCATTCAGTACTATAAATTGTTGATAACAAATAAGTCCATCCAAGGGGTCCTCCGGACATTAATTAGGAAGCCCTGTGGTAGCAATTATTTATAATCTAAGAGAACATCAAGCTCAAAACATTTTCTATCATATCTATGAGGGACGATCCAAAATTCTCATTAGAAATTTATAATTGTTATCATATTATGATAAAACATCCTTTGTTTCAAACATTGATTGAACCACAGACATATCGAGACAAAACATAGGAGATAGTATATGGTGAGAAACGCTAAATAAGAACAATATAATGATGGTCCTGTGCTCTGTGAATCACAAACTGTCAATAGCTAAGTAGTTAAGTAATAAACATATGGGAACATTCAATATTGTCCATTAATAAAAAGCCCGGATACATAGTTTCACTTTGAGTGATACTATAACTAATCGGCAACACTGTTACTGCCAATCAGCAATTGGTATTTTACTACAGTGTCTACTGGTTTTATAATGAGATCTATGTAACCTATTTTCATGAAACTTTCAAATATATTTAATTTCTTATTTTTTACTCTGGTAGCATTGTAACTATTTCAAAGACTGATGTCTGGTGAAGTCAAGATGAGCTTTTCCCGCCATTGCTTTTTTGCTTTAAAATATGGCAATGGCTGGACAGCCCGATTTAGAAGGAAGATATCCTTTTGATGTCAGGATTTGGCATTGGTAGCCAGTAACCGGGTAGTCGTACCCATCGCTCCCACTTGCTCGAACATAAATCAACATTCCACTAGCACCCCCCTTGTCCCCCTCCCCCCCTCCCCCCCACCCCTTACCATTCACAAATTCACAGACAACCATTGAATGGGTAAATAAATTGGTCGCAGCTTTATTTGCCAAGTTAACTTCTGTAACATGCTAAACCAGCATAATCAACAACAACGAACACTCCCCCCAAACTTTCGCACGGAGCGATGTGTCATCAGCCATGCTATTAGCAAAGTGACCTCACCTCTGCACTGGCCAGATTCACCTCCTCCGGCCACATTCCTAACAACCCCTGTCCGACTTCGCCATATCACTAGCAAAAGTCTACCCGGGGTTGTCCGGGCCGTGGGCACCCCGCCCACGCCCCAATTGGCCTAAGACTCCGGACCCCGGACACCTCCGGGATCCCGCCCCCCCCCAAGCTGCAACAACCCTAAGTATCCAGACCCCTCGCCTCCATGAAGGGTGGGCGGGTGGGCCGCCACGCTTCCAGGTTCCTCTGCATGTGCTCGAACGCAGCCACCGCCGTCCGAGCACATGCGCTCCAGAGCTCTGATTGGCTCTCGTGCATGCGATCACGCGCCGAGAACCAATCAATTTAAAAGGCGCACCATCGCGCGCGTACCCTCCAGTGCTCCTCCGTCCCCCCCTTCTTCCACTGAATAGCGAGCAGGGTCCCGCGCCAGGCCGAGCACCCGGTTACCGCCGTTCGCCAGGACCCTGCCCGCTCTCTTTAACTAACCGGGTGGTCGTACCCGTCGCTCCCACTTTCTCGAACATAACTCAACTTTCCACTAGCACCCCCCTTGTCCCCCTCCCCCCCCCACCCCTTACCATTCACAAATTCACAGACAACCGTTGAATGGGTAAATAAACTGGTTGCAGCTTTATTTGCCAAGTTAACTTCTGTAACATGCTAAACCAGCATAATCAACAACAACAAACACTCCCCCCAAACTTTCGCACGGAGTGATGTGTCACCAGCTATGCTATTAGCAAAGTGACCTCGCCTCCGCACCGGCCAGATTCACCTCCTCCCGCCACATTCCTAACAACCCCTGTCTGACTTCGCCATATCACTAGCAAAAGTCTACCCGGGGTTGTCCGGGCCGTGGGCACCCCGCCCACGCCCCAATTGGCCTAAGCCTCCGGACCCCGGACACCTCCGGGATCCCGCCACCAGCTCGAGCCATCCGAGCTGGCCGAGCCGCCCCCCCCCCTACTCAAAGCTGCGACCAATTCCTGCCACCCTGTACCACACTCTCCAAAACCTCCTGCCAATCGTTCAGCAGAAGGTCTGTCCCCACAGGGGAAAGATGCACTCCGTCATTCCTATACAATCCCCCACAAGCCACCTCGGCCCATGCATGCAAAACCTGATGACCTCCATGCTCGCATACCCATCGCCCAATCTGTCTGTTAATTTTGGTTAAACCCCGCTACCACCATCGCTGCCCCCAACAAGCTGGCCTTGGAACAATATCAGACCAGACTAATACCACCCCCTCGAACATTTTCAAAACTAAAGCCAAGTCCCTCTTAGCCGCCCTGATCAGCTGCTTGCAAGTCCAGGCTACCAAGTCATTCCCCCCTAAATGCAACAAGATAATCTCCGGTGGAACTCGTATGCGCTGATGGTGCCGAAGCAAAGGCAGCACTTGAGTCCATCGCAGCCCACGCTCGCCCAGCCATAAGATCGACGCCACCGCTGGATCCAGCCTGAGATTCCGCCCGACTGGCTGCACTGCTGCTCGTTCGCCAGCCCAGAACACGAAAGAATGCCCCAGCAGCCAGCATTTCCAAGTATTCTGTCCCTCATCTGCAAAAGAAAAATTGTGTTATTCCTGTGCATGCATAACGGAAGCAAATGTGCTATCCCTCTCCAGCCGATCAGGCTATGAGACACAAACATATCCTTGGAAAGCCTTAGACCACCACCGGCCTATTCTCTGTATCAGCCCCCCAGTCAGCCCCACCTCCGCCGCGCTGGTAGCCGCCCTGATTCTGAATGAATGAGCCGCAAACAAGGCCGGGTCCTCCCCTAGATGTCGGAGGACCATCCGCAACACGGCCACAACTTGAAACCGCGTAAGTACATGCGCGTCTAGGTGGATAAAAAACCCGCCGTCAACCACCGGCCGAATTCCTAAGTAGTCCGCAATCAGCGCCACCGGACATGTTGCCCCCTTTATCTCCCTCAACACCACCCATTGCCCCTTACCCCGCTGATCCATTTTGGATCTAGCCAACCACATGCGCAACTGCCCATTTCGCACCTGTACGTGTTGCCTTTGCAGGCAACAACTCACCCCCGCTGTCCTTGAGATCGCAACCAATTCACTCACCCAAAAGGCGCCAAAGAAAGCCAAGCTGAAAACCGCTCTAAACAGTACAGTCTCATAATGCGACTCCGTCACATGTGGCAATCCATCACACAATCTTACTAACAACTGATGCGTGATCGGATGCCACCAATCCGGCGGGGATGGTCGCGAATGTTCCCAACCCTGCAGAAACCTTTTTGCTAGGAAACCGCCCCCCCACGGAGCCCCAACCCACCGCTCTCGTAAAAAACGCGAAACCCGCTAACTGGCTAGTCACCGATGCCCTCGAGACCCCCTGTTCCTTTGCACTAACGATATATTGCCCGAGCAAATGATCCGCTACTACTCCCCCAGTCCATCCCCAAGCCAAAAGAAAATGATACACTCTACACCCACCTTGCCGGTAAGCTGCCCACGTCCACTCCGCCACCGAACTGCGCAGGAGACTTCTCATCTCTGCTGGCCAAGAGTCCACAATTTCAATGGGACCACGCACCCGACCCTGTCTGTTTCCGGCGCCAGTCTCCGGAACCGCTCCATCTCTAAACGGGAAAGAGCATCAGCAATTCCATTAGTATGACCCGGGATATGCCGCGCTCTCAGCCTAACATTCAAGCGCAGACATTTCAAAACTAAGGCCCGCATTAAAGAGGCTACCTGGAGGCAACGAGGGGAGTAATTATTCACAACGCTCACCACCGCCTCATTGTCACACCACCATCGGACCCGCCTATTCCTAAAACGGTCTGGCCACAACACCAGTGCCACTAACATAGGGAACAGTTCCAGGAAGGTAATATTACTCATTACTCCAGCCGCCCGCCAGGCCAGCGGCCATCGGTCAGCGCACCATGCCCCAGCGAAGTAAATGCCCAAACCTACCCCTCCTGCGGCATCCGAATAAAGCTGTAAATCATCACTGGAAATCTCTGCCTCCATCCATACTGAGATATCATTAAATTCTCGCAAGAAAGTATCCCACACCCTTAAGTCTGCCCGCATAGCTGTAGTAACGCGTATGTAGTGATGAGGCTTACTCACCCCAGCTGTAGAAACTGTCAACTGCCGAAGAAAGACTCTCCCCATCGGGAGTACCCTACACGCAAAGTTCAGTGACCCTAACAAGGCCTGCATTTCCCGCAAAGTCAACTTTGCTGAGACTACCGCATTAGCCACCAGAACCCGCAACTTGTTAACCTTATCATCCGGTAGCCGCGCAATCATTTCCTCAGAATCCAACTCGATCACTAGAAAAGTAAGCATGGTCGCCGGACCCACTGTCTTATTCTCAGCCAAAGGGACCCCGAGCTCACCGGCCATCACAATAAATCCCGCCAGAAGCTCACTGCAGCCCGTCAACTGTGCAGCCCCGATGAACAGAAAATCATCTAAATAATGCACAACTTCCTTACGCCCGACCATCCGCACAACCACCCAATGCAAGAAGGAACTAAACATTTTGAAATACGCGCACGCTACAGCACAACCCATAGGCATGCACTTGTCAAAATAGAACCCTCCTTCGAATTGAAAGCAGAGCAAAGGAAATGACAAAGGGTGTACTGGGAGCAAACAAAAAGCCGACTCGATGTCCACTTTTGCCATACATGCCCCCCGACCCGAACTCCTAAGTAAATCCAATGCCGCATCAAAAGAGGCATACCAAACCATACACCATTCGCGCGGTATGTTATTGTTAACCGATGCTCCGGATGGACTCGACAGATTGTGGATTAAACGAAATTTGCCAGGTTCTTTTTTGGGTATAATCCCCAATGGAGATGACACAAAGCGCACAAATGGCGGCTTCCTGAACGGACCGGCTATTCTACCTAAACTCAACTCAACCGCCAACTTGTCTCGTGCTATCGTCGCCCAATGATGCAAAGACGCTGCGTTCCGCGCCGGCGCACCCAAAACCGCACCCTGAACTGGGATAAAGAAACCAAACTGAAAACCAGACTGCAATAAAGCCTTCTCTTTCTTCTTCGGGTAGTGCCCAAGCCAATCCCTTAACACCTCGAACTTAATGGGGGACGGGGCCACACCAAATTCCTTCTCCCTACTTGGTTGTTGCACTAGGAGCGACCCCCGCCGGTTTCTTAACGCATTTCACCGCCGAATGCCCCCCCCCCCGCAGCTCGAGCAAGCGTGCCGGAACTTACAGTCCGGAAAAAGGCACACGGACTTATTATATCGCCAACAAACGTCCCTGCCTCCGACTCCCGCTGGCTTAGGCAGCGGATTGGGGCCCCCATTCCGAAAGGAATGACCCGCAACCGCTGTAGATCCCGAGCCCCCCTTACCTCCACCCCCCGAACCAGGCCCCAGTCTGACCGACATTTGCGTCAGCCACAGATTGATATCCTGCATACCCCACGAAAGTCCCTTAGTGCCCTCCATTTTGTCCCTAAACTTTTCATCATAGTTAAGCCATGCCCATCCTTCATGGGATTGCGAGGCTTCCAGAATGGAATCCGCATAAGCGAGTAATATACCGTACTGGTCTGGGCGGTGCCGACCCCAAACACTCGCCAACCGCAAAAATGCCCAAACCCAATTTACTACTGAGCGTGAAACTTTTTGAATCCGCCCAGCCTTTTCGTCCTCTTTCCGCTTTTTCCTGCTGTCCTCCGACCTCTTCCTCCCTTCGAGCAACTGAAAAATATCAATATACTTCATTTTCCGAATTTTACACCGTAACGTCCTCGGCACACCCTCCCATAACTCCGACAACCTTGCTGAAGTAGAGGTACTGCCGCCTGATGCAGCCATCACCACCTCATGCCCTTGTGCCCCTCCCAGCATGCCCTCATCACTCGACAACGAAGTAGACAAGCCCGAAGACGATGAGGAAGAGGATTCAGAACTATGCCGCCGACGACAGACATGCTTCCTTTTTTTGCTCGCCTTACCAGAGCGCTCGCTCCGAGTAGCGCCCCTTTGCTGCCCCGCCCCCTCCTCGACCCCCAACTCACCCATCTCAACTCCCGCTTCCGCTCGTGGTATTGACTGGCTCCGTCTGATCGGCGGCAGGTCATCATTCTGCGGCTGCCCACCGTCCTCTTGAGATGCTGCCCGCGCTCCTCACACCATTCCTGGTACGGAATCCTCCGACGACATACGCGAAGGCTCCGCTGCACCGGGCAGGAATCCCGGCGATGCGACGACTGGGGCCTGTGAAGAGAAAAAAGAAAAACCAGGAGAAGAACACCCCGGGGCCCAGGGTGGCTGCCAAGCCCCTACCCAGGCTGTTTCCGAAGACCCCAGCCCCCCGCTCGCCCAATGGTCGGTGGGAGATGGATACCCCGCAAGCCCGTACCCCATCGGCATCCTCACCCCACCCCCGGAAGGGAAGGATCCCCCCTGCCCCTGCCACCAGGCACGTACCCCCACATATCACCCCCCCCTGAATCCAACCCCCCCAAAATGGGGACCAGTTCCACTCCCCCACCCAGTCTCCTCCCTCACTTCCCTGCTCAACTCAGAGACCGCATCCTCTGAACTGCCACCCTGACTAGGACCACCCCCACCCACTGGGAGCTCCGCAGCCCCTCTGCACCCAGCAGGAAGCCACACTCCTCTTCCCCCACCTGCATTGGCTCTCTTGCCGCTGACTGCAGCAGCATGCTGTCCGCGGGCAAGCCCCGCGCCCCCCCCTTGCTCCACTGGGGCCTCTACAGGCCTCCGGGCACCCCCCCCCCCGGCCCGTCCACGGTCTGAACGCTGACCCCTTTTTCCACCCCCGCTATTATGCACTCCCCGACCGCGACTCCCCTGACCTCTACTCAGCTGAGGGCGCTTAGGTGCCATACCCTCAACACCTTTGCTGCCTTGTTCTTTCTTTCCTTTTTTTTTTGATTTGCGCCCGTAGGCTCCTTTCTTTCTGTTACAGAAAATTTTATTTTATTTTTTTTGTATAGCTATGTATGCTTCACTCTTCGGGCCTCTTCTTGTTGCCCTGTAACCCCACGTGTTATGCTGAAACCCCCCTCCCCCTGCCCCCCTCCAGACTACCAGCCCCACTGAAACTTTGATAGTTACACCAGCACTCAGTCCCCTGGGCCCCGACTCACCTGCAACGATAGGCTACCGCCTGCCAGCCGTCTCAGCTCCCAGACCACTCAGCCGCTGCACCCCAGGCAAGAAAAATGCCGCGATCGCTGCTCCGTCGAGGTCCGCCATGCTTCCAGGTCCCTCTGCATGTGCTTGAATGCAGCCGCCGCCGTCCGAGCACATGCGCTCCAGAGCTCTGATTGGCTCTCGTGTGCGCGATCACGCGCCGAGAACCAATCAATTTAAAAGGCGCACCATTGCGCGCGTACCCTCCAGTGCTCCTCCATCCCCCCTTCTTCCGCTGAATAGCGAGCAGGGTCCCGTGCCGGGCCGAGCACCGGGTTACCACCGTTCGCCGGGACCCTGCCCGCTCTCTTTAACTTATCCACAATAAGACTATTTGGTTCTTTCTGTTGACAGGGACTTGAAGAAGGGTACCAGGGCCCTCTGAAAGATTTAATATGGAAAATGAGAACAGCCTGAAGCCTAGCTGCTTGGAATTTACCAGCAGCCTGGAGAGAGATATGTGTATAGAAGCCAAGGTCATATTTTGCAGAAGCAGCTTGACCTAAAACATGTAGGGCCCGATATTCACTTGGGCAGGCTATACGCTGCTATGGTGCATAGCCATGCCTACTGACCCTTAACCCCAGATATTCAATGCTGGGATCATATGCAGCATCAGTATTGAATATCTGGGGATCACTGTACATGCTAGAAGCTGCAATAGCTAGTCAAGGTTTTTTTTCCGTCTTTTAGATATAGGTCATTAACCAGGTAGCATGCAATATCGCTGCTGACTGGTTATCGCTTGTCTCCACCCCGCGATGATGTCTCTTGTTCCTCGCCCTTCCCTGATCCCTGCTTGCACTTCAGGTAGTTCATGTTCCAGGTATGATTGTCATCTCTGTTGAATAATCTTCAGTAGAATCTTGCTGGCATGTGGGATCAGAGCGATTGTGCGATAATTTTCACAGTCAGTTGGATCACCTTTCTTTAGTATTGGTATAAACAAGATCTTTTCCAGTCAGTTGGCCATGATGTTGTCTTCCAAATTTCTTGGCAGAGCCTTGTAAGTATGGTAACAGCTGTATCAGTTTGCTGTAATACTTCTATATGAATGCCATCAATGCCTGGTGCTTTATTCTTTGATAAGGCTTTCAATGCTGCTTCAACTTCTTTTATCAACAATGATTCCGGATCATAAGGTACAGGTTGAAACAGTTATTGGTCCACTTGATCTTTATCATATTAAAACTCTGTATATTCTTTCCACCTTTTCTTAATCTTCTCAGCATCATTCAACATAGAACTTGAGCATCTTGTAACATTCCAATTTGAGGCTGGAATTTTTTCTTTAACTTTCGTAGCTTTAGGAAAGCCGATCTTGTTCTTCCTCTAATAGCTTCTGCTTCTATTTCCTTGCATGTGTCATGGTAATACTTTTCCTTATCCTGTCTTGCTGCACGTTGGAAATCTCTGTTGAGTTCTGTGATTGTCTTTCTTTTTCCTCTGGCTTTAGCTTTGCTGCATTTCTGGGCAATTTTCAGAGTTTCTTCCATCATCCATTTTGGTCATTTTTGCTTTTTCACTTTTTGTAGAGACTTTTCGCTTTCTTCCAACATAAACTTCTTGATGTAATTCCATAATTCTTCTGGAGCTCTGTCATTTGTATCTAAAGCAGCAAATCGATTTTGCAGGCAGTCTTTAATTTCCAGTGGTATATTCTCAAGGTCATATTTTGTTACATTCATGAGTGGCTTGCTCTTTTTCAACTTTAGCTTGAGTTTGCATACTAGTAATTGGTGATCTGTACTACAGTCTTCTCCAGGTTTTGTCTTTGTTGATGATGAGCTTTTCCATCATTAACTTCCACAGATGTAGTCAATGTGATTTTTGTATAATCCATTAAGTGAAGTCCATGTGTACAGTCGCTGCTTGTGTTGCTGGAAGAAGATATTTGAGATGACTAGATCGTTGGTCTTGCAGAATTCTATCGGTCTTTCTCCAGCTTCATTTCTGTTGTTGTCCATATTTTCCAATCACTTGGCCTTCTTCTTTGTTGCTAACTTTTGCGTTCCAGTCACCCATGACTATCAGGATATCCTGTTTGCATGTTCTGTTCATTTCAGCTTGTACTTGTTAATAGAACTCATCAACGTCTTCCTCTTCTGCAGCTGTTATTGGGGCATATACCTGAATTATAGTTGTGTTGATGGGTTTTCCTCGTAGACGAATAAAAATTAAGCGTTCACTGACTGCATTGTATTTCATTACAGTTCTTGCAAGTTTCTTCTTTATTATAAATGCAACACCATTTCTTCTTTGTCTTTCATTTCCAGCATAGTAGACCATGTGATCATGTGATGCAAAGTGCCTAATGCCAGTCTATTTCAGTTCACTGACACCCAACAGATCAAGTTGTACACATTCCATTTCATTCTTGATCACTTCCAACTTCCCTTGGTTCATGCTTTGTATGTTACGTTTCCCAAAATGTAAGACATCTTTACAGCTTCTGACTCTCATTTCATGTACAGTTACATCATCAGTCAGATGTCCTGAGGGCTTTGATCCATCCACATCATAAATGCTGGCTTTACTCTGAAAAATCTTCAACTCCTCCCCAGTAGCTAGTTGAGTGCCTTCTGACCTGGGGATCTCATCTTCCAACGCTATAGTGCAATTTGTTTTGTTGTGACTATCCATTAGGTTTTCATGGCAAGATACAGAAATAGATTGACAGGACTTTCCTCCGCACAGTTTAAGTTTAGTGTTGCCGTTGTCACAGAAATGTGATCTCCACCACCAACACCATCCCATTCTGTTGCTGCCCATATGGGTGGTTTGTCTTGGTCTGGCACCTCAGCTGAGACCTGTCCGTCTTGGGAGACCCTGCCAGTAGTTAAACTACCGATAGCTTAGCCCTCAGCATCACTGATGCACATAAGCCTTCACAGCTGTAAACCAAATTGTAAAATGATAATGATGATCATTTCAAATATTCCCTCATGTAGACATGACAGCAAAAGCTTCAAGCTTGATGTTCTCTTAGATTATGAATAATTGCTATCCTAGGATTCTGAATAACATCTGGAGGACTCCTTGGATGAGCTTATCATTCAGTAGTATAAACTGTTGTTAATATGCATTATCCTTTCATACTAATTTGATCTTTCTCATGACTATGACTTTTATTACATTAGGAGATCTACTGTATGTGTTATTTGCCCATTGAGCTAGTGTTTGGAAAGTGAATGCACTAATTTCCTAAACCTGTGAGTTGATCTGATTATATTCTCATTTTATTAGGAAAATAATTATGTGGTTTTTAGTTTCCTTTCTCCCCATCCTTTTCCACTTAGAACATAAAAACATAAGAAATACCATACTGGGTCAGACCAAAGACCATCAAGCCCAGTATTCTGTTTCCAACAATGGCCAATCCAGGTCACAAGTACCTGGCAAGTTCCCAAAAAGGCACACGGGTTCCAAAATTCACATCCTGGAGCAAACAGTGGATTTCCTGGGTCCTCTTTAATAATGGTTTATGGACCTTTCCTCCAGGAACTTGTCCAAACCTTTTTTAAACCCAGCTACACTAACAGCTTTTACTACATCCTCCGGTAAGAAATTCCAGAGTTTGATTATGAGTTGAATGAAAAAAATATTTTCTCCTATTAGTCTTAAATGGGTTACATTATAGCTTCATTGCGTGTCCCCTAGTCTTTCTACAACTGATCTCCGTTCCATTCCATTTATTAATTTGTAGACCTCTATCATATTTCCCCTCAGCCATCTCTTTTCCAAGTTGAAAAGCCCTATCCTTCCATCCCCTTTACCATTTTGATGGCTCTTCTCTGTACTTTTTCTAATAACGCTGTATCCTTTTTAAGATATGGCAATATTTAAGGTGCAGTCATACCATAGAATGATACAGAGGAATTATAATATCCTTGGTTTTGTTTTCCATTCCTTTCCTATATGATTCCTAGCATTCTCTTTGCTTTCTTGGCCACCGCTGCACACTGGGTAGAGGATTTCAACATATTATCCACGATGACACAAAAATCCTTTTCCTGGGTGGTAGTTCCTAATGTGGACCTTGCATCGGGTAATTGTAGTTTGGGTTGTTCTTTCTTAGGTGTATAACTTTGCACTTGTCCACATTAAATTTCATCTGCCATTTGAACATCCAGTCTTCCAATTTATCAAGGTCCTCTTGCAATTTTTCACAACTCTCTTGTGTCTTAACCCTTCACCACACACGTGGGGTCATTTTGACCCCAAGCCTTTTGTTATGTCAAATTACTTACTTATTTATTTCAGCCATGACTTAAAACTTCCGGTAGCTTCTCAATATTGACAGCCATTGAATTTCCCGTAGAATGTTATCATTAAATCGGAAAAGTAATTTTTTGTTAACATTTTTATGGTGTATATACCTATTATACACACCTGGGGTCAAATTGACCTCAGCTTAGCGAAACCAGTGTTGTCAGAATTACTGTTTCAGGTTCATGTTGTAGTTATTATTGTTAATTTGGCTTTGCTAGGCTATTTCAAATGTAGGCTACTGTGATCTTCATGTGAAATTAAGGCGACATTTTTCAGCGTTTGAGTTCATACCAGGCATGTGTTCGTATAGACCTATTCATTGCTGTTATAGAAGTAATGGCGCTTTGCCGCCAACATTGTTTCTTTTTTTCTGAGATATATTTGATTAGTAATAACAGTTATTTATTATGATTTTAGTTATTTTATTGTTCCAAGAATTCTGAGTGAAATGAGTAGTAGTCGTCCTCGTCGTCTAACAAGCCAGGCTGTACTTCAGGCAGTATTAGCTGAACTTGAAAATGAATCATCAGAAAATGAACCAGGAATAGAAGGTGAAGACTCTGATGGTGAGCCAGACAATGTGGAACAAACTAGTGACTATGACGATCAAATTGAGGGACAGGAAGCACAGTACCTTGCAGGTGATACTGCAGAGAATGAAGACAGTGCATCATCTGATGAGGATAATGATGATCCACAACCATGCAAGAAAAGAAAAATTAACTCAGAATTTTATAAACAGAAGAAATCAGGTAAAATCGACAAGGAAAAGAGTGGACGCATATGGTCAGAAGATGAGCCTAATGCTGCATTGTGTACAACGGCAGCTAATCTGCTTCATCAGATGCCTGGCGTTACAAGGGCAGGCAAAGTTCAGTCAATAGGCAAGGCATTCTCTTTGTTCGTTACCGATGAAATGTTGGACATCATTCTTAAAGAGACTAATCGTTATGACAAGAACTACTACCACACACAAGCCAAACAAATTGATGGAAATGTAAAAGAGTGGACAGATATTGACATTGTTGAATTAAAGGCAACCATTGGAATATTGCTGCATGCTGGTAAAGACAGATCATCAAAAGAATCAATTACATCATTGTTTGCACCTGACTCAAAACCTTTTTATCGCTCTGTAATGAACATAAATCGTTTCCAGGATATCTTACGGTTTGTGAGAATGGATAACTTGTGCACTTGTCCAGAACGCATAGCCACCAAAAGGTTGGCACCCATCCATGCTATATGGGACATGCTAAATGCACGCTTATCAATGATGTACTTACCTGGAATGGATATGACAGTTGATGAGCAACTGGTCAGCTTCAGAGGCAAGTGCGGCTTTCAGCAATACATTTCCACAAAGCCAGGAAAGTATGGAATAAAGATATTCTGGAACTGTGATGCAGAGACCAGCTATCCACTGAAAGGAGAAGTTTATCTGGAGAAGCAACCAGGAGCAGTGGTTGAACTGAAGAAAGGAGTTGAAGTAGTGAAAAGATTGACTAGACATTGGTGGAAAAATGGCCGCAATGTTACATGTGATAATTTCTTTACTGATGTAGGACTGGCTGAAGATCTTCTGATTCAACACACTACAGTTGTTGGCACCATGAGAAAAATCAAAAGGGACATACCAGGTGAACTGCTGATTTCGCAGAACAAGGAACTGTTTTCATCACAGTTTGTTTTTTGCAAAGAGATCACACTAGTGAGTTATGTTCCAAAGAAAAACAAAACGGTCATTGTTTTGAGCAGCATGCATCATGACAAGACGATAGACGACAAGAATGAAAAGAAGCCTGCAATGATTCTGCACTATAATGCTACTAAGTCTGGAGCAGACAATCTGGACAAGCTTGTGCATACATATACATGCAAACGTGGCACTAGAAGATGGCCGTTATGCCTGCTGATGAACATGTTCAATGTCGCTGGTGTGGCAGCTTACATAATTTGGGTGCAGCAAAAACCCAAATGGCAAACAGAGGTATCCCACAAATGGCGACTGTTCCTAACAGAACTGGCAAAGGAGTTAGTCCTGCCATAGCAGACGTTGCAATTGCAGAACCCAAGAATACTTCAGAAAGGGGTGCGGATCTGCATGCAACTACTTGTTTTCAGCTTACCTGGTCCTACAGGCTGTGAATCCAGAGGGGCATGATCGCGCTGCCAGATTTGCACCAGATCATCAGATAAGAAAACATCAAAATACTGCAAGCGATATGGTACAGCCATATGCCCAGAACATTGCCAGCTGTTATGCAATGAATGTGCTGACTAAAAGACGCCTAGATAGATGATTATACTAGGGGTGTTGAGACTTAATTACAATTAATTGATAAACTGAAGTTAATAGTTAGACTACTTTTATATCATAAACACTGAACATTTGTAAACAGCAAAAACTGAGAACTGTTTTTAATAAATGCATTAAAATAACAATCCTATGTGGATGAAATTGTTCACGGTTTCTGGTCATTTACTGGTGGGGTCAATTTGACCCCAGGTGTGTAAAGTCATCAGTAATTTATGTGATGAAGGGTTAACAACTTCAAATAATTTTGTGTCATCTGCAAATTTGATCACCTCACTCATTATAGCGGGATATAAATACAGCTAAATAAATTATTCCCATTTCCAGGTCATCTATGAATACGTTAAAAAGCAACAGGTCCAGCACAGATTCCTTGGGTACTTCACTATTCACCTTTCTCCATTGAAAAATTGGCGATTTAGCCCTGCTTTCTGCTTTCTATCTTTTAACTAGTTCCTGATCCACAATAGTACACTGCCTCCAATCCCATGACTTTTTAATTTGGCTGTCTCTCATGAGGGACTTTGTCAAAGGCCTTCTGAAAATCCAGGTACACTATATCAACGGACCCACCTTTGTCTACCTGTTTATTTACATCTTCAAAAAAATATAACAGATTAGTAAGACAAGACTTTCCTTGGTTAAATCCATGTTGGCTTTTTCCCATTAAACCATGACTATCTTCATGTTCAGTAATTTTGTTCTTTATAATGGTTTCTACCTTTTTGGCCAGTACTGACGCCAGGCTCACCAGTGTGTAGTTTCCCAGATAATCCCCTGGAACCATTTTTAAAAAGCAGACAAGCAAGCTTCCGTGTGCTGTTATTGTCCAGAGCCAATTCAATTGATCAGCAAGAAGCATCTCAAAATAACAGAAAAATGTCAAAATCTCCCAAAAAGCTCCTGAACAGTAACAGGGTCATTCTGAGGCTATTCATTCCCCCTCACAATCCCGTCTAACTTCCCCACGTGTTGTACTGGGAAATTAGATGGGGGGCGGGGAAGGGGTGGATTGGGGGTGGCATTAGGACAGGTGGTGTGCAGTTGGCGGGGACAGCGGGCCCGGGCACAGAAATGACAGGGGGGCCAGGGGACATTCCCTGTAGCCTGATCCTGGCCTTGGGAGGTCAGATTGGTGGTCAGGCTGTGTGGAAAGCTCTTTTGGAGCTGGCAGACGGGGATCATGGATTTTCAGTGGAGCCACAGTGCCATGGCAACTGGATGCCATTGTGCCATGGCTCCATTGTAAAACCCTGACTGAGCTATCTGGACAAGCCCTGTACATGCAAGCCGACCTGAATCAGGGTCCTTGCCTGCACGTACAGGCCTGGATGCAATTCTGGTCCAGCAGTGTTAGACGTTCCCCACGGGCTCAAAATTCTGGCTAATACTGTGTGTCTTGTTCCTACTGGTTGCACAGAGAGCCGGAGGTCCATGTCAGAATCGTGCCCTAAATATTTATTACATTTTTATTCGCTCTCTCCCTCCCTCCCCCTTTTCCCTGTTTCCCCCCTTTTCCCTCCCCTCCTGCCTTCCCTTTTTTTCCCTCCCCTCCTGCCTTCTCCTTTTTCTCTCCCTCCCCTCTCCTTCTTTCTTTCCTCCCTGGTCATCAATTAGCTTTCACTCTCTATCTTTAGTCATTTTTTTGAGTTCCATCATGAAGTGGTTTCTCTACCTTTATAATTATCAAATACCTCATTATTATTATATCTCTATTGTTGTTATTGTTATAATGTGTCTGTGATTATTTTTCCTAGTAACATTTACATAAATAGTTGATTATTATTTTATATATGTATATTTGTGTTTATTGAATATTTGTTTATAACTTTATTTATTTGTGCTCATTTACTTATGTTTATGTGTTTCATGCTAGACACCCCTTAGGATGTCATTCTTGATGAAACATGATTGTGTAGGTGGATTGGCATTTATTTTAGAAGAAATAAATTACACCTACTCGCATCTACGATTCTGTGTAATCACAGTCTAATTTCACCTTGTTTCTAAGTTTGTTATACAGTGCAATTATAAATAATAACAGTCTACATGTCACTGCTTATCCAAATGATGCCCTGCACATTTCAAGTCATCCAGCTTGTTAAGGGTTAGTGTAAGGTGATTTGCAGTTGGAAGGTGTTTATTGGTTGAGAGGGAGGTGTGCTTGCAGTGTTTTTTAATTGGGTCTAGTTATTTTTTACCTCAGCAGCTCATGGAGATTCATAGCAAAGGATTCTAAGCTAGTTTAAGATATTCCTACAGGCTTAAATCACACTCAATTTAAACTTGAAAAAATTATTTGAAAAAGTTATTTGCTAAGGCCCCTATTCTGATCCACATTTAGCTGGGATGGACATCCAGTTCTGACGTCCATCCCCACTAAACGACTGGAACCAAATCCCCTCTCCAAAGCTCCCCACACGTATAGAGGAGATGTGCGGGGAACTCTAAATGGGGGCAGGAGGAGGCGGCCTGAGTGCGGACAGTGGGAGGCGTCATGACCCCACTGTGGTTGGCCCTGTATGTCTTGGACTGGCAATTTACACAGGGTCTTATTCCACCTCAGAGGTGGAATAAGTCCCCCTAGATGTCAGTGGCTGGTGGAGCAAGGCCCAGAAAGGTAGGTAAGGGGGCGGAAGGAGTACCCTGAAGTCCAACCCTGGCCATGGAAGGCCTGATCGGGGGTGGCTGCAAGGAAATGGAATTTGCAGTCTCTATAGGTGATTGTGGCCCCTGCATGGAGCCACAGTAGCATGGCAACTGGACGCCATGCCACCGCCGCTCCATGCAGGAATCAGGCTGGGCTAGCTGGGTAAGCTCCAGGATGTACAGGGTGCCTGAATCAGGGCATTACCTGGATGTCCCGGTCTTATTACTCCCCCGTGGATGTCTAGCCCCCACGGGAGCAGAATCAGATGCATCCTCGGGATATCTGGATGTCTGGACGTCCAGACGGCCTGTGGACACACAGGGTAGAATTGGCCTCCACATCAAGTAAATACAAACATGTATCCTACAATGCTGCAGAACGCCTCTGATGGAACTGAAAGAGTAAAAAATGCAGAAAGAAAGAAAGAAAACAATCCTTTACAAGGGTTTTGAGCCTGATCCATTTTTTAAGTTTCTATCATATTTATTAATCAGAAACTTCACAGCTGAAAGCACTCTACAACACTGACATATTCAGAACCCCCTTGCCAAACTGCCTTTCTTTCTGCTCTCCCTACCACCATCCCAGATAACACACTTCTACTCTAACAGTGTTGAGTATTTCACTTTTGCACCAAGGAACAGCAAGATTACAAAAGAACTTTCTCTCCAGAAATTCATCTCAAAACCCATCTTTTCCAAACTGCCTTTGATCCCACCCCCTACCGCAGTCTGAAATTACCCTACATCCCCTTCTCCTCCACTCCCCCCCCCCACCCCCCGTCTCTTCTGGCATGAATGCTCTTTCTGTCCTATCAAATTGTTGTAGTTCCTTTCCTTTCTCCTGGCTTTTATTTTTTATATATTGTAAACCGCCCTGATGTCTGAAAGTGCGGTATACTCTTTATTAAGCATGATAATAAAGATAAAGAGTGCCATTTGCCAAAATATTGGTATCCTTTCTTGAAACAGGGCAGTCATACCATAGATTGAGAGAGAGACAGATTGTTAACGAGGAAAAATGATGGCAGATAAATACCATATGGCCTATCCAATCTGCCCATTTATACTAAATACCAAGCAGCATAACCCATAACCCCTTCCTCTGCCTTAGACATCCTCTGTGCTTTTCCCATGTTTACTGTCCTTGTCTGCACCACCACATGTTCAACACCCTTTTCATAAAGAAATATTGCCTTAGATTACTTCTGAATCTAAGCTTTTCACACACATCCTATGGCCCCTCATTCCAAAGCTTCCTTTCAATTAAAAGTGGTCCATACAGGCCCAAATCTAGGCATAGGCAGCATAGGTAACTATGTGGCTCACTGAAGTTTGAAAGTACCAAACACCTAGTCCAAAAAGAAGCCTTCTTCTGCTTATTTTATGGTCATGTGCATGTGCTGCTACAAAGGGGCATTACTATTACATTGTGGCCTTCCCCTGCTCCTCTAATATTTGGGTATGACATCCACAGTGCCCTGCCCCTTGCTTTCTAGGACATGCTGTCTGATGTTTAGTTTTTTCTTTATATAAGGCATTTATATACTGCCTGTCTGTTTACAATCAGGTACTGTATTGCCTATGGGTGCCAAAATATCAAATCTACCCCTGAATCAATCTCCTGTGAATTGTAACAGGGTGAAAATAAATAAATAAATAAATAAGTTACCTGGGAGCCCAAAGGGATTTTTGGTCTGATGGGCCAAGAGTGTTGGATGGTCGGGGTTGTTGGAGGGCAGAAGGTTGTCCAGCTGTACCACAAGGCTCATACAATCTTTCTTTACAATAATGCCATTAACCAAAGTAAGACTGAGGTACTCCACATAATTAAGAGCTCAACATTCACCCCCCCCCCCCCCACCATAAATCTGGCCGACATAACACTTCAAGTTAAGGATGAAGTCAAATACATGGGAAACACCATTTGCCAAAGACTGAGCTTCCACTCACAAATCAAGAATGTTATAAGATTGGCCTATCATAAAATGAAAACTGTCCAAAATCTCCACCCACTGCTCGATCACAGTGACTTTAGGGGTGTTTGTCAGGCCCTCATCACACCTATCCTCGACTATGGAAACATAATCTATCAAGGTCTTCCAAAGGCTACTTTGTAACCATTACAACTCACACAAAATATTTCTGCTAGGATCATATCTGGTGCTCCATGAAGATTCCACATTACACCTGTACTGAAGCACCTCCACTGACTCCCAATACACATGAGGATCAAGTATAAATCTTCCCTTAGCATATTTAAGATTCTCCATAATCTCTCATCATACAGTTTTCGGTCACTGCTACAGATATACCCTGACAACAGGATATGAAGGACAGCCAGCCACAACTTATCTGTCCCAGCCCTGAAAACATGATGCAATCGCTCTACCTCAAATCAAGCCTTCTCCTTATACGCACCTTCCATATAGAACTCATTTCCTCCAGACATACGGTCCTCAGCAGCTATTATAGATTTCCATCTCAAACTAAAAACTCATCTCTTCATAGAATCTTTTGGTTCTGACACCTAGCTATGCAGTGTTGTTTAACTACCTAATATTTCCCATTGCCAGTCAAACACCCCTTCATGTAAACCATAACTTGACCTGTTGTACTGTTTGTATTAACTCAGTTTAACCCTTATAACCTCTTAACGCTCGTTAATACAAGCAAGCAGCACTAGGTTGCAAAGATTTAGTGACCACACTTAAAAAAGAATATCGAGCCAGGAAGTAAGAGCCATGGTTCTCAGCCACACCTATGGCTTAGCATTGCTGGGGAGGCCACAGCTGTGAGTGGTTGAGCCACAACTATTTAAAGGGGCCACACAAGGTTTTAAAAAAATGAAGAGTGCCAGGATGCATGGTCAGCAGAGATCAAAAGGGTTTAGATTCAGTACAGTATTACAATTAGTTTTAAATTTAAAGGTATCACAGTCTCAAATTTGAAATAGCTGGAGGGGTATCCAGATCCTTGAGGGAATCTCTGCTGAGAAGGGTCAGAAAAGAGACTTGAGGATAGGCTGCCCAAAAGTTTAAAGCCAACACCAATAAGACCAGGTCAATAGAGAATGTTATTTTAGTTGGACTGGTCAAAGAGAGGTGTGACCCTCTTTTAATTAAATGTCCATTTTAGTTAAATAATGAAAGTAGGCAAAGAGTGACTTAGCTTTGTGAATTGCCATAACTGGGAGAAACAGTCTTCTACAACCATACAGAACAGCTTTTGGTAGATATATGGACTGCGCAGCACCGCATTTCGGGTCAATACGATTTGACAAGACCCTGTGTCAGGTGGTCTGCCTTGCAGAGATGATCAAAAGACATCATGGTAGTGCAGCAGAATCAGTCTATTGCCCTGGAAATCTAGTAGCTTCACAGGCAAGTCTACCAGGGAAGCAAAGAGAGCAGGTGCTATGTCTAAGTGGCTGGGAGACTAGGCCCCAGATTCGGTATCAGCTCTGTCTGTCTTATTGAGGTTGGCGTACATCCAGGAAATATGAGCGGCAGCAAAGAAGACAGCGGGGAGAAGAGAAAGGTAATGTTTAACCAGGGGAAAGATGATTGACAGAAAAGATACTGTAAAGATGATACCTGTAATAGATACCCAGTGCATGTATCCTGTACATAGTTACCCTCGTTTGGTCCAAGTTATCACTCCCTGTTCATTGTAAGTTCAGTGTATGCCCGCCTGCACTGTACAATTATCGTTGAATGTAAACCGCACCGATCCCAAAAAGCGCGGTATAGAAAAGACATTAAATAAATAAATAAGGGGAAGGGGAAAGAAAGAAAATATGCTTGCATCAAGGGAAATGAAAGGATGGTAGGGTGATAGAGGTCAGATGCTGGATCACTGACGAACACTACAGCCATTGGTCAAGCAGGAGAAGGAGATGGCCCCAGGCACCATTTTTCTCCTTCTGCTGGCTCTAATAGGGCTTGAGTGGGACACTTTTTGAAAAGGGGACTGTGATGGGAAGGATGTCAAAGTGACAAGAAGTAACAGGACTGCACATTCATATCTCTGCCGTCTGCTGACTCTGCTCTGTCCTCTGGCCAATCAGGAATCTGTTGTGCTGAAACAGAATCGATTTTGAGTGGAATTGGCAAGGCAGATGCAGCCGCACTGATCAAGCTAAATGCATGATTGCATGTGCAGTAGCTGTGGTGATGTGGTGTGACTGTGCTGTGCTTGTCAAGAGAGAAGGAAGCTGATACTATACTCAGCACCTGTTCTACGAGCCTGTGGACAGACACTTGCAGGAACCACAATTTGCTTTTTGTCACGCTGTGCTCACCACCTGTTTTTTAAAGCTGCGGCGTTGCCAACTTACCCAGTTCCAGGAGTGAGATTTTAAGCCAGTCCTGGATTTCTGACAATCTCATTTCGATGCATTTTGGGGCCTGCAGCACTGATTCCAATGGGTAAAATCAGGGAATACAATGATTATACTGCTTTGCTATGCAAATTTAAAACAAGAACTTCCAAAAAAAATCTCACTCCTGAAACTGTGTAACTTGGCAACTCTGAAGTTGCTCTGTTGCAGACTGAAGTGCTGGGGTGAGTTTCCCTGCTTCATTCAGCCACCGACATATCAGCCTTTCCCCCTCCCACTGTTGCCGATGCTGATGCCGACATCCACGACACCACACCGACTAGCTGAGCAAGTTGTTATAGCCTCTGCTGCTGGTCCCACTGTGGAGAGAGCTGTTATCAGGGCTTGACAAATCTTGAGTGCCAGTTTGTCTTTGCACTTAAATTTTGTACACTGGCGCTCTGGATTTCATAGCTGCAAATAGTGTTCTTTTTTGGCCGCTGCTGCTGCTGAAAAACATAACGATTGACTTTCAGATTTCTCTACCACAATCAGCTGTAAAGTAAAATGTCATGCCTTTAACCTTTTCTGGCACTCGTGGCTTCACAGAAACAGCCACCAGCATGAGGGAAAAGACTCTTCACATTGGTGGCTGTGCAGAGGGAGCTGGGGGCCTTGCGCAGGATTCCCTGGCTCTCTTTGAAGCCCCTTAGACAGCCGCGGGGCTGTTCGGAGTGGGGGCTAGGACTGCATGAGTTGTGATCGGGGGGAGGGGGAAACCTGGACTGGAAATGGGCTATGATGGTGGGGGGGCTAGGACTGCAAATGGGCTGTGATGGTGGAGGGGAAATGGACTGGAAATAGGCTGTGATGGTGGGGGGACTAGGACTGGAAATGGGCTGTGATGGTGGGGGGGCTAGGACTGGAAATGGACTGTGATGGTGGGGGGGGGGCTAGGACTGGAAATGGGCTATGATGGTGGGGGGCTAGGACTGGAAATGGGCTGAGATGGTGGGGGCTAGGACTGCAGATGACCTGTGATTGGGGGGGGGGGAGCTTGTACTGGAAATGGTCTGTGATTGGGGGGGGCTACCATTGGAAATGGGCTGATGGGGGAGCTTGGACTACAAATGGGTGATGGGCTGGAATAGGACTGGAAATGGCTAATGGGGGCTGGAATAGGACTGGAAGTGGGCTGATGGGAGCTGGAATAGGGCTGGAAATGAGCTGATGGGGGGCTTGGAGTGGAAATGGACTGATGGGGGGGCTTGGAGTGGAAATGGGCTGATGGGGGGGCTTGGAGTGGAAATGGACTGATGGGGGGGCTGGAATGGAACTGGAAAAGAGTATATGTGGCGCTAGGACTGGAAATGGGCTGATGTGGGGGCTGGAATAGGACTGGAAATGGGCTTATGGGAAGGGCTAAGAATGGAAATGGGCTGATTGAGGCTGGAATGGGACTGGAAAGGAGCATATGGGGGGCTAGGACTGGAAATGGGCTGAAGTGGGGGCATGGGAGAATGGGACTATAAGGGAGCAGATACTGGGTGGACATAGAAATAGAAGGGAGCTGATTTTAGGGGAGGACTAGAAAGGGATGGGGATGGGGATGGGGATGGGGAAAAGATATTTTGTGTGGGAGGGAAGAAAAGTCTACGATGGGCTGGGTATTGAGGGAGAGTAAGTGGGGATTGAGGATGAAAGGGTGAAATTTGAGTGGATGATAAAGGAATAAGGAAAGAAATGGGGGAAAGAGCAAAAGGGGAAAGATCAGTATGTGAAAGCAGATATAGAGACAGAATGGAAAAAATCTAAAAGAGAAGAAAGGACAAATGGATAGCTCACAGAAGACACAAAGAAACCAGAAGAAAGTGACTGGAGCAATTGCAACTAAAAAATAAAATGCCCAAACAAAAGGTAGAAAAATACTTTTTATTTTGAATTTATTAACTGGAATATGTCAGGTCTGGGAAATGTGTATCGCTAACATCTTTGCGTTTTTGTTTAGTGCAAGAAGAAATTAATTTATAGTTTTATTTTTCCACTGTTGTTGTACATTTCATATTTGGCTTTTGGGGTTCCAAATTTAATTATTATCTTCTTATTTCTAAATTGTGATCCCTTGTTCTTTGTGTGGTGACGGTCTATGTTCTGCATGTGTAACCAAGCTAAGGTATTCTGTTCATGTAGTTTCTATTTGACAGTCCCACTTGTTCTCTTTCCCCCAGTGAGATCTATTGGTATTCTCTGAGATCTATTGTTTAATATTTGCAGTGTTGCCTTTTGATAGGTAGGGTTTGATGCTTTGTGAGTCCTGGTAGTGCTGTTATGATATGGTGTATTTGCTATGGGTTCTAAATGGTCAGTGTTTATAGTACTTCCTAATGGGCCTGGCGGTTGTCACTGCAATATAGTAATGTAGAAATCTGTTAGTTTTTCTTTATACAGACACACATTAAGAGGCATATTTACTAAACGTTCATGTTAATGCTATGTGAATATTTATGCAAATGAGGCTCCTTATGCAAATGAGGCCCCTCAATTAATCTCCGCACGTGGCCTCACACCCCCCTTGGGCCGCCCCTGTCCCCACTCCCCCCACAAGAACAGTGACTGCAGTTTTAGCTTAGCTGAAGTTTTATACTGCATACACAGTGATTTTTTTGAGGTTTCATTTCCGTTTTTGTCTATACATCTATAATTTGTGATTAAAAATGTTTTGTATTAGGTGAAGGTCTGCATTGGTTCTATGTGTCACTAAAGTGAGATATTCTGCAAGTGCAGAGTTGGGGAACCCCCAGACTTGCATCTCTCCCCTCCCTCCCACACTCTACCTTGTCCCCAGCAGCTCATGGGATTTCTTGCTGCTGTATTCATCCCCCTGTTTTCCCCAGGGTTATACAGTTGTTTTTCTGCTTATCCTTTTGTGGGAGGTCTTTGATTTTTCTTTCTCAGTTTTTGGAAATGTGCATCTCTGATAGCTTTTGGATTTTGTACAGGACAGGAGAATGTGGATTTTATTTTCTTCTTTCATTGGGATGCTGTCTGATTCCCTAGTATTTCCATTTGTGTTTGTCTACATGTTTTGATTTTTAAACTGTGTTCCCTTATTCTGTATTTGGTGAAGGTGTGTGACTGAAGTGTGGGTAGTCTCCTAGTTTGTGGTTTGTGGGGATCTGCTGCACTTCAGAGCCTGCTGTAATATTTGTATTATTACCTCTTGCTAGATGGAGTTGTTGCCATGATAGTCCTGAGAGTTAGTGCCATTTTGGAATGGTGGGGTTTACCTCACAGCTGCTGAGTTCTTTCAAGGGTTGTGTGTTACTTCAGAATGACGAGTTTGGCACTGAACTGAGATGACATCAATATTTGAATGCTCTTTTTTGCATTATCGGTAGTAAGTGTGCATCTGGTTTAGTGCTGATAACTACTTGAAGTCACTGAACAATTAAAGTGTTACTTACCCATACTGCATGACAGCTATAGTAGACTGTTTATTCTGGAAATCTGTCAGCAGGTGCACACTAAGGGGCTTGTTTACAAAGCCGCGGTAGCGCTTTGCGATCGTTATTGGAGCTGCGGCCCCATTGAAATCAATGGGGCCGCGGCTCCAATAACGATCGCGAACCGCTACCGCGGCTTTGTAAACAAGCCCCTAAGGATTTAGAATATAGCTAGCATGGCTCAGACCTGGGTATCTAGTGCCCACCCATGCTACTTCTGGGCCCCCCAAAAACTCAGGTCTGGCTGCGCCACTAGATAAAATTTAATCGAAAATACAGTTGACAAGATTATTTTCATGTCAAGGGATGTCATAGAGCTTGCCCATTGTTAATTAAATTGCACTGACTTCCAGTAGAACAAAGAGCCATAGTTAATAACACAAAAGAAGATTTGAGGACATAGCCCTTGTTATTTAGGAAAACATCTGAAAGTGTATGTGCCAGATCTCAGAGGTCAAAAAGTGATGTCTTATTAGAAGTTCCCTCAGCGAAATTCTGCAGGTTGGCTCTACATGAGTCCAAACTGTTGAGAGTCGATCCCTATGTTTATTTAGAATAGAGAATAGAAACAGAAGTGAGGTGGATCTTGAACAATTTTCAGAAGACTGTTAGTGAGGAGCTAGCCAAACTCAAGGCAGACAAAGCAATGGGGCCAGATGGGATACATCCAAGAGTATTGAAGGATCTTATGGTAGTTCTAGTGGCTCCACTGTCTGACCTTTTCAATGCTTCTTTATAGTTGGGTGTGGTCCCAGAGGACTGTAAAAGGGCACACGTGGCAATCTTTATACAAACGTGGAAGAAAGGATGAGTTTGGAAACTACAGGCTGTTTAGTCTGATCTTTGCGATGAGTAAACAAATGGAAATGCTGCTAAAACAGAGGATAGTAGTAAGCTTTCTGAGGCAGCATGATTTTCTGAGGCAGATGTTGTCAGATAAATCTCATTCATTTCTTTGACTGGGTGACCAGAGAGTTGGACTGAGGGAGAGCTCTAGATGTGGTGTATTTAGATATCAGTAAAACCTTTGACACTGTTCTGCACAGGTAGCATAAATAAACCGAATGCCCCAGGGATGAAACCTAAAGTGTCCAACTGGATTAGAAATTGGTTGAGTGTGAGGTGACAAAGGGTAGAGCTAAATGAAGCTCAATCTGAGGAGAAGGATGTTTCTAGTAGCATGCCGCAGGGATCTGCCCTTGGTCCAGTTAGTTTTAAAAATTTTGGGATATGGCAGAATGGCTATCAGGTAAGATTTGCCTCTTTGCAGATGATACCAAAATCTGCAATAGAGTAAACAATCAGGAAGGTGTAGATAACATGAGGAGAGATCTAGTGAAGCTTTAAGAGTGGTCAAGAATTTAGCAGCTGAGATTTAATGCTAATAAATGCATTTGGGCTTCAAAAAGCCAAGGAACTGGTACAGAATAAGGGGTGAAGTACTTCATTCCAAGAAAGAAAATTGGGACATGGGGTGATGATTTGTGATGATATTAAAGTGGCTAAACAGGTAGAAAACGCAACGGTGAAAGCTAAAAGGATGCTTGGGTGCATAGGGAGAGGAATAACCAGCAGGAAGAAGGAGTGATAGTGCCTCTATGTAACTCCTTGGTGAGAACTAATTTAGAGTATTGTGTATAATTCTAGAAAACACACCTTCAAAAGGATATAAACAGGATGAAAGTGGTACAGAGGGTGGCAATCAAAATGGTCAGTGGGCTTCATCATAAGGCATATAGGACAGACTTAAAAATCTCAATATGCATACTTTGTAAGAAAGATGGGAGAGAGATGATAGAGATGTTTCAAAACCTCCATAGCATGAATGCACAGGAGGAGAACATCTATCAATTAAAAGAAAGCTCTGCAACGAGGGGGCATGAGATGATGGTGAAAGGAGATAGACTCAGGAGTAATTTGCAGGAATATTTCTTTATGGAAAGAGTAGTAGATGCGTGGAATAGTCTCCCAGTGAGTTAGTAGATACAAAGGCTATGGGATATGTTTACTGAGGAGCGTTAAGGAAGCAAAGGTGCTGTTAACAGGCATTATCGATGCCTGTGTGTGGTTAATGCTACAGAAAGCACTGATAATGCTAGATTAACATGTGGAATTTGGACCTGTAGCGTTAAGGTAAAAGGAGATGGAAAGTGGGCATTAATGGAGTGGAGAATGGGCAGGGATAGCATGTGCCCCTTTAACACCGGTTAGTGTTACCATGCATTAGAGTTCCCGGCGCTGGGCACCCTAATGCCATCTGAAAGCTCATGGTAAGGGCTATTTCTGAGGAGAGAAAGCCAATTTCAATGTATGCAATGTGCCCTACCCACTGTAGTTTTCAAATTAGTGATAGTAGTGCTCCATTGACAGTAGCAGCATGGTGCCCCATTAATAAAGAACACTATGTTGTTGGTGCCAAATTAGGAAAGGAGGTGCCATGTAAGTGATGCAGTGGAGCTGGCTGGTTCACGAGGCTGACAAGGCAGCTGCCTAGGATGTATATCTGTGATGTCTGGTATGACTCTGCTGTAACAGTGGCAGCACACATACATGCTGCCATAGTCAAACAGGAGTTGCGCCACTCCCACTGGCACCATGCTGCCATGTCAGTATTGTGTGAGGATGGGGATGGCAGGCACAGCAGCTTTGGCCTGATGCTAAAGAAATCTGTGTCCCGGCCCTGCATTTCAGGTGCAATGCTGCAGTTGATGTAGGATGCCAATCATGTCAGCTGCAAGTACTGCTGAGCACATGGTGATCCCTCCCTTCTGAGGATTAAGGCAGCAGCGTGCATACCCACATCTCCTGGTGGAGAAGGGCAGGAGCGGCATGCTGTGACTAGCTGCATGTGTGCAACTTCAATAAGGCCACCTACAGCACTGAAGTGGCAGCAGTGACATGCTTGCAGGGAGGGACAGACAGATTGGCTGGCATGCTGTCTACCATGATCGGTGGACTCTGGCACCTGGCTAGTTTGCCAAGTGGATGGGCTGGCCCTGGGATCAGCATGCCCCCCACTTGCAGATATTGAGTGGATATCTGCAAGTGAGGTGAAAAATATGCCCCTGAAGCAGGAATACTATGCAATATGATTATAGCCCATGTCAGAGGAAAAATGTTCACCCTGCTTTGTCACCTGCCAAATGATGACCGTAATCTGGGAATGAACCGGTGACCCCTCAGTAAGTAAGCATGCAATCAGTTTCAATCATCGGAGCCACATGTGAATCTAAAGTAGTTACTGTGGTCTGCAAGCACATACCATGAAATGAGTACGTTGCTCATTCTGCTAGGTCACCCATGGTCTGGAACTTGTGCGTGTTCGTGTATCATGGCCTGCCCCTTTGACTGGACAGATCCCATATGTAAGACATGAATGTCAGTTGAATCACTAGAATATTAATGCAGTGCAACATACAAACTTAACAAGATGCCCCTCTCTCACCTCTGACTAACATACCTAGACAGACAAGTATGGCACAGAGCTTGCAGAGATCTAAGCAGACATAGGCATACCCCAACTCATGCCCTCATGCATCCTGACAATGACCACATATGTACCCATGGATTTATGAACCCACATAGCTGCTCCAAACACATGGTCAATGTGTGTATGAGAGAATGGTGACAGAAAGGTTTATGAGAGTAGGATAACCAGCCTGTGCATCAGGAATGGTATGTCCAGGTATGTTAACTTTATCCTACATTTGCAGAACTGTATCATCATGTGCAACCCTCGACATTTCGTCCAGCATAAGTCCTCACACTTATCTGTCACATTGAGATGCTTCACCAATGGCTGGATGTTAGAGCATGCCACTAGCACCGGTACACTGAATGGGCATTGATAGCGTCCGAGCATTGTAGTGTGTGCTAGTACTGCCTGTACACTGAGCAGGTGTTGACAATGGTGGAGCATTAAAGGAGGCCTAAGGGGAGGGAAGAATGCCAACATGCAACACTTTTGGACAGCGGGGTCATGTGTGTGTGAGAGAGCTGCAACAATGCACTGTGCATGCATGTAATGCCCAGCCTTTATGGTTGTGCATATAACATGCTACCAGTCAGCTATTCAGCAGCTCCACGTTCTATGTAAGACACTATTTACAAGCAGAAGGTTAGTTTTCAGCAATAACTGCAACCTTTTTCTATGACGCTGCAATGCTTTCCCAGTTATACCATCGTTAAGGCCCATCCCCACAGCATTCCCCTACCTCCCAACATGACAGTGCTGTTCAGCTCCCATATTGCCTGCTGGTTTGACTTGAATGAACAGGAGGGACACATGGGTGTGCTGCATCCCTCTCCTCTGACTGAGCTTCCAGGCCTCAGGACACACCAATTGGCACAGATGAGAGGCCTGATTAATGCCAGCTGCTATAACAGCTGTATCTGTGGCAACACTGTCAGCCCACTTGGTGTAGCAGCAGCCTACAGGGAACTAGGTTCAAGTGAAGGGCTAGCCTCTGTGAATGTCCAATTCAGTTGCCTAGCTGGTGACACTGGAAAGATACTGTGATTTGCCTGCATGCATGTTGCTCTTTTCCTATGCTGCAATTGCAGAGTGCAATCCGGGGGACTCTTTGCTCCATGCACAGTATGCACATACAGGTAGGTTCATTTTAGGCAGATTTGCACACAATATATGCCATGTCAACACTGTCTACAGATCATTGACCAAAGCATTCAGCAATACATTACCTATTACTCCAAAAGAGAGTCAAAATGCCTGATTGTATCTGTGGGACACTGGCCTCTGAATGGTGCGTGCACAATTCCAGCTGCCAAAATGATCCACAGGATGTAATATTGGTCTCTGCATCACCTGCCACCGTATGGGAATGCAGTACCTAGAGGTGAGTGTTGGAGTGGGTGTAGGGGTGGGGTAACTGTACCATACATGATGAGAATGTGCCC
Source organism: Ichthyophis bannanicus (assembly GCA_033557465.1). NCBI lineage: Eukaryota > Metazoa > Chordata > Amphibia > Gymnophiona > Ichthyophiidae > Ichthyophis > Ichthyophis bannanicus. The sequence goes on along the minus strand of CM066034.1, from coordinate 629,959,930 downwards.
TTCATAGGTGACTTTGTTGGCCATAGCCTGCATTCACATGCCCAGAAGCTATGCGGGCCTACTCAGTGTCTGCATGTGTTACATCAGAGGGCCTGCATGACAGCCTCTCCCGCTCCCCATGGGCACTCAGTGTGACAGTCACACGGATGTTGTTAGAGTACAAAGAGGCAGGGAATAGTGACGTATGTGTAGCCAGCAACTGTACCAACATCTAACCCTGTATCCAACCTTCCATGCTTTCACACACTCTTGGGGAGGGGGTACTGCATCTGCAGCCTAGGAGAGTGCATGTGCCGCACTGACCAGTTTTGCATTGTCCATGGCTGAGGACATGACATTATATGGGCATCTTTATTTTTATTTCACATTTGATATACTGCCCAGGCCATGGTATCAGGACCGTTTACAATGATAGTAACAATGTTGCAGCATGCATGGCACTATTTTCAATGCTCACTGCCAAAAGCTGTGTAGGGGACACCGTATTTGGGTATGTGAGAGATGTAGACCACTGTGGGACAGCATGCGCTCACAGCCTGTTTATGGCCCACGTTCCGCTGTGCTTTGCATTGCATAGGCTGTCCTGAAGTTCAGAATAAAAGGGTACAAAATGAGAAGCAGAGAATTCTGGGTATTTCCGAAAACAGAACAGTTTGCACAAGATGTATGAGTCAGAGGTTAGGAAAATGACTGAGCCATCTTAAAGTGAGTCTCCTACGGGCATGGCCTGGGTGCATACATCTGTTCATGATGAGAAGCCACTCTCATTTTGACCGAGCTATGACCATATCATAACTATGTGTCTACATGCTGCTATATAGGGTCAAGCTGCAGTGATATGGGTGCTGTTTCCTTTTTGGCAGATTAGTCATTAGACAGGCTGCTGGATGTCCATGCTGTCTGTACAAAGCCAATGTTTTCATGGTGCTATGTATGCATGCAGTGGGTGGTGACTAGCAGATTGGGCACAGATGATATATTAGTGACTGACACAGTCCAGTGTTGCCCAATATATGCAAGCTGCCTATGATTGATCTAGCTGATTTGAATTCTCATAAAGAGAGGCTAGCAGGTATTCTTCAGTTGTTAGTAACCTGTTGATAACTGTGATGTTGGCAGGCCCTTCTGTTTGGTGTCAGCAATTCCCATTCCTGCCTAGACAGCATTCACTGCAATTGGGTTCTTTGGAAACAGCTGCCACAATCTTAGGGAATGACATGAGATGTTATGGAAGCGTCTCTGGTCAACAGGTGCAGGGCACTAGGTCCAGATAAGACAAGTCACTCTCACATTCTGTAATTGTAATGAATACCAAAGAATAAGCATCACACACTGCAGACAATACCTGTATCATACCAGCAGTGATTATAGACCTGCTCCAGAACCTGGAAAGTCTATCTACATATTGCAGTGCTTGCTCTGGCGACTAAGTGATGTGTGCCCTTCCTCACATTTAAGGTAACTGCTGAAACAGGTCATTTGCATATATGGTCGCTGTTATGTGCAGGAGGCACAAAATGTCCCTGCATATTACAGAGCTGATGTGATATATCGCTGCATTCTCCACATGAGCAACAGTTGCATATATCTGCTTAGATTGTGAGGCGCATCATGGGTAATGTAGGGGCTAACCAATACTGGCACCCAATGCCCCAGTTGCAGCCATAGTAGCGACTGCGATCGCTAGAGCATTGCCCCATACCTGCATGTCTTCTATGATAGTGGAAGATGTGTGCATGGCCCCCCAAAGAGGGAAGGATGGTCTGCGATGGACCTCATGAGTCACGAATGTGGTTTGAGTTAGGTATATTTTGCCCATACACCTATCTTGCAGTGTACAGCAGATCACAAGGGACTACATGATCTGCACATGTGCTGCCTCAGGGGTTAATGCCACACTGCAGCTCAGTGGACCTCTGTCTGCAACTGTTGTTTGGCATTGGAGGTACAGTGGAGGGACAGGCAACTTGCCCTCACATGTGGCTTGGACTTTGGACAAGAGATGTATTCTGCAGCTGTATGTCTGTTATGCAGCTACAGTACAGACTGTCCAGTGCAGTATGTATTGCATGTGGACAGGCCTAGGTGTGGTTTATCACTGTCTCAGAAGGTACCAGCCACATTGTTTCATGTCCTGGGTTTCGGCCATTGCAGGCAGGGACCTGCAGTCCCTTTGATGCTGGACATTGCTGTGGCAAGAGGTATGGAGGCTTATCCTAATGGTTAGAGCACTGGCTCAGTAAGCAGCAGATCAGGGTTTGAATCCCACTTATTCTTTTTGTGGCTGTGGGAAACTCAGTTCAATGTACTGCCAGAAACAGTCCAGGATCTGCATTGACTGGGAGACACACATTAATATTGTTTTTTATGTGTTAGAATAGCACATTGGGTCTCCAAACATGCACATTGCAATCATGCCCATCTGACAGCATGACTTTATTGACTCTGCTGTAGCCCATTGCAAAGAGTTGGACATGTTTACCCTGTAGATGAGTTGTACATGTTTGGAATATGTCAACATAACTGTGACTGAATATCTTTGGTTCCATCACATATATGCAGTACATGCAGGCACATCCCATTCCTGGATTGGCCACCTGCAGAGATCATCACACATCCTTACTTGATCCATATAGCCAATATGAGAGACATTTGTCTAGTTGTTGTATGCACATGTATCAGGAAGATTGTATGGTTGTTAGAACAGCTGAGGCAGCTGTCACACCCAAATGGTTTATTTAGAACTTCCCTGTGGCACAGCTACTATTTTTGCATACATACTAGAACCACATCTGTACAGTCACATCAGGTACATTGGAGCCACATGGTTATACCACACTCTCATCTATCGCCATCCATCCCTTAGCCCATCTATCAGCATATGGCCATCATGTACAGTCATGTAGTCTCCTACCAGCTACTACACCATGGCCCACACTGGAACAGTTTAATCATTAGGGCGTATCACTCACACCTCTCCTGTGAATGATGTGTATCACTACTCATGCTCAGTCATCCTTTTGATGCCCATATTGAGGCCATGCTTGCTCCACCAGGGCTCACTTCTTTCCATTCCTATGCCACATTCTGACATTACAGCAGATTACATGAGCAACCCTCATTGATACAGTACAACTGCCTCCCACATTATCATCCTACTTACTGACACATAGGATACAAATGGATCTGACATGTCCATCAGTTCTTACACTTCCTTCCATCTATCACCTAAAATGTGACTTTCACAAAGGCTCCCTTATCTTGCATTAAGGTGGCTATCATTTTCAGGACGGTGTCCTATTAGCACCTGAATGTCTACTCCCCGGCCTTGCCTTTATTGCACAAAAACACCTTTAACGCTGCCGTTTATGCTCGATTTCCGGGAGCGCTCTTACCTCTCTTTAGTAAACATACTCCTATGTCTGAAGTCAAGAAAGCATGGGACAAGCACACAAAATCTCTAAAAGAAAAAAAGGGACTGCAGAGTTTAGTAATTGATATGGAAGTGCAGACTGTATAGGTTCAATGGCCTTGAACTGTTGTCTTGTCTCTCTGTTTCTACTTACTGTCTAGAAAATAATTAAAGACCTGACTGCTTATAAATGGGGACAAAAGGGGTAGAGATGCTGGAAAGGTATAATGGTGCTTGGATTCATTTCAAATGGAATTAGATACAAGCACAATTCAGACAGATAAATGTGAGGAAGGCATATGGGAATGTTTATGCTATTTAATATAATTTGTTTCATTCTTTCATTTGTAATGCTGTAATCCACTTCAAATCATCTCATAAAGGTGGAATATACATATCAGTTTAAATTAATGAAATTAGGATTGGTCCTACAACCTACATATGTTACTAAAGAGTTTATGGTAAGAGCATTCCTTTTTCGTTAGATGAATTAGCTCGTCGTTGTCTTTTGATTGGGTGGATCTTTTCTGCATATTTCCTGCCCAATTCTAAAAGTTCTTTGTGTATTTATTAATCATTTTTGTGACTTAACTAATTATTTCTCTTTGAAGCATTATTTTAAAAGCCTCTCAAGTTATTGAAACAGAGCCTTCCAGAGATTATTTTAAAATGATGATCAGAGACGCTAACATTGAATCTCCACTGAGGAGATCCTCTTTCTATACCAGACTCTAAACTGAATTGTAACAGCAGTTTAGTCAGAGGTTACCTCTGGTAGAACTTTGCATTGCTGTATGTAGGACAACAGAGCTTTTAATATTAAGGAAACATCAATACAGGAGTACTACTGAGATGGGGCTGAAGAATGGTGTATTCTTTGCAATGAGATCAGACATCCTCCACGGATCACAGAATCCAAGGATAATCTGTATTGTTCCAATCATCCTAGTGACTTACATTTAGGAATGTAATCTAACAATAAATCTGGCACAGTACGAACATCTCCTCCTATGTTTAAAGGTTCACAAAAGGTTCCAGAAGTATTGTTGAAAGACCTGAATAAAAGTAGGTGACTCTGTATTTAGCACGTAGACATTTGGAATCTTCAGCTTAATGCCACCTTATGTCATTACATTTAAGGCACCTCCCTTCCAAATTTGATTTCTGTGAAAGAATTTATATACCTGTGGACCTTTTGGCTGAAGTGCCAGCACCACATTTTTGGTGTGGAGCTGCAGAGAAAGCATATTTAAGGGACTACTTATAGGACAAGTGTGTCAACCGCAGTAACATTACATCTACCTTTTCTTTCTTCAGGTAACTCATGACCTTTTAACTCTTTAAAGGGAGAACAAGGACATTCTCACACAGTGATAACATTTTAAGGATAGCCATTGCTGAAATAATTAGTCATCATATCTGAAAAGGAAATTCAGATAACATATTCATATAAAAATATAACTGTTCAAGGCTTTTTTCTTAAATCAGACTGCATATGCTCCCACAAAAAAAACCAGAAAGTTCTTCCATGACCTGCACCAATAAACAAAAGAACATAAAGCAGTCTATGGTGGTACAGCACAGCCAAGCTTTGTATTAGTCCTTTTGTCTCTGAAAAGACAATAATGGGATAATTTTATAGGGCCTGATATTCAGAGTCAGTGGCTAGCTGATCTAAAGTGGCTGGCCATCACTGCTGAAACTAAGACGCGGATATTCAGTGTCAGGGCTATATCCGGCAACCGACGTTTGAATATCTGGGACAGCCAGATAGCTGCAAAACTAACTGGGTAGCGGCAATGTTCAGCCACTATGCAGTTAGCTTTAAAGCCTTTACAGTGTCGACCTTCGCCACGAAGCGATAACCAGGCAGTGGCTGAATATCACCACTGCCCGCTTATTACCTGGTGCCACCTCCAGAATACCCCAGTGCTGGCCAGCTTGCATCAGGGTGTGCAATGTTGGCACCAGCGTTTATTTAGAGACACTAACTGTGTAAGTGCTGCTGAATATCCAGGCCAAGGTGATCAATGCGGTTAGCAGGTCTGGGTTGGGATGGATTAGGATCCAGAACCTTACTATGCTAGATGTAATAGATGTTGGTGATGCCCTTTGCTGGGAGGGGGGACCTGAGATAAGTGATATGTTTGGGATCATTTCTTTCTTATGGGAAGGGCTGGAATGGAAGCACACATCACTGCAAATTGTGTCCTGGAATGTTTGTCATGTAGAGTATGCATCCCTATTAATAGGCACAAGATTTTGAAGAACTTCTGAGACCATAAAGCAGATATAGTTTTACTATAGGAAATGCTTTTGACAGTCGTAAAGCATACAAAACCCAAGAGATGGTGGATAGGAGAGGTGTATAGTGTGAGTTCAGGTGGAAAAAGATGGAAGTAGCCGTCCTGGTGAATACAAATGCTGGACTGCAAGTCAATCATATTAAGCATAACAATCAGAGACAACGATGGAACAATACATACTTTTGGGTAACATATATACCCCAAATTCTTATGATTCTGCTTTCTATGCTAAACTGATGCATGGCATATCTACCATGGGAACCCACAATATATTCTTAGGAGAAGACTTTAAATGTGCACTTGATAATGCTATGGATAGATCTTCTGGGTTGTTGGGAGGATCAGCCCATCAACAATTTAGTTGGTCAGGTCTATGTGAAGGTCTTGATCTAATAAATACCTAGCATGCTCTCCACCTTATGGAACTTGACTATACTCATTTGTCCTATGTGCATGATACATGGTCTAGGACAGACCATTTTGTTATAACTGGTGCAAAAATGGAAATCATTCAAATGGCAGAGATAAGCCCACTGGAAATCTCTGAATATGTCATGGTTTGGATAGATATAACATAACCAGAAAAGGAATGCCTGGAGAGACCTTGGTGCTTCCAATAGTTCTTACAGTTATGGCCAACATTATTGCTATCATTGCAGTTCAATCCCATAATGTTCAATATCACCTAAAAAAAAGTGGCCAGTGAAATAGCTTTCGACTATATATGCGCACATATTTGACACATGCAAGAATCAAATAAAACAAGACCAATTAAAAAAGGAAATAGTAGGAAACAGTAAAAAATCTGGGACATTGCCAGCACATGATTATTGGCATCCTTATAAACAATTCAAATCAGTTTGAACAGAAGAACCACATTCCTATTGCAGTAAATTAGATACTCCTGTGATCAATTGTCAGTGATCACATGACTTGAATCAACAAATGAATGATGGCTAATGTTTAAAATGCCCACATTCACTACCTGTTCCATTTCACACAGTGATGAAGACAAGAGGAATGCCTGAGACTATCAATGAAGCAATTATGAGGCACATGTGATCCCTTTACACAAAAGTGGAAGTAAGGATCTGGTAGACAACTACAGGCCAGTTAGTTTAACCTCAGTGGTGAAAAAATTATTGGAAATGCTGCTGAAAGCGAAAATATTGATATTTCTAGAGTCCAACGGATTGCAGGATCCGAGGCAGAATGGATTAACCAGGGGCAGGGCTTATCAGACAAATCTGATTTTTCTGACTGGATGAGCTGGGAGTTGGACCGAGAGAGAGCCCTACTATAGATGTGGTATATTTAGATTTCAGTAAAACATTTGACACTGTTCCACACAGATGACTTATAAACAGACTAAGCACCCTTGGGATGGACGCTAAAGTTATTACTTGGGTTAGGAATTGGTTGAGTGGGAGGCGAGAATGGTACAGGTAAATGGAATTCACTCTGAGGAGAAGGAGATTACCAGTGGAATGCCACAAGGATCTGTCCTTGGTCTGATTCTTTTTAACATCTTTATTTGTGATATTGCTCAAAGCCTGTCCTGTAAGGTCTGCCTCTTTGCAGATGATACCAAAATCTGCAACAGAGTAGACACCCAGGAAGGTATAGCTAACATGAGGAGGGATCTAGCTAAGCTTGAAGAATGGTCTAGAATTTGGCAGCTGAGAATTAATGCAAAAAATATATAGGGTCATACAGTTGGGCTGCAGCAATCCAAGGGAGCAGTACAGTTTAGGGGGTGAAGTACGTTTGTCCATGAAAGAACATAAGAACATAAGATATGCCATACTGGGTCAGACCAAGGTCTATCAAGGCCAGTATCCTGTTTCCAACAGTGGCCAATCTAAGTCATACGTACCTAGCAGTTTCCCCAAAAGACACAGGTTCCACAATGCTTGTACTGGGTCAAGCATTGATATCCTGGGTCCTTTCTTAATAACGGTTTATGGACCTTTCCTCCAGGAACTTGTCCCAACCTTTTTTAAAACCAGCTACACTAACAGCCTTTACTACATCCTCCGGTAACAAATTCCAGAGTTTCATTACATGTTGGGTGAAAAAATATTTTCTTTTATTAGTCTTAAATAGTTTACCCTGTAGCTTCATTGCATGTCCCCTAGTCTTTCTATATTCTAATAACGTAAACAATCGATCTACGTTTACCCGTTCCACCCCGTTCATTAATTTATAGACGTCTATCATATCTCCCCTCAGACATCTCTTCTCCAGGCTAAAGAGCCCTAACCTTTTTAGCCTTTCTTCATAGGAGTATCCTTACATCCCTTTTACCATTTTCGTGGCTCTTCACTGAACCTTTTCTAAAACTCTATATCCTTTTTAAGATATGGCGACCAGAATTGCACACAATATTCAAGGTGCGATCTCACCATGGAATGATATAGAGGCATTATAATATCTTTTGTTTTATTTTCCATTCCTTTCCTTATGATACCTAGCATTCTATTTGCTCTCTTGGCCACCGCTGCACACTGGGCTGAGGGTTTCAACATGTTATCCACAATGACGCCTAAATCTTTTTCCTGGTTGTTGGTTCCTAATGTAGAACTTTGCATCGTGTAACCATAGTTTGGGTTGTTCTTCCCTAAGTGCATAACTTTGCACTTGTCCACATTAAATTTCATCTGCCATTTTGATGCCCAGTCTTCCAATTTATCAAGATCCTCTTGCAATTTTCCACAATCCTATTGGGTTATAACAGCTTTAAATAGTTTTGTGTCATCTGCAAATTTGATAACCTCACTTCTAATTCCCCTTTCCAGGTCATTTATGAATATGTCAAAAAGCAGCAGACACAGCACAGATCCCTGGGGTACACCACTCCATTGGGAAAATTGGCCATTTAGCCCTACCCTCTGCTTTCTATCTTTTAACCAGTTCCTGATCCACAATAGTACACTGCCTCCTATCCCATGACTCTTTAGTTTTGCCAAAAGTCTCTGATGAGGGACCTTGTCAAAGGCTTTCTGAAAGTCCAGATACACTATATCAACTGACTCACCTTTGTCCACCTGTTTATTAACACCTTCAAAAAAACATAACAGATTAGTAAGACAAGATCTTCCTTGTCTAAAGCCATGTTGGCTGTCTCCCATTAGGCCATGACTATCTACATGCTGAGTAATTTTGTTCTTTATGATGGTTTCTACCATTTTTCCCGGTACTGACGTCAGGCTCACCGGTCTGTAGTTTCCCGGATCACCCCTGGAATCTTTTTGAAAAATTGGCGTTACATTGGCGATCCTCCAATCTTCAGGTATTACAGATGATTTTAATGAAAATTCACAGATTACTAATAGCAGGTCTGCAATCTCATATTTCAGTTCTTTCAACAACCTTGGATGTATACCATCCAGCCCACGAGATTTGCTTCACTTCAGTTTATCTAATAGTTGTAATACATCTTCCCGATGTATCAATATTTCCTTCAATTCTTCCGCACCTTTAAATACCACTTCAGTCATGGGTAACCTTCCTACATCTTCCTCAGTAAAGACCGAAGCAAAGAATTCATTCAGTCTCTCCGCTATCGCCTTGTCGCCTCTTAGTGCCCCTTTAACCCCTCTATCATCTAATGGACCAACTGACTCTCTCACAGGTTTTTTGCTACGAATGTACTTGAAAAAGTCTTTATTTCGCGTTTTTGCTTCCGCAGCAAGCTTCTTCTCAAATCTCCCTTTGCCTGCCTTATCAATACCTTGCATTTGACTTGCCAGTGCCTGTGCTGTTTCCAGGTTTCGTCGTTTGGCTCTTTTTTCCATTTCCTGAAAGATGCTTTTTTGGCAACAACAGCCTCTCTGACCTCACCTTTAAACGATGCTGGCAGTTTTTTGGACTTCCTTCCACTTTTCTTAAAGCATGGAATACAGCTGGTCTGGGCTTCCAAGATAGTATTTTTCAACAACACCCAAGCTTGATGTAAGTCTTTAACATTTGCAACTACTCCTTTTAGTTTTTTCTTAACTATTTTCCTCATTTTATCATAGTCTCCCTTTCGAAAGTTAAAAGGTAGTACTGTGGATTTCCTTACTATCCCTCCTCCACTAATTAAATCAAACGCGATCATGCTATGCTCACTATTGCCAAGTGGCCCCAACACCCTTATCTCTTGCTCTAGATCTGGTAGATCTAATATGGCTTCCCCTCTGGTCAGTTCATGAACCAGCTACTCCAAGAAGCTTGATTTCTTTGAGCATTTCATCATCCATTTGTTCATTCTGGCCAGGCGGTCGGTAGTACACCTCCACTGCCATCGCCTTCCCCTTTTTACATGGAATTTCAATCCATAGAGATTCTACAGCAAATTTTGTTTCCTGCAAAACTTTAATCCTTTCTGACTCAATGCCCTCTCTAACATAGAGCGCAACCCCTCCACCAATTTGATCAACTCTATCATTACGATACAGTTCGTACCCAGGTTTCACAATGTCCCACTGGTTGTCCTCCTTCCACCATGTCTCTGATATTCCAATCATATCTAACCTCTCATTTAGTGCTATATATTCTAACTCTCCCATCTTATTTTTTAGACTTCTAGCATTTGCATACAAGCATTTTAGAGATTGTATTTTATTCATATTAATTTGGCTATTGGTAGACATGGGCAATTTGGGATCTTTAAGCTCTGTCTACTCCATACTCGAGGGTACAACACTACAGGAGCAAGTACCACGCAAAATGCAGAAACCAGTCCAAAGGCATGGTGTGGTGGAAAAATGAAACCTTTATTGAGCAAATGCCAACCCAACACAGGCCGTGTTTCATCACACTTCGTCAGGGGTTTTACTGGCATATACTCTATGAATGATCATAAAGACAAAAGGTCTTGTAACGTACTGTTTCAGACTAATATGAAACTGTGTGTTAATTGCAGATCTCTCTCCAGAAGTAACAGTCCCCTTTTCTAGTTCTTCAAGACTCGAGGGCATTTGAGCTACTTTACTCTTTTTTGGAACCTCTCTGCTTTTGGTAGTATCCTTCAAGGATACATTCTTCCGAACCATTCGCTCTTGGGCGACTGTCGGCTTTCCCCTATTATCTAGTTTAAAAGAAGAATGGGACTGAGGCATGATTGTGTCTGACAATCTCAAAGTAGCTAAACAGGTAGGAAAGGCAATAGCAAAATCTAGAAGGATGCCTGGGTGCATAGGGAGAGGAATGGCCAGCAGAAGAAAGGAGGTGATAGTGCCTCTATATAAGCCTTTGGTGCGAACTCATTTGGAGTATTGTGTGCAATTCTGGAGACTGCACCTTCAAAAGGATATAAACAGGTTGGAGTCAGTGCAGAGGGTGGCTACTAAAATGGTTAATGGTCTTCATTATGAAGCATATGAGGACAGACTTAAGGTCCTTAATGTGTATACTTTAGAGGAAAGGTGGGACAGAGGTGATATGATCGAGATGTTTAAATACCTCTGTGGCATAAATGCACAGGAAGAGAGCCTCATTTGATTGAAAGCAAGCTCTACTAGGAGGGGACACAGGATGAGGGTGAAAGGGGATAGACTCAGGAGTAATATGCAGAAATATTTCTTTACAGAAAGAGTGGTAGATGTGTGAAATAGTCTCCCAGTGGAGGTGGTAGAGATGAGGACAGTATCTAAATTCAAAAAAGCATGGGACAAACACAGAGGCTCTCTAAAGGAAAAAAGGGGACTCTTGTAGTGGGTGATATGGAAGTGCTGACTAGATAGGCCATATGGTCTTTTTCTGCCATCATGTGTCTTTTTCTGTCACCAAATGTCAAACATCAAAGAGGTACAAGACCATCTCCAAAAACCTTGGAATTCCTGTGTCTAAAACTAGCAGTCTTATTAAAAACGTGTTCTGCTCATGGAGCTGTCAATAACCTCCCAGGACAAGGTGGGAAGAGGAAAATTAATCTAAGAAGTCTTTGAAGGTTAGTTCAAATTTTTGGAAGAACACCATGTACAACATCCAAAGAGCTTAAGGTTGACCTGGAGCAATCTGGAGTGGTGGTTTCAACCCGCACTATATGCCGTATACTAAACAAAGAAAGATTTCATGGGCAAAGGCCAAGGAGGACCCCATTGCTCAAAGACAGACATAAAAAGGCACACCTGATCTTTGCCCAAACCCACCTTGAGAAACCAAAGTCCTTCTGGGAAAATGTTCTGTGGACAGATGAAATTAAACTTTCCAATGGCAATGCAGCCCAGTGATACATTTACAGGTGAAGAAATGAAGCTTATAAGGAATGAAACACCCTTCCTACAGTTAAATATGGTGGAGGTTCCATAATTTTGTGGTGCTGTTTTGCTGCCTCAGGAACCGGAGGCCTGCAACATATTAAAGGAATCATGAAGTCAGAGGACTTCCAAGGTATTTTGAAGCAAATGTGCTACCTAGTGTCAGAAAGCTAGGTCTGAATCGAAGGTCATGGGTCTTCCAGCATTATAATGACCCAAAACATACATCCAAAAGTACAAAAGACTGATCAAAAAAGACCAAATGGACTGTTTTAAACTGGTCAGCAATGAGTCCTGATCTCAATCCAATTGAAAATCTTTGAAAAGAGCTGAAATTAGTAAAAGGAATCCTGGAAGCATTCATGAGCTGGAACAAATTGCAGTTGAAGAGTGTGAGAAACTACCAACAGACAGATGCTAGAAACATTTATGAAACTTATACAGAAACCTATTATTATGTCATCATAATGTTTTAATAGTATGTTCAAAAGTATACAGCAACAAAAAAAAGATGCCAGTGCAACTTAGATGTTGTAATTTCTGAGAAAAAAAAATATGACCTGGACAGGATTAATGGCACCCTTCACTAAAATTTGGTTGCACAACCCTTGGAAGTGATGACAGCCTCAAAAGGAAAAGCGGGAAAGAGGGAAGATGCTGGATACAGGGGGAGAGTTAAGAAAAGACTGGGCAATAAGAGACTTGGGAATGGTTGGGATGGATGAAGGAAAGTGTTGGATATGTGTGGGTAAGTGCAATAGACAGGGGGAGACTGACACCTAAAGGGTAAATGAATAAGGATAAAAACAGAAAAGAAAGATTAGTGTTACAGATTGATGTAGGTGATAACAGTGAAGACAAGAGAAAGAAGAAATGGCAAATAGACATGTGACCCTGGAAAAAAAGAGCTAAGAAAAGACAAAGAAAAGCAGAAACCAGGGCCAAACGATTATAAAAATAAAATGGCCAGAAAAAAAGATAGAAAAAAAGGATTTGATTTTCTATTTAGTGATTGGAATATATGAACTTTTGGAATGTATTGTACATCTGTCAGGACTGGATATGGATGGGGACCAACTCAGGGTAAAACTTTGTGGGGGGGGGGACCTCAAAGCCCACTAGGAAGCTTTGCTTTCTTCAGCTTCAGACATACACATGCTGTCCTTGGTCACTTATCCCTCATATTTGTACACACACACACACACACACACATACACATGCACATGCACTGCTCCCAGACACTCAGCCCCTGCACCCTTACACTGCCCTCCAGATGCTCAGTCTCCACACTCAAGGCTGGCATTAGGGGTGGCAAACCAGGCAGTTGCCTTGGGGCCCAAAAGGGGCCCCAAGTCTGCTCCAGGAGGCATAGCCTGCAGATGGGTTTTGGGCAGCCTCATCAGTTTCTGCCTGGGTCCCCTGCATGTCTAACACCAACCCTGCTCACATTGCAAATATTCAAGAAGCTGTGTCATAACTTTGAAGCCCGTATGTGTCAGACATGTTCAATACATTGAATATTTGAAAAAGTATAGATTTACATATTTATATGTTTATATTTCTGTTATTTGATTAGTATTTATTTGATTAGTATTCGGGGTCACATGCATTTTTCTTTGCTAAATGGGGTCACACAGGACTGGGATAGAGGATTCCAAAATTTTCTGAGATCACATTGGGATCTTTATGAAAGCACTAATGCAAAGCATAATACTAACCCAAAGTTGTTTTGGGATGCTGCAAAAGTATTCATGTTGGGAATGATTATAGGATACACAATCAGAAACTACAAGGATGTGGCCAATAAGATCTTAGGGTTAGAAAGACAATTATGTCAATGACATAAATAATCGGCAGTGACTCCCACGAGTTTTGTGAAAGTGTTCTTGCCACTCAGGTGGATCTTAATTCCGTACTACACGAGAGAGCAAAAAATGTATCTCTGTACTATAAAAATAAGCTATTTTGTTACATGGATAAGTCAGGGAAATTAATGTCTGCCTTGCTTCTTAGGGATGGGGAGCACCATCAGATCTGGGTCCTTAGGGACAACCAGGGTGCTATTCAGACTGAGCAATGGAAGCTAGGTATGATTTTTTCACTTTTTATCATGACATATACAATTATGAAGGAGGCACAATTTGGAGAGAACTCATACTTATTTGGAGAGATGTGGATTACCCCGAGATATGGACAATCAGCTTGCTGTCTTGAATGCCCTCATTTCAGACGCAGAAGGTTCAACAATTGATTAATAAAGGTCAGAATTACAGGAATCTAGGACCCAATGGATTTAGCTATGAGTATTATAAGATTCTTCATGATGAGGTGAATGTAACATTTTGTGAGTTTTATGCTCACTTAATTGAATTGGGGTCCTTCCCAACTGGTACAAATGAGGCTTTGGTAATCGTGTAGTTGAAGCTGGGTAAGGATCCCTTGAAACCGTAATCATATAGACCTATTTCTTTCTTGAATATGAACCAAAAAATCTTAGCAAAGATCTTAGCTGATCAGTTGGCAGAGATTCTGCCACACTTAATTCATCCAGTGCAAGAAGGATTTGTAAAGGGCCAGCATGTAGTAGTAAATGCGCATAGAATTTGGGCATTTAAAGTGGGATTCCTTCACTGCATGTTAGCGTTGATGCCAAAAAGGCTTTAGATAGGGTGGAGTGGCCTTGATCTTGCAAAATTTTGGCCTAACAGGGTATTTCCACCAATCAATACAGCTTCCTTATGAATCACCAAGGAGGTATGTGATTTTTAATTGTACTTGCAATGACTCATTTGAACTTCAGAGGAGCACTAGGCAGGGCTGTCCCCTATCATCACTGTTGCTTCTCCTTACCCTGGAATCATTGTTATCACATTAGAGAAAATGATAGACTTAGAGGGGTCAAGATAGGTCCAGAGGAATTCAAAGTGCCAGCTTTTGCAGATGATATTTTGGTGCATATAGCGGATCCAGATAATTCTTTACCACATTTGTTGAAAGAATTTGAGGAGTTTGCATTGTTCTCTGGTGGGAAGCTTGATATTGAAGTCAGAAGCTTTCCCCACACAATCCATGATACGAGACCATTGAAAAGACAACTTCCTATTTAAGTGGACTCGGGGTTCATTCCATTATCTCAGTATCCTGATGACCCAGTAAGTCCCTCCGTAACTGCAAATTACAGAGGTATAGTGGCATTGGTGTCAAGATTTACCCTTATCCTTGGTGGGTCATATAGATCTCTATAAGATGGTGCTTTTTCCTAGAGGGCTTTATGTTTTAAAAATATTGCCTTTACAAATACTCAAGCAAGAACTCAAGCTGTTGGATCGGATGATAAATAGATTTTTGTAGCAAGGGAAGAGGACTCACATTCCTTTACTAGTGTTATCGTTCTCCTGGACTACGGAAGGGATGTGACTGCCCGATTTGGGGAGTTAAATGTAATCCAATGTGTTTCTTGAACCACTTAAAAGAATGGATGCTTGACACGGATGATTACATGCCACTGCAATATAAGAAAGCCATGGTTCCCTCTCTCTTTAAAAAGTATATTAAATGTTAAGCCATCATAACTGCCCCCAATAGGAAAAAGCCTAGATTTTATTTAGACAATTTGCATGTTCTTGAACAGATATGTCCTAGGCTGTAACATTCAATGAGTCAATCTTCTTATTTCCCTCTAGAGAAAATAAAGATGTCCATCGGGGCATGCATTCTCAGGCCTTTCAAGGCTAGGAAACCAAGGGTCTTTAACCATGAACTTTAAATATGTTTGGCCCCCCATATGATTATAAATATCCTAAATTAGAGCAGAAGAAATTGACTTAGAAAATAAAATAAAGTAACCTCAAAGAGAACCTGACTTAAAGTATTGTTCTCAAGGATTGTAGCAACAGAAACAGAAAAATGATGACAGAAAAAGACCACATGGCCTATCTAGTCTGTCCTTCCATATCAACAACTACAACAGTCCCCTTTTTTTCCTTTAGAGATCCTCTGTGTTTGTTCCATGCTTTTTTGAATTCATATACTGTCCTCATCTCTACCGCCTCCACTGGTAGACTATTCCATGGATCCACCACTCTTTCCGTAAAAAGATATTTCTGTATATCACTCCTGAATCTATCCCCTTTCACCCTCACCTCATGTCCCCTCGTAGCAGAACTTGCTTTCAATCGAAAGAAGCTCTTCCCCTGTGCATTTATGCCATGGAGGTATTTAAACATCTCAATCATATCACCTCTATCCTGCCTTTCCTCTAAGGTGAACATATTAAGATCCTTAAGTCTGTCCTCATATGCTTTATAATGAAGACCACTAACCATTTTAGTAGCCACCCTCTGTACTGACTCCATCCTGTTTATATCCTTTTGAAGGTGCGGTCTCCAGAATTTCACACAATACTCCAAATGAGGTCGCACCAAAGGCTTATATAGAGGCACTATCACCTCCTTTCTTCTGCTGGCCATTCCTCTCCCTATGCACCCAGGCATCCTTCTAGCTTTTGCCAAATGAGGTTGCACCAAAGACTTATTCAAAGGCACTATCACTTCCTTTTTTCTGCTAGCCATTCCTCTCACTATGCACCCAAGCATCCTTCTAGCTTTTGCTGTCGCCTTTTCTACCTGTTTAGCTACTTTAAGATCATCAGACACAACCACAACTAGGTCCCGCTCTTCTTTAGTGGACAAAAGTACTTCACCCCCTATACTATATTGCTCCCTTGAATTGCTGCAGCCCAAATGCATGACCTTGCATTTTTTAACATTAAATCCCAGCTGCCAAATTCTAGACCATTCTTCAAGCTTAGCTAGATCCCTCCTCATGTTATCTACACCTTCCTGGGTGTCTACTCTATTGCAGATTTTGGTATCATCCGCAAAGAGGCAAACCTTACCCGACATCCCTTGCGCTATATCACTAACAAAGATGTTAAAAAGAATCGGACCAAGGATAGATCCCTGGGGCACACCACTGATAACTTCCTTCTCCTCAGAGTGAGCTCCATTTATCTGTACTCTTTGTCGCCTCTCACTCAACCAATTTCTTGTTTTTCCCATTTAACTTTTTATTAAGTATTTCAGTAAATAGTACCAACATCTGCATAACACCACCTTGACCACTTTCCACATTAAACTTTCAAGCAAACTTAGGGTTATCCCCTATTAATTTTTACACCATATAGTATAGTCTAGTTTACTGCTTCCCCCTCCCCCTCCTCCTTCCCCCTTCCCCTCCCTACCCTCTCAATTTCCCCTTCAATTACTCATGCTTTTTATATCACATCAAATCTCTCTTATTTATTACAACTATATACATTCTTTCACCATTTAACATCTTAGCCTTGCTCCGTATTGATATTTATATTTGCCCTAAGCCACCGCTCTTTTACTCTCTCCCTACCTTCTCACCTCTTTTCCAAGCTTCCATCCATTTCCAACCTCTCTTCCATTGTTCTGCATTCTTCTCTCCTCTCCCATGTCTCAGCCCCGTTAGTCTATGCATCAAACACATTTCCGCTACTCGTCTAACGAAGCCTTCACTTTGGGGATTACCTGATCCTATCCAGTATTTTGCTATCTCACTTCTTACTGCCACTATAAAATGATGCAGTACCCCCCTGTCCCTCTCCGAGATATCCTCCTCCAATTGGTGCAGTAGGCATACCTCTGGCCTTCTTTGCAATCTATGTCCTGTCATTTCGTATATGATATCCAAAACGGTTTCCCAATATGTTTGAATCTGCCCACACTTCCACCACATGTGCAACATATCACCTCTCTCTAAGCATCCCCTCCAGCACTGATCTGATTGTGTCAGTCCCACCCACTTTTTACGTGTCGGTGTCCAATACCACCGATATAACACTTTATAAGCATTTTCTTTTATTTGAGTGGCTATAGATATGCTTGCCACTGTCTGTATTACCTTATCCCACACCTCTTCATTCCATTGCACTTCTAATTCATTCTCCCATTTTTGCATAAAATCTGGCTTACCCTCTCCTCCCTCTATTAACCCTTTAGAAATCTTGGACAAAGCTCCTTTTTTACCTAAATGTTCTGAGCATAGGGCCTCAAACCACCCCCAATTGCTCCATAAATCTTTCCATACTTTCTGCTGTCTCACAAAATGACTTACCTGGATATAGCTATAGTAATCCTTATTTGATAACCCATACAAATCCTTAATTCCCTCAAACTTTCTAATACCCTCTTTAACCACTATCTGGGAAATATATGTTAGTCCTAACTTTGCCCATCGCCTCAATGTATTCACCCCTGGCCCCTGGCCCTTCTCAAAATATGCCTCTATTGTCATCCCCTGTGTATATCCTTTATCTTGTAGTAAAAATTCCTGTTTTGTTTCCAAACATTCAGGATATGTGCCAAGATGGGATTTGTGGGTGTATTTTCAGGTGTTTTATTTCCCCTCCACACCATCCTTTCCAGTCCCACTCCCCTTACTGAACCTTCTTCCATTTGGACCCAGTGTTTCTCTTTTCCTCTTTGCCATTCGTATAGCGTTTTCAATTGTGCTGCCTCATAATATTTTCGAAAATTGGGAACTCCTAGCCCCCCTTCTCCCTTAGCGCTCTGTAAGATTGAAAAAGCAACCCTGGGACGCCTATTTGGCCATATAAATCTATTAATAATTCTTTGCAGATGCTTTAGTTTTCTATATGGTACCAATATCGGCAACGTTTGAAACAAAAACAAAAATCTAGGCAGGAGCATCATCTTTATAGTTGCGATGCGCCCAAACCAAGATAAGTATCCCTGCCCCGCCTATTCATCAAACTTTCAACTCGCCCAAATAATTTTTGATAATTTAAATCATATAATGATCCATTGCTTATTTGAATTCCTAAATACCGAATAGTCCCCCTGGCCCATCTAAATGGGTATTTCTTTGGTAAGACTCCCTGTGCTTCCTTTTTTACTGACAAATTCAAAATGTCTGATTTTGTCCAGTAAATCCCGACAGCCTTCCATGTTCTTCTAATTCCCACATTATTATTGGTATAGAGAAACTCGGACTAGTCACACTCATATCATCTGCAAACAATGATATTCTCCATTCTTTCTGTCCTACAACTATGCCCTAAAGGTCCGCCCGCTCTCTCACCCTCTCCGCAAATGGTTCCACAGAAAGGGCGAATAACAGAGGCGACAGCGGGCACCCTTGCATCGTCCCTCTCCCCTGTTCAAAAAACACAGAATATGCTCCGTTCACTCAAACGCAAGCTTTCAGGTTGCGGTATAACGCTCGTGCCCAACCCATAAATTCATCCCCCAACCCCATTCTTTCCATTACCTGAAATAGGACAGGTCAAGACACCTGGTCGAAGGCCTTTTCTGCATCTAAAGATATTAGCAGTGCCTCCTCCTTATTTTGTTTAATCGACCAAATAATTTTTAGTATCTTCCGGATATTATCTGCTACCTGCCTACTTGGGATAAATCCCGCTAGATCTTGATGGATCAATTTCCCGATCACCCTATTTAGTCTTATAGCCAGTATTTTGGCCAATAACTTAGCATCTAAATTGAGAAATGAAATTGGCCTATATGATGAACACTCTTGTGAGTCCTTTCCTTCTTTATGTATTACCATTATTCCTGCCCATCCCATGGTGTCCGCTAGCACCCCCCCCCCTCCCTTGGCAAATTAAACAATCTCACTACTGGTTCAACTAATATCTCTCCAAACCTTTTATAGAACCTTGCTATAAGCCCATCTAGTCCCGGTGCCTTATCTGCTTTTAATTGTTTTATAGCTGCCATTATTTCCTCTTGCATTATGGCTCTGTTTAACACTTTTTGTTCCTCTTCTTTCAGTTTCTTGCTTCATACAACGATTGATAAAATTACTTAAAAGTCTCCCGGATATCCCCATCTTTATGGACAATCTTCCCTCCAGAGTCTCTAATTTTCAATATTTGTGATCTTATGTTTATGTTTATGTTTATTTAACTTGATATACCGCTCTTCATTACACCAGAGCGGTTTACAAAATATTACAGTGGTGGGCACAAGCCCTCATTGCAAGAAAAGAAATACATAACTGGACAGGAAAGAGGAAAGAAAAAGAGAATAAATATTACAGTGGTGGGCACAAGCCCTCATTGCAAGAAAAGAAATACATAACTGGACAGGAAAGAGGAAAGAAAAAGAGAATACATAGAAAGGCCGATAATTTCCACTGTTTCAGTTTCTGCACCATATATCTCCCTGCCTTATTTCCCCCCTCAAAAAATTCTTGCCTCAGTATCTGCATATGATACCTTATATTTTCTGCTTGCATGGCATTCACCTGAGCCCTTACAGCCATCACTTGGCCTCTATATGTTCCTTTTCTATCTTGCGCATTGTCACCAACCCCCTAGGCTCCTAAGATAGAAGGCTGGAGGAATGTAGTGTGGGTCCTCTTATTACAAGCAAGGACTTGGTTATGTCCCCTGGGTTTGGAATGTCCCAATAGCCAGTCAATAAGAAAGTAGTTGCGGACGAGTGACTATGCTTTCAAGAGGTTTTATTCCCCTTCCCGGGAGGATTCTTGTGGCAGGTTACAAAAGGAAATAAACCATCATGCTGGTGTAACACAAAAAGGATCATTAATGATAACAGAAATGCTTTGCTTCAGCTTTAACAAAATAAACAGGGAGGAAAACAGCTTTCTTACTCTTCAGAAAAACTGCGTGGCTGAAATCAGTGCCCCCTGCACAGATTTCACCTGAACAGGGTCTTCAGCAAAAAGATGTAATACCGTCAGAAAAAACTAGCGTACAGTCCATCTTACAGCAATCACTATTATCAGCACCACAATCATATTCCATCTCCTCTGGAACGTCTTCTGTAAAAGCTTGCTCAGGGCTGTAACTTGTATTGGTATTACTGAACTCTCTTTCTTTGTGGCTGAAGCTTCTCTCCCCTCTATCAGCTAGGAAAGGCTGGTTACCAAAGAGGCTGGATTCTGCCCTCACAGGATCTTTCCCTTCAAGACCTCTAGGCAGGAATTCCAGTGCCCCTCTATTCCATTCACTGTGGCCTCTTTCAGCCCGGCCTCGGTTTGTTTGCTTAGGACTGTGTGAAACCGGAACCTGCTATCTATCTCTCTCTCTCTCTTAGTTTGCTACAGGTAATTCTCTTCTGCTCCCAGCCAGGCTTTTTCTTATCATAGCCCTGGTTTAAAGCACTGACCTGTGAGGATTCCTCTGGGGCAAACTCTCCTTCAGAGCAGATAGACTCCACGTCAGAAACACTCAGGTATGGATTTGGGGATCTCTCTCTATCTCTTCCTTTACCTTTTTTTTATTTTTTTATTTAACAGTATTTCTAAACCGCCTTATCTTAATAATCAAGGTGGTATCACAGCAAACAATCAGGTCAAGTGAGTGTGTTATACATGCAGTGGGGGGGAATTGAATGTGTGTTGTGTTGTGTGCTAGATTGGTGTGAGCTATTTACAGAGTGGGCTATATACAGTGGTGCAAAAACAAGTTCCATGCATACATTGGTTAGGCGGGATCATGTGCTGTTGTTCATTCTCTGAAGTTATGTGATGTGTCCATAGTGTTCTATGAACAGTATGGTTTTCAGCTGTTTTCTGAAGTCTTTTAGGTCTGTAGTGGCCCTCAAGTCGTCCGGGAGTTTGTTCCATATTGTTGGAGCGGCCATTGAGAGTGCTCTGTCTGTTGTGTCCTTGCGTGTGTGTTTGTATTCACTTGGGGTGCTGACTCTGTTGTGGGTTTGTTTTCTTCTGGGACGCGTACTGGTGTCTGATTGTATGAGGGTGTGTAGGCTGTTGGCTGATGTATGGTGTTTTATCTTGAATATGTTTATGATAGTTTTATATTTGATGCGTGCTCCGATTGGAAGCCAGTGTAAGTCCTTTAAGGTGGGTGTGTGATGTGCTCCTGTCTTGCAGTTCCTGATATGATTCGTGCAGCAGTGTTTTGTGCTAGTTGTAGAGGTTTGAGGGCTTGTTTCGGTAGGCCAAGGTATATCGGATTGCAGAAGTCCAGTAGTGGGGTTATCAGTGCTTGACAGACGGTACGGAAGTGTTCCGGGGCAAGGAGCGGCTTTAGTCTCCTGATGATTCGCATCTTGTAGTAGGCTTTTTGGATTGTTTTGTCTATGTGTGGATTGAGATTGAGTTTATTGTCCAGAGTAACTCCGAGGTATCTCACTTCTGATCTTATTGGTATAGTGGTGCTTTGTATCTTTAAATTTGGTGGGTGTATGAAGCTTTGGTTCCGAGTGATGATTAGGGCTTCGGTCTTGTTGTAGTTTATTGCTAGGTTGTTGTTTTGACACCAATTCTCCATTTGGGTGAGGCAGTCTGTTATCTTAGAGAAGTCCGGGTTGTTCATTGATATCGGGGTGTATATCATTATGTCGTCTGCAATATTGTGTATTGAATGTTGTTCTTTTTCATGATGTTGCAAATTGGTTGTATGTAGATGTTAAATAGGAGTGCCGAGAGTGCGGATCCTTGAGGTACTCCCTGTCGGACGTTTATGGGTCGAGAGGTGTTGTGTCCCGACTTGACCTGTAGCTGTCTTTCGGTTAGGTACGAGTGGAACCACTTCAATGTGATACCGTGTATACCAGTGTTCTTTAGTCTTTCCAGGAGGGTGTTGTGGTCCACTGTGTCGAAGGCTGAGGAGATGTCGATGAAGATCATTATGATTCCATTCTTGGTGTTGTTGATTATTCTTAGGATGCTGTCGAAGAGGTAGATCAGTAGCGTTTCGACTCCATGGTTGGGACGAAATCCGTGTTGGTTGTCATCGAGTGTTTCCTGTTTGTCGATGTGTTCCTGAAGTTGTAGTTGGACCATTTTTTCGATTATTTTTGCAAGGAAGGGTATGCTGGAGATTGGTCGATATGCTGCTGGATCTTTTTTGCCGAGATTTGTTTTCTTCATGATTGGTCTTACTGAAGCAAGCTTTAGTTGCTTTGGCATGAGTCCTTGAGTGAGTGAGTTGTGTATTATTTTATGTATGGTGGGGATGAAGCAGGATTTGGTGGCTTTGAGCCATGACACTGGGCACGGGTCTGTAGGGGCAGTGCTTGTATTGATTGTAGAGATGATGTGAGATATCTGTTCAGTTGAGGGTGAGTAGAATGTGTCCCATGTTTTGGGGTGTACGTCCGACCTGTTGGTCCCACTGGTTGTTGTTCGCTCTGTGGAGTGAAATTTGTCTTTGATGTGATCGGCGAAATCCTGTGGGTCAACTTGTACTTCGCCTTCTGTTGTTTGTTCTTTTGTGAGGATCTTTACAATTTCGAAGAGCTCTCTGGGTTTGTTGATAGAAGTATTTATCATGTTTGTGTGGAATTCCCACTTTGATTGGTTGATGTGTTCATTGTATTGTTTTTGCTTTGTTAGGTAGAGATGCTGGTCGGCGGTTGCTTTGTTTTTTCTCCATCTCCGTTCAATCTTCCTGAGCTCTCTCTTTTCCTTCCGTATTTTTGCTGAGTACCATGGCTTGTTTTGTCTCTTGTTGTGGTGTTGTTTCTTGAACCCGCCACCAGATGGTTTGGCGGCGTTAGCTAGAATGCTGTTCCAGCTGGAGACTTGTTCCTCTAGGTCGTCTGTGGTAACGTTCAAGTGTTGTATTGTGTCCTGTATGAATTCGTCCCTGTCGAAATGCTTGAATCGTCTTTGTGTGTGTGAGATGTTAGCTCTTTCGTTCGTCTGGTCCTCTTGATATCGTAGCTTGGTCTCGATTTTTTTTTTTAATTCTTTATTTTCATTTTATAACAACAAAGGAAAGGAAGACATACAGCTAAAAGACAGATACATACATAGAATGAGATACATACACCAAAGTAAACCCCTACCACCCCCCTCCCCCCTGCTTCTTCTCTAGAAAACTAATCATTCCCGAAACGGGCGTGTACTGACATTATTGTGTTACAAAACCTAACGGTGATCTGAAACATGATGAGTGTACATTAAACAGACATGTCGGAGCAATGAGCAGATTGTACATAATCATTGAGCATTTGCCATTTAGACAAGCGAGAGTGAGTTTGGGTATGGGGAATAGCTCTCCGAGATATCTGCTCATATTTACTATATAAGCAGACAAGGTTCCACCATTCATTGACAGTAAGTCGAGAGCTATCCTTCCAATTCCTCGTGATTAAACATATAGCTATACCCAGCATGAAATCAAGGAGAAAGCGACCCTTCTTAGGAAGAGAGGGGACCTCCGCCACTGAGCGGAGTCCCACAATCTTCCAAGAAAGAGGCTCGTGGAGGTGTAAGATAAATTGAATACGACCCCAGACCCGCCCCCAGTAAACCTGTAGTTGAGGACATTCATAAATAACATGAGCGAGGGTTCCCACAGCAGTATGGCAAGACCAACACTGGTCCCTAGCAGTTGTGTTCCATTTGGCTATTTTTTCTGGAGTATAAAAGCATCTATGTGCAAAAAAGAAGAGAGTTTGGGTAACTGAGGCAGATCGGGAAACCCGCACTACTTTGCTCCAGAAAACGCTCCATTGCACAGGGGTTAAAGTGGTTTGCAGTTCGCGCTTCCAGGCTTGTTGGGCTCTACAAGTAGCAGTATCTGTACCCTGACATAATAGTTTATAAAAGTTAGAGGCTACCCCATGTGTACTTCTAATAGAGTGAATTAGGTCTAATAGCCCGTCCTCAGTAGGGACAGAGGGCGGCAGGATTCGAGCCCTTTTGAGGCAGTGTTGAAGCTGCATCAATTGAAAGTAATGTTTCGCTGGTAACGCAAATTCCTTTTGTAAATCAGAAAAGGTTTTCCAACGAGCTGCAGAGAAGAGCTGTTGGGGTGTCCAGATCCCCCTAGAGTACCAGGGTTTCCATGCTATCATTCTATTTAGGACTTGAATTCTGGGGTTATTCCACAGCGGGAGTCCGTCCTGAGGACATACGTTTGGGCCCAGTGATAGAATGAGAGTATTAAAGGCCGCAAGAGTATCGACAATCATTGGGGGATGGCGGGTGTCTACTTGATGGGACATACCGGGGAGATGGATCAACGGAATTGGGTTACTAAGCTCCTCTTCTATGTCAAGCATCAATGAAGTATTAGCAGAGGCCTGCGCAACCTGAGCAATGGTAGCAAAAAAGGCAGGGTCATCCACATTAGGAGCATAAAGGCATATACATGTAACTTCAAGGTTACCTATCTTGAGGTGAACTCTGGACCATCTACCTGCTGTATCTGAGCTAGTCGCAATAATAGTAGCATGCAGAGATTTCCTAACCAGTATGGCAACCCCACATTTCTTAGAAACGGCTGGAGAATAGGCGGCCACCATGTAAGGTTTAATATTGAGTTTAAGAGTTTTCTTCGAATTTAAATGCGTTTCTTGGAGGAAAATCAGATCCGCAGCTTCATGACTTAGATAGCTTAGGATTTTCTTCCGTTTTATCGGATTATTGATTCCTTTTACGTTCAATGATAAAATCTTACATGGTGCCATCGATCGGTAATAGACATTTTAGATAAGGGCGCTTGAAAACATACAACATAATCAGAATCTGTACAACAATGATATAATCACCGAGTCTACTGACTAATACACCCCATATTGAAAAGTATGTACCAAAATAACTTAGAGAAGAAGCAAAACCCCCAATGAAAATGGCGACCATATGTCTGCGGGAGGAGGCCCTAGAGAGGAAGATAGAGACATAAAAAAAAGAAAAAAAAAAAAAACACCAGAGTCCATAATTAACACTGTCTCTGATACTCATCGAGGCTACGATGGGTAGATGGAGTCGGGTCACAGATATCATCAAGATAAGGCAACAAACCGCCCTCGGCAGACTTTTGCTGAGCCGCGGCAAATCCAATATGGCAGGCACAGCGGATATGAGAATACTGGCAGGAATATTCTGGAAGTCAACGCATCAAGTCGGCTTCTTTAGCATCCAAAAACTCCGCTAGTAGATCAGGGTCCTCAAATGTTCTTGTCTGATTGTGAAGCGTGACTCGGAGCTTGGCCGGGTACATCAGGCCATAGCGTGCTTGTAGTTGTTGAAGCCTCGGCCGGAATTCCAGAAAGCGCTTTCGGCGGTCGACCGTGGGTTTAGCCAAGTCAGGATAGAAGGAGATCTTATGGCTCTCAAACTCCATATGGCCCTTTGCCCGAGAGGCACTGAGAATTTGCTCCACATGTTGATATCTCAAAAGTCGAAAGATGATAGGCCGCGGGGTCTTCCTGTTGAGCGTTATGTTTGTGGGTACACGGTGAGCGCGATCGATCTCCAATTCTTTGGTAAAGGTGATTTGGAGCAAGGAAGGGAGGATTTTATATAAAAACTCCTTCATGTCTCCCGATTCCGCTCCCTCCGGTATGCCCACGAGTCGTAGGTTGTTGCGGCGCGCTCTATTATTGCCATCTTCCACTTCTTTCTGCAAGGCCCGCACCTGACGTTCAACTTTGTCGAGTTTGGACAGCCGGACCGCGTGGGAGTCTAATACGCTCTCCATTTTGTCCTGACGCGAAGAGAGCCCCTCTAGCCTGCCTTGCAATACACCAAGATCTTCCCGCAGCGCTCGGAGTGCTTCACCGTTTGACTGCACGAGGTCCTTAACCCCTCTAATCTCTGCGAGGATTTCCTGCTGCATTTCGGGGCCCTCGCGCAAAGCCAGCCCCTTCTGCGGGGACGGGGGTTCAGTTTTGGAGCGTTTGCCGTGAGAAGCCGCTGGAGATCCAAATTCCAGGCGCGTAGGTTTGGTCCCCGCCATCTCACCAATGTGCCCCGGCAAGATCAGAGCAGAAATTCAAGTATGTCCGGTGTTAATTCAGGATTCTGAGTAGGCCTCTCGGGAGCCTCAGCGTTATGCGACCATCCCGCTGGACATCGGGCTCCGCCCCCCAGCTTGGTCTCGATTAAGTAATGGTCAGACCATGGCACTGGGGTAATGGTGGGTGGAGAAATTAGGTCTCTTGATGTTAGCTTGGCTGTTAGCTTGATGTTGACCTTGGCTTCTGTGGACGGCTTTCCTGCTGGCTGCAGTGTTTCTGTGTCCTATTTCTCTGCAAGCTGCTTCTGGGCTTCTGTGGTAACTTTCTCCATTCCTTTCTCTTTTGCCTTCCCTTTGGCCTTTCTCCTGGCCCTTCTCGCCTTTTTTCCTCATGCTCCAAGCTGGCCCTATTTTAAGTGCGTCATAGCTCGAGACTTCCATTGGCTCAATTCTTTGCAGCTGTCTCTGTCTTCCTAATGAGCCATTACGTAATGCTTTCTCTAGGTGTTTTCCTGCAGCCTGAGCTTGTGTTTTCATTCGTTGCTCATGGCAACCACTAGCCATGTGCTTTTCAGTGTGCCTTTTAAAACTACCCCGAGCATTTTCCTGCATTTCTTCTGTTCTTATTTGCCTTGCCCCATGACAGCATCTAATTTTTCCAATTTCATTAACCTTTCTCTCAGTTCCCTATCTTTCCCCTCTCTTTCCTTCCTTTTTCGTGCTCCCCATTTAATTAACACACCCCTCACTACCACCTTATAGCCATCCCAAACTCCACCCCATGCCACCTCACCATTATTTTCCATCTAAAATAGTCGCTTGTTTCTCGTTCTATTTCTTCTCAGACCCTCTCATCTTTTAATAGAGATTTGTTTAGCCTCCAGAACTGAATACCTCTCTCCTCCCCCTCCATTGTCATCCTTATCTCTACTAAAGCATGATCATACCATGTTATTGAATCCATCTCCGCCCCCTTAATCCTACCCACCTCCTCCTTAGTTACCCAAATGGCGTCTATCCTAGAGTATGAACCATGTACGTGAGAGAAATATGAGAATTGTCTTTTCTGGGGGTGTTGAAATCTCCATGTGTCTATCAAGCAGTGCTTTGCTACAAAATTATGGTATTTACGCCTATCCACTCTTTTGCCCTCTCTTTTCCCCATGATGGGGTTCCAAGTTAAATTAAAATCACCCCCACATATGAGTTTTCCCTCTCCTAATTTTCCCACCTCTTCATTGAGCTTTGTCCAAAATTCTCCCTGCACCCCTGTAGGCGCGTACACATTCACTATACAATACCACTCATTCCCCATTTTTAAACACATTAAAACATATCTCCCTTCTTTATCTCTGACTACTTTCTGTAATTCCATCTTTAATTTTGAGTCAATTAAGATTGCAGCTCCTCCTTTCTTCTTTTCTACTGTGTTTGATTCATGGACACAAACCCCATAGCCTTTAGGTTTGACCAGGTATTCTGTCGCCTTGGTTAAATGTGTTTCCTGTATGAGCACTAATGATGGCTTTTGGCGTGTTATTTCTTTGTATAATTTCTGCCGTTTAATTGGTGAATTAAGCCCTTTTACATTTAAAGTAACTATTTTTAACTCACCTTGGAGATTTGTTTCCCCCTCCTTCTCTTGCCCGCATCTTCTCCCCCCTCGCCCTCACCTCCCTCCCCATCCCCCACCCTTCCTCCCTGCCCCTTCCCTCCCTCCCCATCCCCTTTCCCCCTCCCTCGTCCCCGTAGTAGGGACACGTCTTCCATAAGTGGTGACTTACAATCGGACCTCTATCTACCCTTGCCCTACTATTACACCTCCCCCCCTCATGCCCCAACCCCACCTTCAATCCCGGCCTGTCTCTCCCCTTGTCTCCACCTCCAGCCTACTCCTCTCCCCCTTCCTCTCTTGACAACTCTATGTGGTCTAACTGCCCCCGTTATCTCCTATCTCCCTGTACCTTACACCCACCTTCCCTACCCATTAATTACTTTACATGCAATACTTATAGCCATTGCTTCCTCTCACTCCCCTTTCACCCCCCGCCCTCCTCCCCTCCCCTTCAGACAGGATCCCTTACAGTTCACTCAACAATGTCCTTCACCCCAGTTCAATTGTTAACTCTTCTTGTGTCAATTTACTTGGTGTCGACGTCCTCAGCCGACATCCTTTGTCGTCGCTTTCGCTCCCTGGCTATCCTTGGTCAGTCTTGCTAGTCTCCACCCGTTGGTTGGAGCTCTTTGCCATCTCTGACTCGCCGCTCTAGATCCAGAAGTGGTAGCGTTTTTTGCTCTTACTTGGCTCTCAGTACCCACTGGTATATTAGTCAGTCCCCAATCTTTAAGCACACCCCAGGCCTCCTCGCTGTTCTTCACCCTTCTTGACTTTCCTTTCACAGTAATTAGAAGGCCGAAGGATAGAGCCATTTATAATGCGCCTCCTCCCTCCTCAAGTAGGCCGTCACTTGCTTCATCTCTCTCCGACGCTGCAATGTGCCCATCGACAGATTCTGAAATAGTTCCACCATATGTCCTTCCCACTTGAAGTGACCAATTTTCCTTGCAGCCTTCAAGAGGCTTTCTTTAGTTTTGAAGGATCTTAAGCATACCACAATGTCTCTCGGTCAATTTTCTCTTATGGGCCCCAGCCCCCTATGTGCCCTCTCAATTTGCAGCAACTCACTCTCCCCATTCTCATCTAGGGCTGCAGCCTGTAACAATGCTCCAAAAACATTTGCAATGACTTCGGCACAATTTTTATAATGGGGGTCCTCTGGGATGCCTCTCACTCTTATTACTTCTCCTAGATTGATCTTCTAGGTCCTCTGCCTTCTCTTTCAATTCTTCTTGACCTTGCTTCATCTCCTCCCATCCTTTTTGTAGCTCTTCCAATGTTTCCCCCTGTTGTTCTAATTGATTTTCAGTTTCCTCTACCCGGGATCCTAAGTCCACTATGTCTTATTTATTTTATTTATTTATTTATATTTCTTATATACCGCACTATTTGCGATCAGCGCGGTTTACATAAAACTAACAGTATCCGACAATAAACAAGAGTCAGGTCATTACAATAAACAGGAGCAATCAACTTGGATAACAGGGGAAACTATCTACATGTGTGAAACATTGAAATAGGTAACTGTATGCATGTGGGATGGAGTTATTGTGAGTTGGTCATACCTGGTGGCTGTGGTTCGGGGGAGTCTATAAGGTATCTAATAAAGAGGAGTTGTTTTAAGGCCTTCCTGAACTGGCTCAAGTTGGGGATAGCTCTGATGTGTGGTGGTAGGGAGTTCCATAGGCTTGGGGCGCTCAGACTGAAGGCTCTATTTGAAGTTGATATGGAGCATCTTGTCATGGCTTTTGGTATTGCTAGCATGTTGGCTGCGGTGGTTCTTCTTATCCTGTTGGGTGTGGGTGGTTGTATGAGGTCATATATATAGATTGCAATGTCTCCTGCAATTCAGTTTTTACTCCGCTAATTTCCACTTTAAGTTCTTCTTTCATCTCATTTAGCCACTTCTTAGTCATGTCTGCTACTCCCGGACCCCAGGGACTCTCCATCTCCTCCACTGACCCGGCCTCTCGCTCCGCCACCGTTATTCCTTCTAGGCTTCTCGTTGGGGGCTTCTCACCATTTAAGTGGGCTATGGTGGCGGAGCTCTGTCTTCATGCCGCCATTCAGTTGGATGACATCACCGGAAGTCCTCAACCAATTTCTAACCCAAGCAGAAACTTTAAGGTCCATCCCTAGGGTGCTCAGTTTGTTTATAAGTCGCCTGTGAGGAATGGTGTCAAAGGCTTTACTGAAATATAAATACACCACATCTAGGGTTCTCCCTCGGTCCAACTATCTGGTCACCAAGTCAAAGAAATCAATCAGATTTGTCTGACAAGACCTGCCTCTGGTGAATCCATGCTGCCTCGGATCCTGTAATTCGCTGGACTCCAGAAACTTCACTATTTTTTCTTTCAGCAACGTTTTGAATAATTTATTCACCACTGAAGTTAAACTAACCGGCCTGTAGTTTTCAACCACATCCTTACTTCCGCTTTTGTGTAAAGGCACCACATGAGCCTCTCTCCAGTCCTTTGGCACCACTCCCGACTCCAATGAGGCATTGAAAAGGGCAGTCAGTGGAGCTGCTAGAACATCTGCAAGTAACCTCGGTATTCTAGGGTGTATCCCATCTGGTCCCATTGCTTTGTCTACTTTAAGTTGAGCTAGTTTCTCATAAGCACAGTCTTCTGAAAATTGTTCAAGATGTTCCTCGCTTCTGTTCCTGTTTGTGGGTATTTTCTGAAGGTCTGTTCCTGGTTCTTCATCTGTGAACACAGAACAGAAATATTTGTTAAGTAATTCTGCTTTATCTTCATCAGCTTCTACATATTCCTCCCCTTCACCCTTGAGTCTGACAATACCACTTTTGCCCTTCCTCTTCTCACTAACATATCTGAAAAATGTCTTATCTCCCCCCCCCCCCATTTTATTGCACTGGCTATTTCCTCCTCTTTTTGAATCTTTGCTTTCCTGACTACTTTGCTAGTTTCTCTAAGTTTTTTCCAAATATAGATGCCTGTCTTCCTCTCTCTGTGATCTCTTGTATTTCATGAAGGCCTCCCTCTTTTTCTTCACCTTTTCAGCTACTACCTTCGAAAGCCATAGCGGTCTCCTTTTCTTTTTACCTTTATTTACCATTTTAACAAAATGGTTGGTTGCCCTTAAAATATCCCTTTCAGTTTTGCCCACTGTTTTTCTACATCCCCCAGCTGTTCCCATCCCGCTAACGACTCCCAGAGGTATTGGCCCATCTTGGCAAAGTTAGTTTTCCTAAAGTCTAAGCACCTCACTTTTGAATGGATTCTAACAGCCCTAGTCCTATTACTGAACCACACCATCTGGTGATCACTGGATGCAAAATGATCTCCCACTATAACATAAAAAACACTTTCACCATTGGTAAGCACCAAGTCCAGTATGGCCTCTTCACGTGTGGGTTCTGTTACTAATTGCCTGAATAGTTCTCCCTGTAGAGAATCCAGGATCTCCTTACTTCTAGATGATACTACAGCAGGAATGTGCCAGTCAACATCTGGCATATTGAAATCCCCTATCAATAGCACTTCCCCTTTCCTAGCAATGCTGCGTATGTCTTCAATTAACTCTCTGTCCACCTCTTCCTCTTGTGAGGGAGGTCTGTATATCACACCAATGCAAACATATTTCTCTTTTCCTCTTTCTAGTTTAACCCACAATGCCTCCTCTCTCCCTTTTAAGCTCTGTAATTCCAAAGCTTTAATATTATTTTTTACATATAGTGCCACTCCTCCTCCCCTTCTTCCTACCCTGTCCTTTCTGAATAAAGTATAGCCTGGTATAGTTACATCCCAGTCGTGGTTTTCTGTGAATCATGTTTCTGTAACTGCCACTAAATCCAAGTAGGCCACTCCCACCAAAGCTTCAACTTATTTATTTTATTTATTTATTTAAGAGCTTTTTTATACCGCGCTCTTTAATATCAGGGCGGTTTACAATTAACAATTCTTGCACGAGACCAGTGAGAACTGTCTAGTGCTTACATGGAACAGGATCAGTAACTTGGAGCTTTAACTGGGTGAACTATTTACACATTCAACCATCAAAGCTGTGGCTGAGTAACTATTTACAAGTTAGATGTTAGGCCCAAACTGAATGGTTAAGACTGGGTCTTCTCGGTTAATACATTAAGCATTATAATCATTCTCAGTTATTACAATAATCAATATAGTCAGTATATCAACACATGTTAAATGTACCTGAAGGACGGTTCTGCAGATCGGTTTGTCTTAGACAGTTTGTGTAGTTTTGGGTCCTATTTGAGTGAATTGGGGTGTGGGATGTGGTTGGGTTACGTTTGGTTGTGAAAAGTGTAGAAGGAATAGGTGATGCTTGAGGGCTTTCCTGAATTGTGTAAGGTCTCTGATTGATCTGATATTTGGTGGGAGGTTATTCCAGCACTTTGGGGCATAGAAAGAGAAGGCTCTATTCCTGGTTGCTTGTGTACATTTTTTTTCCATGCTATGGGCATTTATACACACCGCTTTCCATATGTTACTCCTTTTACCCATATCCATAAAAGTATTTAATGTATCACTTACCTGGGGGCTTTCACTTACCTGGGGGCTTTCACTTACCTGGGGGCTTTCTTCACCCATCCCCAACCAATCTAATTTAAAGCCCTCTTCAGTAGATTAGTCAATCTACTACTGAAGACGTGTCAACCTTTCCTGGATAGATGGAGGCCATCTCTGCTCTGCAACCCTTGGAACAGAATCCCATGGTCCAGGAAAACAAAACACCCTCGATGACACCATCCACGCAGCCATGCATTCATCTCCAGGATGCAAGCCTCTCTATCTTGGCTTTTACCCTCAACAGGGAGGATTGAAGAGAACACCACCTGTGCACCTATCTGCTTCACCCTCTGTCCCAGAGCCATGAAGTCACTTTTGATATGCTCAGAGGGATACCTGGCAGTATCATTTGTTCTGACATGGATTAGCAACATTGGGTAATAGTGGGCTTGATGAGTCTCGGCAAACTCTCCATAACATCTTGGATTTTGGCACCAGGAAGAGAGCATATCTCTCTGGACATCGTCTGGTCGGCAGATGGACACCTCAGTACCCCTCAGAAGAGAGTGACCAACCACCACTACCCTTTGCTTCCTTGTGGTCACTGATTCTGCAACTTTGGGGTACTTGAGTTCTGGTTCTTCCCTTTTCAGTGATGCTTTCATCTCCTCCACTTCCAGGGCTGCATAATGGTTCTTAATTTCAAGGGCTGGAGAAGTTGGATTGGTGATTCGGCAGGCTCTGGTGACTTGTGTCCAACCTTCATCATTCTGTAGGCACCCATCTTCTCCTCTGCTGGAGAGCTTGGTTGCTGCAAGAAGCATCTCATCAATGTACTTCTCAATGTCTTGAATGCTCCTCAGCCTCGCCACCTCCTCTCTGAGTTCCTCCACTTGTTTCCTGAGAGCTTCAGCATGCAGGCACCCTGCACATGGAACTGGTCCTTCATCAGGCATTTGGACCTCTGTCTGGACAGAGGCAGAAGCTGTAACGGGAGCAACAGCTTTAGCGATGCGATTTTTCCCAGCCATTGTTCCATTCGTGGAGCTTAGGTATCTGGTAAAACAAAAGAGAGAGTTCTACCAAAGTACCAGCCAGTTTCCCAGTTGTCCTTTCAGAGAAAAATCATTTAAATCAATTTAATTATATTTAAAATGTGCTGTTACAAGTCCCTGTGTTTTGTTAATTGGGGAGGTGCCCTATAAAGCAAGACTGCTCACTAGGGGTGCGTGGGAGTTGTGGGGCGTAGGGAGGGAACTAACTTCTGATTAGGTGTCAGTAGCTCCCAAGAGCTGAGAAAGTTACCAAAGCAGAGTTTTAAACCTACCCCATTAAAGAAAATATTTATCCTTTTAAACTAAAGCACCAAAAGGAATGTAACTTTGTTTTAAAAATGTAACAAAGCTTTTAAGAGCTCCCAGTCAGAAAGCTAACAATTTAACCCCCCCCCCCCCCAACATACAAATTCTTACCTTTGTTTAAAATGTATAGCCCATGTTAGGAATGCCTCCCTATTTGCAATGTCCAAAGTCCATGTATAAGCAATGGCAATTTTCCTTTGCTGAGGAGAGGATATCAAGCACTTAAGAGTGTCAAATACTTTTGCCACAATAAAGTATGAATATCCGGAATCCCAGAGAGGGCTTGAGGGAACCCTGTGTAAGTACTCTACCTCCAATGGTCTACAGCAGGCATGTCCAACTTCGAACAGGTCGTGATCTACTTTTTCCGGCCAAAAGTGCCGGTGTTCTACCACCATGAAAATTAAGTTTCAAATTAGTTTCAAATTAAATTTTAACCCAATAAAGTTGGAGGATTCCCCTCCCCACACACACATTTTTAATGAACCTTCTGTCATTTACTTGGATGTGATCAGCAATTAAGCAAAAACAAAACAGAGAGACGAAGATCAAGTAAGAACTGTGAGGGGAAATGGAAAGTACATTTTTTCTTAAAGTTTTATTGAGTAATAACTTTCTTTAACTGTCTTTAATTACTTTCTTTAACTTTTATTGAGTAATTTGTGTTAAATTTAGATTGAGTGTTGATCCAGGCTGATCTTGCACAATCTTTAATATTTCGCTCTTGCTCATTAGTGAGACATCTGAGCCTGCATTTTATCCACCAGCTTTTTGAAGTTGGGTGAATATTGCGTGAGGGCCAGTCTCAGGGAATCCTGGAGATGTTCATCTGTCATATTGGAATGTTGTGTACTCTTTGTTATTTTCAGATGGGAAAATGCAGATTCACAAAAATAAGTTGAACTGAAACAGGAGTGTACAGCTTCACTGCATCTTCTCAAGTTGGAAAATTTGTCTCTAGGCACTAGCTTCCAAAACGATTCTTGCTCAGCACCAGTCTTGAGAAAAATGTCATTTTTAAGGGTTAATATTTCGTTTTCAAGAGATGGCTTGTTCAAAAGTAATTTTTACTGATAGTAGCTGCAGTTTCTTTAATGTCCACATCTACTTTGAATGGGTATGACAAGTACTCCACAACTGTTCCAATTTTTTGGAAGTCACAGAATCTATTTTCAAATTCCTGGATAACAGAACAAATTTCTGTCACATACTTCTCGTTCTGAAAAACAAAATTTGGATATTGTCCCAGATGGTCCTGCGTATTAGGAAAATGATCAAAATAGTTGTTTGCAAGGTCAGTCATCA
This sequence comes from Ichthyophis bannanicus, assembly GCA_033557465.1. NCBI lineage: Eukaryota > Metazoa > Chordata > Amphibia > Gymnophiona > Ichthyophiidae > Ichthyophis > Ichthyophis bannanicus. The sequence continues at coordinate 629,924,432 of CM066034.1, read as the reverse complement.
TTAGCTCAGATTTGCTCTTGTAGGATGAAACTGTACTTAGCATCTTGCCAATGCATTTGTTTTTACCTTGTAGTTCAAGGTTCATATGACTTAGTTTGTCTGTAAAGTCAGCGAGAAATGCAGATCACATAACCACTCCTCATCTTCCAACTCTGCATGATCATCTCCCCTCTCCTTCAAAAAACTTCTTATTTCATTCAGCAAATCATGAAATCTTTGCAGAAATTTGTGCCTACTTAGCCACCTTACATCTGTGTGCAAAATGATTTCCGCTGCCCCTTCATCAAGAGTAAGATTGAAAAACCGTCTTTGAAGTGATCTTCCACAAACTGAATTTACAATTTTGAAAGTGATGCCCATGGCAGTCTTTGTATTGAGTCTCTTGCTTGCCAAAACTTGCTGGTGAATGATGCAGTGGTAAGAAAGGAAATCTGGGAAGTTGTCATGCTGTCTTCAGAGGGCTATGAAACCATTAACCTCACCTGTCATTGCTCTTGCTCTATCAGTAGTGATGGAAACAAGTCTATGCAAAGGAAGATTACACTTTGTCACAAAAGAATGGAAAGAACTGAATATTTCATGACTGGTAGTTCTCCCTTTTAAAGAAATCATTCCAAGTAGTTCTTCTTTAACACTGAAGTCTTCAAAAACCATCCGGATAAAGACTAGTAACTGGGCTATGTCTCTTATGTCTGTAGATTCATCCAATTGGAGCGAGAAAGCAACACAATTTGAAACATCCTCCAACAATTGTTCAGTTGTGTCTCCACACATCTTTTCTATTCGCCGCACGACGGTGTTTCTTGACAATTGTATATCTTGAATAGCAGCTATGATCTCTTTCTTATTTTTAAATCCTTCAAAAAGATTGTCAGCTGCTTCAAGAAAACAATCTTTTACAAATTCACCTTCAGTGGAAGGTTTGCATTTCTTTGCGATCAGGTTGCTGACTTTGAAGGATGTTATGGTTGCATTGACCGAATGTGACCTTGGCTTCGCCATCAACTGTTACTGAGTAGCCAATTTTGATTTAAGTTCTTTGATCTTCAGTTTACGAATTTCACTTTTGGGTGGAAAATCAGCATCATACTTATTGCTATGCAAAGCCTTATAATGAAGTTCCAGATTACCCTTTTTGGGCAAGGATACTGGGGCATTACAAATTAGACAACAGCACTTGTCTTTCACCATGATGAAGAAGTAGTCCATTTCCCATTCATCATGAAAGTGGTAGGTTTTGCTCTTCTTTGGAACACTCATCTTCGTTATACTGGGGTGGCTGTCACTGTCCCAAAGTATTAAAGATCAACAGGAACTGAAGACCTCTGGATTATGTGCAATACAAGGACTGGGGATGCCAAAACCACACATGCAGTTCTAAAAGTAAAAATAAGAATTCATCATGCTGGCACCAATAATCAAATACCACCAAACAATCATCAAAAAAACTCAAACACCTGTCCAGCAAACCAGATAAAATCAAATACCGCCAAACAAGATCAAATACCACCACACGCGATTTAATACATTCTGCACATGAAAACGAACTATAAAGTGACCAACGACTAGCACACGGCACAACTAATGCGGTAAGTGTATTCAGGTAAAGCCTGGGTGAATGGATATCGCCTGGTATATAACACACTTCTAAGAGGTGTTGGGACGGGGCAGGAATGGGTGATTCTGAGAGGCAGGAGACCAGGTATGACGCCTGGCCTGTCGCATCTCCTCGCAGGGCGTGGGCGGCGGCCCCCTGGGGTGCCCACAAACTATTGGCACGAAAACAACAAGCACCCCCAATACACCCACAGGCGAGATTCCCGCAGGCAGGGAAAAAAGACAAGCAAAGGATCAGCAGCGGTGGCAAGCCCTCAGCAGGTGACCTGCCGACACGAGCTCTCTCCTAGCGATGGGGCAAACTGCTGGAGAGATGGAGCCCAAGTGGGGCTGGAGATCTGCCTCTGACCCCTCCGCAATCTACAGGTAGATCCCCACAGGTAGATCGGGATCTACCTGTTGGACATGCCTGGTCTACAGTATCAGTGCTAATGTTCAACAATTGCAGTAGTGTCTTTTCCAAACGTTCCACGGTAGAGATTCCTTCTCTATCTCCTGGCAACCTCAAATTTCAATGCTGCTCCTTTGGTTCCTATCTACCACATCCTCCACATTCTTCCTGAGATTCTCCATTTCACACATCTTCTCAAAGAGACTGCCATGTCACTCACCACGTGATACTGTCAATTTTCTCCTGAAACGCCATCTTTGGAGACCAGGTTTTCCATTTTGGGTTTGATCTGTTTAAAGTTGCTGTGGTGCTGCATTTTCATTTGTCTCATTCTGTGCAGCTCTGCTACTATTTTGTACCATACTGTAGAATCAGGACTATCTGAATATTCTTGCAGGCAACTATAAGAACATAAGGTATGCCACACTGGGTCAGACCAAGGTCCATCAAGCCCAGTATCCTGTTTCCAAAAGTGGCCAATCTAGGTCATACATACCTAGCAGTATCCCCAAGAGACACAGGTTCTACAATGCTTGTATTGGGTCAAGCATTGATATCTTGGGTCCCTTTTTAATAATGGTTTATGGACCTTTCCTCCAGGAACTTGTCCAAACCTTTTTAAACCCAGCTACACTAACAGCTCTTACTACATCCTCCGGTAACAAATTCCAGAGTTTGATTACACGTTGAGTGAAAAAATATTTTCTCTTATTTGTCTTAAATAGTTTACCCTGTAGCTTCATTACATGTCCCCTAGTCTTTCTATATTCTGATAGCATAAACAATCGATCTACGTTTACCCGTTCCACTCCATTCATTAATTTATAGACCTCAATCATATCTCCCCTCAGCCGTCTCTTTTGCAGGTTGAAGAGCCCTAACCTTTTTAGCCTCTCTTCATAGGAGTAGCCTTACATCCCTTTTACCATTTTGGTGGCTCTTCTCTGTACCTTTTCTAATAACGCTATATCCTTTTTAAGATACGGCGACCAGAATTGCACACAATATTCAAGGTGTGGTCGTACCATGGAACGATACAGAGGCATTATAATATCCTTTGTTTTATTTTCCATTCCTTTCCTTTTGACACTTAGCATTCTATTTGCTTTCCTGTCCGCCGCTGCACACTGGGCGGAGGGTTTTAACATGTTATCCACGATGACTCCTAAATCTTTTTCCTGGGTGGTGGTTCCCAATGTGGAACCTTGCATTGTGTAACCATAGTGTGGGTTGTTCTTTCCCAGGTGCATAACTTTGCACTTGTCCACATTAAATTTCATCTGCCATTTGGATGCCCAGTCTTCCAATTTATTCAGATCCTCCTGCAGTTTTCCACCGTCTCTTGGGTTTTAACAACTTTAAACAGTTTTGTGTTGTCTGAAAATTTGATAACCTCACTTGCTATTCCCTTTTCCAGGTCATTTATGAATATGTCAAAAAGTAGCGGACCCAGTACAGATCCCTGTACTCCACTATTCACCTTTTCCCATTTGGAAACACTCGTTTGGTACTGGGGGCTCATGTTTTGCTCTCTCTCGGTCTTAAGAGATAATAAAAGCCACTTCTGCATTTGAATTTTTGCTCAAAGCATCAACTCATGTGACTGAAAATATCTGCCTATCATTTGAAGCTTTTGTTGGATGACTGATTGCAGCACATACTGTAACTACTGTAGGCGCTACAGGAGCTCTGCTGCAATGCCTCCTTCTTTGGTACAGCTCCATAGCGCCCCCCTGCCCCCACCCCAAGATGGATACAAATATACAGTAATAACAATAATAACACCAGACAACAAATTTGTTCAAAGGTTTGGCTTCCTGAAAATTGTTTGGTGATTATGATAGACAGCTCCAAGCTGAACACAAATGTAATTTCAGATTGCCTGTATCATGTAGGAATTTGGAGAAACATGAAACTAAATTTTGACTAAATTTTGCATGTTTAATCGCACAGTGATGCTGACTTATTGCACTAGTTCACCTGAGCTAAAAATGTTTTGCTTCTGATTTTCATTTGTACTCGGCATCTGTTGCTTCTCGTCTCAGTGTCCAACAATGGTGACTGGCATTGGTGGGTTTCAGTTGCCCTGATACCGCTTTTCCATCATTGCAATGTCCCGGTGAAACCTTTCAACATGTTTGTCGCTGACTGTACCAAGATTAGCAGTGAAGAAGTCCAAGTGTGAATGCAGAAAATGAATCTTCAGTGATATGTTGCACTACATGGTTTTGTATGCTTGACGCATGTTGTCAACCAGCTGGATGTATTTTGGTGCCATGTAATTGCCAAGAAAATTCTTAGCAACATCCCTGAATGCTTTCCATGCAATTTTCTCAGGCCCCACTAGCAGATCTTTGAACCACTTGTCATTGATGACGTGTCTAACTTGTGGACCCACAAAAATGCCTACCTTAATCTTGGCATCAGTTATTCTTGAAAACATCTCTCAAATATTGAAATCCCTCACCTTCCTTGTTCATTGCTTTCACAAAATTTTTCATCAGTCTGAATTTTATAGGAAGAAGAGGCAAAAATATCTTACTTATTTTGACAAGTGGTTCATATGCCACATTTTGCTGTCCTGGAACCAAATGCTTATGGAGTGGCCAGTTCTTTATATTATAACGAGACTCTCTAGCACAGGAGTCCTATTTGCAAATGATACAACAGTACTTGGTATACCCGAGCTGCATGCCTAGTTGCAGTGCCACTACTATTAGATAACCACATATGTTCCAGTTGTAGTTGTTGTATTGTATGTGTTTCAACAACAGTTCCATGTTTTCATAGGTTTCTTTCATGTGTGCTGCATGAGCAGTAGATATTGAAGGGTGGACATTGCCATTGGGTAGCAAGACAGCTCTAAGGCTTAACAGTGATGAATCGATAAAAAGGCGCCATTGTTGTGGATCATGCTCACAACATTCCATCAATCTCAGTGCAGAAACAGAAGTTGTAAACCTGCACAAAGAAATTTTTCATATCTTCTTGGCGGTTTTCTTATTTTTAGTAGAGAAGCCAGATACCTTGATCACATGATCCTTCTATACTCGCCATATCATCGGGACTGCAAATGGCATTGACTTCCGAGTACCTCTGTACCAAGCTCTGAAATGGACACACAGCAAATGTGAGAAGCCCGGGTTTTATTTATTTAGTATACCGCTACTTCCAGCGATCAGCAGTGGTTTGATTACAGATTGGAAATTGTCAAATCATGACAGGAAATTTTTGAGTTATAAACACATTGATTAGACAGGAAAGCACAGCACACAGAGAACTATTTTACAGGGAACATGGGCTATGGAGGGTTAAGTGGCTCGCCCAAGACCACAAGGAGCACCTGTGGGACTAGAAACCCCAGTCCTTCCGGCCCAAGGTTGCTGTCCTCCAGTGGGATTTGAACCCCCGACCTTCCAGCCCAAAGTACCTTGCCCCAACCACTAGGCCACTCCTCCACTCCAGTTTTGTCTTGATCGCCAACTTTACAACTGAAGTAGAGCTCATGCTTTCTTAATAAATGCAGTCATGCTGCGTCATTGAGGCGTAAGCGTATACTCTCCACAAATGTAACAGTATACACGGCAGCTCTTGCAACATTGATGAGATATTTCTGCCATAACGAATCATCATTTAGACAAGAAACTTACATATAAATGCTATTGTTAAGTACACAAACTGATATCAATGTCATGCATACCATCTGTGTATGAAAGCTGCTTTTATAGCCTGTACTGTCAGCATCTATCCTGACTAAGCATGCCCATGCATTCCTGAGCAGTAGAATTTCCACTGTAGGTTGTGAGTCTGCATTGAGTGCATGCCCAAGCATGCCTAGGCTAAACAAAACAGTTTACTTTCTAGGCAACATATCAGTAGACTTAAAATATGCAAGGAAATCACCAAAGTAGGTGATTGCAAAATAATGGTGCATGATAGCAAAATTTCAAGGTGATTTTTGTGATCAGCAACCCAAAATCCATAAGATACACCCAAAGGTGTTCAGGAAGCAAAATCCTTTTTTCCAGATTATTGATAAAACAAACGTAAATAATAAATATTTATTGCAATGCATAAACATAAAGGCACATGTGGCGCTGCTATAGCCCAGGGGGGGACCGGCAGCCGAACCTGCAGCTGTCCATGGCCATATGGAGGGCCATCCAACTCCACCTACACTGGTAAGAAGACCTGAATGGGCTGGGGTGGGGCTGAGCCCATGCTAGGCCTCACAGACCCTGAAAGGCACAGCTATGTGTCTACACAGGGGGACAGGGCCATGGGGCCAAGCCACATGCTGATGGCAGAACCAATGGTTGCAGGACAGGTGACAGTGGGGGGATGGGCCATGCATAGTACAGTTGCCATCCCTGGCTGCCCGCAGCAGTAGGCATATCAAGACACAGCAGGCAATGAGGCCGCTGCACCTCCTGGTGTGGAATGACAGCAATATCACAAGAGGCGCACAGCAATGGCATGGCCAATATGGATGCCCTGGACAACATGGCCCACCCCATAGCCCCTGCAACCTTGGCACAGGGTTCGATGGGTTAGTGGCAGCATCCAAATATGTACTGTCTGTCTGTCCCTGTAAGCAGATCAGCTACCAAAGCCCACCACCCCCTGTCTGGCTGTGGCAGGATGTCAAAAATGTGATGCCACCTGACCTGATAGGTGTGTAATGGTGGGCATGTTCAAACTGTGACACCCTGTCCTGTATGGAACCTAATGAACCATGCACTGATGTGGCTCCTGAAGCAGTTGATGCCCCCTGCCATGGCACCTGCCCACAGATAAGGTCAGTCATGGCTCACAACCATGTTCCATGGTGCCATGCAAGACCGGGTGCAACAGATGGGAGCCACTGCAGAGGGGGACCAGAGGGGTGATACAGGTGTGCCAGTGGCACTGTTGGTGGTAGCACAAGGCACATGTCAAAGGTCCAGGGGAGTGGTGATTAGGAATTCGGAGCCAGATGCCAAAAGTGTACCATCACATGCACCCCATACCTGCTACTCTTGTGTATGCCCCTGCCCCCAGGATGGGCAGGCTACTGGGCCGAGACAGGATACAGGTATGTGCAATAGGTGACGTGGCTGCACACAACTGAGCCCATGAGTGATCCCTCCCCTTTCTCCCACTAGGAATATGGTGTGTGACACACCCTGGCGGCCCTAAAATGCCACTACCGCACACTGCACCGGAAGTGACTGAATCAGCTGCAGCACACTAGAGAGCAACTGGTGGCAGAGGAAGGTCATTAGGGTACACTGTGGAGGCCAGCAGATGCAGGGGGTGGCAGCCATGACTGTCAGGCAAGTGCAGGCAGACCGTCTAGTGGTGGATTCCCCCATATGCAATGATGTGAACGTGCTAGAGTGGCTGGGCCTTCCTCCAGTGCCACTACACCATGTGTACACCAGCTGGCACTCAATACATACAGGCGTGCAAACACATGGCCAGGGCACGGCATGGAAGGGTGGTAGAGGGGAAGACACAAAGTGAGCACCAAACTCGCAAGGAGACCAAACAAACCAAAGGGCGAGCAGGATAAGGGTCACTAGCACTTTATTAATGAAACACCCCAACGCGTTTCGGCTGGTGCCTTCATCAGGGGGTAGAAAGGACTGCAAATAAATTAAAAAACATATAGTCATACATCAATAAAAAACACAAAGAAAATGTCTAAGGTACACTGAAAATATAAAAATATAAATAGTGAAAATCCATTGTGTGACCACAAGGAAAAAATATATGGAAAAAATATATATACTTACTTATTAAACTTCTAGTCATACATAAAAAAGCGCATAAGCAGTATGTGACCAATAGTGCAAAGAAATAGCTGAAAAAGACACAATGAATACGTTAAATAGCAGATAACTTTTAAATCCACAATGAAGAACAAAGGAAATGGGAGACCCAGACCAAAAACATGTATAGCATTATGAATAATGCACCAATACCATAAAAATAATAATACTAAGTAATCATAAAATATCTAATAAACAGGAATAAAAATATGTGAAATAAATAGTAAAAATTATAATGAATAAATAATTAAAATACATCAATATAAGAGCACACAAAAATAATGTGTATATGTATATATGTTGACAATTAAAACAATGTAAATACATAATAATAAATATTAAAGATAGTAATGGTCAAATAATTAAAATACATAAAAATAAGAGCACACAAAAAAAATATATATATATAAAAAAATTATATATATATAAATATGTATATGTGTAAACAGTTAAAACAATTTGAATCCACAATTGTAAGAACACATAAACATTGTATATATATATATGCATTGTTGGTTAAAACATTGAATAAATAAAAAATAAAAATACGCTAAAACAAGTGTGAGTTTGTTTATAATCACACTTGTTTTAGCGTATTTTTATTTTTTATATATATATTTTTTTTGTGTGCTCTTATTTTTATGTATTTTAATTATTTGACCATTACTATCTTTAATATTTATTATTATGTATTTACATTGTTTTATTGTCAACATATTTATTTATTTTTATTTATTTAGTATACATTTGTATACCGCTACTTCCAGCGATCAGCAGCGGTTTGATTACAGATTGGAAATTGTCAAATCATGACAGGAAATTTTTGAGGTATAAACACATTGATTAGACAGGAAAGCACAGCACACAGAGAACTATTTTACAGAGAACATGGGCTATGGAGGGTTAAGTGGCTTGCCCAAGACCACAAGGAGCACCTGTGGGACTAGAAACCCCAGTCCTTCCGGCCCAAGGTTGCTGTCCTCTAGTGGGATTTGAACCCCCGACCTTCCGGCCCAAAGTACCTTGCCCCAACCACTAGGCCACTCCTCCACTCTATATATACATATCCTAGGGTGTTTAGCTGCTATTCAGATTTTCGTACCATTGTCACTCAGGAACCTATGTGGGTATCGGATATGCCTTTGGATGGAGCATGGCGTGGCTGCATGCCATATCCGTGTATGTGTTAAAGGGCCTATGTGAGTAGCCTAACACTGCCATGGTACCTAAGCTATACAATGGCAGACAAAGCACCGAAAGGGCCAAAGCAAACCTGGAAGGCAAACTTCACACCTTCCGACATCTCTATGGCCCTGGGGCTCATCATATGGCAGCATGTTGCCCTCTTCTCAGCTGAGGATACCAGTTCACAGCTGTCAGTATGATGTGACATTGTCAGGAGGGTCAATGCCATCCACCACCGCAACAGGGATGTGGAAGATATTAAGAAGTGGTGGCGTATGGTACAGGAGGCTGTGAAGGAGAAAAGGGCCAGTAACAGCAGACTGCCACCTGCGTGGCAGCACCTACTCACCCTTCTGGAAGAACAGGTTCTGAGGTTTGTGGAGGAGATCTCTGTCTCAGGGGTTCTGGCTTTGAGAGCAGCACCGCAGGCACACAAGAGGGTGAGTAAGGGGTTTCCCATGGCCTGGATGTCGCAATGATGGCCATGTGTGTGTCTCCAACATGGTTCCTCCTACCCAGGACCTTCCTGCCTGTCTGACTGTCAGTCCTTGGGGGATACATGGATTGGGGACAATGCGGACCGTGGACTTCCCTGTCTGTTCCATTGTGGGCTGGGTGACACCTCAGAGGCTGACCTAGAAACCCATGTCACTAACCTCTGTCAGCTTTGCTCTCCAACAGACCTGCCAGGGACCCAAACCTCACAGCCTGTAATAGGTGCATCAGGGGGAGCCTCACCACCCACCGTGGATGATGCCAGTTTAAAGCTGGGATGCAGCACAGCCACGGGCTGATACACCTGCCAGGGCAGAGGTGCATTCTGGTGCAACACCCATTGGAGAAGAGCTGCCTGGTGTGATATCCAAGGCAGAGGATCCACCCAGTGCAGCACCCAGGGCAGTGGTGCAGGTTGATACAGCTACCAGGGCAGTGGAACATGCCAGTGTATCTGCCAGTGCTAGGGAGGTGGATACCAATGATTCCCCACTCACTGAGATACATTTCCCTATCCTGGATGACTCTGTGGACACAGGGGGCACAGATGTGGACCAAGAGCTACTGCAGGGGGGTGCATGTCTAGTGGCCAGAACCAAGGGCATACAGGCTGAGCTGCATGGTATCCAGCAGGACCCGCAAACAACCACACAGGCAAGAGAGGCTGAATTTGAGGTGTGGTAAGATCACCGACTTCGAGTGGAGTGTCATCTGGAGTGACACCTGCATCTGCTGAGGGAGATGTTGGTATATCAGGCAATGATTCCTGGTTCCCTGCACAGCTTGGTGGACCTCCTGCAGGCCAGGGGGTGGGTGCTGGGGCTTCCAGTGCTCCAGCACACCCAACTGGTTGTCCTGAACTATGTGCAGTAGCCTGTATTGCTGAGGAGGGTGATGAGACTGCCAGTATGTCATCGGACATCACTCCACTGTGTCGCCGTGCACGAGTCAGCAAGTACCCATTTCCAACTGCATGCCCAGGGGCAGGGGACACATGTGGGGGGAGATAAACACTCTGCACATTTATTGTCATTGTGGGCACTTTATTGGTGAATGTGTGTATTCAAACAAGGTGCTGGGGTGGGGCAGTCACCTCAGAAATTGTCCTGTGTCAGCTGCACATGTTGGGCCAGTGCCTGGGCCTGCTACTGGGTCTCAGCCTCTGTGCCATCACCATCAGCTGCCTCTCCTGCCTCCCACTCCTCTGCAGCCACAGGCTCTGGGTCCGGCAATCCCTGCATCCATGCAAGTTTGTGAAATATGCAGAACACTGCAAAAAACTGGCATACATGCTCAGGGCTGTAGAGGTATTCCCAGCCATTCCTGTCGAAGCACCAGAAGCAGCTCTTCAGCACCTCTATTGCTTGCTCCACAACCGCCTGGGTATGCTGATGGATGGCATTGTACCACTCCTCCTGCCGGCTGGTGGGGTAGTGCACTGGGGTCAGCAGCCAGGTCTTCCAGGGGATATCCACGGTCACCTGTTGTGGCAATGTGAGATGAGGACATGAGCATGGGACATGTTTTGGTTATAGTCTATGGGTTGTTACAGACAGCAAACCACACACCGTCTACTAGCAGCGTTGGGTGCAATACATAACATTCAGGGATACAGTGGCAGTAGGAGGACACCAACATATGGCTTGTGTGGCAGTCAGGCATTTGGGCCATTGCAGTGTGGGATGGTGACAAGGCTAGTCTGTTAGAAAGGGGCGGTAGAGGCATGGCACAGAGATGTGGTTGGGGGGTCTGCTGGCTGGGATGGGGCAGACATGGATGTGCCCTACATGGGCTACTGCCATGTGGCTGCACTACATGGTGCCAGCCCACGCTCCTCCACATGCCACATGTTGGTGCGTGCTGTCTACTCTTGGCTATGGGGCCAACAGCAGACAGCATGAACCAACATGTGGCATGTGGAGGAGTTGTCTCCACAATGTGCATCATGGCCTGTTCTGTACATGGATCTGTGGAAAAGCAGTGCATGTGCACACAGTAGTCTTCATGTGTTGCACTACATACATATGACATATATCCTCACCTGTCTGCATAACACATAGCATCATTCTACGGCACCCATTTGTTCTGAGCTTGTCCTGGAGCTCACATATGTACATATTCGCCTAGCAGCCGTGCATCTCCAGGCTAACCCCCAGCTGCTGCCTGTCCCAGGCTGGACTGGGCGAGGACAAATGCATCATGGCAGGACCCCAGGTAACAGGCACATACATCAGTGATGGCATTCACAATGACCTGCATGTTGATTTATGTGTTCTCATGCCTTTTCGAATAAGCCCTCCACTCCAGCCGTTGTGCCTACAGTGTGATGTAGGTGCAGTTGATGATTCCAAAAACCTATGGGAAGTCAGCAACATTGTGGAATGTCTGCATCGTCTCTTGCCACATCTGCTGGCATGGTCCCTTGCCACAGTGGCTGGCAGTAGACTGCGTGATTCCAACAGTCGCCCCTAGCACATGCTGGAAGTTGTCACTGACAAGGTCTGGCTTCTGGAGGTGGAGGGCTTCAGGTCCACGCTGATACACTGTACAACTCAGTTATCATTGCCCCATCCAGTATTCTCTGGTAGACCTCCTCCTCCATCAACTGCAGGTAGCTCACCCTGAGCCAGTGTACATATGGAACATAGTATCTGTGTCTTGAGTGTGGGCTACTGCCTGCTGATGGACATGCACTACTTGATGCATACTCCATTGTGCTCGGGCATGGCGGACGTGTCTCCACCTCTGGAACACCATGTGCATGGCCCACTTGGCTTCTTGACCAGTCCAGCAACTCCTTACTACTGCATGTTTGGGTAGAGGCCTGAACACATATTCCTCGCTATACCTTGCACTGTAATGCCACTCCATGGGTTTGCCACACACCATCAACAGTTATATGCACCGGGAAACCTTGCTTAGGCTTACGCAGTTAGTGATGTCCAATGTCGGCATACACGGCTTTCGAAATCCACTTTACATGGGTTTGAGAATGACCTGCCCCACATTCTGCTCCCGGGCCTCAGTGTTTGGCATTGTGTGGGTAGATGGGCCTCTCTGATTCAAGCCGTCTTGTTGAATATCTGATTTACACGGTTATGGCAGTTTTACACTGGTAAGGCCGTATTTTACGCATATAGCACATGCCTAGGGCTTCGAAAATTGGGTCCAAAATAACCAATTACAGAACAATGGACTTGTTACTATTAAAATACCTCTCTGCGACATACCTAAAATTCCACAGTGTATTTAAAGATGGGATGAAGCCATACACACCAAAATTCCAAAAGTATTGTATTTAGATTCTTTGTCAATGACACATCTCATTCAGTAATCAGTATACACTATTTCAAAAATAAGAGACCTATAGGCATACAAATCAGCAATTTGAATATTTATAAAAAAAGAATGAAGTTTATTAAATTATAAAATTGTTAGGTGAAAATTTTTCAAGCTATACAAATAAGCAAACTAATTGTCTTTTATGATGTGAAAAAAGAGCAAAGAGCTATTTAAATTACAAATTGTTTGATAAAATATATCCATTAATAATGACTCTTATATCAAGTACTTTCAAAAAGTATCAACACCAACATTTGTGTTGCATAATGTTGTAAAGTTGTATAATTGCTTCATTGGATATGCTTAGTAGTAGCTGACATTGCTAGAAAAGATACAAGAAACAGTATTTACCGATACCGAACCACATACTATCACCTAAATAATGTCAGCTCCATTGATAATATGAAGAAAAAAAATCAAGGTATCAGCTTCTTCATTAACAAGACTTTGCTATGTAAACCAGCAACACTGACCCAGTCAGACAGCGTACAGCATTCCAAATAGAAAAACTTAAAATGACAGCACCATCTTTAAAGTGCCACATTTTGTGTCCTTGCATCTTTGATTGAGACAAACACCATGAATGTTATAGCTTCACTTTAAAAGCTATGGCTGTACATCAGTTGAAAACCCATTTGTCGTATAGTTAAAACCATGCATTGTTAATATCTCAAACTAGTACTGGAAATCAATGATTAAAAAAAAAAAGCCTAGACAAAAAAAAGTTGGAAAGTGCACACTTAGGAGCATGTTTGCTAAGCTGCACCTAATGTGCACTTGAGCATACACTAATCAGTCGCTGACAGATGCCTAGCTAGAGTTTCTGTATTTAAGATGCACTCATATAGAGCCTCTTGTGGTCCAGGAACATTCTCTGCTGCATGAGCATCTCTCGCAACAGGATTCATCTTGGCAGAAATTGACTTTTCTGGTGAGTGACCCGTGTTTTGATGCCACTAGTTGACCTGAGACAGCACTGAACACAGCATTTCTAAAAAGGGGCCATACGTCTGTCTTCCCATTTTATAAACGTGCATGTGACTTTACCAGCATGTCCCCAATTTGCACATGTGTCATTCTGAAATGGGCCACAAGTAGGCGTGTGTACAGGATCTTAATGTGTACCGCAACCATTTTAAAAAAGGGTAGATAAGCTGCATGTTTTCCAATAAAAAATCGCTAGATGGGATACATCCTCATATACCTCAGCTGCTTCCAAGCCATCAAAGGAATGTGGGTGCAGTGCACAGCTTCTTGCAAGTGTTCACATGTGTGAGAGGTGTACTGTACTTGTCATTTTCTGGTTTGTCTACGAATGTTGGCACAGCTGCATGAATCCATAAAAGTCTGCCCCCTCAGCATTTGTGGTTGGGTGTTGGGGAGGGGGGTGGCTGCTCTATGAGGTGCAATTCCAGATGCTAACTGCTAAGATTGTTTTCTATTCTTCCTCTGCAGGTGGTGAGCAGATTACTAGGGAGTGGTAGATGGTGTTGGAAGAAATTTTATATGAGTTTTAGCTCTATAGATAAATGTTCTTCAGGGCTGCCACAACCTGTTTTTAGCTATACATAAGGGCAGGGTGCCTGATACCCACTAGAGATAGCTGTCATATGTCATATCTGCTATGCACACATGGGTATCCATTCTCATGTGGACCTGTTTGTGTATATGGTGTACTTCTACTATATGCAGCCCTTTAGTAATGATCCCAACTACTTTGAGTATCTGTCTTCCACCTCCCTTCATGTGTGTATCTACAGGGTGTGATGTGTTGCCATGTCCCCAGTATGATGTGGCATTGCCTCTTTCTCCAAATGTAATGGACACACTGGCTGCCCATGTGGGTGCCTGAGCTGTGACCCTCTTCAGAGTGCCACATGTGGACTATAATGGGCTGTATATCCCATGATAGTCCACAGATATGGTAGCACCTGTATAGAGGTTGTGGCCCCTAACTGAAACCATTCTCAGCTATGAGTGAGCATGAACAATCCCTGCCAATGGAGCTCTTCCTGGCATGTACTTAAGCAGGTGCAGTGGACATCTCTAGGTACATGATGTGCATCCCCAGATATTGTGTGCATGCTAGCATACATGTTGGTGGGCATCCATCAGACCTGTGCCCATATAACTGAGCCATTTCCTACTGACCATCTCTTCCTTTGCAGTACCCTATTGATGGTGACAGTAACTATGTACCACAAGAAAGGGGTGACCTATGCAGGGGATAGGAGGGTACATGGTCTGTGCCTCTGGAGGGTAATTTGGAGCTACATAGCTCTATATGAAGGAGAGCTGCTAGGGGTAGAGTCCAAGGATCTTACATTGGTCATGTGCCAGACCAGGTATTTCCATTGTGTCATGGGATAGTTGGGGATGATGTGTCAGGCTGGGCCCCCATTCCAGACACATAGGTGATTATGTGTCCTGGGTGGTGCCATGCTATTGTTGTGGGACAGTGATGAGCTAAAGTGTTGGTTAAATGAAATAGAAAGCAGAACTTTGGACTTGTTGCCAAGAAAAGGTTCCTTTATTGCATAGTCCACCAAAGCCACATCTGAGTGTATTTATAATCATTGCAATGACACCTGATGCCATCCTAGGCTCCACCCTTCCTACCTGGAGTTCTTGAGCAAAGATGTATGCCATGAACTGTCATATGGCCCAACCATGGCATGTATCTCCACTCTCAGGCCCTCCAGATACATGACCATGAGGTCCTGTGTTCTGTTAACCACAGTGAAGCCCTGCTATACTTGCCAAGCAGGTTTGTGAGTCACATCAGAACTTTAGAATCCAACAAGACCAAAGAAACCTTACAGAGGTGATTTGCCTGATCCAGCATGGAGATACGCTGGACAAGTTGTGTGACTATTTGCTGCAGGCTAGACAAGCTTTGTGACGAGTTGCTGCCTGTCCATCTGTCTCTTCCCCCACCTCTGCATCCTCCAGTACCTCCCTGCCTCTACCACCTCACCCTTCTATACTTCCTCCCTCCAAAAGCTGCCTTCCACCTTCCCCCCTTTCTTTCCCTCTTCTCTGCTTCCCTTACCTCCTCTTCCCTTTCACTCTGCTCCCCTCTATCGCTTCCCTCCACATACCTCCCCCTCCCCCTCTCACTCCCTACTCATCTCCCACTCATGATTCCCTCTATCATTTCCATCCCTCCACCTCTCCCTACTCACTCTCCAACTCCTGATCCACCATATTTGGTGGCTCCTCTATGCTGGACTTTGATATCCCCCTGCCTTGGGGAGATGCTGCTTCCACTCCTGCCTGCTCCATAACAAGGTTGATGACCATATTCATGGATTCCTTCTCTTCCTCCCTTCCTCATTTGTAGTCATCACCCATACTATGTAGCCTCTGATGTTGCTGCTGCCTTGCACCTCAGTTTTGATGGTTGTCAGCACCCCAGGCTGTGTCTGCGGTAGTGCCTGGGGTGCTGACAGCAGATGGAGGTAGCACCTAAGATGCCAGTGGTGTCCACCATTGCATATGTACAAAGTTTCCCATTATATGTACAGTTTCCCAAAGTTTAAATCCTTGTTACTTTCCCTGTTGTATGTAAACTCAGGACAGCCCATTACTGTCCGAGAGTCATTTTGTTCACTGTAAACCGCACTGATAATAAAGAGTGTGGTATAAAAGAACTGTTTAATAAATAAATAAATATGTGGCCTGTTGCAAGGATTCCTCTGCTACTCGACATAATGGGGGGAGGGGGATTACTGGAGGCAATGCTTGAAAAAGCATTGTAAGGTTCCTTTTAGTACCATATCCATATGTTAGGATATTGTATCTATGTACTCTGCATCACTACCTTGTTGCTGCTCTGTATTCCTACTATGTCAGACTCGTGCACATCCTGCCACCATGGCACCCCTGCTGGGTCAGTGCTTCTTCAGACGCTGTTCTACACACTCATGACCCATGTCATTCTATGTCCTGGAGGGGGGCAATGCACCTGCAGCCCTCATATCTGTTAGTGTATGTCAGAGGGCAGTAGTCACCATCCCCACTTGGGCAGTCTACTGACTGGCATCGCTATCCCACACATAGTTGTGGTTTACACATGTGCCTGCATGCTGACAGTGGCACCTGCCCACTGCTCCTGTGTTCCATATTCCCATGCCATCACCATCTGCCACTACTGATCACCCTGACCTGGCTGGCTCCCCTATACTGCCTTTGTGCATGTGGCCCATCCTGTGGGTCCCAGGTCTTTGCTTCTGCCCCCTCCCCCTGTTGGCACTGCATATGTTTGCAGAAACCATGTCTTGCTGAACTCATCTAGGCCTTCTTTACAGCAAATGCCATTGGCTATGCAGGGTTCTCTGCTTCATGCCACCATTCTAACCTATGTCCTAGATACTGTGGCATTGCAACTGGTGCTCCATTGTGGCACCCCATGTTATCGATGCATGATGCTGGCATTCTTTTCCTGCCCTTTTGCATTGTAGAAGCTGATCCAGTTCCCCTACCCTTCCTGTGGCAACTATAAGGCCAATTTTATTCTGGCCATACAGCACTTGTGCGGCCCCTCAGAATCTGGGCATACAGCGGTAGCGCCCAATTCTGATCTCGCTGGGGCTAGGTGTGCCCGCGAGATCAGAATCCTTTCTAACAGCCTGGATGTGCAGTCCGGCCCCCGATGAGTCGCATGCCCAGCAGATCCCCAGCTAACTCATCCAGGCTCTGTTATGGAGCAGCAGTGCTATGGCGTCTTATTGCCATGGCACCACAGCTCCATTACGAAGCCACAATCAATGGCCACTGACCCAAATTTCTTTTTCCCTGCAGCCTGACCCCCAATCTGGCCTCTCATGGTCAGGGTTGGGCTGCAGGGTACCCCCTGCATCCGTTCACCATTTTGTCCTGGCCCAGCGCTGTGTTCCCCTGGCATCCAGGTAGACTTATCCCACCTCTGAAATGGAATAAGTCCCCCATCTACGTGGCCAATCCTGGACATATAGAGCCCACCTCAGAATCGGCCCTGTATGTCTGTGGTCAGGGCCAGCCCATGTCCCACTCTCACTCCTCCTCCAGACTTCTTCCTCCCATCCCTGTCTAAGGCTCCCTATACAACAGTGTTGTTCATAAGGGGAGTCTTTACACTGGGAGTGTCAAGGAGGACAAATAGTGGGGATGTACATTCAGGCAAGATGTACATCCCTGCTATTCATGGTGCAGAATGACCCTCTATCCCTCCTGTGCCATTATTTACCTTGCTTCCAGTGTAGCTTCTGTTGGAGGTGCTGCAGCAATCAGAGCTGGGTCCTCCACATGACCTGGAACCTGATCTTTAAGGTCTCAAGGTCTTGAATGATGTGAAAGCATCAGTTTGGAATAAGTGGAGATGCTTAGCCACTCATTCATTCATTGATCAACCTCTGACTATCTCAAATTGTTGCCTTTGAGCTGGGGATGAGCCCTGCTCAGGTGTACAGTACCTGTGGCATGTGCTCATTGGGAGAGCCCTGGTGCGAGGAGCAACTCACATCTTCCACTCCTCCCTTCAGACATCCTGGCTTCCAGCACGACTCATAGGTATACAGTAGCTGATGGCTGTGTTAGTACAGAAACACAGTGCACAATCTGGATATTGTGTGGCTATGAGTGGAGGAGTAGCCTAATGGTTAAGAGCACTGGCTTGGGACCCGTGCGACCAGGGTTCAATTCCCACTAGCACACCTTGTGGCCTTCGGCAAGTCACTTAACCCTCCATTGCCTCAGAAAAATCCAAGTTATCAATATCACTGTTTAATGTACATTGCTAAGTTTAAGTTACAATGTTGAAATGATAAAGTGATATATAAAACCTAATAAATAAATAAGTGTGGCTGATTTCCTTCTGTTGTGGCTCTGTGTGCCAGCACAGCCTGCATCCATGTGCACATGTGTTCGGCATGTGCTCTGACCTGGGGGGATGGGGCCTTGTGGGGCTTCATACATTCCTGCACACATGCCCTTGTCTCTCAGTAGTCATGGGCCATGGCATTTGCTGACATATTTGTTGGTCTGTGATAAATAGTGTGTCACACGCCATCTTTTTTGGATGGCGGGGAAGATAGGAATCTGAATAGTTTTTGTCGTACTATAATATCTTTACCCCTGAAGAAGCCATATTATGGCAAAACGAAAGCTTTTGTAGGGTGGTGTACAATACAATTGTGTATTTGGCTTTTGAATTTTGGTATTTGAACAGTCCCCTGCTATATTTAGCTTTGAAGACTTTGTCTCAAGTAGAACACAGATCTTTGCTGGAGCAGCTACGGAGTTGGAATCTGGGAGAGCAGTTATGCAGATAAGTGAATGTAGACCTGCATAAGCGTGTTTATTACTGCTGTTATTTATTTTATATTATTTCTTCTTTGCAGGAGTACTATTTGGTTCCTGTGCTGCTTGTGCAGTTGTTTATATACTGACGCTTTGTGCAATTTATTATTGGTGTGTTGGAATAAATGCATGTGTGTGAAGTGATTGGTAGAATGGTTTCCCAGTAGGTAATGTGATGTTGGGCGTTATCTGTTAATTAGAAGTGTATTGGTATGAAAATATTGAAGGCTTTTGACCAGTGATGTGAGCATCAGCCGTTCCCTATAGTGATTTTTTCACTAAATGTAGGGTTTGAGCCATCCTGAGGTCATTACTGCCTATGGTGATTTTGAGTTAGAGAGGTTTTTGAGATTAAATTTACTGATTTTTTGTAGTTTTGGCATTGAGAGCTTGTATTTTTTGTGGCTTTGTGCTTAGCTCTTATTCAGCTGTTTTTGGTGATTTGCTGACATATGCCATTGTTTGCATAACCCTGAACATGCTGTATGTGTGTGCCTACTCTCCCTGCCAGATTCCAATTGTGCTTCTGATCATGTGTGTATCTGTGGCTCCACTGATCTTAATAATTCTACAAGTGTCTGAACATCATTTACATGTGCAGTGGGGATTAAAGAAAGGCTACCAGATTTCTATGTGACTTTCCTCCAATGACAACTACCATGCAGGGCTGGCACTAGGCATGTTTGTGAGTGATTCCCTCATATGGTCCTGCTCTCACCGAAGTCCTGCTCCCTCAAGCAGTAAGTAAGAGGGAACCAAACCATGTGAGCTGGTGAAAGGAGAAGCTGGAATGGGGCTGGCAGTGTGATATAGAAATCCGTGTGACTCAGATCAGAAACAGCCATTCTGCTTGCCTGTCTTTGCAGTTTTCAGTGCTCTTGCCTTGTTTTGCTTTTGTTCCTCCTTAAGCTTGGGGTGATTCCTTTTAGGATCAAGGATAACAATCTTCTCCAGCTGTTGCAAAAGAAAAACCCTCCACATCTCTCAGACTATTGCAACCCCTCCCTCCCCCAACACACACGCAGTGCAAGAGCAGCCCTGGTGTAGTGCACTTGGGCAGTACAAACTGCTTTCCTGGCCTTGTCCTCTCTTAGAGCCTCTTTTACCCTCTATCATCTAATGGTCCAACTGACTTTCTCAAAGGTTTTTTGCTACGAATGTACTTGAAAAAAATCTCTCTTTGCCTGCATAATCAATACTTTACATCTAACTTGCCAGTGCTTATGTTGTTTTCTGTTTTCATTCTTTTTTCCATTTCCTGAAAGATGCTTTTGTGTCTCCAACAGACCTCACCTTTAAACCATACTGGCAGTTTTTTGGCCTTCCTTCCACTTTCATTAAAGAGTGGAATATATCTGCTCTGGGCTTCCAAGGCATTATTTTTAAACAATGACTATGCTTGATGTAAATCTTTAACCTTTGCAGCCGCTCCTTTTATTTTTTTCTGAACCATTTTCCTCATTTTATCATAGTCTCCCTTTTGAAATTTAAAAGGTAGTACTGTAGATTCCCTTGCTCTCCTTTTTCCATTTATTAAATCAAATGCAATCATGCTTTGATCACTATTTCTAAGTGGACCCTTAAATTTGCATCCCACTAAGGAGTAAGTCCAAAATATCTTTCCCTCTTGTCAGTACATGAACCAGCTTCTCCGAGTCATTTATTTCATCTAGAAACTTTATCTTCCTAGCATGTTCTGTCATGGCACTGACCCGGTTGATACCAGGGTCATTGAAATCACCCGTTATTGCTGTGTTGTAAGTTCTGTTAGCTTCCCTGTTTTCTTTTAGCATTTCATCATCCATTTGTACTTTCTGGCCTGGCATTCAGTAGTACACCACCACTGCCATCACCTTTCCCTTTTTACATGGATTTTCTATAGATTGAGATTCTACAGTGTATTTTGTTTCCTGAAAAACTTTAATCCTGTGTGACTCAATGCCCTCTCTAACATAGAGAGCAACTCTTCTACCAATGTGATCAACTGTATCATTACAAAACAATTTGTACCCAGGTAACACAATGTCCCATTGGTTGTCCTCCTTCCACCAGGTTTTTGAGATTCCAATCATTTCTAACCTCTCATTTAGTCCTATATATTCTAACTCTCCCATCTTATTTTTTAGACTTCTTGCATTTACATACAGACATTTTAGAGGTTGTATTTTATTCATATTAATCTGGTTATCCATTGACTGGGGTAATATGGGTTACTTTTATCTTTATTGGAACCTCTCTATTGGGTTGCCATAACTTTCTTTTGCTAGTATCCTTCAAAGAAACATCTTTCCAAACCATGTGCTGTGGGGCGACTGTTGGCTTTCGCCTATTTTCGAGTTTAAAAGCTGCTCTATCTCCAGTAGCCGGGTTCCATCCCAGTTAAGATGGAACCCATCCTTTTGGAAAAGTTCCTCCCTTCCCCAGAATGTTGCCTAGTTCTAACATATTCAAAACCTTCCTTGCACCATCATTTTATCCATGCATTGAGACTCTGGAACTCTCCCTGCCTTTTGGATCCTGCACATGGAAAGGGAAGCATTTCTGAGAATGCTACCCTGAAAGTTCTGGATTTCAACTTCCTACTTAAAAGCCTAAATTTGGCTTCAAGAACCTCCCTCCCACAGTTTCCTATCTCATTGGTACCAACATACACCAAGACAGCAGACTCCTCCACAGCACTATCTAAAACCTTGTCCGGGTTGCACTTGAAGTCCGCTACCTGCATACCAGGCAGGTATGTTACCAGGCGATCCTCATATCCAACAGCAACCCAGCTGTCCACATGCATAATGACTGAATCACCAACTATAACGGCTGTCCTTACTCTTTCCTGATGTACACATGTCCCTGAAGAAACCTCCTCAGTGTGAGAGTGTTTTACATTATGTGGAGGACAGGTCCTAGCTGCAGGATCACTTCCTGCCACACCAAGGTGATACTGTCCTGTCAGGTGATCTCTCTCCTCCATGACAACAGAGAGGCTGCAGGACTAGCGGTGGGACTTCAGTACTATGTCCCTGTAGGTCTCATCTATATATCTGTCTTCCTTATGTCCTCCAAGTCTGTTACTCTTGCCTCCAAAGATTAGACTCATTCCCTGAAAGCAAAGAGTTCCTTGCACTTATTGCATGCATAAGATGCCTCACCAACTAGGAGAAAATCATACATGTGACACTCAGTGCAAAAGACTGGATAGCCTCCATCTTGCTGCTAGACTCCATCTTAGTTTTAAGGCTTTGTTTAGCTATTTAAGTTGTTTACTTACTTAAGTTTGCTGCGTATACTTGTACTAAAACCTAATAAAGTGACTTTGTTCAGCTCATGATTAATTAATTTGAGGACCTTAATTAATCTACTTCTGATGAGGATATCCGAGTATTCTGAAAGTGAATTTGACCACCTTTTTTCCTTTAATAGGTTTAAGAGCCTATAAAGCTAAGATTATGCTTGGGGTGCGTGGGAGGGAAACAACACTTAATAAAAGCTAGCTTGCTAGACAGTGCCCTGACCTGTGCTTCTAAGGTATTATCTTAACAATTTCCTGGATGATTCACACAACCCTTGGTTTGATAGAGGGGGGCCTTTTAAATTACCCATTTTATCTGTCACTTGGCTTTAACATCTATTTAAGACAACTTCACAGGTCTTTTGCCTCCTAACTGGAAGGCCTCTTTGTAAAGGTTTCAAGAAATATTTTATTTCTTCCTACTCAAAGAATATTTTCTCTATTTTACTTTCTATGCTATGCTATACTCTGATTTAATTTAAATAAAAAGCCCTGACTGATTTAAAATTTAAATGAAAGTCTCTGGAAATAAAGTATTTCTTGCTACTTAAAGAATATTTAGCCTATTCTACCTTCTATGCTCAGCTATACTCAGATTTGATTTAAAAAATCTAGCTCTCTGGTGGTACTAAGACCTAACTGACTCAACAAAAACACTGAATTCTAAATATACAGTTTTATCTGCATTAACCCAAAGAATTGCATTTTCCCAAGATTTAGAGTATTTCCCTGAAGATAAATACAAATGCAGATCTTCTCACAGTAGTAGTCCCTTTTGGTAGTCCTTCAAGACTGAGAATCCTCCTTCAAGACTGAAACCCCATTGACTGCCCCTCTATCTCTCTGTCCACTCATCTGTCTACCCCTCACAGCTCAGCCTCTGTCCCTTTCTAGGTCACCCCTCCCCCTCAAGTATCTCCTCATCCCCTCATAGTTCAGTAGTTCTTTTTCCACTAATTTGAGGAAGTAAAATATCAGTACAGAGCTCGTTGGAGCCCATATGTGCATTGCATGTCTGATGCATTCCTACTCCTCAGTTACAGGAAATTGTATCAGAAGGGACAGTGATGCATCAAACATACAGCACATGTGTGTGCATGAATTCCAAAGCACCCTGCTGATTTTTTTTTATGTTTTCCTGTCTGCTATCTGCTTCCCATCACTAATCACCCATCACCAACTGTCCTGCAGCTTGGCCTAGCTGTCTCACTGTGCCAACCATGATGCCCTCCCAAGGCTGCCGCCCCATGCAAGTCTATGGTTTGTACAGTGGGTCATGCTGGCCCTAACTGAATGGATAGCTACCTATTGTATTTAGATTCTTCATCTTCTATGTGTTTGCTTATTGTTCCATTCAATACAGGGTGTCTTTTACAGTTTCGATATTACCTTCAGAACTAAATGTAATTTGTGAAAAATGTATAACTGTTCAACATAGATAACCCCACCAAAGAAAATAACCACGTTACTTCTAGAGCTTTATTATCACGCCTACTTGTAGATATTTTATGTAAATAGTTTACCCATGTTATCCAAGTTTGTACACCTGTTCTCTGTAAAACCGAACAGCCTGTTGTTCTGGTCCTTTTTGTTTTAATGTAAACCGCGCTGATGTCGAATAGTACGGTATATAAGAAATTGTAATAAAATAAATAAATAAATAATAACATTTTTATGTTTTTTCAATTTTCTTTTTAATCAAAAATACCAAATCAACATAAATTAGGAAATCAATAATAAACATGGGTTTGTCTCATATAACATCATACAATGGAGCTTATACAAATGAAATATCCACTAAAACAAAAAAGAAATTTATTAAGTTAAATCCCTGTTAAGCTCCAAGTGTAAATAAGAAAGCATATTCATACATTATATATGCCTATAACTAACAAATGTCCTCTCCTATCTCTATCTGCAAGTCAATCTCAAAGTTTGGATGATTAAGGGAGCTAATTACTAAGATGCATAAAATCTCTCATTTTATTGCAGCTTAATTTACCATGGGACTCTCTTATTTTGAAGCTAGGAGATATCCTAAGGCTGAGGTGAAACATGCATATTTGCAGGCAAAATATGCCCAATGAGAACTTCTATTACAGTATAACCAACCTGAAAATGAGAACACACTTGTTTGTGTGTTACCGTATACTGCTGGGGTACATAAGGCTGTTAAGTCTATCAGAAACCACTGGCCAGTTCTAAGCCTTCATCGAAGTCTGGCACCCCCTCGCTGAATTGTGTTCTGTCAGGATAGGAACCTCAGAGAGTTACTCGATTTGACCTAGGTCTACCTAAAGATAATCAAGAACCTATTGGTCACAACCCATGTGATGTGATTAGTGCTCCCTAATGCTGAGTGGCCTGACTTGGGCTAATGTGGATGGTAGAATTTACATCTCATGTAGCTGAACAACTTATACCTCAGCAGGGGTTATCTACATGATTACATGGCCTTGTTCTCTTATCTATATAGGGCGCACCACTCGGAAAATTCAGGTGGGTCTCGGGGAACATAGAAGCTGTATTAATACCAGGCAGTTGGAAGCCCCAGTGATGACCCATTGGCTACATTGTCAACATTCTGTTTCTGATATTCACTGGAAGATTCTGGAATATCACCCATGTACCTAGCAAAGTGGGAATTATGTAAAACAGCTGGCACTGCATTAACATGCTTGGATGTTCTGTTTACGTTCTATTGAGCCTGCCGGATTGAACGTGGCTCTTGATTCGTCCTCTCTGTTTTAAATCACTGTTCTGATCACATGACCACTGCTTCCCTTTGGCTATTTTAGCTGAAACTTTTCAGTAGTTCGCTAACCACTCAGCCATCAGTGTTTCTTGTGGAATTCCTAGCCATTTTTGGCACACTCTGCTGATGCAGATAAATTAACATTTTGTCGTATTGAAACACAATATTGTGTCAGGATTTTTTGATAATTTTTATTTTTGGTTTTTAAGGGGTTTTGAATGTTTTACCTGGTGCGCATTATCACTATGAAGTAAAGTTTACATGGGTCATATATAAAAAATGGACCGATGATGATTCCAGAGCATACTAGTACTGGCCCTAGTGGTTAATAACTAGAGGGTCTGGTTGGACCAACTCATTTTGAGGGCCTTATAGAAATTAATATAATAATTTGTTTTGTTAGTAGATAGCTTCGAACAGCATCCACGAGTTTTAGCTTTTAACTTTCTACATCCCTGACACAGATAAGTTTGAAACACAATAATGTGTCAGATGTTTTTTGTGCTGATTTTTTGACCTGTCAGTAATGGTTTTGTATACTCCTGCTGTCAATTTACGATTTATCATTAAAGGTCTGTTCTGGTGTAGTTATTTTTTTAGCTATTGGCTAATAGCAGCTGCTGCTTTATTATTTGGGGTACCTTTATGAATTTGAGATTACAATTTGTAACCTTTAGAGGTATTTGATAACGACTGAAAAAAGAAAATATTTAAAAAAATATAGGGATTTTTTTTTCGAATACCTGAACATTCTATAGTAAGTAACTGTGGGTTGACCTGGGTAAGGTTGCAGTTTCTTTATTGAGGACCGCTGAAGTTGATCTTTGAGCTGGTCTAGTTCTGAAGCCTGGGCTTGTTCTTTTGGCTCTTGTGCTGGAAGCGTGCTCAATATTTTTAAGGACCTCCTTAATAAAAATGTTTTTGTACAGGAGCTTTTTGTATTTTGTGTCTGTTATTGATGTGACACCAAACTTCAAATAGAATTATTTTTTGTATGCTGAGTTGTAAAGTGAAACATTCTACTTCTGTTGTGTGCCCATTGTTGGTAGAATTTTATTGATTGCTCTGAGAATGTCCCATGTGAATGAATACTTACACTCCATTAAACCAATATTCAAAAGTATTTATCCAGGTAGCAGCACCCACTTTCCAAATCAATGCTATTGAAACAGATATTCATCAGCACCATATGAACAGTGCCATATCTTTACAGGCTACATCAGCACTGTCTGGATAGTACTGGGAAAATCCAAGGATAGAGTAAAGGCAGAGACCTGAATTATCCGATTAGCAGTGATTATCAGCACTGCCATCCAAATATCTATCTGGATAACTACAGTAACAACTGTAAATAAAGCTGTCCTGGATATTCAGTAGCAGTGACTATCTGGATATTGCAATGAAATTCTGGAATTTTTTTTATCTAAAGCCACCAGCATTTAAAAACAATTCTGACTGCAGTGGGTTGAATATTGACCCATATATGATTCACATTATATGTATGTGTATATATATATATATATATATATATATATATGTGTGTGTGTGTGTGTGTAAAAATCATGTGTATATATAAATGTAAAGTGAGAAATTGTAGTGAAAACAATGGATGTGCATTTGTTTGAAACAACATGGGAAACATCGACATTTATTTTGTCATTTCCTATTATTTGTTATAACACATAAAAACCTAAAATTCAGGGGTTTTTTCTCCTGTCTGGCCTCAAAATGCTGACCCTTGCATTGGAAGGAAGGTGTCCTGCAGTGAAACTATTATGTCAGCTCATCTGTGACATTGCACGCTCTTTTGGTATATCCTGCCTTATGTATGCGGATGATGTGCTATTATTCTCACCGATATCTGTATCATACCCAAACTATACAGTGCTAATCAACTGTTTTAATTCAATAACTGATTGGCTTCTCTCTCAAAACCTCCGTATTAACTTTAAAAAAACAGAGGTTCTAATAATCACAAGGAATAAATCTTTCTCCCCTCCATCAATTCTAAAAGTCAGAGATGCTGATCTCCCAGTCAAATCAAATATTCGATATCTAGGAGTAATTCTGGATCAAAGGTTAGACTTCAAGGAACATATAAAATGCACCGTAAAGGCCGTTTACTTCAAGATAAAAACCCTTCGTCATCTGAGACCTATGATGAAGTCTGATGACTTCCGCACTATCTTTCAAGCTCTAGTCACGCTGCACTTTGATTATGCTAACATAATACTCCATGGCTTACCAAATATAACTATTAATCCTCTACAATTAGCCATGAACGCAGCTGCTCGTGTCCTCTGCGGATCATCAAAGTGTGAGCATATTTCCCCCATTCTAGAGAAGCTTCATTGGTTACCAATAAACTGTAGAATCCAATATAAGGCCATCCTTACCACCTTTAGGGCCTTCAATAATATTTCTCCAGATTCCATCTCTGATCTCATCATACACACAACAAATAACAGGTCCAGGAGATCTCCAGCTGTTGACACACTACTTATACCAAAAGTTTCCTTAAAAGCTAATCAATCATCCATCAATAGGGCTTTTTCGAATTATGCTCCTAGATGTTGGAACAAACTCCCTCCCAATATCAGAGCAATTAAAGACATCAAACAATTCAAAAAAGCCCTTAAACACCACCTTTACATTGCACACTTCAAACACCTAAACACCCCTTCCCCTCCCCCATCCTTTTAACCTCATACCTACCCTAACTAACTGTATAGATTTTATATATCTCCAACATGTATTTTCTAGAAATATAAATGATTTCCCTGTTTACTTCCATGTTAATTTTCCTGTTACTTGTAATAGGTCTGTTATATCTGACCAACTGTTGTATTGTTTCAATGTAAACCGCACTGATGACAAATAGCGCGGTATATAAGAAAATTAAATAAATAAATAAATCCCTTATCTGTTTGATGTAATGGCTTCCTATCTATCTAGTGCTTTTCTTAAGATAACCATAATGAATATACAAATGAAATGCAAATATGCAAATTAACATGCAAATATGTCACCCCACCCTTTGCTCCCTAAATGAAGCAGTCAAACTGCACCCATGATAAGATGTGTGCCGAGGACTGTGTTGACAATTCCTGTTCTAACAGGAATCAAAAGAGTCACAAGGCAAAAATTCCAGGACAGGTTTTCCACAGTGTTCAAGAACAATTAAGCTTTGGGCCAATTAGAAAAGAGGAATAAAGATCACTGGAAATACAAGACACAGTTAAGTAGAGACTGGCTCTGGTTAGATCCGGCATCCTAGAAGACATCATGGCTCATCTTAGAAGATAACTTCCTTCTAACTCAAAAGTGACTGGTTCCAGGCCAAACCATGATAAATTAATAAAATTGATAAAATACAATTAATAAAAATAGGAAAAAAGTTGGGAGGAGGTTATTTATTGAAAAACCTCTAGCAAACCTTTCAGCTATATATATTTTTTTTTTTTGGGGGGGGGGGGGGGGAAGGGTGAGGGAATAAGGCAGAAACCATAGCCACCTCTGAATTAACAACATTATCCTGAAATGAAAATTCATAAAAGCAAAATTAAACTAAATAAAAATTTATAAAATCAAAATGAAACAATGGGAAAATAAAACTTGAAAACAACACAGGAAACTAAATAAAACTAACTAACTAAAAACATGTGTTTGCCTGCACAACTCTAGTGGTAATGAGGTGGTGGAGCTGAGGACCCCCAAACGAAAAGGCTTTCCCTGCCATTCCTATTCCCCTTTTAAAATTATGATAGTCTTGTTTCTGCTGGACGTTTTGAAAGAATCCTCATGTTTTAACTCAGTTTCTCTAGACCTTCTGCAGCAGGCATGGACATGAGCTATAGTTGAACTAAACTTGACACATATGTCCATTTACCATTAGAACTCAGTCTTCTTTGCAGCCACATGGACATTACGATTATATCCTAACTAACCGAAAAGTGTCGTTCAGCCCTACGGATAAAATTGGTGCTTTTCCTGGTGATTAGTTTTACATCACCAATACAAGTTGATTAGTAGTTGAATAGCTGATGATATATTTTACTAGAGTCTAAATGAGCCAAAACATTAAAGTTCTTGACTGCAATAGTATACTCTGCTCCATGGTGCAAGTGCCTGCCAGTAGGTGGATCCTGATCTTATATGAAGATAATCCAGAAATTTCCATTAATTCAGTCAATAAGTGAAAAGATTTTAAGATAACCCTGCATTGTATTTAGTTTCCCCTATTTCGCCAAGTTATACTTCCTGTTAAATGTAACGACCAGACATGTGTAAACTGTCGGATGTTTTCTGTTCAATGTAAACCGCGCTGATGTCTAATAGTGCGGTATATAAGAATTGTTAATAAATAAATAAATAAATTATAAGACAGCAGACAAATATGATATGCTTTAGTCACAAGGATGGCTTTATTATGTCAGAAAATTGTATTTAATCAACTGATGAAGATTGGTGAAAAGAGAATTTGGAAAGAAAGAATTGACATAAGGCTACATTTTTGAAGTATGATTAAACATAGACAGAAAGGCAGCTTGCACGGCATTGACTGTGGAAAGTAGATATTCAGTATTGCTTCTTGGCTCCACCTTGGCATTGCTTCTGCTGGTCTGTGTACTGAGATCCACCTAAAACAAGAATCACAGAATTAGTGGAATCACAGCAAATCACACTTTCTCTAACTTCACAGGATATTTCTTTCAGTCTAGACAGTTTATTTCTGTGTGAATAATTTGTCATAGTCTACCCTTTCCTTCTTAGAACAGTTTTACATGTACAAATCACTTATAAAGTGACCCCCATATGTCTCTTTTTCAGGACACGGATAGGTCTTTTTTGTCAGGCCTATGCAATAATTGTTTTCTATATTGAAGTCCTTGTGTACACATTGAAGAAAGTGAGCAATGCAGGAAGACATTAACATACATTTCAAAGGGGTCCAAAAAGATATTAATGTGAGCAATCTGATATTGACATGTCTGCTCATGCAAATGACTGAATTTCATAGGAAAATAGCTTGATACATTTGTTTTCATGCCCGCGCAGTAAACATCCCATGCTATTGTAATTCCTTAGTGCACTATGGAGTGACAAATGGGCACTTTGGGGCAAAGAGTGGCCATTGACTGCACGTTGCAATTAGCATAAGAGTAAATAACGTGTATGTGCCGAACAATAACACACTTTGTAAACATGCCCTAAACTATTTACAATAAGTCTTTATTTCGTGAGATTCTTCCACCTTAGTTTATCTAAATTCCTTCTATAATATCTTCTCTAAACTTCCATGAACTTTGCTATAACCAAATCAATTTAATTAAATGTTCTTCTATAAGAATGCTTAATATGTATGATAAGGTATAAAGCAGCCAGATTATTGTTAAAAACAAAAACCTAAGAACCTGGACGATTGCAATTTATTAGCATCATACCTTTGTACTATTAAAATATCGGTGGGGGGAATTCTTAAAAGAACCTCTGCACTTAGTACAGTATGTTTAAAATGATTATGAAATACATCTTATATTCATTACCTTGACCTTTCTTTTGGGATGAGTCACCACCTCCACCTTGCTGACCACACTGTCCTCCTTCATAGCTGCCCTTGGAAGATGTGCTTGACTCTAGACATGCACCGCACAATAAAATAGGAAGGGTGATTTTATGATACTCTGTCCTTGTCTGCCTCAACATATCATGAACCTTCATTGACAACCACCTGAAATTTTCCCTCTTTTTTAATCTCTTCCCATGAAGACAGTCATCATAGTAAGAATATTTGGCCATATGGCATACAATAGGATTCCTCCCAAAACCTGGGGTGCAGGCACTCCAAATCTGACTAGTGGATTTCACTCTTTCAGTGGTATTTGTGACTCGCTTTATTTCAGGGAGTGTAGCTTCTGTTTCCAAAGGATATTAACCATTACTGACTTGAGAACTTGAAGCCAAGTTTAGGGATTGAAGCCAAATCTCCCACATAGCAGTGAATAGCACAGCTACTTGCTAATCAGGTTAACCCTGGGTCTAGAACAGTGGTTCTAAGCCAAGTCGTTTGGACACAACTCAACCAGTCAGATTTCTTTGGAAGTCCAGAATAAATACCCATGAGATTTGCTTACAAAGCAGGTAATCCATGCAAATCTTCCTCATATATATTTATTTTGGATATCCTGAAAACCCAACTGATGGGGGGTGTCCCAAGAATTGGATTGAGAACCCCTGGTCTACGATATATTTAATAAAAATAAAATATGAACTTCCAAGTATAAAGATTATTAATGATTTATAATGGCCCCAATTCTGCAAGGCGACTTGCAAGCCATCCTGCTCATATTCCCCCACAGGCTCTCCCCACATGGCCAGAGCAGCAGTACAGAGCAGGGGGCAGGAGGGGATGGAGTGTGGGCGAAATGTGGCCAGGCTGAGGCGGCAGGACATACAGGGCAGATTCAGGTCATGGCCCTGTACATCCTGTGGGCCAGGGGGAGCATTTTATTTATTTATTTATTTATTTGACATTATTTATATACCACCATTCATGTTTATGAAGACGGTTTACAATGAACTCAAAGGTTTTACAGGGAACAAGTTCTTCAGAACTATTTAAAATAAACAGTAACAATCACTAGACTGTAACTAGTTAACTTTCAACATTGTAGAACTATTTATAAAGTAGTGATATGTTCTAGGTTTGTGGTGGTTGAGATGGTGTGGTTATGAGTCATTCGTTGTCTTTAATTCTGTGTGTTTGATATTATGCCATAGTGATCTATGAATAGGTGGGTCTTCAATTATTTTCGGAAGTCGGCTTTATCTGTGAATGTTCTTAGGTGGGCAGGGAGTGAGTTCCAAAGATGCTGGTTGTAGAATTTGAACACTCTCTGGATTGCTGTTTGTGAGGTGCTAGTCTTGATAGTAATTATTGAGAGGGTGTTTTGATGCTGACTCCTCCGGAATCTGGCTTTTTTGGATCAAATCGCTTAGGCATTCAGCAGACTGGCCATGTTGGATCTTGAAGATCATTAGAATTGATTTGTATCATATGCGTGATTGGATGGGGAGCCAGTGAAGGGAATGTAATGTTGGGGTGATGTGGTCATATCTTTTTGTGCCTGTTATTAGTCTAGCAATGGTGCTTTGTGCTATTTGTAGGATCTGTGTTGCACTTTTGGGTAATCCTTGAAGTAGCAGGTTGCAGTAATCCAGTTGTGGAGTGATCATGGCCTGGCATAAGGTGCAGAAGTGATTGTGGTCTAATAGAGAGCATAGGTTTTGCAAGATCTTCATTTTATAGTACACCTTGGTGGGGGTTTTCTTAATGTGTGCTTGAAAGTTAAGCCTCTGGTCTAGGAGCACCCCCAGGTATTTTACTTCGTTCCTTACTGGGATTGTCCAGTTTTCTATTATGAGGTTATATGGTGGTTTGAATGCAGCATCTTTGGTGATTGTCAAGGCCTCAGATTTATTGTAGTTGATTGAGAGATTGCAGCTTGTGAGCTATTCTGAGATTGATATCATGCAATTGGTGATGGTGGAGTAGTCTGGTTTTCTTGTGTTGAAAGAGGTATAGACCATCAAATCATCTTCGTAGAGGTGATAATGTATGTGTGGTTTTGTATAATTTTGCAGACCGGTTGAATGTATATGTTGAATAAGAGGGCTGACAGTGAGGAGCCCTGCAGTACCCCTTGGTGTATTTGGAAAGGTTTGGAAGTTCTCTGACTGGCGGCCTGAGAGGTATGAGGAAAATCATGTGAGAGGGGTGCCGCTGATGCCCATCTCGGTCAGTCTGTCCAGTAGTATGGAGTGGATTATTGAGTCGAACACAGAT
Source organism: Ichthyophis bannanicus (assembly GCA_033557465.1). Lineage (NCBI taxonomy): Eukaryota > Metazoa > Chordata > Amphibia > Gymnophiona > Ichthyophiidae > Ichthyophis > Ichthyophis bannanicus. The sequence goes on along the minus strand of CM066034.1, from coordinate 629,891,363 downwards.
GATATGTCGATGAATATGAGTATGAAACTTTGGTAGTTTCAATTCCTTTGAGGCGTGTGTTCATTAGAGAGGTTAGGAGTGTCTCTATCCCATGGTATTGCCGGAATCCATGTTATTGTGGGTCTAGGGGAGCATTTATGCCAGCATGGAGTGGAGGAGTGGCCTAGTGGTTGGGGCAAGGTACTTTAGGCCAGAAGGTCAAGGGTTCAAATCCCACAAGAGGACAGCAACCTCAGGCTGGAAGGACTGGGGTTTCTAGTCCTACAGGTGCTCCTTGTGGTCTTGGGCAAGCCACTTAACCCTCTATAGCCCATGTTCCCTGTAAAATAGTTATCTCCAAGTTATAATGCCCTGTTCAATGTAATTTCAGTTTGTTCAATGTAAACCACACTGATGCAGAACAGAATGGTATATAAGAGAATGTAAATAAAATAAATAAACATGGTCTTGTAATTGCCTTTGCACTGCTTTTTCAATTATTTTTGCTAGTAATGGTATGCTGGGGATGGGCCAATATGACGCAGGAGATCTGGGGTCAGATTAGTTGTTCTTTAAATGTGGCCTTATGGAGGAGATCTTTAGTTCTGGAGATATAAGTCCCTGCATTTGGGATAAGATTTACCATTTTGGATATCACCGGTGAGCTTGTCTTTATCCAGGCTGTTGGACAGGGGTTGAGAAGTGAAGTGGTAGTGTTTAGAGATTTCAGTAGTGTGATGCAGTGCTCTTCGGTGATGGAGAAGAATGATGTCCATTTATTTGGATAGTCTTGGTTCATCTTAGGCAATGGTGTTTGGAATGTTGGGTGGTTTGAGCTGGCAAGTGTGTTCTGTAGATGGGTTTGCCAATGCCTCAGGAGAAAGCAAATCAGCTGTCTGGGGTTGTGGAGATTCCGTAAAATTATTTACTATCGCAAAGAGCTCTCTTGGGCAGTTTAAGGATTTCATAATGGTGTTTGTGTGATATTGTTTCTATTTTGTATTAGTTCATTGTATTTTCTTTGTTTAGTCCTGTATTCCAGGAGGTGATTTTGATTTTTTGTTCTCCTCCAATGTCTCTCCAGCCTTCATAACACCAGCTTGGCTTTTCCTATATCAGTGGAGTACCATGGGGCCGTATTAGTACACTGTGGTGGTTTTGGTTTCTGTGGCACAGTAGCCATTTAGGATATAGTGTTATTCCTAGCTTGTTATTTGAGTTGTAAGGTCTGTGTTGTTGGTGTTGAGGTTGGAGCATATATGTTCTAGTAGATTGTCTTATTGAATTCTTTAAAGTGACGCTGGATGGTTATGTGTGGTTGCCGAGGCAGTTAGGGTTCTAATGGGAATTTGAAGGAGATCATATGGTGATCCGACCAGGGTACTGGAGTTACTTGGTAGAGGATATTTGAATTGTTAGATTGAAATCTTAAGGGTACGAATACAAGGTCGAAGATGTTCCCTCCAATGTGAGTCTGTGCCTCTATAATTTGAGTGAGGTCTAGTGAGGTCATGGCATCTATGAAAATGGAGGCTTGAGTGGGGGAAGCTGAGTTTAGTTTAAAGTCGCCTATGATTATTGTAGATTGTCCTTTGCTGTAGTTTTTACAAGCTTGTTCAATTATGGTTGAGAGGTCTTCTGTGTCAGGGGTTGGAGACCTGTATATCAGGCATATTAATAATTGTTTGTTCTCTAGTGTTAGGATATTTAGTGTTGAGGTTGACAGGCTATCTGTGGCTTTGAAGTTTAGTTATTTGTTTGTTAGGATGAAGATTCCACCTCCTTTGTGTTGTGTTCTGCAGCAGTAATGATGAACCATGTTTGATGGAGTGAACTGGTTTATCAGTACAGTGTCCGTGTCAGTTATCCATGATTCATTTATGCACATTACTTCAATCTCATGCTCTTGAAGGTAGTCAGATGGCATAGATTTTGTTGCAGATGGATCTGGAGTTTATAAGGGCGAATTTAGCTGCTTTTGCTTGTTGTGAGGGGTGCTGTGGATATTTCCCGGGGGTATATTGGTATGAGACAGTTAGGTCTCCATTGTGGGTGATGATGGAAACATGCTGCTTAAACCTCCTCAGAGGTGGAATAAGCAGCTGGAATCAGGGTGATTAGGGCCAGCAGAGAATGTCCCCGCCGCCCAATCCAGGCCCTGGCTGCCCAGCCTGGGGCCAGGGGGTGGGATTAGAGGGGTCAGCACTGCAGGGGACAGTGGTGCATGCGAGGAGGACATCCCTGCTTGTATGCAGGGGCATGCCAGGTTCTCGCAGGACCGGATCCTGCACCCAAGGGAACATCTGGATTCTGTGGTACACAATCAGGTTCTAATGGGCCCATCCTGTTCGGGGCCATCCAGATGGCCCAGACATGCCCCTAGTGGAATTGGGCTCAATATCTATAACTGAATCAGTGTTAATCCAAATAAAATGTTCAGCATTTCGGAATGCCAAAGTCTCCAAAGATCACACAGTGATTTCTAAAATTGTGTGATAGAAGAATATTTCGTTTGTATTAGAACTTACGGCCATAGCTTTGACCTTTCTGTTGGCATGAGATATTGACTGATCCTCCACAATCACTGCCCTTGCCAGTTGAGGATGCTTCTTTTGATTTCAAAATAACAAAGGTTAGGAAGTTATTTCTGTTTAACTTTCATATTGTCTGCCTGAACTTGTCATGAAATGTCTCACATTTGAACTTATTCCTGTCTAGCCAAGATACTGTAGCACAAATCCTTGTTCAGAAGACATAGACCTGAGTGGCCTAGTGGTTAGGACATGGTATGTCGGGCCAGGGATTCAAGTCCCATCTTGGGACAGCAATCTTAGGCCAGAGGAACTGGGGTGTCTAGTCCTATAGGCACTCCTTGTGGCCTTGGGCAAACCACTCATTTGCCTCAGGTACACATAGATTGTGAGCCTTTTGGGGACAAGGGAATGAATCCCAGTACCTGCTTGTAGTAATGTAAACCACTTTGATTGAAGGATAAGGCGGTATAGAAATCTGGTTAAATAAATAAATAAATAGACCATAGTTCTCTCAAGAACCTAGTTACCTATCTGTTTGCCATCATTTACGTTGTTACTATGCAACTTTTAGTAGTGAAATATTTTTAAAAGTATCAATTTTTATGAATGCTAAGATTTCCAAATACTACACAGCAATTTACTAAACAGTTTCAAGAAGACATTATTATAATGAATTAAAACTTACGACTAGAGACTTGACCTTGCTTTTGGCATGAGGTATCTACTCCTCCCTGAGAGGTGTGTGTGGTCTGACTCCACTGTCCACCACAGTCACCGCCCTTGCCACTAGTAGTTTCTGTTGATTTAGAAATGGTGAAGAGTAGGAAGTTATTTCTGTGGAACTTTCATATTGTCTGCTTGAACATGTCATGAAACTTCATTTCCAAATACGTATCAGAGTTTCCCATATTTTAACTTTTTCTTTTCTAGCTAAGACTTGCAGCAGCAATTCTTGGTCAGAAACCACAGGTGGCAGTTCTCTCCATGTTCTAGTTACAAGCATCCTGAATCTACCTGAGTGATGGTTGTGGACTGCATGGACATTGCTTGTCTTCATCTGCCATCATTTACTGTTATTACGCAACTGTTCATACTACTATCTATATTTAAAAAGTATGAATTTTTATGAATGCTAACATCTCCAAATACTACACAACACTTTACTAAACAGTTACAAGGAGAAATTATTATAATGAATTAAAACTTACGACCAGAGCCTTGACTTTGCTTTTGGCATGAGGTATCTACTCCTCCCTGAGAGGTGTGTGTGGTCTGACTCCACTGTCCACCACAGTCACTGCCCTTGCCACTAGTAGTTTCTGTTGATTAAGAAATGGTGAAGAGTAGGAAGTTATTTCTGTGGAACTTTCATATTGTCAGCTTGAACAGGTCATGAACCTTCATTTCCAAATACGTATCAGAGTTTCCCATATTTTAACTTTTTCTTTTCTAGCTAAGACTTGCAGCAGCAATTCTTGGTCAGAAACCACAGGCGGCAGTTCTCTCCATGTTCTAGTTACAAGCATCCTGCATCTACCTGAGTGATGGTTGTGGACTGCATGGACATTGCTTGACTTCATCTGCCATCATTTACTGTTATTACGCAACTGTTCATACTACTGTCTATATTTAAAAAGTATGAATTTTTATGAATGCTAACATCTCCAAATACTACACAGTACTTTACTAAACAGTTTCAAGGAGAAATTATTATAATGAATTAAAACTTACGACCAGAGCCTTGACTTTGCTTTTGGCATGAGGTATCTACTCCTCCCTGAGAGGTATATGTGGTCTGACTCCACTGTCCACCACAGTCACCGCCCTTGCCACTAGTAGTTTCTGTTGATTTAGAAATGGTGAAGAGTAGGAAGTTATGTCTGTGGAACTTTCATATTGTCTGCTTGAACATGTCATGAAACTTCATTTGCAAATACTTATCAGAGTTTCCCATATTTTAACTTTTTCTTTTCTAGCTAAGACTTGTAGCAACAATTCTTGGTCAGAAACCACAGACGACGGTTCTCTCCACAATCTAGTTACAAGCAACCTGAATCTATCTGAGTGATGAATGTGGACTGCATGGGCAATGTTTGTCTTTATCTGCCATCATTTACTGTTATTATGCAGCTGTTAGCACTACTATATATACAGTATTTAAAAAGTATGAATTTTTATGACTATTAACATCTCCAAATATTGTTCAGTGCTTTTTAAAATAGTTTCTAAATACAAATTATTATAATTAATTAAAACTTACGACCAGAGACTTGACCTTTTTGTTGGCATGAGGTATCTACACCACCCTGAGAGGTATGTGAGCTCTGACTCCACTGACCTCCACAGTCACTGCCCTTGCCAGTTGTAGATGTTTCTGTTGATTTAGAAATAGCAAAGGACAGGAAATTATTTCTGTGCAACCTTCATATTGTCTGCTTGAATATATCATGAAACTTCATTTGCAAGTTCCAGATTTTGCCACATTTTTACTTTTTCCCTTCTAGCTAAGACTTGTAGCAACAATACTTGGTCAGAAACCACAGGCGACGGTTCCCTCCTGAATCTATCTGAGTGATGGTTGTGGATGGCATGGACAGTGCAGGTCTTTATCTGCCATCATTTACTGTTGTTATGTACAGTAGCTGTTAGTATTATATATTTAAAAAGTATCCATTTTTTATGAAAACTAACATCTCCAAATATTGTGCAGTGCTTTTTGAAACAGTTTCTAAGTACAAATTATTATAATGAATTAAAACTTACGACCAGAGCCTTGACTTTGCTTTTGGCATGAGGTATCTACTCCTCCCTGAGAGGTGTGTGTGGTCTGACTCCACTGTCCTCCACAATCACCACCCTTGCCAGTTGTGGATGTTTCTGTTGATTTAGAAATAGCAGAGTAGGAAGTTATTTCTGTGGAACTTTCATATTGTCTGCTTGAACATGTCACGAAACTTCATTTGCAAGTATCAGTTTCCCACATTTTAACTTTTTCTTTTCTAGCTAAGACTTGTAGCAACGATCCTTGGTCAGAAACCACAGGTGACAGTTCTCTCCACAATCTAGTTACAAGCATCCTGATTCTACCTGAGTGATGGTCATGGCATCTGCTGCATTTACCATTTCTAATTAATACTGTACAGAAGATCTAAAGCTGAGTTTGGAAAATTAACCCAGGGCTCATTCATAGTAGTCTGCCAGTCTGCCACTGGATCATTGGAGCAACCTTAGAACAGTAAATATATCATTAAAAGTTAAAGTTAAAAAAAAAAACCCTCCATCTCAATTAAGGAAAATCTTCATGTCAATAGCAGAATCTATTTTTAGTATGTTAAAACAATACTAACAACTAAGAATGCCATCATCTTCAAATATTACATATCTGTTTTTAAAGAGTTTCTAAGGCAAAATTATTATGATGCGTTAAAACTTATGAACATAGGCTTGATCTTTCTGTTGGCATGAGGTATCCACCCCAGCCTGGGAGTTGTGTGAGGTCTGACCCAACTGTCCTGACCCAGCACCCGTGCCAGCTGCGATTGTTCCTGGTGGAGTAGAACAGAACGAGAGTCACGATTCTACGAAGCTTTGGTGCTGACTGTTTGAAAATGCCAAGAAGTCATTCACAGCGCCATGGAGTTCCCCCCCATTTTAACCTGTTCCTGTGTAGCAAAAGTTATAATAGCTGCATTCCTTGGCCGGAAGCTACAGACCACAATTCCTTCTGGAACCTGGAATGCAAGCACCCTGAATCTGGACAGTAGACATCACTATTTCAGTAATGCCTAGGATTCCCTTCATCCCTCTGCATCATTTCAGCTCGACCTGTACTGAGTTGATACCAAGCTTGGAAACGGAAACTAGGTATCCTGCATAGGAATGTTCCACCCTGCTACTGTACCCTGACACTATGGGTGTTATTTTAGAAGCCCTATTTGTGATTTACATGTATATAATTAGCCACATACATATATGTGGAGAAGTAGTCTAGTAGTTTGAGCACTGGCTTGGGACCTAAGAGACCAGGAATCAATTCCCACTAGCACTCCTTGTCACTTTCGGCAAGTCATTTAGCCCTCTGTTGCCTAAGAAACATCTAAGTTATCAATGTTCCATTTAATGTACATTACCAGGTTTAAGTTTTAAAAAGGAGATAGAGCAGCTTTTAAACTAGATAATAGGGGAGAGCCAACAGTTGCCCAAGAGAGCATGGTTTGGAACAATGTATCCTTGAAGGATACCACCAAAAGAATGAAAGTTAGGGCATATCAGCAGAGAGGTTCTAATAAAGACAAAAGTAGCCCAAATGCCCTTGAGTACAGAGCAGACAGAGCTTAAACATTACAAATTACCCCTGCCTACTGATAGCCAGATTAATATCAATAAAATACAGTCTCTAAAATGCTTGTATGCAAATGCTAGAAGTCTAAAAAACTAAGATGGGAGAGTTAGAATATATAGCACTAAATGAGAGGTTAGATATGATTGGTATCTCAGAGACATGGTGGAAGGAGGACAACCATTGGGACACTGTGATACCTGGGTAAAAACTATATCGTAATGATAGAGCTGATCAAATTGTTGGAGGGTTTGCACTCTATGTTAGAGAGGTCATTGAGTCACAAAGGATTAACATTTTGCAAAATTCCTTGTAGGAACTCTATAGATTGAAAGTCCATGTAAAAAGAGGAAGGGGAAGGTGATGGCAGTGGGGGGTGTACTATTGACCGCCTGGCCAGAAAGAACAAATGGATGATGAAATGCTCAAAGAAATCAGGGAAGCTAACAAAAGTTGCAACACAGTAATAATAATGGGTGATTTCAATTACCCCAATAGCGACTGGGTCAGTGTCACAGCAAGAAATGCTTGGGAGATAAAGGGGTATGTTTACTAAAGGGCGCTATTTGCACTGCTGTCACGTTATCACATGATAAGGCACCTTATTGTACGATAATGGCGCTTTACCGGGCGATAAGGCGCCTTAGCACGCGTTAACGCGCTCTGAAGGCGGAGAGAGGCTCCCGGAGGGCGGAGGAAGGCTCCCCAGGGGCGGAGAGAGAGGGTCAATGGGCAGAGAGTGGGAGGGGAGAGGCTCCCTGCACACTGACGCTGTGAAATCCGAGGCTGAAAACTAACGCCAGTGAAACCCTGGCGTTAGAGCTGATTTAAAGGGAAAATAAACCATTTACGTCAGCAATGTACAGCAAAACCAGAGAAACCTACAAAACGTGATAAGTGTGATACATGTGCACGAAACAAAAGGGCATAGAAACAGTGAAAATGAACAGAAGAAAATGTAAAAAAAAAACATAACCAAGCTGGGCAATAGTGATATCAATGGGAAACATCAAAAAACACTCCCAAGAAAGCTCCAAAACAAAGATATGAATTTTGGAAGAGTGTATGCTCCGTCCCCATTCAAGGTGAATGAGCCCACAGTGAAATTGTGCTGAGCAGGGTTTTCCTCTCCATTGGACAGGTTTCCTATGGCGTGCACATGTTCCCAACAGCAGGGTGGGCATGTTGGAATGGGCAACTGGACAGATGCTGAAAAAGGGGACACAGAGGGCTGCAGGCGGCACATGCTGTGGTGCAGCTGGGCCACAGTACAGACTAGGGTGATGCCTAGCTGGCCCATAGGAATGCTGAAACAGTAGATCAGCCAGACAGCAACTGCTGAGGGCCCAAAATGGGCATGAGTGTGCTTCCCACGGTGTCACAGGGGTTAGTACCCAGCAGGTACCCCCAATGGCACGGAACATTGGCAGGCGGTGCTGGGGGGAAGCGTGGACAGCTATGCAGGCACCCCTACCCCAGAACCTGCACCATAGGCATCCGCCTACCCGCACACTGGATGGCCTGAGACTGCGCACCACCAGCAGAAGGGCATGTCAGCATGGTGGCAGAGGAGTACTGGTGGTGGAGGGGGCAGTGGCAGCTGCCCAGAGCAGACCATGGCCTAGCCCTGTTTAGGTGGGTGCCGTGCGCTGCAACAGACAGGCTCTGTCTGATAGTCATGGTATCTCCAGGGAATGCATAGTCTCTGTGGCAACACAGTGGTGCAGTGAACACAGCTAGTGTGTTCAAAAGCAGAAAATCACAGGTTCAAGTCCCAGCTGTGATTCCTGCCAACCCAGCACCCATATTTTACCCACTACTAAAACATGCTAATACAGACAGAACCTTTATTGCAGATAACAGAAACATCCCCAATACGCCTACATTTTACCCTACAGAGTTCAGACACCATAAACAGGCGCATTACTTAGAGCAGAGTCTCCCAAATGCAGTCCTGGAGGGCCAAACACCATTCAGGTTCCATGCTGCCTCTAATAAACACGGCTGTGCTGCATGTCTATGCACCGCCCCTGTGGTATGCAGATGTATCTCATGCATATTCATTAGGGACAGCATGAAAACCCAAACAGTGTTTGGTCCACCAGGAATGGAGTTGGGAACCTCTGCCCTAAAGCAGCGGCCAACAGGGGCAGACACACCCTCACCCACAGGCTCCATTATCCAAAGCTTCCTGGAGAGGCAGGATGTTGGGCCCTGCGTGCTTCTCCCAATACTAGCACTTGCATACCTTAGCAATGCCACCCTAAACCTGGGAATACGGTACACACCTATCAAAAGATTGCTATGATTACTGGCAGATAGCAATTCCTAAGTTAAGCACAATTTGCAGATTGAGCTGCATCATAGCAACCTTTATGATGTCTGTGGAGTGTGCTTCAGGTCTGGTGTCTGACAGTGGTTACCACCCTGGGGAGTGACCCCAACAGTATTGCGTACCATAGCCATGCCTGCACTGTGCCCAGGACAGGTGCAGTGGTCAGAGCTGCCAAGAGCCTCTATATTTGCACAATGCTGGCATAGATGTGGGAGCGTGTGTTTGTCTATCCAGTGTGTGGTGTCTGCCAACACCTTCCTCACCCCACACTGTTGCCAGTGTAAGCCTGCCAATGTGCATAATGAGGAGCAAGGTACCATGGGTATAGCCCGGACAAGGTGGCCTGGCCAGGATGCATCTGCACAGGGCATAGGGCAATGGCTCGGACATTGTAGTGCCTGACAACCACCTGCATGGACAGGGTGGCCACAGCTTGTCCTGCTGGGAGGTCGCTCTCACCCTGACTGAGCAGTGACCATGGCATGGCTAGGTTCCCCCATAGTGCCATATTGTATTTTTCTCATGTGATATTTATGGGTTCCCTTTTGGGGCCCATTCACTGACTTATCTGCTTGGTGTGTATGCTGACATCCCAGTTCTGGGTACATGCATCTTTTCCAGGAACATGCACTATGGACTAGCTAGCAGACTGTCTGCAGTTAGTACGTGCACTAATGGGGACCTGCAGCATGGCCTGTTTCAGCCATGAAAGGTGCTATGGACCTGGTGCTGGGCGCCCCACCTCACCCTCAGGGTGAGCACAGTACCCGCACAATGTGACGGTCTGTAGCTACTCTGTGTCAGTAACACACATGGTCAGTTCCCCCTACCAGGCTGAGGTGCTGTGGGGGTGCATACCCCATCTTGTGATCATCTGTAGACTGCTGATTTTCATGTGCAGTGCATCATGGGTATGGGTGGTTTAACCCTATCCTGGTAACCACAGCAGACAGTTTGTGTGGTGACGTGCAGTCCTTCTGTAGCCAGCCAGGGGTTTGTTAGTAGCTATAGAGCTGCAGCCAACTGGTAACTTCACTGCCTGTGGAGCTGGAGGTCATGGGTTATTTGATAGGGCTGTCTGAGGCATTGTCTTTTTTAATTTAAATTAGTGCTGCCAGCAAAACCACCCTCACAGTGCTGTAGCATTAAGGTGCCTCATAAGGCGCCCTCTAAAGCGCTCTATAAGGCACCCTATAAAGCGCCCTATAAGGAACATTATAAGGTGCCTTGGCGGACAGTGCACTTTATAATGTGCCCTCTGGAGTGCCTTATAGGGCGCCTTATGCGGCACCTTACGTTACGGCACTTTGAGAGTGTGTTTTCTGGAAGCACTAATTAAAATTTAAAAAGAAAATGCCTCAGGCTGCCCTATCAAATAACCCCACTGTGGGATCAAACCCATGAGCTCTGGCTCCACAGACAGTGAAGTTACCAGTGAGCTACAGCTCTATAGCTACTAATGAACTCCTGGCTGTCTACAGAAGGACTGCAGGTCACCACACAAACTGATTTAAAGTAAAGGGTAATGCCTCAGACAGCCTTACTCATCATGCCCACTGGGGGATCAAGCTCTTGACCCCTGTTTCATCAGTCAATGTATTAACCATTGTGCTACACCTCTGTTGCTGTGTTCGTAGGTCAGCGCACCTAATTAAGGCTAACACACATTAACTTGCCACGGCTCCCTCTATCGCATAAAAACGTACCTTATCGCATGATAACCCTAAATGCTACCTTAAGACAGGAATGCCCACTACCTTCTATGCACACTAACGCCGGCTACACGTTAAGACTGCTTAGTAAACATACCCCAAAGTTTCTAGATGAAATAAATGACTGCTTCTTGGAGCAACTGGTTCATGAACTGACCAGAGGGGAAGCCATTTTGGACCTAGTCCTTAGTGTAACACCAGATCTGGTACAAGAGATAAGGGTGTTGGGGCCATTTGGCAATAGTGATCATAGCATGATTGCATTTGAATTAATTAATGGAGGAGGGATGGTAAGGAAATCCACAGTACTATCTTTTAACTTTCAAAAGGGAGACTATGAAAAAATGAGGAAAATAGCTTAAAAAAAACTAAAAGAAGCAGTTGCAAAAGTTAAAGACTTCCATCAAGCTTGGTTGTTGTTTAGAAATACTATCTTGGAAGCCCAGACCAGCTGTATTCCACGCTTTAAGAAAAGTGGAAGGAAGTCCAAAAAACTGCCAGCATGGTTTAAAGGTGAGGTCAAAGAGGCTGTTGTTGCCAAAAAAGCATGTTTCAGGAAATGGAAAAAAGTGCCAAATGAAACAGCACAAACCCTGGCAAGTTAAATGCAAGGCATTGATAAGGCAGGCAAAGAGAGAATTTGAGAAGAAGCTTGCTGTAGAAGCAAAAACATGTAATAAAGACTTTTTCAAGTATATTCCTAGCAAAAACCTGTGAGAGAGTCAGTTGGACCATTAGATGCTAGAGGGGTAAAAAGGGCACTAAGAAGGGACAAGGCCACAGCAGAGAGACTGAATGAATTCTTTGCTTCGGTCTTTACTGAGTACGATGTAGGGATGTTACCCATGACTGAAGTGGTATTTAAAGATGATACTGCGGAAGAATTGAAAGAAATATCAATACACCAGGAAGATGTATTGCAACTATTTGATAAAGTGAAGAATAGCAAATCACCTTGACCGGATGGTATACATCCACGGGTGTTGAAAGAACTGAAATATGAGATTGCAGACCAGCTATTAGAAATCTGTGAACTATCATTAAAATCATGTGTAACACCTAAATACTGGAGGGTGGCCAATGTAACGCCAATTTTTAAAAAGGGTTGCAGGGGTGATCCGGGAAACTACAGACTGGTGAATCTGATGTCAGTACCAGGAAAAATGGCAGAAACCATTATAAAGAGCAACATTGACAAGGCCCCTCATCAGAGACTTTTGGCAAAATTGAAAAGCCATAGGATAGGAAGCAGTGTACTATTGTGGATCAGGAACTGGTTAAAAAATAGAAAGCAGAGGGTAGGGCTAAATGGCCAATTTTCCCAAGGAGTACCCCAGGGATTTGTGCTGGGTCCGCTGCTTTTTAACATATTCATAAATGACCTGGAAAAGGGAATAATGAGTGAGGTTATCCAATTTGTAGATTACACAAAACTATTTAAAGTTGTTAAAACCCAAGAGGATTGTGGAAAATTGCAACAGGATCTTGATCAATCGGAAGACTGGGCATCCAAATGGCAGATAAAATTTAATGTGGATAAGTGCAAAGTTATGCACCTAGGAAAGAACAACCCAAACTATGGTTACACGATGCAAGATTCCGCATTAGGAACCACCACCCAGGAAAAAGATTTAGGCGTCATCATGGCTAACATGTTAAAACCCTCCACCCAGTGTGCAGTGGCAGCCAAGAGAGCAAATAGAATGCTAGGTATCATAAGGAAAGGAATGGAAAATAAAACAAAGGATATTACAATACCTCTGTATTGTTCCATGGTGCGACCACACCTTGAATATTGTGTGCAATTCTGGTCGCCATATCTTAAAAAGGATATAGCATTATTAGAAGAGGTACAGAGAAGAGCTACCAAAATTTTAAACGGGATGGAAGGATACCCCTATGAAGAGAGGCTAAAAAGGTTAGGGCTCTTCAACCTGGAAAAGAGACAGCTGAGGGGAGATATGATGGAGGTCTATAAATTAATGAATGGAGTGGAACGGGTAAACAATTGTTTACGTCATCAGAATATAGAAAGACTAGGGGACATTCAATGAAGCTACAGGGTAATCTATTTAAGACTAATAAGAGAAAATATTCTTTCACTCAACGTGTAATCAAACTCTGGAATTTGTTACTGGAGGATGAAGTAAAAGCTGTTATTGTAGCTGGTTTTTAAAAAGGTTTGGACAAGTTCCTGGAGGAATGGTCCATAAACCATTATTAAAAGGGACCCAGGATATCACTGCTTGACCCAGTACAAGCACTGAGGAACCTGTGTCTTTTGGGAAAACTGCTAGGTACTTATAACCTAGATTGGCCACTGTTGGAAACAGGTTACTGGACTTGATGGGCCTTGATTTGACCAGTATGGCATATCTTATGTTCTTAAGTTACAATGTAAACCGCTTTGATTGGAATTATATAGAAGTATAAAGGACCTGTTAAATAAAAAAATATAAATCATGCCTGTGTGCAAATGGCCTTTTTGGAAAGGGGCCAATTTACACATAGATAAACATACCGTGTGTAAATGCACAGGAGTGGCATGATAGGGCATGACCCAGGGAGAGCAAAACTGTACATGTGTGTCCACAGTTTCAAATGGAGGATGCATAATGCCTATATCCAGATTTACAATTCTTTCCTGGAACAAGTAGCTATTGAAAAATGTATTACATCGGCCTCCCGCTCACAGGGTCCATGAAGGAGGATATCCTCATTAATCCCTTAACATTTATTTCTGCTTCTATTTTGTTATCAGAGAAGAATAGAGGCCTCTGAAGGTGACTAAGTGCAACTGCACATCTCCGTCTGCAAAATGACCCGGACAAGCATATAAGTGCAAGATTTGCATTTGTGTGTCCTGAAATGCCTGCACATACACATACATATTCTGGCCTTTCCTCCATCTATATTTCCCACATGACGATTTCTGAAATGACTCCTCTTACTGTGCCTGGATAAAGATCCCTGTGCACTTCCTTCTGTCCACAGCTTGCTGTTAACATTCATGTGCATCTTGTGTGGCAAAGATACAGTATGTCAATCACACACATGTGCATCCTCTTTACTAAGGATAATATAGATTTGTAGACATTTTCAATTGCACATCTCTCCCACTAAAATAGCTTCTCAAAAATATATCTTCAAGTCAAGAATGGCATTGTTAAAAATAAAATATGAGCCCTTCACCTTGAGGGAAAATCCTCAGCATAGTGTGTCCCGATGGTCAAAAAACAAATAGAATGTTAGCAATTATTTAGAAAGGAATGGAGAATATCTTAATGCCTCAGTATTGAACCATGGTGCAAGTAGCAAGTACACCTTGAGTGCTTTTTCTACATCTAGTCACTCCATCTAGCGAAATCACAAAATGGGCAGGGAAGGGAATCTAAAATGATGAAGGGGATGGAATGGATCCCCTATGAAGTAGCACATTTAAAACAAATTGGAGAAAGTATTATATTACACAACCTACAATAAAGCTATGGAATTTGTTGCCAGAGTACATAGTAAGGTAGTTAACCTCGCTGGGTTTATAAAAGGGTTTAGACAAGTTTCCAAATGCCATGCCCATAAACCACTCATAGCCATGTAGACTTGGGAAAGTCACTGCTTATATCCAGGTGTAAACGGCAAGAAATTGATCTACTCTTTGAAATCGTGCATGGAACTTGTGACCAGGATGGGCCATTGTTAGAACCAGGATGCTGGGCGCAATGGACCATTGGTTCATCCTATTATGGTATTCTTTTCTTCTTATAAAATTAACAACAGAATCAACATTCATGGTGTTAAAATTAAATATAACTTACGGTCATGGCCTTGTCCTTTCTTTTGACTCAGGTCATCATCCTGGCATGATTTTTTCTGATTCCATCCTGCACCACCCTTGCCAGACATTTTTGTCTCTAACTGTGTAAAGTAGCACAGAACAAGAGCAGTGATTCTGTGAGGCTTTGGTCTTATCTACACGAAGAAGCCATTTATATACTGTACATAAGTAGTGTTCCACCCTGTGCCAGATGGGTATTATGTGGGATTTGGTGGGGCCCTTGAAGAGCAAAGAGAGGTTTAGCATCACCCATATAATTATGGTCATTGTCTAATTATTTTATGCCCCAAAGGCAAGGTGGATATCATCCAGCACAATTTCTTATTTAAATTGTTTAAAAGGACATGGAGGCATGGTTAATGTGAAAATCATCTGGTTACATATTTAGAGTGAATCATTTTCCAGATTTAGTCCACTGCAAATATTATTTTCTTATTAAAGAGACTGGACAAAATCTGAAGTTGGCATGCAAGATAGAGTCATTGTCAATGAACTCCTATGCCTAATGGGCAAGTTTGTTGCATTTGATCATGTATTCTGATCAGGCACATTTTGCACTGTAAATCTGTCTTTACTTTCATAAAGATTTAAAAGATACACTATTTTGCTCTCGGTGTTATTCTGAACCACAAATAAGCCGTATACACATGCAAGTTTGATGTTTTTGGCACTTAAATGGCTAGACACGATTCCGACGACAGAACAATTTCCACGTACATATGAGAAAGACGGGTAATCTGGACGTGGGCGTGGAGGGGAGTAGCGTGGGTGTGTCAAACTATTTAAACATCTAGACCGTATTCCAATAAAAATGTGTACATATATCCTGGGCGTCTAGGGTAGACCTGCTAAAACATGGAATAACAGCCTATGTCTGTAATAGTAGTACTGAACAGAACAACACAGAATGACATCTATGTTTAAATAAAGCAGGTAGCATAGCTGGGTTGTAAAGGATATGAAACAGTACGTACCCTGGGGGTAAGGAATGTAGCATGTTGCCATGTTTCGGAGGTGCAACTCTGTAGCTGTAATCCAGATTGGCCACTGCTGGAAAGAAACATAGAAACATAGAAACATGATGACAGAAAAAGACCACAAGGCCCATCTAGTCTGTCCTTCCATAACAACAACTACAACAGTCCACTTTTTACCTTTAGAGATCCTCTGTGTTGGTCCCATGCTTTTTGAATTCAGTTACTGTCCTCATCTCTACCACCTCCACTGGGAGACTATTCCACGGATCCATTACTCTTTCCGTAAAGAAATATTTCCGCAAATCACTCCTGAATCTATCTCCCTTCACCCTCATCCCATGTCCCCTCGTCGCAGAACTTGCTTTCAATTGAAAGAGGCTCTCTCCCTGAACATTTATGCCACGGAGGTATTTAAACATCTCAATCATATCACCTCTATCCCGCCTTTCCTCTAAGGTGTACATATTAAGATCCTTAAGAATAATAGGCTAAATGGACCTCTGATCCGAATCAATATGGAACTACCATATTTTCCAAAAATATAAGATGAAATACCACATATATGCAGATGACATTATGTTGTTCTCCTCGTTCAACATACATGATCCTAACTATGACAAAATAGCAACCTGCCTCATGGAAGCTGAAAAATGGTTCAAACAATCTGAACATTAACTTCAAAAAAGCTGAGGTATTAATCACATCAAGAAACACAAATTACACACCACCAACTGACATCAAACTTCTGAACTTTACCCTACCTGTCAAGGAAGAGATTAAATACCTAGGAGTCACCCTTGACAAGACCCTTAGTTTCACTAACCACATTAAGAAAATAACCAAAACAATTTATTACAAGCTTCGTTCCATTCAACAACTGAGGCCTCTTTTAGAAAATGATGATTTTAGAACTATCACACAAGCATTAATAACTCCCCACTTTGACTATTGTAATGGAATACTACTAGGAGTATCTAAAAAGAACCTAAAAATTCTACAAATGGCCCAAAATGTTACCGCGAGAATAATTTCCAAAGCCAAGCTAACCGACCACATTACCCCGATCCTCTTTTCTCTACATTGGTTACCTATACCCAGTAGAATTCAATATAAAATCATACTGACCACCTTCAAATTAATTAATCAGATTGCCCCATCATACCTATCCACACTGATTCATAGTCCTCCAGAAAATAGAATAAGACGAAGAACGAACCTTAATACCATCTTAGTACCTGATTCAATAAAAAAGACAAAACAAATAACAAGTACCATTGCCTTCTCATTCGTAGCACCATCATTATGGAATAACCTCCCAGACCAATTAAGGGGAATAAAAGATCTGCAAAAATTCCGAAAAGACCTAAAAACATACCTGTTCTCACAATACTACTCCTACATAGATAATGACTTGGATAAGGCCTCCCATCCTCCGTAACTCTCTATGACTATACCCTCTCCAATAGTCTCACTACAACTCCCATAGTAGAACTTAAGATGAACCTTTAATATGTATATATGTATAAACTATGTAATAACTTGTAAATAGTTCTAAACACTGTTATGCTACCTGTATATAGTTTGATTACAGTTCGATGTATCTGTTTATATATATTACTACTTCTGTTCTATGTAAGTTGATGTCGTTTGATGTAAACCGCCACTGATCTTGGGAATTGGCGGTATATAAAAGATTTGCAAATAAAATAAAATAAATAAATACTATTTACAACAAAACAAATTGTGCTATAGTGCTGGAAGATGAGACTCCCAGGTCGGAAGGGACTCAACTAGCTACTGGGGAAGAGCTGAAGACTTCTCAGAGTAAAGCCAGCATTTATGATGTGGTTGGATCAAAGCCCTCGGGATGTCTGACTGCTGATGTAGCTGCGCATGAAATGAGAGTCAGAAGCTGTAAAGATGTCTTACGCATTGGAACATGGAACGTACGAAGCATGAACCAAGGGAAGTTGGAGGTGGTCAAGAATGAAATGGAACGTGTACAACTTGATCTGTTGGGTGTCAGCGAACTGAAATGGACTGGCATCGGGCACTTTGCATCAGATGATCACATGGTTTACTATGCTGGAAATGAAAGACAAAGAAGAAATAGTGTTGCATTTATAATAAAGAAGAAACTTGCAAGAACTGTAATGAAATACAATGCAGTCAGCGAACGCTTAATCTCTATTCGTCTACGAGGAATGCCTATCAACACAACTATAACTCAAGTATATGCCCCAACAACAGCTGCAGAAGAGAATGAAATTGAAGAGTTCTATGAACAAGTACAAGCTGAAATTGACAGAACATGCAAACAGGATATCCTGATAGTCATGGGTGACTGGAATGCAAAAGTTGGCAACAAAGAAGAAGGCAAAGTAGTTGGAAAATATGGACTTTGCAACAGAAATGAAGCTGAAGAAAGACTGATAGAATTCTGCAAGACCAACGATCTATTCATCTCAAACACCTTCTTCATTCAACACAAGTGGCGACTGTATGTTTATTTGAATTTATGTTTATTTGAATTTGATATACCGCTCAGGCCGAAGCATTAGAGCGGTTTACAATAATATATCATTTGAGGAAACATGAAAGGAACGCCATTTGCAAGATAGGACAGAGTAGACTTCATCCAATGGATTGTATAAAAATCAAATTGACTACATCTGTGGAAGTCAGCGATGGAAAAGTTCTATAACATCAACAAAGACAAAACCTGGAGCTGACTGTGGTACAGATCATCAACTACTAGTATGCAAACTCAAGCTAAAGTTGAAAAAGAGCAAACCACTCATGAATGCAGCAAAATATGACCTTGAGAATATACCACTGGAATTTAAAGACTGCCTGCAAAATGGATTTGCTCCAGAAGAATTATGGAATGACATCAAGAAGGTTGTGTTGGAAGAAAGCGAGAAGTCTCTACAAAAGGTGAAAAAGCAAAAACGGCTAAAATGGATGACGGAAGAAACTCTGAAAATTGCCAAGAAACGCAGAGAAGCTAAAGCCAGAGGAGAAAGAAAGACAATAACAGAACTCAACAGAGATTTCCAACGTGCAGCAAGACAGGACAAGGAAAAGTACTACAACGACGCATGCAAGAAAATAGAAGCAGAAACTATTAGAGGAAGAACAAGATCGGCTTTCCTAAAGCTACGAGAGTTAAAGAAAATGTTCCAGCCTCGAACTGGAATGTTACAAGATGCTCAAGGTTCTATGTTGAATGATGCTGAGAAGATCAAGAAAAGGTGGAAGGAGCTGGGGGGGCGTTCCAAGATGGCGATTGTAACCGCTACTGAGTGAGCACGTTATTGCCTCAATGGGGAGAAAGCGTAAGGGGAAGGCTGGGCAGGAGCCCTCGCAGCCTCAGCTTACCTCGATGCCTCTTGCTATTTCGGGTCCTTTCGACGCTTTTGTACTTCGTGCTCCTCGGGATCCAGCTGTCGCAGGTGGGGAAGACCGGCTGGTTGACTTACCGAAGTCGGAGAGCTCGGTGTCGGCCTCGGTGTCATCTCTCTCCCCTGGTGTGAGCCCAGCGTCCAAGGTTCCTCATGCTAGCCTGTTGCCGGAAGGCTTCCTGGAGGTTTCCCCCCCAGGAGAATTGGGAGAGGGGATTCTCTCGCGAGGACCAGGGAAAGGTGTGCCAAAGGAGCATGGAAGTGAGGCTATTGGAGCCTCCTATCTTTTGCCATCTTCGTCATCTGTTGGAGGATCGTGCGTAGGAGAAGTTCCTTCTCCTACATGCTTGGAATCATCGCAGTCTGCTGTGCGGATGGAGAATGCGCTAACTGCCACCCCGGATGGAACTTTTGCTATTCAACGTCCTGTGACTTTCACTCTGGAGTCGATATGGAACGCAGTTGTCTCTCTTGGTGAAGTATTGCTTCCACAGATTACATCTGTATCGTCTAAAGTTAATTTGATTTCGGGGACAATTGCGGTTCTGGAGGAGAGGGTGTCTAATCTTTCCACGGTGTTGGAAGAAGAACGGCAGAAAATTAAAGTTTTGGAAGAATATGCAGAAACTTCTCAAAAAAACGCTTTGATAGTGCATTCTAAATTGGAACAATTAGAAAATTTTTCTCGTGGCAACAATCTTAGAGTTATTAATTTCCCTAGATTAGTATCTGTCTCTCCTAGGGATATGTTTAAAGAGTATTTGCTTGATATCCTGGGGGTTTCTCCTAATCTTATACCACCCTTGGTTAACGTTTACTATATTCCTAGGGCTAAGCGTGTCCCTATGTTGGGAAATTTAGGGGATGGTAATGTGCAGGGGGATTCCCTTAATGTTACAGATTTAATTGAAAATTCTGGTTTAGAGTCTCAGGAGCCCTTAACTTTGTTAGTAGCATTCACTTTAATATCAGACAAGGAGTGGATATTGAAACTCTTCTTTAGGAAGAGAAAGCTCTTATTCCGGGGTTGGCAGTGCGTATATACCCTGATCTTTCTAGGGGGACTCAAAAGCGTCGTAGAGATTTTTTACTACTGCGCCCTGGAATTTTGCAATTGGGGGGGTTATTTTTTCTCAAGCACCCTTGTAAATGTCTAATCAAATATTGTTCAGTTTATTATGGTTTTTTTTGACCCCTCACAATTGGTTACTTTTATTAATGCCAGACGACTGGAAGCTTCCATTGTTTCCTCTTAGTGCTCCTGTTAAATAGTATTTCTGGATTTGCGATTATGATCTATTTCTTCTAAGCTTTGATGTTAAATTTCTTTTTCTCTGTGATGCTCCCACCTCTTTTTTGTGGACTAGAGAGGGTTAACACTGTATTTCTTTGCTTGTTTCTATTACCTGATATATGAGTATTTTTTTTTGTGAAATGTTGATTTTCATGTTGTAGCCCTGTTTCTTGAGTAAGGCTTTTTATTAGGCACCTTCTACAATTTATTGT
The DNA here is from genome assembly GCA_033557465.1 of Ichthyophis bannanicus. Lineage (NCBI taxonomy): Eukaryota > Metazoa > Chordata > Amphibia > Gymnophiona > Ichthyophiidae > Ichthyophis > Ichthyophis bannanicus. Next base: position 629,870,742 of record CM066034.1, on the reverse strand, counting down.
AAATTGCATAAACAAATAATAAAAAAAGAAAAGGTGGAAGGAATATACAGAGTTTTTATATGATAAAGATCAAGTGGACCAACAGCTATTTCAATCTGTACTTTATGATCGGGAACCATTGGTGATGAAAGAAGAAGTTAAAGCAGCATTGAAAGCCTTATCAAAGAACAAAGCACCAGGCATTGATGGCATTCCCATAGAAGTATTACAGCAATCTGATGCAGCTGTTACCGTACTTACAAGGCTCTGCCAAGAAATATGGAAGACAACATCATGGCCAACTGACTGGAAATGTTCTGTGTTTATACCAATACTAAAGAAAGGTGATCCAACTGACTGTGGAAATTATCGCACAATCGCTCTGATCCCACATGCCAGCAAGATTCTACTGAAGATTATTCAAAAGAGACTACAACCATACCTGGAACAAGAACTACCTGACGTGCAAGCAGGGTTCAGGAAAGGGCGAGGAACGAGAGACATCATTGCGGATGTGAGATGGATCCTTGAAAAGACCAAAGAATACCAAAAGGATATCTATTTGTGCTTTATTGATTACAGCAAGGCATTTGACTGTGTAAACCATGAGAAACTCTGGGCCACATTAAGAAGCATGGCAATACCAGAACACCTGATCGTACTCTTGCACAATCTGTACATTAATCAAGAAGAAGCAGTTCGAACAGAACAAGGAGAAACAGAATGGTTTAAAATAAGCAAAGGTGTAAGACAAGGCTGCATACTTTCCCCCTACCTGTTTAATTTATATGCAGAACAAGTCATCAGAGAAGCAGGACTGTATGAAGACAACAGAGGTGTGAAGATTGGTGGAAGACTCATCAACAACCTTCGCTATGCTGATGATACCACATTACTGGCTGAAAGTGAAGAGGATCTGAAACATTTGCTTCTCACAATCAAAGAACATAGCCTCAAAATGGGCCTGCACCTTAATGTAAAGAAGACAAAGATCATGACAACTGGCATAATCAACAGGCTCATCGTTGAAGGAGAAGAAATTGAAATCGTGAACAACTTTAACCTGCTTGGATCAACTATCAATAAAGAAGCAACAAGCAGTCAAGAAATCAGACGACGCATTGCTCTTGGCAGAATGGCTATGAAAGACCTAGATAAGATTCTGAAGAGCAGAGATATCTCTCTCCATACAAAGATTCGACTTGTTCAAGCCATGGTATTTTCAATAACATCTTATGGATGTGAAAGCTGGACAGTGAAAAAGATAGACAGGAAGAAAATTGATGCCTTTGAATTATGGTGCTGGCGGCGACTACTGTGTGTAGAAACATAGAAATAGAAATATGACGACAGAAAAAGACCACATGGCCTATCTAGTCTGTCCTTCCATAACAACTACAACAGTCCACTTTTTGCCTTTAGAGATCCTCTGTGTTGGTCCCATGCTTTCTTGAATTCAGTTACTGTCCTCATCTCTACCACCTCCACTGGGAGACTATTCCACGGATCCACTACTCTTTCCGTAAAGAAATATTTCCGCATATCACTCCTGAATCTATCTCCCTTCACCCTCATCCCATGTCCCCTCGTAGCAGAACTTGCTTTCAATTGAAAGAGGCTCTCTCCCTGAACATTTATGCCACGGAGGTATTTAAACATCTCAATCATATCACCTCTATCCCGCCTTTCCTCTAAGGTGTACATATTAAGATCCTTAAGTCTGTCCTCATATGCTTTATAATGAAGCCCATTAATCATTTTGGTAGCAACCCTCTGCACCGACTCCATCCTGTTCACATCCTTTTGAAGGTGCGGTCTCCAGAATTGCACACCATACTCCAAATGAGGTCGCACCAAAGACTTATACAGAGGCATTATCACCTCCTTTTTTCTGCTAGCCATTCCTCTCCGTATGCACCCAAGCATCCTTCTAGCTTTTGCTGTCGCCTTTTCCACCTGTTTAGCTACTTTAAGATCATCAGACACAACCACGCCTAGGTCCCGCTCTTCTTTAGTGGACAAAAGTACTTCACCTCCTATACTGTATTGCTCCCTTGGATTGCTGCAGCCCAAATGCATGACCTTACATTTTTTAACATTAAATCCCAGCTGCCAAATTCTAGACCATTCTTCAAGCTTAGCTAGATCCCTCCTCATGTTATCTACCCCTTCCTGGGTGTCTACTCTATTGCAGATTTTGGTATCATCCGCAAAGAGGCAAACCTTACCCGACAGCCCTTCCGCTATATCACTAACAAAGATGTTAAAAAGAATTGGACCAAGGACAGATCCCTGGGGCACACCACTGGTAACATCCTTCTCCTCAGAGTGAGCTCCATTTACTTGTACTCTTTGTCGCCTCCCACCCAACCAATTTCTAACCCAAGCAGTAACTTTAGGGTCCATCCCTAGGGTGCTCAGTTTGTTTATAAGTCGCCTTTGAGGAACAGTGTCAAAGGCTTTACGGAAATCTAAATACACCACATCTAGAGCTCTCCCTCGGTCCAACTCCCTGGTCACCCAGTCAAAAAAATCAATCAGATTTGTCTGACAAGACCTGCCTCTGGTGAATCCATGCTGCCTCGGATCCTGTAATCCGCTGGACTCCAGAAACCTCACTATTTTCTCTTTCAGCAGCGTTTCCAATAATTTACTCACCACCGAAGTTAAACTAACCGGCCTGTAGTTTTCAACCACATCCTTACTTCCGCTTTTGTGTAAAGGCACCACATGAGCCTCTCTCCAGTCCTTTGGCACCACTCCTGACTCCAACGAGGCATTGAAAAGGTCAGTCAGTGGAGCTGCTAGAACGTCCCCAAGTTCCCTCAGTATTCTAGGGTGTATCCCATCCGGTCCCATCGCTTTGTCTACTTTAAGTTGTACCATGGACTGCCCGAAGAACAAACCAGTCGGTACTAGAGGAGATCAAACCTAAGCTTTCTTTAGAAGCTCAGATGACAAGACTTCGACTTTCATACTTTGGACACATCATGCGAAGAGAGAGATCATTAGAGAAAGACATCATGCTTGGCAAGATAGAAGGTCAGCGCAAAAGAGGAAGGCCAACAATGAGATGGATCGATAAAATAACAGCAGCTACGGGTACCAGTCTGTCAACAATGAGCCGCTTGACTCAAGACCAAACACAATTTAGGATAGCTATCCAGAGGGTTGTCATGAGTCGATTCCGACTCAATGGCACTTAACAACAACAACAACATGGTCAGTGAGGTTCCAGAGAATGCAGACAGAAGGAAAACAAACTGAACCATCTAGAAGCAATAGGAATCCCAATGGTAGCCAGAAACAAAGAGGGACCAAAAGAAGGGAAAGAAAGGGCACTGCACACAGCTGAATATCATATACTGCTGTGCCCCACCACATCCACACAAGAGGTGTGACAGTGACACTACCCGTGTTCCTGCCATAGTAGGGTGCATGGGATGCAGATGTACATACTGTGATGTACAAAGGAGGAACATGTAGAAGGTGGATGAGAAACAGCAGGCAGTGCCAGGGAAATAGGACCAAAAGATACAAATGTCCACTGTGATGGAGGCAGACGTAAGCACAGCGTCCAGTTTTTATTAAGTGCAAAATAACACAACAGAGTGCCCATTGACACCCAACCCATACACCTAGGTGCCCCCTAAAATGCCAGAAAATAACACCCCACCCCACAACCCCCCATTCTCACCACACCATTCCAGCCCTCACCCACCAACCTCCCATGGCCCTGCCCCCAAACCCTCACCCCACCATCCCAGCCTTGCTCCCAATCCCCCATCCTTACCCCACCATCCCAGCCCATTCCCCAGACCCCTCACCCCAGGGAGAGGCACCACTGCCCCCCCAAACACCATGACCCTCCCCCGGCCTCTCCCCCACCCAGAGGAGCCACCACTGGTCCTCGGTGGTTGGCCGGCAGGTGGTATGGCTGATGGCTCCCCCCTGAGACAAGGCTGCTTCTTTCCCCATTGGTCCCCCCAGGCACCTCATGGAAGGCTGGGAAGACCACTGGGGACCCCACACGGTAAGCACATCTTAACAAACTACCCATACATGTTACATCTTATGAATTCCAGCAGGAGGCTCTCTTTATTTTATTTATTTAAACAGATTTGTATACCACCTTATCCTTCAATCAAAGTGGTCACATCACAATAGGAGGATTACATTTAACATAGGGGTACATAACAACATAGAGGTACTTTGGCACGATGCAAGTATTATGCCGAACATTAGCAGTAAATGTGAGAAATTAAGGTTATATTTCAAATACCCTGGCTTAGAAGTGAGGTTCACGACTGCCATAGGATATGCAAAACTAACCCATTAGGAGAAACTACCCCAAATTAACAGTAATATCATTCTTCAAAACAGCAACATCTTGTGGGTTTTAATGAGGATACCAGCATTTGAGTATTTGCTTTTGTGGAGTGGAGCCTACATATTGTTTGAACATTTGTGGACTTTCATGTGGACACTAGCAGCACAGTATCTGAATCTGTGTTTGGATTTGAATTAGCCACTGGAGGGTTTCTGACCTATAATGGTGAAGAGTGAAGTTACTGTAAACTTGCCTGAATACTGCCCTGGATGGTAGTGACAGGATTAGTATCACTGAATCTGCCATAGAACCTTTGTTTGGCTTTATGTTCTGAGGCCTTTTCCTCCAGTGGTGATTGTTTTTGTTCCATTTATCACTCTGAATTAGCAAAACATGTGTTGGTTTGTTCGATGACCCAGTTTCTATTGTATGTCATTCTGTCTTCTAGATCTGGAGAAGCAATAGTTCATTGGGATGGCTTCCCCCACAGGTGCATACCTGTAGGTGTGTTGCTGTTGGTGCTTGAACATCATGCTGCATGTGTGGAGCAAAGGACACCCCAGTGGTGCACAAATGGAGATGCACCTGCCACTAATGACCATGGTCACAGGTAGATATGCCACCATGCAGCAGTGTGTGGCATACAGGCCACCCACCTGGTGCCCTGGTCGCATGTGTGTGGTGGGAGGGTGAAGAACCATTGATGTAGTGCAACACCTGCCCCCCTGTCACCCACAGGGTGCTTGGAGAGAGGTGCTGGCTGTACCCTCGAGGTCCAGACTGACCATTGATCTGTTTCATCCCCCGGCAGAGGTTCCAGGGGCATCGGGGATGGATCAAGACAGGACCAGAGCTGTGATAGACACCGTCCTTCTTGTGCCCGGCTGACCATGAGCGCCAGCACACCGCACGCCACCACCCATATGCCCAGGGTCCCCAGGCCTCGTTCTCAGTACCTTGAGCTCAACGACAAGGTGTGCTGAACCTGGTACAGGTTTGATCATGAGGCAATACATAATCTGTGTCAGGAGCTGGAGCTATAGCTCGCCGTATGGGCAAACAGACGGAACACAGTGCCTGTCCATATGAAGGTGCTGACAGCTCTGGAATTCCTGGGAACTGGCACATTCCAGTCTGTTGTGGAAACGGAATCGGGGCTGAACCAGGTGGCGGTGTCGTGCAGCATCACCCAATTCCTGGATGCCTTCATGGGACGCGCTGTCGATTACATCTCCTCCCAACATACCCCATAGCAGCAGCAGCAGACCATACTCACCTTCAGCGAGGTGGCAGGGTTCCCATCCATCCTCGGGGTCATTGACTGTACCCATGTGGCCCTCTGCCCACCACGTTGGCATAAAGCAGTCTTCCGGAACCACTCATTAAACATGAAGGTCATCTGCGATGCCCACATGGAGATCTTGGATGTTGGGCATGCTTCCCCAGCTCGTGCCACGATTCTTACATCCTGGGACAGTCAGGGATACATGATGACTTCAAGGGTGGCACAATCACTGGTGGCTGGCTGCTTGATGAGTAGACACAGGTCAGTGTTGCATGCACATGCATGCATATCCTCAAAGGCACAAGGGCATGGTCAGCCATGTGCCTGCAGGCAAGCCATGCCCACAGGGGGTCCATGCCATAGCTGTGGGCTGTCTATAAGTGGGGGGGGGGCCACAGGCACCCCTTCCAGGACATGATGGGGGCCAGATACACCAACAGTATGTACGTGGAGGGGGCTAGGGATGTGACACAGCAGGAACACACAGGCATGTGTGGTGGGGCACTATATGGCACAGGTGAAGTGCACATGCATGTTGAGCCTGGTGGTGTGGCACCTGGTGCATGGGTATGCCCTAGAAAAGGTATGCAGGATATTTGTGGCATGCTGCATGCTACACAACTACGCCCTGTGCCAGAGGCAGCCCAAACCTGATGCCATGGTCAGCGATCCTGAGGGCGAAGAAGATGACATGGTGGTACCCCAGCCCTCACATGGTCCTACATACCGATGTGCCATGGCAATGAGGAGGTCACTCATATAGACACACTTTGTTTGAGGTATGCGGCCTGTGCCACTGGAACTGGGGAATGGGTGGCAGGGATGGGCAGCTGCAGCCACGCCCCATCAGCACAAGGCCATTCTGGCCACCCTGACCCTTTGTATGCCCTGTCAGAACAGGACACACAGAGGGAATGGCAGTTCTGATCCCACAGGGCACCCACAGGACCAGACCTGCAAATAGGCCTTATGTGCTGGCCCGGTCCACAAAGTGCCTGCATATACAAGCCTTCCCCAGCTAAATTGGTCTTGGCTGTATAATGGAGCCATGGCGTCCAGTCTCCATGACACTGCTGCTCCATTGTATGGCCCAATCCCCAGCCACCAGCACCTGTGACTCTGCACCCACAGCCTGACCCCTGATCCTGCCTCCCTAGGATGGGGACAGGTTGTGGGGGAGGCTCTCTGCCCCCACCCACTGCTCTACAGCCTCTTGCTTGTGGTCCATTGCCACATCAGGGAACCTATTCCAGCTCAGAGGTGGAAGATGTTCCCTGTCTATGCTTTTGGCCCCAGATGTACAGGGCCAGCACTGGAATTGGCCCTGTATGTCGGGGGTCAGCGGATACCCAGGTTCCACCCTGACATTGCCCCAATCCACCCCTCTGCCGCCCCGTCTACCTTCCCCATATGTGTGGGGATGTTAGACTGGATCAGGAGGGGGTGAGGATAGCAGGGATGGACATCCCAATGGACCGTCCATCCCCATTATTCATGGCATGGACTTGGCCTGCATGTGTACACATCTTGGCCCACAAAGCTGTAGGCCATGCAGGCCACTGCAGGTAGTCCCCACCCCTCACCTATCACCCCCCAGGCCCTCACCCCCAGCCCCTCACCTCCCAGCCCTTCACCCTCCCTTCTGCCACAACATGCCCTCCAGTCACAAGTGTCATGGGCCAACATCCATATCAGCCCTGTATGTCCAGGGTCTCAGACCATCCACTGCCCCCTTTCCCCACCACCAACCTGACCCTTTCCCACCCCTGGTTAGCCTCTTGGTATGGCTACCATGTACATACCGAGAGGTTTGACGGGGTCGGCAGAGGTGGCTGGTTGGCAGTGATGGATGTCCACATGGGACCCCCATCCCCACTATTCAGGTCTCAGAGTAACCCCCTATAGGGATATATACATGGACACAGTGTTTCAAACTAACAAACTTTATTTGTAGGTGTTATTCACATGAATTTTCACAATATGTAGACATCCCATGGGGTGTCATTGCAATCACCTACGTGGGGCCAGGAGTGCCTCTGTGAGTCACTCCACAGCTCGTGTGAGAGCCTGGAGATCACATCTTATCCCATGTAGGTGATCAACAATACACCACATGGGCCCCTCCACACCTGCCTCCTGCCCCCTTCCATCCCCTCCCTCTCCCACCTGCTCCCTCCCATCCCCTCCCCCATGCACCGCCCTCCTCCAACCACTGGGTGCCCCTGGGCACGGTGGCCCTGAGTTCCCCCTCCTCCAGAGATGATGCCCCCTCCTCCTCTCCCTGCTCCTCAGGGCCACCAACCCAGGGGTGTCCTGGCCAGATGGCATAGCACTGTGCAGCCTCTCCCCCTCAGGGGAGTAGGGCATCTCCATGAGGTCCAAGGTGTGCAACTCATCCACACCATCCCCTGATGGGAAGGTGCTGGACAGTACTTTTACTACATCCTCTGGTAGCAAATTCTAGAGTTTGATTACACGTTGAGTGGAAAAATATTTTCTCTTATTAATCTTAAAAAAGTTACCCTGTAGCTTCATTGCATGCCCCCTAGTCTTTCTATATTTTGATGGCGTAAAGAATCGATCTACATTTAACCGTTCCACTGCATTCATTAATTTATAGACTTCTATCATATCTCCCTTCAGCCGCCTCTTTTCCAAGTTCAAGAGCCCTAACCTTTTTAGCCTCTCTTCACAGAGGTATCCTTCCATCCCCTTTACCATTTTGGTGGCTCTTCTCTGTACCTTTTCTAATAACGCAATATCCTTTTAAAAATACGGTGACCAGAATTGCACACAGTATTCAAGATGCGATCGCACCATGGAACGAAACAGAGGCATTATAATATCCTTTGTTTTATTCTCCATTCCTTTCCTTATGATTCCTAGCATTCTATTTGCTCTCTTGGCCACCGCTGCACACTGGGCAGAGGGTTTTAACATGTTATCCATGATGACGGCTACATCTTTTTCCTGGGTGGTGGTTCCCAATGTGGAACCTTGCATCGTGTAACCATAGTTTGGGTTGTTCTTTCCTAGGTGCATAACTTTGCACTTGTCCACATTAAATTTCATCTGCCATTTGGATGCCCAGTCTTCCAATTTATCAAGATCCTCTTGCAATTTTCCACAACCCTCATGGGTTTTCACAACTTTGAATAGTTTTGTGCCATCTGCAAATCTGATAACCTCACTCGGTGTTCCCATTTCCAGGTCACTTATGAATATGTTAAAAAGCAGCAGATCCAGCACAGATCCCCGGCGTACTCCACTTTTCACCTTTCTCCACTGGGAAAATTGGCCATTTAGCCCTACCCTCTGCTTTCTATTTTTAACCAGTTCCTGATCCACAATAGTACACTGCTTCCTATCCCATGACTTTTCAATTTTGCCAAACGTCTTTCATGAGGGACCTTGTCAAGGCTTTCTGAAAGTCCAGATACACTATATCAACTGACTTACCTTTGTCTACCTGTTTATTCACACCTTCAAAAAAGCATATCAGATTAGTAAGACAAGTCCTTCCTTGGCTAAACCCATGTTGGCTGTCTCCCATTAAGCCATGACTATCTACATGTTCAGTAATTTTGTACTTTTCTGGTATTGACGTCAGGCTCACCGGTCTGTAGTTTCCCGGATCAACCCTGGAACCCTTTTAAAAATTGGCGTTACATTGGCCACCCTCCAATCTTCAGGTATTACAGATGATTTTAATGATAATTCACAGATTACTAATAGTAGGTCTGCAATCTCATATTTCGGTTCTTTCAATACCCTTGAATGTATACATTCTGGTCCAGGTGATTTGCTGCTCTTCAGTTTATCAAATAGTAGTAATACATCTTCCCAGTGTATCAATATTTCTTTCAGTTCTTCCGCAGCATCTCTTTTAAATACCATTTCGGTCATGGGTAACATTCCTATAATTTCCTCAGTAAAGTCCAAAACAAAGAATTGATTCAGTCTCTCTGCTATGGCCTTGTCCCCTCTTAGTTCCCCTTTTGCCCCTCTATCATCATCGAATGGTCCAATTGATTCTCTCACAGGTTTTTTGCTATGAATGTACCTTAAAAAATATTTATTATATGTTTTCCTTCCACAGCAAGCTTTTTCTCAAATTCTCTCTTTTCCTGCCTTAACAATGCCTTGCATCTAACTTGCCAGTGCTTGTGTTGTTTCCAGTTTTCGTCATTTGGCTCCTTTTTCCATTTCCTGAAAGATGCTTTCTTATAGCGTGGAATACAGCTGCTCTGTGCTTCCAATATAGTAATTTTAAACAACACCCACGCTTGATGTAAATCTTTAACGTTTGCAACTGCTTCTTTTAATTTTTTCTTAGCTATTTTCCTCATTTTCTCATAGTCTCCCTTTTGAAAGTTAAAAGGTAGTACTGTGAATTTCCTTACCATCCTTCCTTCATTTATTGAATAAAACGTGATCGTGCTATGATCATTATTGCCAAGTGGCCCCAACACCCTTATCTCTCGCACCAAATCTTGTGTTCCACTAAGGACTAGGACTAAAATGACTTCCTCTCTCGTCAGTTCATGAACCAGCTACTCCAAGAAGCAGTCATTTATTTTATCTAGAAACGTTATCTCCCTAACATTTCCTGCCGTGACACTGACCCAGTCGAAATTGGGGTAATTGAAATCACCCATTATTATTACTGTGTTGTAACTTTTGTTAGCTTCCCTGATTTCTTTGGGCATTTCATCATCCATTTGTTCTTTCTGGCCAGGCGGTCAATAGTACACCCCCACTGCCATCGACTTCCCCTTTTTACATGGAATTTCGATCCATAGAGATTCTACAGCTAATTTTGTTTCCTGCAAAACTTTAATCCTTTCTGACTCAATGCCCTCTCTAACATAGAGCGCAACCCTCCACCAATTTGATCAGCTCTATCATTACGATATAGTGTGTAACCAGGTATCACTGGTTTGTGTTTGTACCCAGGTATCACTGGTTGTGCTCCTTCCACCATGTCTCTGAGATAGTAATCATATTTAACCTCTCATTTAGTGCTATATATTCTAACTCTCCCATCTTATTTTTTAGACTTCTAGCATTTGAATGCAAGCATTTTAGAGGCTGCATTTTATTCATATTAACCTGGCTATCGGTAGGCAGGGGAAATTTGGAATCTTTAAGCTCTGTCTGCTCTGTACTCAAGGACATTTGGGCTACTTTTGTCTTTATTGGAACCTCTCTACAGATATGCCCTAACTTCAATATTTTGCTAGTATCCTTCAAGGATACAGTTATTCTGAACCATGCACTCTTGGGCGACTGTCGGCTTTCCCCTATTATCTAGTTTAAAAGCTGCTCGTTCCGGTTAAGGTGGAGTCCATCACTTTGGAAGAGCCCTTCCTTTCCCCAGAATTTTCCCCAGTTCCTAACAAATCCAAAACCCTCATCCTTGCACCATCATCTCATCCACGCATTGAGACTCTGGAGCTCTGCCTGCCTTTTGTGTTCTGCACATGAATGGGAAGCATTTCGGAGAATGCTACCCTGGAAGTTCTGGATTTCAACTTCCTACCTAAAAGCCTAAATTTAGCCTCCAGAACCTCCCTACCACACTTTCTTATGTCATTGGTTCTGACATGTACCAAGAAAGCAGACTTCTCCCCAGCACTATCTAAGACCTTGTCTAGGTGGCGCATGAGGTCCGCTACCTTCGCACCAGGCAGGTATGTTAACAGGAGATCCTGATGTCCACCAGTCACCCAGCTATCTACATGCCTAATGATCAAATCACCAACTATAACAGCTATCCTAACCCTTCCCTCGTGGGTACATGGCCCTGGAGAAACCTCCTCGGTGCAAGAGGGTTTTACATCACCTGGAGGGCAGGTCTTAGCTACAGGATCAATTCCTGCCACATCAGGGTGATGCTCTCCTGTCACATGACCTCTCTCCTCCATGGCAACAAGGCCAGAACCCTGCAGAGTCTGCGCCCACTCCTTGAAGTGAAGGACTTCTGGTCGGCACTCTAGGCCATAATTCTACCACACCTCGACTACTGCAATTCCATCTACCAAGCCTTCCACAATCCACCCTGCTACTCCTATGCACAGCGCTGCACACAACTGCACGCATCTTACAAGGAGCATCAAAACATGACCATATTATATCCATCCTAAAGCAGCTGCATTGGCTTCCTATGAACAGCCAGATCAAATACAAGCTACTCCTTCTGACCTCACAAGGCAATCCACTGTCACCCCTCATCACACCTACAAATCCTACTCCAGACTTTACAATCCAGTAGAGCCAGAAGACACTCCACGGAGAACAAACTCATCATCCCTCACGGAAAAACAAAGAGCAACCAATAAACACATGCAAGAACCTTTGAGCTCTATGCACTTACAATCTGCAATACACTCTTCGACAAAGTAAAAAAATAACACAGATCTCCTCCTGCAAACAACTAAAGACCCACCTATTCATTCAACATTTTGGCCATACCATGTAACACCTCCCCTCATAGACATTGCTAAATGTAAATATGTACCAGACTAAATCACCCACCCAAACATCCACCCCATTTGTATATCTTTTTATTTTATTTTATATTTATTGAAGTTTTAATATACACATCCAGGAATTCACATGAATGTAAAGGTAATGGATTATATCAGAAAATAAACATAAAGGGCAAAAAACTATAGGAAAAATACATCCATATTCATATTAGAACACAAATAAAGGAAATATAAGGGGGTACCAAGAAATAACACTAGTAAGGGCAGGACCAAAGACCCACCACCAACTTACAAAGGGAAAAACCCCCCACAACTTAGATAGGTAGAGAATTAAATGTCAGCCATAAGGGAAGAAACAGCAACTTGAACAAACATTTCTTCACTAACACTCAGGAACTCTAAGGGGTATGTTTACTAAAGTCTCCTAACGTGCGCGCCGCGTTAGTCTGCAGGATGCCATATAAGGAGTGGGTGGTCCGGTCAAAAATAGAGCAAAACGGGATTAGCGCGCGCCGCGCACCACGCACAGTAGCGCACGAGGAACGCGCGCAGGAAGCATAAGCAGGCGCGCTGATATACAAACAGAGGAACAGGGCTGCAGTACAATGGTGAAGACACTGACAGGGGGTGTAGGGGACATGGGTTCAATCCCCAACTGTGCCCAATGAAGAAAGCTGGCTAAGGCACTACCATTTACATGTAATATTGCATTATGAGGCTTTCTAATTTTATTTTAATTACTGCTGATAGCAAACCCACTCTCTCAAAGTGCTGTAACATAAGGTGCTGCATAAGACACCCCAGAGGGCACATTTTAAAGTGCACTGTCCGCCACGGCACCCTATAATGTTGCTTAAAGGGTGGCCTATAGGGCACCATATAGGGTGCCCTATGAGGCACAGCAAGGTCATAGCACTGTTTTTGATGGCAGCACTGTGCATTTAAACACATGAAAATCATAAGTAGGTGCGCTGACATGCAAAGAGGAACAGCAGTGTAGCACAATGGTTAAGGCATTGACTGATGATACAGGGGTCATGAGTTTGATCCCCAGTGTGCCTAATACATAAGGCTGGCTGAGGCATCAGCTTTGACATGTAAGTATTGTTTCCTGCGGCACTTTATTTGTATTTTATTAATTGCTGCCATCAAACACACCCTCATGTGCCGTAACCTAAGGTGCCACATAAGGCACCTTATAAGGCACTCCATAGGGCACATTATAAAGTGCACTATCCGCCACGGCACCCTATAATGTCACCTATAGGGCATGCTATCAGTCGCTCCATATCATACTGTATAGTGCACCTGATATGGACGGTAACCATAAGGTGCTCTATAGGGCGCCATATAAAGCGCCCTCTGAGGTACCTTATGGGTACAGTACGCTGAGGGTGTTTTTGCTGGCAGCAATAATGTACATTAAAAATAGATAATGCTTTGGACAGCCCTATCAAATAACCCCACTGTGGGTTTGAACCCATGACCTCTGGCTCCACTGGAAGTGAAGTAACCAGTGGGCTACAGCTCTACAGCTGCTAGCAAACCCCTGGCTGGCTGCAGAAGGACTGCAAGTCACCACACAAACAGTCTGCTGTGGTCACCAGGATAGGGTTAACCCACCCATACCCATGATGCACTGCACATGCAAATCAGCAGTCTACAGATGATGACAAGATGGGGTATGCACCCCCACAGCACCTCGGCCTGGTAGGGGGAACTGACCGTGTGTGGCACTGGCACAGAGTAGCTACACACCGTCACATTGTGCAGGTACTGCACTCACCCTGAGGGTGAGGTTGGGTGCCCAGCACTAGGTCCACAGCAGAGATAGGCCATGCTGCAGGTCCCCAGCAGTGCTAATGTGTGAGCTAAGTAGTTTCTGCAGACACACTTTGGATATATCTGTATGTCTCAGTCAGGTGTATCCCCTATGGACCCCTAGGAGGATTATGTACCACCACTATCCTCCTCCAGGGCTGAAGGTGGTAAACAGGGTCTCCCACCAACAGATCCACATTCTACCTCCCTGCAATGGTGGCAGTAGAGGGGACCATCAACCCCAGTCCTGCTGGGGAACAGACAGCCTACAGGGCAGTCAATGCAGCTCTGTACACATCCATAACGCAATAGCAGACATACATTAGGCCTGGATATGCTAAGCTGCACCCCACCACTACCTGATATTCTCCTGCAGCAAGCCTTCAGCCGCTGCACGGCGCTCCATCAAGACACATACCAGCTGCAGACAGTGTGCAAGCTAGTCCATAGTGCATGTTCCTGGTGGAAATGCGTGCACCCAGAGCTGGAATGTCAACATACACAACAAGCAGATAAGTCAGTGACTGGGCCCCAAAAGGAAACCCATAAATATCACATGAGAGAAATACTATATAGCACTATTGGGGTACCTAGCCATGCTGTGGTCACTGCACAGTCAGGGTGAGAGTGATCTCCCAGCAGGACATGCTGTGGCCAACCTGTCTGTGCAGGTGGTGGCCGGGCACTACAATGTCCCAGCCAGTACCCTATGCCCTGTGCAGATGCATCCTGGCCAGGCCACCCTGTCCGGGCTATACCCATGGTACCTTGCTCCTCATTATGCACATTGGCAGGCCAATACTGGCAACAGTGCTGGCAGTGTGGGCTGTGGAGGGTGTTTGCAGCCACCACACACTGGATAGACAGACACACACTCCCACACCTATGCCAGCATTGTGCTACTATAGAGGAGTTTAGCAGCCCTGGCCACCACACCAGTCCTGGGCACAGTGCAGGCATGGATATGGTACGCAATACTGTTGGGGGTCACTCCCCAGGGTGGTAAACACTGTCAGACACCAGACCTGCAGCACACTTCACAGACATCAGAAAGGTTGCTATGATGGAGCTCAATCAGCAAACTGTTCTTAACGTAGGAATTGCTATCTGCCAGTAATCATAGCAAACTTTTGATAGCTGTGTACCATATTCCCAGGTGTAGGGTGGCATTGCTAAGATATGCAAGTGCTAGTATTTGGAGATGCACGCAGGGCCCAATGTCCTGCCTCTCCAGGAGGCATTGGCTAATGGAGCCTGTGGGTGTGGGTGTTGGTGTGTCTGCCCCTGTTGGCTGCTGCTTTACGGCAGAGGTTCCCAACTCCAGTCCTGGTGTGCCAAACACTGTTCGGGTTTTCATGCTGTCCCTCATGAATATGCATGAGATACATCTGCATACCATGGGGGTGGTGCATAGATATGCAGCACATGCATCTTTATTAGAGGCAGCATGGAACCTGAATGGTGTTTGGCCCTCCAGGACTGCATTTGGGGGACTCTGCTCTAGGTAATGTGCATGTTTCTGGTGTCTGTGCTCGGTGTGGTAAAATATAGGCGTTTGAACCATGCGTATGTTCTCTGCAATACAGGTTTGTCCTTACTATCATGGTTTAGTAGCAGGTAAAATATGGGGACTAGATTGACAGTAGCCCCAGCTGGGACTTGAACTTGTGACCTTCTGCTCCTGAATACACTGGCTGTGTTCACTGCACCACACTGTGCTCACAGAGACAGTGCAGTCCCTGGAGATACCATGGTTGTGTGTCAGACAGAGCCTGTCTGTTGCAGTGCATGGCCCCCACCTACACATGGCTAGGCCATGGTCGGCTCTGGGCAGCTGCCACTGCCCCCCTCCACCACCAGTACCCCTCTGCCACCATGCTGACATGCCCTTCTGCTGGTGGTGCTGGTGGTGTGCAGTCGCAAGTGTGCAGGTAGGCGGCTGCCTATGGTGCGTGTTCTGGGGTAGGGGTGCCTGCATATGCATAGCATATGTTTATGAACATCCTCTGTTTATGAAACCTGTTGAATGTAAACCTGTTTAATGTATACCCAGCTGTTCATTGTAAGCACTGATCAATATTTGGTAAGTGTAGTTTCTGTTCATTGTAAACCGCGCTGATGTCGAATAGTGCGGTATAAAAGAAACTGTAAATAAATAAATAAAATAAATAAATAAAATATGCGTCTACGCTCCCCCCCAACACCGCCTGCCAATGTTCTGTGCCCTTGGGGGTACCTGCTGGGTACTATCCCCTGTGACACTGTGATAAACACTCTCGTGCTCATGTTGGGCCCTCATCAGTTGCTGTCTGGCTGCTGTTCAGTTTCAGCATTCCTAAGTGCCATCTAGGCATCTTCCTAGTCCACACTGTGCCCCAGCTGCACCACAGCATGTGCCGCCTGCAGCCCTCTGTAGTCCCTTTCCCAGCATCTGTCCAGTTGCCCATTCCGACATGCCCACCCTGCTGTTGTGGAACATTGCATGCCATAGGTAACCTGTCCAATGGAGAGGGAAACCCTGATCAGTGCTATTTCACTGTGGGATCATTCACCTTGTATGGGGACGGAGCGTAGACCCTTCCAAAATTCATATTTATTTTTTGGGCTTTCTTGGGAGTGTTTTTTGATGTTTCCCATTACTATCACTATTGCCCAGCTTGATTATAATTTTTTTTTATTTTTTTGGGGTCGTTTTTAATGTTTATTTGTACTTTTGTTCTGTGCACATGTATCATACTTATCACTTTTTTGTAGGTTTCCCTGGTTTTGCTGTACATTGCTGACAGAAATGGTTTCTCTTCCCTTTAAATCGGCTCTAACGCGAGGTTTTCAGTCGCGCTATTTTTGGCCTCGAATTTCACCTCACTAGTGTGCGGGGAGCCTCTCCCCTCCCACTCTCCACCCATTGACCCCTTCTCTCCGCCCCTGGGGAGCTTTCCTCAGTCCTCTGGGAGCCTTTCCCCGCCTTCAGCGCTCGTGTGCGCCGCTGCGCGCATGAACGCGCACTAAAGTGCATTTTTGCCCCGTAAAGCATCATTAGCGTGCGCTAAGGTACCTTAGCGCACGCTCATGCGTGCCGTGCACTTTAAGAGACTTTAGTAAACATACCCCTAAGAGTTGTCTGGGCTCAAAAAACATACACTTTATCCTTATAGCAAACACAACATTTAACAGGACGTTTTAACTAAAAGGTAGCCCCAATGACTCCAAAGTCAGGGTAACAAGGAGGATAGTTCTACCTGTAATAGCATCCAAGGAGTTTTCTAAAAACCCTGTTAAGTCGTCCCCCCCCCCCTGAGAAACAGACCCAGGGATGGCACAGAGGTCCCTGGGCCCCAAGGACAAGTACTATACCTGAGTCACTGGAGGAAAGTGTTCCAAAGGGAGTTTCAACACCTCCCCAAAATATTTGCCCAACATCTCCATGGTGACAAAACTGGGGATTTAGGAAAGTTCAAAAGTCTGATGTTACAACGCCGAACTTGATTTTCCAGATATTTGATCTTCCTTGAGGTCATAGACCTGTCCCTAATCTGGGCCACCACTAGGTCCCAAAGTTGTCCTATTTTTTGTTCCAATGAGAGAATTTTCCTTGTTTGCTGCTCCTATGTATTGAAAATCACAGAGTAATTGTTCTTAACCTCTAATAAGTCAGTACTTACTGAACCCACAAGGGAACTAAGAGGAGTTCACCGCCGCTATTGCCTCCCAAAACACGTCCATTTCTATTACCACTCCGGAAGGTAGCAACACTCCGGTCTGCACCGATGTCACCTCCTCTGCAGCAGTCATTGATTCAGCAACACCACTACCCTGTGCCCTAGACTCTGGGGAGAAGCTGTCCCTGCCAGTGGAGATCCCCCTTCAGTCCCCTTCAATGACATGGTCGTCGGTATGCCAGAGGGAAGCACAGCTCATTCTGGCTGCACACTTCCAGGTTCTGTGTAACTTTTGCTACCTTTTGTTGTTATGTACACTGCTTTGACCTGGTGAAAAGTGGTATATAAACATTGCCAAATAAATATCCGGCCCTAGCACTGAAGGTCTGGGTTACCTGGCTTGCCAGGAAGCGAAATACGCATCAGCGATATTCAGCCACTGCCTGGTTAGCTTCCACAGTGTTAGGCCAGCCTTTGCCGAAACTGAGCAGTGGGTCTGCCCTGATGCTAACCATGCAGCAGCGGCACCCATGGATATTCAGTGGCACTAACAGTGTTAGTGCCGTTGATTATCCTGGACAGAGGGATTAACATGTTAATCCCTTTTAATTGCGGGCTCGGGGAATTAAGAAAACATGACAGGACCTGACACTGTAGAGAGCAAGCAGCTCCATTCCCTTACCAAGACACCAAGAATATATGATCCCATGGCCAACCATTTACAAGATATAAAGCCTTCCTAGGATATCCATTCTCTAGCTCAACAGACATCGTAAATGGGGACTTTCTGTATACCACTTTAAAAGTGGATTTATGCAGCCACTAGTACATTGGTGGGCCTTAAAGCACCTGTGTGTGTGCATGTACTCATGGGCTGCCACTCCTGCTCCCTCTGATGTAATGTCTGTGCCATGTTGCCCACTGAGATCTGCATCCATAAACGGCCACCTAGTTCGACTAGTGGATGCGCTAGCCCTACCAACAGCCCTTCCACAATATAATTTCCAAAAATGTTAAAAAGAACTAGAGAAAGGACTGATCCCTGCAGAATTCCACTCATAACATCTCTTTTCTCAGAGTGAACTACAGTATATTTACCATAACCCTTTTTCACCTCCAGACCTAACCTAGATATGGTCCACCAAGGGCACTCTCTTTATGCCACCTATGTATAATAATGTCAGAAGCCTTGCTGAAATCTAAGATCACCTCATTAAGCACTCACGTCACATCTAGCTATCTTGCCATCCACAGAAATTGATCAGGTGATGAAACAATGTTGCCTCAGATCCTGTAATCCAATGGATTCCAAAAACTGTACTATCCCCCATTTTATCAACAATTCCATTCATTTGCTGACTACCAGGATTCGACTAACCAGCCTGTAGTTCCCAGGCTCCTCTTTTATGAAGTGGAGCCATATCCATCTATTTCTGGTCCTCTGGAACTGTAAAGAGACATTGAAAGGTACATAGAGATGCATAAAGGGCAAAAATGTTCAGTTTGTTTTTTATTTCTTTTCAGTTTTTTCCAGTTTTTGGATGTTTTTCTCAGTTTATTTCACATATTTGTTTTAATAAAAAAGTGAAATGTGCTAAGAACTTTTTAATGCACTCTAATTGACTTCACCTGTATTAATTCCTAGGTTAACATGCATTACATTGATTTAGCATGCACAAAATTCTTTAGGAAGCAATAACAAACTGAATGCAAGCTAATGAATATACATTCCTAAGATCAGACTGAAGGCCATGAGGGCTTCCCTAGATTCCTTCAATATCCTCAGATGATCCCATTTGGGCACTTCAATTTGTCTCCTTTTAGTTTAGCTAGCTGCTTGCAAATCCAGTCTTCTGAAAACTGATGGAGGTCTCCCTCACTTCTTTTATTATTTGGGTCCATCTTCTGCAGTTCTACTTGCAGCCTTTCACCTGTGAACACAGAATGAAAGTATTTGTAAAGCATTTCTTCTTTTTCCTCATCGGTCTCTATATCAGGGTCTTCAAACTGAGGCCCATGGGCCAGATGTGGCCTTTGGAGCAAGTTTTTCTGGCCCTCTATGCTTTTTCTGTCCTCCAATCAGTTCTAGCTCCCGTGGCATGGTGTTTTTATATTTGTTAGTTTTTTTCATTTTTACTTTTTGCCCATGCAAAAAAAGAGTGAGAATAGAAGGGGAAGAGGGAGAAGAAAGTATTGTATGTGGCGGGGGTTGAGTAGAAAAGGGTATGCTACACACCCTCACACTCCTCTCGCCTCCCTCCTTCCCCAATATTTTAAATCACTGAAAAGTCTAGATATGGTCTCCCTTACTCTATACTCCCTTCTCAGCAAACTCTTCTGAGGTAGATGTCACACCTCCCTCTGTGATATGAATTGCCCTATATGGTCTCCAGATGAACGGTTTGGAAACCACTGATCTACATATTTCTCCTCTTTAGCTTTGAGTCTCACAATACAACCTTTGTACTTCCACCTGTCACCAGCATCATTTTTTAAAAGTTTTAGTTACCTAACGAGTTAAAATGGCTTTTCTACAGTAGACAAAACTGCAGCCCCAGAATGTCCCAATCAACATATTACAGATTTAATTCACCTAGGAATAACAATTATTTCAATATCTTCGATTAAGGGGTCTATTCTGCAACACAAATAGCAGGACATCCCTGCTATTCGTCCATCTTTGCCGTCCCCGCCAAATCTCCCCATATGAACAAGGATTTTGTACGGGGAGGTTAGACAGGGGCAGGAAAGGGGTGGTGTGGGATGGAGTTAGGACGGGCAGTGGTCGGTCTGAGACCCTGAATGTACAGGTCCGATTCTGATGTCAGCCTTGTATGTCCAGATCTGGCAGAGTAGATGGGGAACTTATTCCAAATCTGAGGTGGAATAAGTTCCCCTAGATGGGGGAGATAGCAGGCCCGGGGCACATCAAAGGATAGAAGGGGTGCAGGAGATTCCCCGCAGCTCGACCTGGCATTGGTAGGCCAGATTGGGGGTCAGGCTGCGGGGAATGACTGAAGTCGGCGGGGGCCGGGGATCGCGGTTCCATTCAGGAGCCTTGACTGAGTTAGCCTGGCCGGTGTCTGTACATGCAGGCTGACCGGAATCAAGTCCGGGCCTGCAGGGTACAGGCTTAGATGGGATTCTGATCCCATGGGAGCTAGATGTGCCCTGCGGGATCAGAATCCCATCTACCTCTGTGCGTCCAGTTCCGACCAGATGCACAGAGGGCTGGGACACACATCTTAGAATATGTCTCCACATGTTTTTCTATTTCTTCTGCTAGCAAGGGAAGTCTGTATATCGCATCAATAAAAAGAGATGTTCAATTTACTCTTCCCAGATTAAGCCACGGTGTCCTCTCCTTACCTCGTAAGTCTGCAGTTTTATTGCTAAAATATTATTTATATATATACTGTAGCACCACTACTCCTTTCTTTCTTTCTACCATGCACTTCCTGAATATTATAGCCTAATATAACTATATCCCAGTCATTTTTTTCCATGTACCATTATTCTGTGACTGCCAATAAATCTAATTCAACCTCTTCCATTACAACCTCTTGATCACAGACTTTATTTCACATATTGTGAGCATTAGCGCACAGCTTTCCAGATGTTGTGCCCTTTTCCCATTTCCATTCAAACGTTTTAATTACCTGAGGACTTTACACAGCCATCCACATTTGATCCTAATTTACAGCCCTCTTCCATAGCTTGAAAAGTCTTTTCTGGAAGACACTTCACTCTGTCTTTGATAGATGGATTCCATCTTTGCTCAGTGCTTTTGAAAAGCTTTGTAGAATGCAAGCTTCTCTGCCTTGGAGGATTGAGGAAGGCACCTATTTGTTTCCCCCTCACTCACAGAGCCATACATTTGGTGGAATACCTAGAAATCTTATTTGTGCAACAATGATGAGCCACATCAGATATGCCAGGCCTTTCTTCCAAAGCAATGGAGGGTTAAGTGACTTGCCCAAGGCCACAAGGTGTGCTAGTGGAACTTGAACCCTGGTTGTTTGGCTACCAAGCCAGTGTTCTAACTACTAGGCTGCTACTCCTCCACTCCAGGGTAATTGAAATCTCCCATTATTTCTGTGTTGTAAAATAGATAGAAGCTTAAAAGTGAAGTTAAGTGGAATCTTGTTCCTGCCAAAAGAAAAAAATTTAGAAATTTCCATGTATTTATTCTAAAACAAAAAAGGCTATAGAAGTCAGTTTAGAAGACTTGCATAGCATTTGCATGCATAATAACAGTTTTTACATATGAAAATGCCACACATATCTAAGCATCAATTTTAGAACTGCTGCTATTTCCATGAGGAAGCACCAATGACACACACTATAAGACATCCACCGAAGAGGCATATCAGGCGTATGTTCTGAAGGCCGGTGGACACCGAAGGCACCTATTTTGAATGTAAGCATTGTAAGAGATATTATCAGTAGCAGATAAATACACATAAACAAATACTTCTGCTATGTTTTCAATAGAGAAAATCTAGGAGAAGGACCACCTGGGATTGACAAATAACAAATGGGAATGGAGTAGATACCAGACCATTCACAAAAGATGATGTGTTAGAACAGCTTGCAAAACTGAAAGTAGAGAAGTCTATGGGACCAGATGGGATACACCCCAGGATACTAAAAGAGCTCAGAGAGGTTCTTGCAGGGCCTTTAAAGGATGTTTTTAATAGATCCTTGGAGACAGAAGTTCCACAGGACTGGAGAAGGGCTGATGTGGTACCTCTCCACAAAAGTGGTAATAGGGAAGAAGTAAGAAACTACAGGCCAGTAAGCCTTACCTCGGTGGCAGGAAAAGTAATGGAGGTGCTCCTGAAAGAGAAAATAGTGGATTTCCTCGAAACCAACAGGTTGCATGATCGAGGCAACATGGTTTTACCAAAGGACAATCTTGCCAAACAAATCTGATTGAGTTCTTTGACTGGGTGACCGGAGAACTAGATCAAGGGCATGCAATGGATGTGATCTACCTAGATTTCAGCAAAGTCTTTGATACTGTTCCTCATAGGAGGCTAATCAATAAACTCAACAGCTTGGGGAAGGGTCCCAAGATGGTGAACTGGATCAGAAATTGGTTGACTGACAGACAACAGAAGGTGACAGTAAACAGAACTCACTCGGGTGAAAGGAAGGTGATTAGTGGTGTGCCCCAGGGTTTGGTCTTGAGAATGGTACTGTTCAATATATTCGTGAGTGATATTGCCAAAGGGCTGAATGGAAAAGTCTGTATTTTTGCAGATGACACCAAAATTTGCAACAGAGTGGGCTCCCTTGAGGGAGTGGGGAACATGAGGAAAGATCTACAAAAGCTGGAAGAATGGTATAATGCTTAGCAGTTAAAGATTTAATGTGAAGAAGTGCAGTGTCATTCACTTGGGAAGCAGAAATCCAAGGGAATTGTATGCAATAGGGGGTGAGAGATTGGTGTGCATGGACCAAGAGAAGGACCTCGGTGTGATTATTTCTGATGATCTCAAGGTGGCGAAACAGTGTGACAAGGCGGTGGCAAAAGCCAGAAGGATACTGAGTTGCATACAAAGAGGACTTACCAGCAGAAAGGAAGAGACACTAATGCCACTGTACAAGTCGCTGGTGAGGCCTCACTTGGAATATTGTGTTCAGTTTTGGAGACCATATCTCACAAAGGATATAAAAAGGCTGGAAGCAGTTCAGAGGAAGGTGACCAAAATGATTTGGAGCCTGCGTCAGAAGACTTATGAGAAGAGACTTGAAGACCTAAATATGTACACTCTGGAGGAGAGGAGGGACAGGGGAGATATGATTCAGACCTTTAAATACTTGAAGAGTATTATGGACAAACAAACCTCTTCCAAAAATGGGAAAGCTGTAAAACTAGAGGGCATAACATTAAGCTGCAAGGGGGTAAACTGAAAGACAATGTCAGGAAATACTTAGTTGGATGCTTGGCATGCCCTCCCAATAGAAGTGGTGGGGGCAAACACAGTGACAGAATTCAAAATGGCAAGGGACAGACATAGTGGATCCCATTATAGCAACAAGATAAAATCAAAATAAGCATAACTATTTCTTACATCTGAACAAATAGGGGTGACCTACACAGAGAGGTGGGTATACCCCTAAACAAAGGCATGGGAAGGGGTGACCTGCACTTTGTGGCAAGTGCACCTACTCTTGCCACCTTGCTGGGCAGACTAGATGGACCATACTGGTCTTTATCTGCCGTCATATACTATGTTTCTATGTTACTGTATAAAGTCTCTGTCTGTCTAGGGGGTTCTGCTACACTCCTTCTCCCAGGATTCCATAGGACCACCTGGCAAACAAATCACACGATAAAACAAGAACCAGTCCTGTTTGTATGAAAATTAGACTTTATTTCTGATAGCAAAAATAGAGTAAATAGTAGAATAAATTGGCTTTCTGAGGTAGTATGTTATTGACCTCTATATTACAATTACCAAGATACCTAATCTCTTTGTTTATAACCAATGTCACTGATTTGCATGCACTCTGACATATGCAAATTATCTGTCTGTCTAAGCTAGCCCCAGCCTCAGGGAAATTAAAGACACGGTACCTTAGCTTGGGCCAATACACTTGTGACTGTGGTCTGAGTCTCAGGAACGGAACAAAGTCAAGGTATGGAAGAGGTCCAGCGTCAGCTGAAATGAACTGCATTGTCACACACTGAGCTGCCAGTCTGTGGGAGAAGTTCACTCCATCTCGAAGCTTTGGCCTTGAATACTTTCTGACTTTTTCAGCCAGAGAGAAAAGGCATGCGAATAGTCAGTATCAGAAGTTAGCGTTCCCAGGTATTCTTTCTGTAGTGTAAGTGTTCTGAGTCTTTGTCTGTCTTCTGGGTTCTGCGTCTCTTTTCTGAACTCTGGGTTCTGGTAGACAGACAGATAATCCTTTCTCCAGAAGACATGATGATTGGCTGGACTTGAACCCTGTATGTCATCTTTAGCAAATCTGGTAACTGCTAATAGGTGGTCTTTCTGCAATCAAAGAGCCATCGTGCTCAAAAACTGCTGATATGCAGTTCATACATTGTTTCCAAAGCCAGGCACGGTGAAGGTTTCAGCCATGCTCTTCTGCACGTAGTCAGCTGGAAAAAATACTTTTGCTGTGAAGTATCATAAACTGGCAGCATTGCTGGATCTGCAGGTTTTATTGCTGAGTTATAACAAAACAGGATTCCATCTTGTTTAGTCTTTGGTTTCTAAACAGGCCCCATCTTGTAACAGGAAGCCGTGCTAGTGGTTCAGACATTAGTTTCTGAACAAGCACCTGCCCTACAGTATTTACACCTGCTATAATTCATACCCAAACTCACTCATCATTTGACTTTTGTAATCTAGTGCTTGCTAAGCCTGATTCTCTAATCCTAGTGCTCTTGTTTCTTTCTCTCCCTTTGCCTGTGTCTATTTTTTATGGCCCTTTCTACCTTCACTTCTGATATTTTTCTATCTCGCTCTGTTTTCCTTCCGTCCTTTTCCTTTCTCTGTTAGTCTGTTATTCTGTACATTTGTCTGAATATCTTTCTGTGCTTATGTGAGCCCCCTGTATCAATGTGATTTTCTTCTCACTCTCCTCCTAACTCTGCAGGGTTTTGTGAGTATTAAGGATTAGCTAATATAATAGGGCCAAAGAGAGAAAAATCCACCGTAAATAAACCATGTGGATTAAGGAAGTTAAAAAGCTGAAATTTTGCCATTACCTGTCTGTCATTAATAGTGCATTATTGCTCACTAGTGCACACTAATGGTGAATAGCATGCACTATTGAGCAACAGCATGCACAATTCGGCAGTAGTGCACACATATTTATTTTTATTTATTTAACAGGTTTTTTTATACCACTTTATTATTTAGTCAAAGCAGTTTATATTGTAACTTAAACTTGATAATGTACATTAAAGAGGTATATTGATAACTTCGATTTTTTCTGAGGCAATGGAGGGTTAAGTGAGTGCTCTAACCATTACACTGCTCCTCCACTCCATGTGAATATATATGTGATTAGTGTGTGCATTTTTGCAGTAAGGATGGAAGATATAATTGTGGATGGTTTGCTATTTAGACAAAGAGCATTCTTAAATATCCTACAATCTTTTCGTAAAGGAAAAAAAATGTATTCCCTCTGGGATAAGTGAATTATAGACTTATTGGGGGGGGGAAGGGGTGTGATATTCAGCGGCAGTGGCTGCTAATGCTGATAAAGGGGCTAATAGTTGTCGCTGAACATTGAACCCAGATATTCAATGCTGAGCTCATATCCAGCTACTGGCATTGACTATCTGGGTTGTCCAGAAAGCAAGTTAGCTAACCGGTCTGCAGCAATATTCAGCATTTGGCTGGCTAGTTAATGCAGCTAAAGTTAGGACAATCATGAAAGTGCCTAACTTTAGCCACTTTGGGATAACCAGCTAGTGGCTGAATATCGCCACTAGTTGGTTATCCCGGGGCGCCACCTCCACTCCTTTGACGGAACACCCCCGGCACTAGCCAGCTAGCATCAGGGCACTTAGAGGCCAAAACTGCTGCTGAGCATCCTAAATGCCTTTGAATATGCCCCCTATAATGTCGACTTGATGTAATTGCTGCTTGAACAGTCGCTGTCTTTGGTGATTCCAAAAGCGATATTGTCTTGCTTTGAATTGTATGGGGTATACTCTGGAATCATCTTGTCCAGTGAAGATTGGAGGGGTGGTATTCCAAATCTGCACTTGTTCTTCCAGTGACGGAGAGTCAAAGTCAACAAGAAAGAAGTTGCAGTGACACAAGCTGTCAAGACTCAAATCACACAATTTCTGAAATTTCAGTGTAAAGTTGGTAGTTAAATTATGGGAGGAGAAGAGGTAGACAATAGGAAGCAAATCAAAATATGGTCCAGTTATGGGAATGAAATAGCACATAGCGTTCTAATAGAGGAAGTGCAATAATCAGAGACAATGATGAAATTTAGTTTTCACCCTGCAATATTTATTTATTTTACAACATTTATAAACCACCTAATCACAAAAGTTCAAAGCGGTACAGAAAACATATAACACATCTTAAAATAACATTAAACAAAAATCAAGTGTCAAAAGCTTGATGAAACAAATGGCTCTTCAATAGCTGAAGAAAGGACAACACATTCAAACAACCACATCATGAGACTGGCAAATGGTTCCATAAAACAGGTACTGCCAAAGCAAAAGCACGGAACCCCGTAACCTGCAAACTAGGTTGAAACAATGATGAAACAAGAATAGTATCACTCAAGCTCTGGTGAATCAGATGGGAAGAAGTATGCCAAGACAGTAACTCTGCCAAACAAGTTGCAGACAAACCCAGCCAAAGCTTCAGAACCACACAAAGAACCTTAAAAACAACCCACTGTTGAATAGGTAACCCATGCAACAAATGCAGACAAGGAATAACATGATCAAAATGTGTCTTACCTAAAACGACCTTTGCAGCAGTGTTCTATGCCTGTTGGAGCACTGACACAGTAGACGCAGGCAAACCCAATAACACTACATTGGTATAATCAAACATTGGTGATAACACTGCCTGAAACATAGAACGAAAGTGTGAAGGTGATAACAAAGACCGAAGATGGCGCAAAAGCCGGATCAAAAAGAAGGAACAGCGAACAAGCTTAGCTACATGAGCTCTCATATTCAAGCGTGAATCTGATATCACTCTGAGATAAACAATTTCCTGACACACAACAACCCTATGCCCATTTAACAAAACCTCCTCAGGGGCAACAAAGGACCTATTACAGGAGACAAACAAGACCTCTGTCTTCCGATAATTAATACTGAGCACATGTTGGGCAAACCACAATGAAACAACCTTCAGACAACGCAAGAGTGGCAAAGAAGTGTACTCTTCAGAAACATCAAAAGGCATATACACTAGAAAATTATCAGCATAAACATGGTAAAAAAACACCAAAACTCTGAAATAAAGCACACACAGGAGCCATACATATGTTAAATAGCAAGGAAGACAATGCGGAACCTTGCGGTACCCTACAATCCAGAGGAGTCCAGTTTGAAATGTCTGAACTTATATGAACCTGAAAAAATTGATCCGTTAAATAAGATGCAAACCAATTCATCACTTGCCGTGTGACTCCCAATGAATGGGGAGGCACTGCAAAAGCAACATGCAATTAACGGAATAAAAAGCTGCAGAAACATCAATAAAGATCATTATAACCCCCATTTACGAGATGTTCTCACTTTTTTTGGGCCACCCTGTATGTTGTTATTGTTAAGTGCCGTCAAGTCGGAGTAAACTCATGGCGACCCTCTGGATAGCTATCCTAAATTGTGTTCGGTCTTCAGTCAGGCAACTCATTGTTGACAGACTGGTACCCGAAGCTGCTGTTATTGTATCGATCCATCTCGTTGCTGGCCTTCCTCTTTTGCATTGACCTTCTATCTTGTCAAAAATGATGTCTTTCTCTAATGATCTCTCTCTTCGCATCATGTGTCCAAAGTATGAAAGTCCAAGTCTTGTCATCTGAGCTTCTAAAGAAAGCTTAGGTTTGATCTCCTCTAGTACCGACTGGTTTGTAATTCTGGCAGTCCATGGTATACACAGTATTTGCCGCCAGCACCATAATTCAAAGGCATCAATTTTCTTCCTATCTTTTTCACTGTCTAGCTTTCACATCCATATGATCTTATTGAAAATACCATGGCTTGAACAAGTCGAATCTTTGTATGGAGAGAGACATCTCTGCTCTTGAGAATCTTATCTAGGTCTTTCATAGCCATTCTGCCAAGAGCAATGCGCCATCTGATTTCTTGACTGCTTGTTGCTTCTTTATTGATAGTTGATCCAAGTAGGTTAAAGTTGTTCACAATTTCAATTTCTTCCCCTTCAATGATGAACCTGTTGATTATGCCAGTTGTCATGATCTTTGTCTCCTTTGCATTAAGGTGCAGGCCCATTTTGAGACTATGTTCTTTGATTGTGAGAAGCAAATGTTTCAGATCATCTTCACTTTCAGCCAGTAATGTGGTATCATCAGCATAGAGAAGGTTGTTGATGAGTCTTCCACCAATCTTCACACCTCTGTTGTCTTCATACAATCCTGCTTCTCTGATGATTTGTTCTGCATATAAATTAAACAGGTAGGGGGAAAGTATGCAGCCTTGTCTTACACCTTTGCTTATTTTGAACCATTCTGTTTCTCATTGTTCCGTTCAAACTGTTGCTTCTTGATCAATGTACAGATTGTGCAAGAGTACGATTAGGTGTTCTGGTATACCCATGCTTCTTAATGTGGCCCAGAGTTTCTCATGGTTTACACAGTCAAAGCTTTACTATAATCGATAAAGCACAAATAGATATCCTTTTGGTATTCTTTAGTCTTTTCAAGGATCCTTCTCACATCCGCAATGATGTCTCTCATTCCTCACCCTTTCCTGAACCCTGCTTGCACTTCGGGTAGTTCTTGATCCAGGTATGGTTGTAGTCTCTTTTGAATAATCTTCAGTAGAATCTTGCTGGCATGTGGGATCAGAGCGATTGTGCGATAATTTCCACAGTCAGTTGGATCACCTTTCTTTAGTATTGGTATAAACACAGATCTTTCCAGTCAGTTGGCCATGATATTGTCTTCCATATTTCTTGGCAGAGCCTTGTAAGTATGGTAACAGCTGCGTCAGATTGCTGTAATACTTCTATGGGAATGCTATCAATGCCTGGTGCTTTTGTTCTTTGATAAGGCTTTCAATGCTACTTCAACTTCTTCTTTCATCTCCAATGGCTCCCGATCATAAGGTACAGGTTGAAACGGCTGTTGGTCCACTTGATCTTTATCATATGTTTATGTTTATGTTTATTGTCTTGATTAACCGCCCTTCATTGGTAAGCAGAGCGGTTTACAAAATATATCTTCAGTACAGTGGGCACAAGGCCGGAAAAGGAAAAAGAAATTACAATTTAGTAAAAGTAAAGAAATAAGGACAGGAGAAGAGGGTCAATAAAGGAAAAGGAGAGGCTAGGAGGGAGAGAGGTTGAAGGCAAGGGAGAAAAGGTGGGTTTTCAAAGCGTGCTTGAAAGTAGGGTGATGGGGCTCCAGGCGGAGAGTGGAGGGAAGGGAGTTCCAGAGGGCCGGACCTACAAAGAAGAAAGCAGAGGAGCGGGTGGATTGGAGATGAGCATGTGAGGGGGGAGGGAGAGTGAGACGGTTGAGGTGAAAGGAGCGAGGAGTGTGCCGAGGGGTGTGAAAGTAGATGAGGTCGGCAAGGTACTGTGGCGTGGTGGTGTGAAGAACTTTATGAACGAGTGTGAGAAGCTTGAATTGAATCCGGAAGGTAACGGGAAGCCAGTGGAGATGGAAGAGGAGGGGTGTGACATGGTCCCTGTGGGAGGCGGAAGAAACGAGACGAGCAGCGGTGTTTTGGATGCGTTGTAGACGAGAGAGGTGGAGCTTCGATAGGCCAGAGAGAATAGAGTTAGCAAAATCAATCCGGGAGATGACGAGGGCTAGAAGCAGGGTGGCAAGAGCGGAAGGTGAGAGGAAGGGGCGAACAGCACGGATCTGCCTAAGATAGAAAAAGGAAGATTTAGACACGTGAGAGATATGGGAAGAGAAGGAGAGATCAGAGTCGAAAATTACCCCAAGGTATCGAAAGGTGGAGACCAGAGAGATGGGGGTGGCGGAGAACGAGGGGGCAAGTGATGGGGGCTGGTGACTGTGGGGGAACCAGATAGCTGTGGTTTTTGAGGGATTAAGATGCAGGCAGTTATGGGTCATCCAGACAGAGATGGCGGCAAGGCAGGAGTTGAGGGGAGTGATATCAGGACAGGCTGGGGACGTGTGATAGAGAAGGAGGATATCGTCAGCGTAGTAGAAGGCTGGGATACCAGATTGTTGGATAAGAAGTGTGAGAGGAGTCAGGAAGAGATTAAAGAGGAGGGGAGCCAGTACAGAACCCTGAGGGACCCCACAGGGGATGGGAAAGGGGGCAGAGGAGGGATAAGAAGGGGAGGAGGATAGAACAGCACCCGACCGGGAGGAAAGAAAGGAGTGGAACCACCGAAAAACAGTGCTACGGAGGCCAGCTTCATGCAGCCGGGAGAGAAGAAGGGAGTGATCTACAAGGTCGAAAGCAGCGGAAAGATCGAGGGCCACCGCCACCGAGATTTCACCACGGTCGTGAGCAACATGCAACTCTTGTATATTCCTTCCATCTTTTCTTGATCTTCTCAGCATCATTCAACATAGAACCTTCAGCATCTTGTAACATTCCAATTCGAGGCTGGAACCTTTTCTTTAACTCTTGTAGCTTTAGGAAGGCCGATCTTGTTCTTCCTCTATTAGTTTCTGTTTCTATTTCCTTGCATGCATTATTGTAGTATTTTTCCTTGTCCTGTCTTGCTGCAAGTTGGAAATCTCTGTTGAGTTCTGTGATTGTCTTTCTTTCTTCTCTGGCTTTAGCTTCTCTGCGTTTCTGGGTAATTTTCAGAGTTTCTTTCGTCATCCATTTTGGCCGTTTTTTCTTTTTCACCTTTTGTAGAGACTTCTAGCTTTCTTCCAACACAACCTTCTTGATGTCATTCCATAACTCTTCTGGAGCTCTGTCATTTGTATCTAAATCGGCAAATCAATTTTGCAGGCAGTCTTTAAATTCCAGTGATATATTCTCAAGGTCATATTTTGCTGCATTCATGAGTGGTTTGCTCTTTTTCAACTTTAGCTTGAGTTTGCATACTAGTAGTTGATGAGCTGTACCACAATCAGCTCCAGGTTTTGTCTTTGTTGATGTTATAGAGCTTTTCCATCGTTGACTTCCACAGATGTAGTCAATTTGATTTTTATACAATCCATTGGGTGAAGTCCATGTGTACAGTCACCGCTTGTGTTGCTGGAAGAAGATGTTTGAGATAAATAGATCGTTGGTCTTGCAGAATTCTATCAGTCTTTCTCCAGCTTCATTTCTGTTGCCAAGTGCATATTTTCCAACTACTTTGTCTTCTTTGTTGCCAACTTTTGCGTTCCAGTCACCCATGACTATCAGGATGTCCTGTTTGCATGTTCTGTCAATTTCAGCTTGTACTTGGTCATAGAACTCTTCAATTTCATTCTCTTCTGCAGCTGTTGTTAGGGCATATACTTGAATTATAGTTGTGTTGATAGGCATTCCTCGTAGACGAATAGAGATTAAGTGTTCGCTGACTGCATTGTATTTCATTACAGTTCTCGCATGTTTCTTCTTTATTATAAATGTAACACCATTTCTTCTTTGTCTTTCATTTCCAGCATAGTAGACCATGTGATCATTTGATGCAAAGTGCCCGATGCCAGTCCATTTCAGTTCGCTGACACCCAACAGATCAAGTTGTACACATTCCATTTCATTCTTGACCACCTCCAACTTCCCTTGTTTCATGCTTCGTACGTTCGATGTTCCAATGTGTAAGACATCTTTACAACATCTGGCTCTCATTTCATGTGCAGCTACATACATCACTTATCCAAACACACATAAGTTTCATGAAACAGACAAAATTTTCAAAACAATCCACAATCTGCTTATTATTTACTAACCACAAGAGGAGAAAATTACTCCTAAACCATAAACACTTGTCCAGATACCAGCAGACGTTGTTGGTGATTTAAAAATGGTTAAGAGAACATAGGTTGTGTTTGAATATTAAACAGAGATTATTTTGTTTATGTATGAATATTTGTTTTTTGAATTAGGACTTATCTCCTTCCATTTGTATAAAGTTTTGAGGGGTGAATGTTGTTTATTTTGGGGTACTTTGTTTACTGTACTGAGTTGTGGTTTCCTTTTTCCCCCCGCTGCTGTTTGTTTTATTTCTTCAGAGAATGAAGTGTTATGTTTTCTTTTGTAAATTCTTCTGATGTAAAACTCAATAAACATATTAAATATAAATAGAGATTCTTGGGGTATGTAAGCATCTTGTGGACTAAGGCGTCTTATTAACAACAAGAGTGACGGATATGACAGTGAACAAGGACAAGAGTAGTTTAGGAGTCATCCTAGAAACAATGTTGTCAATGAGAGTACATATTAAGTGTGTGGCTCATTCAT
This sequence comes from Ichthyophis bannanicus, assembly GCA_033557465.1. NCBI lineage: Eukaryota > Metazoa > Chordata > Amphibia > Gymnophiona > Ichthyophiidae > Ichthyophis > Ichthyophis bannanicus. Next base: position 629,838,092 of record CM066034.1, on the reverse strand, counting down.
CCTTTTTAAAATTGCAGCTATTATGTGATCAAAGAATGATTTCCCGGTAGTGATTGAATCTTTGGTCCTGTTTGGTTTGGCTTATAGATTAGTTGGCACTTCCGGTTTAGATCAAATTATTGTGCGGAAATGATACTTACTTAATTGATGTCTGAAATGTAGTTCTTAATGGACCAGTTCTGCTGGTCCAACTCAATCTATGGATCACATTCAACCTGGTGGATCATGATAATATTGTTGGGTAGATTGGCAGATATAGGGGCTGCAGGATTGGTTTTAGAGTGGTTTGCTGATTTAATGAGAAACAGAAGGTGTATGGTGAAAGTTTGAGAGAATTATTCAAAGCAAAGAAGTATGAAGTATGGAGTACCATAATGGTCTCCTCTTTCCACACTCCTATGTAATGTTTATCTGCAATCATCTTGTTTCATGCTGGATACAATGGGGTCATTTTAAAAGCCTCTATCGCGATTTGGACTTTCAAATCACGGAGACACCCTAGAACTATTTTACAAATGGCTGTTAAAGATTTTTCTGGTGCGGGGAGCCAAGTAGGCAGGGGGCATGGCGGATGCTTGGCTGGTGCTGTGCAATGGACTGAGATGTCACTATTCAATTTCATTAATATTTAGGCCTGCTCTAGGCATGAAAAGGCATCTGGAAAGAGCTCATTTTGGCCATAAAACATCCAGAGGAGTATATAAAGGTGGCACACCACCATAACCACACGGAGTGGAGGAGTGCCCTAGTGGTTGGGGCAAGGTACTTCAGGCCAGAAAGTCAGGGGTTCAAATCCCACTAGAGGACAGCAACCTTGGGCCAGAAGGACTGGGGTTTCTAGTCCCACAGGTGCTCCTTGTGGTCTTGGGCAAGCCACTTAACCCTCCACAGCCCATGTTCCCTGTAAAATAGTTATCTCCAAGTTATAATGCCCTGTTCAATGTAATTTCAGTTTGTTCAATGTAAACCACACTGATGCAAAATAGCACAGCATATAAGAGAATGTAAATAAATAAATACCCAGTACTCTCCACAATCACAATAGCAGCAGCAGTGGGATTTGTGCTCTGGTTTCCCTGATCCTAGTCTAGTACTCAAACCATTAAGCTATTGCCTGATTCACCTTGTCCTGACTACTATTCTGGGTATGACTATGTAGACACCTCAAAGAAGTCCAGTTGGGTACATCCATGTTTGTGAAATGGTTCCTGAATTTGGACATGCCTGCTTTTTTTATATATTATAAAATGGAGTTAGCCATATGGAGTGGATAGATATACGTTCTATCCTCCCCCAGTACACGCCAACAAAAAAATAATTTGTTTACATCTTTCCTGGTGATTCTTTTTGTATTTGATTTCATTTATCACCTGAATTTGGGACATTTTTGAGTGCTGCTTTTTTTTCAGACGTTCTGGCTTGGATGTCTCAGATTGCATTTGAATATCATTTATAAAATGATCCTTAACAGGAATAACACAATTTACGTTTGTCGATGATATTAAATTAGTGATCCCAATAACAAAATCATTAGTGGATGTATATTGTGGTTATTTTTGAATATCTGTTCATGAGCTGGATGTCTGAAAATGGGTACTTAGATGTGCAAATTATGGAAATGTCCCTGGAATCATTTTAGAAAGCTGGGAATATAGACATCCCCAGCACAAGAACATCCAGGTAGCAAAAAGATGTGGTGAGGCGTGGCCTGTGCAGAGCAAGGGAGCTGCACATCAGAATGTGATTTCAGAATGGTACAACTATATTAAGCCTCGTTGTTGAGGCCTCCATGCCTATACCGACTGCTGTTCATGAATAAGATACAAAGAAGTGCTCATTTCATAGCTGCTATGCTTCCAGGGGGAAGAGCAAAAAGCACTTACATCACCATAGTTAATACTTCCTGGCCAAAGAAACCTTGCCAGTAAATACATATTCCAAGCATAGGAGTGGAGGAGTGGCCTAGTGGTTGGGGCAAGGTACTTCAGGCTGGAAGGTCGGGGTTTCAAATCCCACTAGAGAACAGAAACCTTGGACTGGAAGGACTGGGGTTTCTAGTCCCACAGGTGCTCCTTGTAGTCTTGGGCAAGCCACTTAACCCTCCATAGCCCATGTTCCCTGTAAAATAGTTATCTCCAAGTTATAATGCCCTGTTCAATGCAATTTCAGTTTGTTCAATGTAAACCACACTGATGCAGAATAGCATGATATATAAGAGAATGTAAATAAATAAATATTACTGACCCACTGCCACACATCTGAGTATCTGAAATGTCAGGACAGGTTTTATTAGTCTCATAACTTTGACACTCCCTTTCTGACCACCCAAGTAACCCGGTTCTGTGGGCATGCACTTTGGTGATGTCCAGATTTGTAAACTGCTCTCACCCATGCATGTATCCAGTCTTGCTGTCTGCACTGGTCCTGTCTGAGAACCGTTTACTGGGATGTTAAGTTCTCAGGGTGAAGACGGAGCGATTTCAGATGGCGCTGCTGCTGCTCCCTCGGTTTCTGTATGTTTTTATCTGGATGTCCTAGATTTTCCCTAGATGCCCATTCTAAAATGACACTTATGATCCCTGGCAGTATAGATTTAGGAAGGTGCAAATTTGGATTAAATGCATTTATATTAATTGTTTTTATGGATATTGTTTATTGTAAACTGCACTGATCCGAATACGTTTGGGAGTGTAGCGGTATAGAAGTATATTTTAGATTGGATTAGACTGATTTTAAATTGTGGGAAGACACACATTTTATGGATGAGAAGACCACAACTTGCAGAAAACCTTTTCTAGCTCTGTTAGACAAGACTGTTGTTCCTTTTAGAAGGAAGCATTCAAAGATTAAGGGGTATGTTTACTAAACCCTCTTAACGTGCACGCCGCGTTAGTGTGCAGGATGCCATATAAGGAGTGGGCGTTTCAGTTTAAAGTAGCAAAACGGGATTAGCGCGTGTGCTCTTGTGCGCTGCGCGCTCTTGTGCGCCGCGCACATTAGCGCATGAGTAACGCATGCGGGAAGCATAAGCAGGTGTGCTGATGGGCAAACAGAGGAACAGGGCTGCAGTACAATAGTGAAGACACTGACAGATGGTGCAGGGGTCATGGGTTCAATCCCCCACTATGCCCAATGAATAAGGCTGGCTGAGGCACTACCATTTATGTGTAATATTGCATTATGAGGCATTTTAATTTTATTTTAAGTACTGCTGCTAGCAAACACACTCTCAAAGCGCTGTAATATAAGGTGCTGCATAAGGCACCCCATAAGGTACCCCAGAGGGCACATTTTAAAGTGCACTGTCCGCCACGGCACCCTACAATGTTGCTTAAAGGGTGGCCTATAGGGCGCCATATAGGGTGCCCTATGAGGCACAGCAAGGTCATAGCACTGTTTTTGTTGGCAGCACTGTGCATTGTAATGCATGGAAATGTTCAGTAGTTGCGCTGAGCTGCAAAGAGAAACAGCAGTGTAGCCGAATGGTTAAGACACTGACTGATGGTGCAGGGGGCATGGGTTCAACCCCACACTGTGCCCAATGAATAAGGCTGTCTGAGGCACCACCTGTTATGTGTAATACTGCATTATGAGGCATTTTAATTACTGCTGCTAGCAAACGCACTCTCAAAGCGCTGTAACATAAGGTGCCGCATCAGCCGCTCTATAAGGCACTCCAGAGGTCATACTATAAAATGCACTGTCTGCCCAGGCACCCTAGAATGTTCCTTATAGTGCGCTTTATAGGGTGCAGTATGAGGCCCCGCAAGGTCATAGCACTGTTTTTGATGGCAGCACTGTGCATTTTAACACATGAAAATCTTAAGTAGGTGCGCTGTGATGCCAGAAGGAATAGCAGTGTAACACAATGGTTAAGACACTGACTGCTGGTGCAGGGGTCATGAGTTCAAATCTCCAGTGTATCTAATGAATAAGGTTGGCAGAAGTAATTCCTTTTTCTGCTTGCAACTGTACAACAATCTGTGCTGCCATCTAAAAAGAACCCCACCCTAGTGCCATAAATTAATGCACCTTTTAGGGTGCACCAGAAGGCACATCCTAAACAACCACTTCAGCAAAGGCGAGTTATAATGTTCCCCAGAGGCCATGTTGAAAGGTTGCCAACTCCCAAGGCACCATAGTAGGCACCCCATAAGCTGCCTGAATCGAAGGTGTGGCGTAAGATGCCCCAAGGATGTATAGGTGAACCCCAAAACGTTGGCCAAGAGCAGTAAGGTCCCCCAATTTGAAGGGCAAGAGAGGTATGTGCCAAACACACACGTAACACAAACACTGCACAGAGCAGAAAGGAAAGACAATGCATAAGTAAAAGAAGGACGTAGATCAGAGCTGATGGACCACACAAATCAGCTCCAGCCCATGTGGCAGCTAGAAAAATGGACAAACATATCGGGGGCCGCTGTAGCTATGCACAGAGTGATGGTAATGTACCATGCTATAATGATAGTGTGTGACAGAGGATGGGAAGATGTGTGCAGCAGAGGAGCCTGAAATGGCAGGATAGGTGAAATATCAGGATGACAGTGGAGTAGCAGTGCTATGCAGAGCACACACAGGAGAGGCAACCAGGGAGAGCTGCAATGCAGGAATGTGTAGGAGTACAGGACGTGGGGTAGCAGCATGCACATCAGGGTAGGATGGCACACAGCTGGCAGACAGAAGATTGACAGAAGGATGGTTCACAACTCTGATGAGGGTACAATGTGCTCACAGCACAGATCTGCACAGATATGACTGTCACACGAATGAAAACTAGTTCTGCAGGACAAGCATATAAATCAAAGAGAACAGAGAGGAATCACACCTATGACCACTACCACAAATGGCAATGCACAAACCGGTAGGCCACACCACCAACGTGAGCTCATTAGCAAAGGCTGCATACAAAAATAGTGCAGGGCATCACACAAGATGCCTGCTGGCTGTCAGGACAGGCAAACCCCCAACAGTAACCATGACCAAATGCACATGCAGATCTGCTGTGTACAGATCAGATCACAGTCTGTAATTGGGACCAGAGACACATGCACACACACAATGAAATGTTATGCAGTGGATACAGCATGCAAAAGAGGAAAGAAACTAAACCCCAAGGGCAGCAGAGGATGCTCTGTGGAGCTGGTGAAAAATCTGGAACAGGACAGGAGAGAATTCAACATGCAAACAGGTGTACCACACACCAGCTGAACCACAGCAATACAAAACCCCCAAGTGCACTGCCATGTAAACACCATAAAGAAAGAGACCTATGTAACAGATAATATCTGATGGCTAGGCAGCACAGAGGGCACACCTTGGTGTACAGTGAAGAGAGGGAAGGGTGTGTGTAGAGGTGATGAACCTGCTGGTACCTAATGGTCCAGTTAGCACAACAGAAAAGAAAAAGATAAACCACATGTGGGGATCAAACCTGCAAACTAGGGAGTTGTAACACATGCCTCTAACCACTCCCACAAACAGCACACTGAGCACAATGCAAAACAAATACCCCAAAGGGAGGGTGTGTATGGGAACCTGTAATACCCAGTGATGTGGCAAATGGCTGGCAGATACACAGCTGCCACCGTACAAGGATGTGAGCACAGGTGGGCCATGTACATGACCAGCAAATCAGTAGATACAAGTGTCAATGTGCTCAAAGAGTGGAGGAGAAGCCTAGTGGTTAGAAAACTGGCTTGGACACCAAGCAACCAGGGCTCAATTCACACTAGCACTCCATGTGGCCTTGGGCAAGTCACGCAACCCTCCATTAGTTTGGAAGAAAGACCTGACAATCTACTCCAGTGACACTGACAAGAAAATCCTGGAGTCTCTGGGTCACAAGGAGTCAGGACTGACTCAAAGGCACACATTGTATTGCACGTTTGTCACCATGATCAAGCAGCAGCAGAGACAAATGTATATCAAACACATATGTTTATTTGGGTTCATCTTCACAGTTAGTGTAGAACCCACCATCATAATATCAAGGTGAGTGAATCCAAGGTGAAAGACAGAAAGGTCATTGGCCCGTCTACAAATGAAGGGCAGGAGACATAATGTGCAGCACTATGCATTAGGCCTCCACCCCCCACATGCTGCCGCACGCCTCAAATGTGTTACTCACATATGAGTGCATGTAGACAGTAGGCGGTGCATGATGAGGGACCAACACACATCAATCATGATCTGTTCCCTAAAATATATCTATCTGGGAACACAGGAGGCACACAAATGAAAACTGCATATGTTGTTGAAACAGCTATCACATAATGCCTGATATAGGAATCCAAGCTGCAACAATGTAACCCTAAACAATCATCAAATGCACAATGAGGATATGCTAACAGGTAGCAGAGGCACATGAACACAGACAGAATTCAAATGAAAAATACCTGCAGAAACATGCAGAGATTTATTTATTTATTTATTTAACATGTTTTATATACCGTCTTTCTACAAATCAAAACGGTTTACATAGAACAATAAAAGGCAGTATATTTCAACTGTTTACAAGGAACGAATAACAGGGTACAGAATAAAACATGAAAAACAAAATTATATTATACAATTAATTACAGTGAACAGTGAACAACTATTTACATATTTACATATGTATGTGCCAAGCTACAGATAGGGGTATACAGAGGTATATAGGGGTATACAGATAACACCATGCAGGAGGTCCCCCTGCACCGGTTGGTGTGTAGACAGTGTCTGTACACAGATATCACCGTACATGGAATGCACAATTGAAGGAAGACAATGGACACTCACACTGCGACACTCCAAATATAACGTGGCAATGTGAGTGTCGTTACCTCAGGGGATAAATAGGACTGTGCAGACATGCAATGCAAGGTTTGTAAATCAATGCAGAGCGTCACGTCTGTACAGTAAACAAACACAAGAAACAGTATATAGAGAGGGAAATTAAGGGCAAACATGTTACAGTAAACCACACAGAAGCCATATTGCCACGTGCTGTGTTTTGCCAACATAGTCAGTCATATGCACATGCACCATTGATATTTCAACATGATTCAGTGATCCCACACATGCACACAAAGACCTTTGGTGATTGGAAACATCAATCCAGGATGCTGGTGTGCATTAAAGCGGTGTTGTGGCAAAACCTGTATCATGTCCAGGTGGAGATTAGGTGGACATAGACAACAGGACCTCTCCATCGCTACCCCTATGCCACAAGTATGGCTGTATGCTTGTGTTGAAACAAACAGATGAGCATATCCTGTGTTCCATGTCACACACATGGCCAAAAGAAACAACTGTGGAGGAATGAGCAAAATACAGTGACAATGGCAGTCCCTGATTCACACGTGGGGACCAGTACACAGTGTGCAAAGTCCAAAGTGTATCTGCAATCCAACACATCAGTTTAAAACTATCCTTGCAACCCTGGGCATGCATAGTCAAGTGTCACATCCCAATATACCACAGTACATGAAAGGTCCTGTGTGTCTCCTGCGATGAGCACGATTCCCAACCAAAGCGCAGCAGCAACAGTGTGTTGGACAGGTCTGTCATGGGCAAAGTAGCAATCCAAAAATAATACTGTCCATCCTAGGCATGTGTCGCACTCGCAGAGGTCAAACATCCAATGGCACCATTTTCCAGGGAAAGTTCCATGGTGTTGTGTCCCCCAACAAGTGGGTGATGGCGATGCCACATGCACTGTAATAGATGTGTCTGGTTTGTTCTCTGCCCTGTTTCAGAAGAGAAGAAATATTGTATTGGTATGCACCTTGCAACATCAGCACAAATTGCAGAGAGTCAATCATTAGGAAACACATAATGAAGGGACACACAGGCAAACATGACATGATCACAACACAATAAACATTGCATGTTGGGGACATTTACAATTGGAAGCATACACACGGGTGTCACATGGATATGTTTCTGTCCATGCCCATGTGACACAGGCGTTTCAGAGCTCCATCCTATGTGCATCAGCGTTCGTGAACAGAGAGCCAACATGAAATGTATATGACACAAACAGTAAATCATTAACATGTAAAGGCTGATGTCATTTCCAAAACAACAAAGGTGCAAACTACCTTGTGCTTGCATCAGGTGTATGTCTTGGATCCTCTGAGCCACTCAAAGGCCATAACAGGTCACAGTGAAGGGACACAATGTCAGCAAAATATGTAGAATCTCCATGTCACCATGTCACGCCGATATCTGCGATACAAAAAGCAGGTCCACAGCAGTATGTCAGAACACAAGACACAGTTCTGTTTCCAACACACAACACATGTCCACAATGGTTACACGGTAAATACCAGTAAGGTAGAGATAGCACAGTCACCAGCGCCCCCCAGGTGTACAGACCCCTCACAACACATGATAATGTAAAAAGCCTGAATACTGTATCATCACACAGCCAACACAGCCAACACAAGAACACACACACACAGTATGCTAAGGGCAGCGTGCCAGCAGTAGCATATGGCCTGTATGTCCACAAATGGAGATTTGTACACATAAAGGCCCTGTGAAATGCAATGATACCCTGGTGTTGGCTCATGGTACAATGTCGGGGAAGGGTGCACGTGTAGGCCACCACCCATAAACCTACAACCTCCACACATGCAGCTCTGTTGGACATGTCCCAGAGACAGTGTTGCTGAAGACATACTGGAATAGGAACACATGGGGATATGTGTGTCAACAGCAAAATATGGTTTATGGAGGTGCAGGGAAAATAGGTGAACCACAACATCTGGACAATAGGAAAGATCACCGAGGACATGTGTTCCCCCTGACTGCTGGCACAGACAATATAGCTGTAGGTCCACTTACCCCAGACCACAGCATGTTGGCTGATGTACAGTCCCCTGCCAATGCACCACAGCACCAGGAGCTTCAACAACTATGTCCTGTGCATTGGGAAACACAAGGGAAACATACATATGTCATGTTCTAGCTGTGCAACACACTGCACCTTCCTGTCCCCAGCTTCCCCCCCTCCCCTCCAACATCCTTTACAGACTCACTGTTCACCATCACACTGTACACATCTCTCCCATGTGAGAGGCATCAAGGACATGTCTTTGCCAAACTACAGGGGTCCGTTCTCTGTCTGTCCCCTCCCTCACCTCCCTGTTGTCGCATACACTGGTGAACATAAGTGTTTTCTCCCTACCGTGTTCCCAAATCACTCCAAGGCTGCAGTATTATCCTGGGTTCCCCATGTTGCTCCCAGTGGCCCTTCACTGTGTGTACTGGTGTCCCAATGTGGTCTGCTACCCCGCTGTCAATTGCTGTCACACATGGAAATATGCAGGGGCACCTCCGGGATCCTCTGTCCAAACACATTTCCGTGTGTATATATCTCATACCTTGACTAACATTAACAGCTGTGTGCTACTGAGTTGCTAAACATATCTCTCAATGTCTGCATTATGTCCGCTAAACCACACCCCGATGTCTGCTTTTGACCTGACCTTGATGGCTGCATGTCAGCCCACTGTGTGAAAGTGATAATGGCAAAGCATGGATAGCCTATATGTGCACCTAATAACCCCCCTCCCATCAGAGCCTCTTTGTGTATGTGGCCATTACGTTCTTTCTCTATGGTATGCAATGTAGTTGGTGTCTTGGCATGCACTCTCCTCCTCTATGCACTTATACAGCCTGTAGTTGAGTCATGGGTTTATGTCGACATGTCATCAGCTAGATCTGTTGAAAAAATTTGATGAAAAAATTAAAAAATTTCCCTGAAAACAACCCTAAGACCCAATCCACCCCCACATTGATCTCTTTGCTTGCCTACTGTAACCTACACCTTGTTGATCTTGCCTGAATCACTTCTGTTTGTGTGTACATATGCAACACTGCACTGCATGTCTATTCTGCAATGGAAAAAAAAGCCCTGGCTGGACAATGCACAGTTTCCCTATCCTTCTCCACATCCATGTTAGGGCTATGCGATGACTTATACAGTCTGCCACACTGTGTTGTTCCACTAACTCCCCGTAAGGATTTCAATTACCATTATGACAAATAGTACTGAGCATGTATATAGTGCTACATAGCACATGTAGCGCTATACAAAAATTACAGACCCACACATCCAGCTTACAAGAGCATACCACACACACAATCAGCTCAAAATACCAAATGAAAAACACGCACAGCTGGACAAGTGGCCCCAAACATGGTCCTCTCTCCCAGTGTGAAACCCACACCACATGCCTCTCACCTTGCTGCAGCCAAAGCATAACACAAACTAACTGTGGTTGCACAGCATCCACTATCACAATCATCCACAAACCACCAATGTCACCCCAAAACCTCCCACAAGCCTAAAACCACCCACCCACATCATCCACCTCAGCCCTCTGTTCTGCCCTTCCCACATCGTTTGGTTCCCAGTCATGCTTATATTTGACGTTGGGATGGCCAGCCAGTGTCTGTTACATGTCAGTGCAGTGCTGCATACTACTGATATTGGTCTACAAATATTAATCTGTATTAGCACTTCACACATATAGCAACAAATGTGGGAACATATGCAGTACGTACATGAGAAGAGCTGTGCAATCACCTGCTGCCTGATTGCTGTGCCCTCACGTGTGTCCTCACGGGCACGTACAGGGGGGCACGTTGGATCATCCTCTAGACCCTCATTAATCTCTGCAGGGATATTGTGCCTGAGAGCAATGTTGTGCAGGATGCAACAGGCTATGATGATCTCTGCCACAGTCTGTGGAGTATATTGTAAGGCGCCGCCTGTCCTATCCAGACACCTGAAGCGACTCTTCAAAACGCCAAAGGTGCACTCTATGACAGAGTGGCTGGTAGCATGGGCCTCATTGTACCTCCGCTCTGCACGTGTCCGTGGTTGACGCACAGGGGTCAGCAACCAGGGGCGACACTCATATCCTGTATCACCTGTAAAAAGAAATGAGGTAAGTTAAAGCATGAGCTCATGTCCCCTCAAATGGACACAGGTATATATGTGCAAACAAATGCAAAACACAATCTGAAAGAAACATATGACATCACAACTATGCGGCATTGCAACATTGAAATATGATGACACAAAAGGACCACATGTCCGTCCATATCAACAGGTACAACAGTCCCCTTTTTACCTTTATAGATCCTCTGTGTTTGTCCTATGCTGTTTGGAATGCAGTTACTGTCCTCCTCTCTACCACCTACACTGTGAGAGTATTCCATGGATCCACCACCTATTCAGTAAACAAATATGGTGGCATATCACCCCTGAATCTATCTCCCTCCACCCTCATCCCATGTTCTCTCGTAACTGAACCTGCTTACAATTTGCAGAGGCTCTCTCCCTCAACATATATGCCACGGAGGTATTTCTACATCTCCAACATATCACCTCTATCCCTCCTTTCCCCAAGGCATACATCCTATGATCCTTCGGTCTGTCTTTATATGCTGTATAATGAAGACCACTAATCATTTTAGTAGCCACCCTCTGCTCCGACCCCATCCTGTGCACATCCTTTTGAAGGTGCAGTCTCCAGAATTGCACACTCTACTCCAAATGAGGTCTCACAAAAGACATATACAGAGGCATTCTCCCTTCCTGTTTTATGCTAGCCATTCATCTCTGTATGCACCCAGCCAGCCTTCTAGCTTTTTCCCTCGCCTATTCAACCTGTTTAGCTACTTTGACATAAGCAGACACAACCACACCTAGGTCCCGCTCTTCTGTAGTGCACAAGAGTACTTCACCCCCTATACAATAGTGCTCCCTTGGATTGCTTCAGGCCAAAAGCCTGACCTCACATTTCCTACCATGACATCCCAGCTGGCCAATTTAAGACCATTCATCAAGCTTAGCTAGATCACTCCTCATGTTTTTTACAGCTTCCTGGGTTTCTACCCTATTACAGATTGAGTGGGGGAACCTAAAAAACACCAGACAAGGGGTAGCTGTATGGGTTGGCGACAACATAATATGTAACAACCACACAAATGCTCGCATCCAATCAACCAGCATCACACAGCATCATAGCAGGGCGCATTTTATTTATTTATTTATTTAACAAACCTTTATATACCGCGACCTTCCAGTGATCAGGTGCGGTTTACATATAACAGATTAGGGGAACAGAAAGACAGTTCTGTTTTTACAATGAACATAGCGTGAACTATATACATTAACAATTAAAACTTTAAACTTTTAACTTTGGAGAACTATGTACATTTAACTATATACAGATAGTAGAAATGAGGTCAACAGTGAAGGTAGTTATATCAAAGACAGTGTCAATGGTCATAATATCATAAGGCAGTTACGGTGTTGGTTTCTATGTGTATATAGGTTATCCCTTTTCATTTTGGTATTGGGAGTTTGCCAGTGGGCCGTAGTGAGAGATAAAGAGGTGAGTTTTTAAAGTTTTACGTAGGGTTTTAAGGTCAGTTGAGGCTCTGATTTCTTCTGGTAGCGAGTTCCAGAATATAGGTGCAGCGTGGGAGAATGCTTTTTTATTGGTCGTTTTTTTGGTCTTAGTGAATTCTTTTGGAATCTTTAATTTATTAGCGTTGCCTCTTCTATGTGCAGAGTGGGCTGTGTCATTAGTGAGTAGCTTATTAAGGGTGGCTGGAGCAGTGTTATTTAATGCCTTGAATGTGGTAATTATTAATTTATATTCTATTCTACATTGAATCGGGAGCCAGTGTAGTTTGGCTAGATAAGGTGATATGTGTTCAAAAGGGTGTACCTTCATTATAGTTCTGGCTGCAGCGTTTTGGACTAATTGGAGCCTTTTGATGTTTTGGTTAGTGTTGCCTAGTAGAGAGAGGTTGGCGAAATCAAAATGTGGTGTGACAATGGCTTGAATGATGCTTAGGAAGTCTTGCAGGTGTACTAGAGGGCGTAATTGTTTTAATACTTTGAGTTTAAAGTATATTTTCTTGGTTGTATTTCTTATGTGGGTGTTCATACTAAGGTGTGTATCAAGTATCACCCCTAGGTATTTTATTTCATTTTTTATGTGGATGTCGTGTTTCTGGAGTGTAATGTGGGTACGGGGGTGTAGGATTTGTTTTTTGTTACAATCAGTATGTCAGTTTTGGAATGGTTGATATAAAGGTTGTGGTCTTCTAGCCAAGTTGTTAGTTCCTTGAAACAGTCAGTTAATAGCTGAAGTGGAAGTGTTGGGATTGTGAAAGGAATGTATAATATGATGTCGTCGGCGTATATGTGATAGTGGATTTTGAATTTTTTAAAGATGTTACAAATTGGTTGTATATATATATTAAATAGGAGTGCATTTGGAGGGCAAACCCCCCCCTTCCCCCTATATCCAACTGTGCATGCGCAACTACGCAGCCAACGTGCTCATGCAACTGCGCACGCGCAACGTAAAAAACCCTATAAATAAACCTCTACACGTGCTGCACATTGAGGGGTTGTTGGTAGGCGAGGGAGAGAGAAGGTGTCAGTGAGAGAGAGAAGCAGGTGTCTAGGAGAGCTAAGGTTTTGTGGTGCGGGTCAGAGTGTTAGAGGCTTGGTTGTGGAGGATAGGTGTGAGGTACAGCAGGGGATACAGAGAGGAGGGGAGGCAAGGAGCAGGTGAGTGAGAAAGGAGGTGAGGTAAAGAGCAGATAGCAGGGAGAGGAGGGAGGTGTGAGGTGGAGCAGAGAAGGGCAAGAGAAGGAATGTCTGACAGGGAGGGAGAGGACAGGGAGATGGAGCCACAGGACAGGGCAGGAGTGGAGAGGGAGAGGGAGAGGGAGAGGGAGGTGGGGCCACCTTTTGGGGAGCAGACAGATATGGCAGGGAGTGTGGTGGAGGCTGCAGGCCCATCGGCCTAGCCCACACAGGGTCCTCTCACTACAAAACGTAAACGCATACCGGTGCCAGCTCTGCAAAGGAAGAGGGCCCAGAAATTCACACCACAGGAAAATCACATCCTACTGGCGTCTGTTCTAGAAAATTATGATGTCTTATACGGACGACTAAGCAACACCACCACTGTTCACAACTTGTGAAATGTTCTGGCCATGCTTGACAGGTGCTACATAGTCGTGACCTCTGGGATCTGGGAGATGTGGACTTACCAGTTGTAGATCTCCTGTGACCTCCGTCAGGAACATTCCCATGTACATGTTATAGGAACCTGTCCTACCTGACAGCATGGATGTTTGGAGGACACAGCGACCAAAGGCATCTAATGTCTTACACTCCCTACCAGGAGGGTTGGTGGCATGTTGTTTGTAACGTTTAATTCTCCTCATAGCAGACTCCACCATGATGGAGTGATCAGGGAGGTGTCCTTTCTGCAAACCAGGGGAGGGAGGCACACGATACAGAGTAGGCACCTGTGAGAATGTGGAGAGGTGGTAAGAGGAATCCCCCACATTCTCAAAAGAGGATTCCTTAAGATCTGATGTATTGGCAGGATGTCTGCCTCCTTTGGAGTTTGATGATATTGTTCAATCTCTAGCTCCCGTGGCCTGTGCTCACATTGAGTTGCTAATGAAATGGAGAGTCCCTTGACTACATGTGTGTGGAGGTCCAGGAAGGACATATCCTGAAGAGGGGACAATCTCCTCTTGGGAGAGGCAGGCTTGTCCTACAGAGGTAATCGTTACCCTCTGAGCTGTCAGAGTCATCAGACCCCTCAGGAGATTGGATGTATCTTCTCTACGGAGGCTCAGGTAACGTGTGGTACTGATACCGATTGGCGTCAGCATCGGAGTGACCCGGTACCGGGATGTGGATACTGGTACTCATCAGCACCAATGGTGCTGTTGCCGATGCCGGTCCTGCAATTGCTGCACATACCGGTACTGGACTTTGCAGGGTCTGGGGTGCAACCAAGGTATTTGATGCCGCAAGGAGAGCTGCCAGACTGCGTTCGATGGTCACAATCCTCTGGTCTATCAACACTGCCGATGTCTGTGTATGAGTACTGGCCAAAGCCAGGACCCCAGAGCATAGCACCAGGTGGTCGGACCAGGTTGAGGCCTCCAGAACTTCATGGTGTCCCAAAGTGGCTTTGGAGGCCAGGGACTCCCACCGGGGCTGTTTGCCTGGAGCGTGCTCCTCAAGGGCAATGTCAGTCACAGTCCGATATTTGGAGGGGGATCTACCCTTTGAGGAACGGACACATTTGTGTTTGGTTACCTGCGAACCACGGGAGGAAGAAGAAGCCCTTGACAACATGGCTGCCACCGAGGCCACGTTGGAGGGAAAGAGGGTACCAAGCTTGGCTGCTCTGTTCTGCCAACCACTCTTGGATACCATCCCACAGGCCAAACATTCAGACATGGATTGATCCGGGCATGAGCATTTGCAAAACCAATCATGGTTGTCAGTGCCGGAGAAGGTACCGGCACATTAACAGCATATTTTCTGAACCCGAGGAGTGCATTTCCATGATGGAGGAGGGATTAGGGTCTAATGCCAAACCGGGGGGAGACCTACAAAGGGGATTTTGCCTCTTTTGTTAAAAAGCTTTGTTTGTGTGAGGGAATCAGACCTTTTTGAAAAGAAAATTACAAGACCGGTGGTACCAGTAAAGAAAAACAGGCAGACACTGCCACAGGAGTGGCACTACAATAGCTGTTTTTCAGCAATGACAGGAACAATGACCTGCTGGCTCTGTGGATAACAATGAACTGGAGAGAGGCATTTGGGAAAGGCAAGATGGCAGCACACAGGCGCTGTGGGATGCTTCCAATAGCTTTCCTATTGGACACTGGGAAGCGTTCCCACACAGGCTCCGTCAGTACCGATGATACCCACATGTGAGGACTACTTCCTGCTTGTTCCAGGAGATTACCTGTTCCCAGTGCCACCTGCATGCGTAGCTGTGTCTCTGGGCATGTGTGCAGTGACACCTATGTGCAGTGTGCCTGGCACCCTGAACACATCATTCCAGTTTCCCTGTGGCGCCCTTGCATGACAATGCATGACCATGCCACATTTGGATTGCCAATGATGGTGTCCATGGTAACCCCCCTAACCCCGTATGTGGTCTGGTGATCACATTTGTGTTGTCATGATCTACGCACATCCTTGGACCCAAACCCACTGGCAACATGATATCCTAACAATCATGGGTGCTGTGTCCATACATGGAACAATGTGTGGGTGGCCCTATTCACCTTGCCAGGGGTCACTACCATGAAATTTGGGTTTCTACAAGGCCCAGGAAAGCAATGCTTGACCCACTACAAGCATTGTGTAACGTGTCTCTCTTGGGGATACTGCTAGGTACTGTCACCCAGCAGACCGGCTTGAAAGAAGGAAAAATATTTTAAATGTAGAAAAAAGTGCACATAAGCCGCAATATCTGGAGGAACCAGGTAGAGGGAGCCAGAGAGACTCCAGAGCCACTATAGAACCACGCCCTATTGAGCATGATGTAATCTCAGCTAGCTTCCAATCCAGGTGCACAGAGGAACCTCTTAAGGAGGCTGTGGAAGACAGGAAGCAGAGCAGAGGTGGCAGCAGCAAAGAGAGCAGTGGTGGCAGGAGCGAGGAGAGCAGTGGTGGCAGGAGCAAAGAGAGCAGTGGTGGCAGCAAAGAGAGCCGTGGCAGGAGCAAAGGGAGCAGAGGATGCAGCAGCAGATGGAAAGGCAGCTGTGAAGATAAGTGGAGTGACGGCTGGAGAGGAAATAGCCAGAATAAATGCAGCAGGACTGTGTACAGCTGGAAGCAAGGCAAGTCTGAGGGAAGATTGGAAAGCAAACCCGAGTATCCCCTTGCCAAAGGATCACCTAAAGGGAAAGGTGGTGGTCTGATACCTAAGGAGGAACCGGAGGAGGTTTCAGCTCCTAGAAAGGTAAAAGCTGTCTGTCCAAAGCAGTTAAAGCAGTATTACAGTGGCTGTCCAAAATCCCCAGGGCCACAGCAAGAAGCTCTAAAACACGCTCAACAGGCCAGCCAAAGGAGGGACTGGTATAGGCCTCAACCCCCGCTGGAGTCCAGGAGGCCAAGCTCTGAAGGTAAAACTTTTATTGAATCCAGATATAGAAAAAGACTCTGTGATAAGAAGGGCCTGGATAATAGTTGTTTTTATAGAACTGCCACAAAAGCTCCCAGAAGAGAAAACTCTTCTCCATGTAGAGTAGCACAAAGCCAACACCCAAAGAATACTCTAGAACATTGGGCTGTACTAGAGAAGATATACAGAGAGCCTGAGCATAGGGCATCAGAACCCAGGGACTCAGAGTCCGAGGTGTCTAGCTACGAGCAGATGCAAGTGGACCTGGCCAGTGACGCTTCAGACTATGAAATGGATTGCACGTATTGTACAAGTGGAAGCCTAGAGTCTGTGCCAGATGTATATGCTGCATGAATGATTACTTGGAATATTGTGTATTTGAAGCCAGCATTACTGTGAAGATAACAGTGTGTCTTGAAGTTTTTGGTTATTTTTCTTACCTGAATGAAGGACTCTTTTGCGTTGTTGTTAACCAACCCTTTGACCTTAGCGTAAAGGGAAATAAACGCCTTTAATTTCCCTACCACTCGTGCATGTTTCTTTGAAGATTAGGACCAGGAAACAAACAAGGCCCAAAAGTAAAGTAGGCCGCAGGATTACTGGCCAATCTTCTCCCCATAATTTTTATGCGCAAGCGCTGCTTATACGCCAGGGCGGTGCTCGCGACATAAAATGGTGTAGTTTTTCGGATATTAGGTTGGGAGCATGCAACTACAGAAGAAAATAAAATAAAAACCTTTTTGAGTTTAAAAGGAAAAAAACCCGGTCTGGACTGTTTTGGAAAACCGGACTGCAAAAACAAGACCCGGAACGGATTTTGCTGGTAACCGGAGCGGATTTGTTGAAAACCTGGAATGGAATGGTTGAAATCCAGAGTGGAGCGTAAATCCTGAAAGTGAAAATCCTGTCGCCACCCCAGAAGTGGAAAGCTGCGGAGCAGGACAACACTTGTGTTCCAGAGCTGGAGTCAACACTGATGTCAGGTAAAAGTAGATAATCCTGAGTAGTGTTGGACATCCAGGGAAGTTGAAAAAAAAAAGGAAGGAAAAAAAAAAAAAAAGTGCTTTTGTTAGGAGAGCCACACTTGGATTTCTTTTTTTTCTTGTCTCCTTTATACAGGTACGCTATGGAGCCAAAGGAGCTGTGTGCATGGATGGCGCTCCAGTTTGATAAACAGGCGGAGTTCGCACATCAACACCAAGCGCAAGCCCTTCAAGCTATGCAGGAACAACAGCTACCGGTCCTAAAGACCATGGACAACTGGTTGGCACTTCAGCGAGAGGCGATGGCGAAGGCTGACGCGGAAAAGCTGACCACGACTGGACCGACCAGCACCGGAAGTGGACATTGGACTTGCAATGACCTCATGGTTGGGAAGCTAAGTCCAAGTGACGATGTCGATGATTTCTTAGACACTTTCCATAGAATTGCATGCTCAGCTAAATGGCCACATGAGCAGTGGGCCATACGCCTAGCAGCGTCCCTCACGGGGGAGGCGCTTGCGGCATATAGGGCGATGCGCCCAGCTCTAGCAAATACCTACGAGGAGGTAATAAATGCGATTAGGGATCGTTTAGGTCTTACTCCCACGTCTTACAATAAGATGTTTAGAGCTACTGTCCTCAGGGCTGATGAGACGCCCAAGAGTCTAGGCCATAGGATCAGTAGTCTAGCGAATAAGTGGCTACAACCAGAGAAGGGAAATGTAGATACTCTGGTGGATGCAATAATCCTGGAACAATACATGATAGCCATACCCAATAGAGTCCAGAATTTTCTAATTCTGCAAAACTGCTGTACTACTACTGATGCCATAACGCTTACCGAGCGGTATTTGGAAGCGGAAAGAGTCACACAACCTAAGGTGCAGACTCCTAAAATGGTAGTAGGTATGGAGGCGCAGAAATTAGAAAATGTCTCGCGACCCATGTATAATGATTCAAAGAATTATAAACCTCTGGTAAGAGATAATGTTAAGAAATGTTTTTCTTGGGATCCGCCGTTCCTTGGAGGAGGTGTTTGGAGCTGTGCATCAGTCTGGGGACTGCCGTTGCTGTGGAGGTGTGGTAGACTGCTGTTTCCCCTCCCTATCCCATCGCAGGCACAGCGGGGACAGCTTGACCGAGGTCTTCCCTTGGGGGATTTATACGCTGTGCTGGGAGCCCTTCAGTGGATCCGCCGTTCCTTGGAGGAGGTGTTTGGAGCTGCGCATCAGTCTGGGGACTGCCGTTGCTGTGGAGGTGTGGTAGACTGCTGTTTCCCCTCCCTATCCAATCGCAGGCACAGCCGGGACAGCTTGACCGAGGTCTTCCCTTGGGGGATTTATACGCTGTGCCGGGAGCCCTTCAGTGGATCCGCCGTTCCTTGGAGGAGGTGTTTGGAGCTGCGCATCAGTCTGGGGACTGCCGTTGCTGTGGAGGTGTGGTAGACTGCTGTTTCCCGTCCCTATCCCATCGCAGGCACAGCCGGGACAGCTTGACCGAGGTCTTCCCTTGGGGGATTTATACGCTGTGCCGGGAGCCCTTCAGCGGATCCGCCATTCCTTGGAGAAGGTGTTTGGAGCTGCGCATCAGTCTGGGGACTGCCGTTGCTGTGGAGGTGTGGTAGACTGCTGTTTCCCCTCCCTATCCCATCGCAGGCACAGCCGGGACAGCTTGACCGAGGTCTTCCCTTGGGGGATTTATACGCTGTGCCTGGAGCCCTTCAGTGGATCCGCCGTTCCTTGGAGGAGGTGTTTGGAGCTGCGCATCAGTCTGGGGACTGCCATTGCTGTGGAGGTGTGGTAGACTGCTGTTTCCCCTCCCTATCCCATCTTAGGCACAGCCGGGACAGCTTTGGACCTCGGGTCCTCTTATTATATTTTGTTTTTGCCTGTATAAATTTCTTTAGTTTTTTACGCGGAGCATATTCCGCGGAGCATGTTCCGAAGGGGCGTGTCCAAAGGGGCTAGCTCCGCCCCTTTGGCGCCCCTTCGGCATCACTGCGGCGTCTCTGCGGTGCAGTTGCTGTGTTGTCCTTCTGTTTCACCTGTTTTACCCCAGGTTTGTTTTTTCTTGTGTGTCTGAGTTACTTGTTTATTATTTTGGTTGGGGTATGGGGAAGTGGAAGGGCAAGAGTGGGGGCAAAGCACCAGAGGCCACGGCTGGAGAAGCCAAGCCAGTCGGGCCTTTGGATAAGCACTTTGTTCCCCTCCCGGTTGCACATTCTTCTCCAGAGCTGGTGTCTTTAAGCTCCGATGGTAGGTCCCCTCCCCCAGCCCCCACTCCTGGTGTTTTCCAAGGGGGTTCTGTCTCATCTCCCATGACACCGAGACAGATGCCTTTAGTCATTTTTCCTCAACCAATTTTACCGATTGGGGAGGGCGGCTCCTCGGAGCTTCCCTCCCCTCCCCTTGATGCTGATGTTACCTTAAAAGATGTTTGGGCTGTATTGAAGGGTATTGATTCTAAGATGACTGCCTCGTTTAGTTCTTTTTCCACGTTTTCTTATGAAACTGTCTCTTCTTTGCAGCAGTTGGATGCTAAAGTCACTACTCTTGATACTGCTGTTACGACTTTGGAAGCTCAGGTTCTTCCAATTCATACTTTAGCTGTGGCTGGTATTAAAGATTCATTTTTGATTCATTCTCAGTTGGAGCGCCTGGAAAATTCCATGCGCGCTTCCAACTTACGTTTTTTAAATTTTCTCCAGTCTTCGTTAATATCGCATAGGATTTTGCTGGCTAAGTTTCTCAAGGAAGTCTTGGGCATCACTGAGAGTATTGATTTCCTTCAGATTTATTATATTCCTTCTACCCTTAAAAAATTGAACCCGGCTGATGGGGAATTAGATGAGATTGTTTCCCCCATGACAAATTTGATTGCTTTTCTGGAAGATTCCCAGGATATAATTAATGCTAGGGCCACTTTACTGGCCACTTTTTCTTCTATTGAAATTAAACAGCGTATTCTGAGGGCCTTTTTTAAGGCTAAAGCGGTGAAGTTTTGTGGCCACTTGGTTACTATATTTCCTGATGTCGCTCGTAGCACCCAGATGCGACGGAGAAAATTTTTAGATCTAAAGTCTCGGGTCTTGGCTCTGGGTGCCACGTTCTTTCTAAAGTTCCCATGTAAATGTATCCTTAACTATGAAGGGGCTTCCTATACTTTTGTTGATGTATCACATTTAGAAATTTTCCTGTCTGGAAAAGGGGTTTAGGTGGGAGTTGGGGTTACAGCCTCTATATTGTGGATATGTTTAGTATTCTGTTTTCTCCTGGTTTATTTTCCTTTTTTTTTTGTTAACGGTGGAATCTCGTAATGTGGACTTTATCATGGTGTATATTTCCTCCTATATATACAGTTGTGTTGTATTTCTTGTATTTTTTATGGGATTGGCCTGTATCTTTCTTTTTGGTTGTAGTATATGACTAAAATTCTAAATAAAAAAAATAAAAAAAGAAATGTTTTTCTTGCGGGAAAAGAGGACATGTAAAGCAACAGTGTTACTCGCGTACTGCTCTGGTCGGTGAGAACCCCAGAACGATACGGGAAGGTTTTGTGTTGGATGTCAAAATTCAGGGCATAAATGTAAAAGCACTCCTGGATTCTGGAGCTGATCAGACGATGATCTCAAAAAGATTATGGGGTGTGATCAAAGATCAGGGTTTATCAGTTCCAGATCATCCAGAAGGAGCTGTGAAAATAAAATGTATACATGGGGCAGCTACCCGCTACCCCATATATAAATTATGGGTTAAGGGTTTAGGCCTTGTGAGAGAAATGTTGGTAGCAGTGGTGCCTAGATTACCTCAGGAGCTGGTATTAGGCCGTGATTGGCCACAATTCAGAAAAAGTCTGAAGGAGGGCTTATCCCCAGCCGCACTGCTCAGTGCCACTTGCATTCACCATAACCCTAATGAAAACCTCATCTCTCAGCAGAAAAATATCAAGGACGCTACGAATCCTAAGGAAGCGCTAGTTTCCATGCGGTCGCATACCCAAGATGCGGAAAAACCCTCGTGTTCTAGAGACACCTCCGTGGGAGACCTTCCGTCACACAACGATTTACTGGGCGATCCCTTGAAGAAGGTAAGAAAACCTAGGGCTGAGAGACGAAAAGAAAGAAGGCACCGTTCTCAAGGTAGAGCGGACCTGGAAGCTGGGAGAGGGATGCCATGGGTTCCAGCAGAGTTGATGGAAAAATTTCCTTCCTTTAAGATGGAACAAAGGGCAGACCCTGCGTTAGCTCGTGCACTGGAGTATGCGCGAGAAGAAAAGGATTCCTTCCCCAGATTTATTATGGAAGATGATATATTATATCGAGAATGCAAGGATCTTCGAACTGGAATTGTGCGGAAACAGTTAGTGGTTCCAAACACTTTTAAGTCACTGGTTTTATGCTTGGCTCATGACCATCCCGTAGGGGGTCACAAGGGAGCACAAGGAACTCTGGATCAAATTTTAGCCAGATTTTATTGGCAGGGAGTCTTCCGAGAAACTACTCGTTTTTGTGAATCCTGTGCATCCTGTCAAAGGGTCACCCCTAACCGGCCACCAGAAGTGCCACTAGTTCCAATGCCCATAATCTCCGAACCAGTAAGAAGACTTGCTATAGACATAGTAGGACCCCTTATCAAAACTCCGAGAGGGTTCCAATACATCCTCGTGATCATTGACCAGGCTACCCGTTTTCCATGGGCAATACCACTGTGAAATATTTCGGCGAAGTCTATCGCTATAGAATTAATCAAACTGTTCTGCGAGGTCGGGTTCCTGCAGGAGGTCTTAACAGACCGAGGCAGCAACTTTTTATCAAAGTATCTTGCTCAAGTCTGGGACGCTTTTGGTATCCACCACCTAAAGACAGCCGCCTACCATCCCCAGTGCAATGGCTTGGTAGAACGGCTAAATCAGAGCATAAAACAGATGCTGCGCCGAGCTCTGGATGGCCAAATGACCGAGTGGGACACCATGTTGCCATTTGTTTTATACGCCTGTAGAGAAAGGAAACAAAGTTCATTAGGTACCTCACCCTATGAGCTTATGTACGGGCAAGCACCCAGAGGCATATTAGATGTATTGAGAGAACAGTGGACTGAACCCATGGATGAAGAAATAGGCGTACCTCTATTTCTGAAAAACCTAAGAACTCGCTTGGAACGAACCTCCCGGTTCGCAGGCTCAGCAGGCTCAGGACACTGCTATGAAAGCCTTAATGGACCAGCAGAAGCCAGTGCTTGATCTGGTGCAAGCCCTAGTTCAGCTGCAGAACCAAAGTGGAACAGATGCAAGACCAGCAGTAAATACTGGTACACCACATGTGGACAGTGTGGGACTCAATCAGGGGATTGGGGCATTTAGTTTTGGGAAGCTAACTCCAGATGATAATGTTGATGATTTTCTAGAGTCTTTTGAAAAAGTGGCACAAGCATTAGCATGGCCAGAGACCCAGTGGGCAGTAAGGCTGGCAGCCTCATTAACTGGAGAGGCGCTTGCAGCTTACAGAGCAATGCCAGCAGTCCAGGCTTTGAATTATTTATTTTTATTTATTTTATTTACATTCTCTTATATACTGCACTATTCTGCATCAGTGCGGTTTACATTGAACAAACTGAAATTACATTGAACAGGGCATTATAACTTGGAGATAACTATTTTACAGGGAACATGGGCTATGGAGGGTTAAGTGGCTTGCCCAAGACCACAAGGAGCACCTGTGAGACCAGAAACCCCAGTCCTTCCGGCCCAAGGTTGCTGTCCTCTAGTGGGATTTGAACCCCTGACCTTCCGGCCTGAAGTACCTTGCCCCAACCACTAGGCCACTCCTCCACTCCAATTATAAGGATGTAAAGGCTGCTATTAGAGATCGCCTAGGGTTGTCTATTTCAGAGTATAGGCGAATGTTTAGAGCTGTTACATTGAGAGTGGGTGAAACACCCAGGGCTCTGAGTCAGAGAATCAGAGGTTTAGCTGTAAAATGGTTGGAGCCTGAGCAAAAGACGGTAGAAATGTTATTAGACATTATAATGCTTGAACAATTTATGTCTGCGGTCCCTAAAGATTTGCACACTTTCCTTATACAGCAAAATTGCCAAAATCTTGGAGAGGCAACCATGCTAGCAGAGAGATTCTTGGAAGCCACGCAGGCTTGCCATAGAATGGGTGGCCCTCTGAAGATTGGTGCTGAGGCTAGATGTGCTGTATCAGAAAAGAGAATAATTAAAAATGTTTCTGAAAATGAATGTACTGTATCACACCAGGTGACACAGTGGAATAGAAAGAAATGTTTCAAGTGTGGAAAATGGGGACATTTAGAAAAGAGATGCCAGACACACACTAGCTTAGTGGGTGTGGATTTAAAACAACCCAAAGAAGAATTTCTTTTGAAGGTTGATGTGCAAGGAATTACCACAAATGCTTTGTTAGACTCTGGGGCAGACCAGAGTATGATGTCAAAAAGGCTTTGGAAGAGGATAGAGGCCCAAGAAGGATTTGTGCCTAAAACCCCTGAAAGCCAAGTTCACATCAGATGCATTCATGGTGCTGCAACATCATATCCCACCTATAGGCTAAAGGTTAAGTGCCTGGGGGAGCAAGAGGAAGTCCTGTTAGCAGTGGTGCCTAGGCTACCCTTTGATTTGGTTCTAGGAAGAGACTGGCCAAGATTTAAGCAGGGTCTAGTGGAAGGGCTAGGAAAGAAGGAGGGAGAAGGAATAATGGAAATAGCTCCCGGGCCTTTCTTTGGAAGTCCTCAGTCCCTAGCTAAAAAGATGGTTAAGCTTCCAGAAGGCCAAACTATGGGTAATAGGAGGGGCCTTGTATCCACCCGCTCGCAGGCTAAGGTAGAGAGCCAGCAGAAGGAGGAGGGGGAGCAGGCAGAGTTATTAGGAGACTTACCCTCTCATGATGATTTAATAACCCCATCATCTGGTAAAGTAAGAAAGTTGAAAGCACAAAAGCGGCGTGAGAGACTTTGCAGAGCACAGGGTAGGGCTGAGATGTTAGCTGGTCAAAGTTTACCCTGGGTGCCAGCTGAGTTAGTGGCAAAGTTTACTAACTTTCCACAAGAGCAGCGAGCTGATCAAGCTCTCACCCGAGCTTTTAAGTATGCTCATGAGGTCAGGGAGGAGTTGCCCAGATTCAGACTAGATAATGATATATTATATAGAGAGAATCAGGACTCCAGAAATGGGACCATACGTAAACAATTGGTGGTACCCACAACTTTCAAAGGGCTAGTACTTAGATTAGCACATGATCATCCAGTTGGAGGTCATAAAGGGATGCAAGGAACGCTGGATCAAATACTTATGCGTTTTTACTGGCCAGGTATCTTCAAAGAAACTGCCCAGTTTTGTGCTGCATGTCCAGCGTGTCAGCGAGTTACAGCGGCTCACCCACCGGTGGTGCCATTGATTCCCATGCCAATTATCACAGACCCAATTGGTCGCATTGCCATGGATATTGTAGGCCCATTAGTCAAAACGCCCCGAGGTTTCCAATACATCCTAGTTATGGTAGATCAGGCAACAAGGTTTCCCTGGGCCATACCATTGAGGAATGTTTCTGCAAAAACAATAGCTTTAGAGCTAGTAAAATTGTTTTGTGAAGTGGGATTCCCAAGAGAGGTGTTGACTGACCGAGGGTCCAATTTTGTATCCAAATATTTGGCCCAGGTCTGGGATGCCTTTGGCATTCATCACGTGAAAACCTCAGCCTACCATCCACAATCAAACGGTTTGGTGGAGAGATTCAACCAAACTCTCAAACAAATGTTGAGAAGGGGGTTAGCAGGAGAGGTAAAAGAATGGGATATGTTATTGCCCTTTGCCTTATATGCCTGCAGGGAAAGAATTCAAGTGTCCCTAGGTGTAACTCCATATGAATTGATGTATGGTAGGGCTCCACGGGGTTTGTTAGATATTTTGAGGGAACAATGGATTGATCCTGAACCAGGAAGTCAGGAGGTGCCACAGTTTCTACGTGACCTGAGAGCACGTTTGAAAAGGACCTCGCAGGTTGCTGAGAGGAACCTGCAGGACAGTCAAGTTCGCCAGAAAGGGTGGTATGATAGGAAGGCCAAAAGCCGCCAATTAAACATTGGTGAAAAGGTTGTGGTTCAAGTAGCAGGAACTGCCCCAAAATTTGAAGTACAGTGGAAAGGGCCATGGAAGGTTGTTAAACAAGTGAGCCCAGTATCTTATATGGTAGAAAATGCAAGAGGGCGTAGACAGACCTACCATATTAATGTACTTAAGTCTTGGAAGGAGAGGCCTGTAATTAATAATGACCCTGAAGCCAGTCAGGAAGTAAGTGAGCTTCAAAAAGATAACACTCTCGTAGGTATTACGGACTGTAGAGAAGAAGTTTCACCAGTGACACCAGTCCGTAATAACTTAAGCAGGGGGGTATGTGATAAGGAAGCTTATCATAGCTCAGGAAGGAGCTATAGAAAAGGTGAAGTGACTCTGAACAAGCAACCTGTCAGTTCTGGTAGAAATAAGAAAACAGAATTTTCCCATAAAAGACTACCAGTCCCAGAATGCACCAGGTTTCCAACAGCCATTAGAGGAGCTGAAGTGGGGAAACGTGTGTTCAATCAGGAGGGCTATGAGGTAATCCCTAAGCACTCATCTCAAAGGGCAGGGCCTGATTCAGCACAGCTGTGCTGTATTAGGGGGGAGCACTCATCTAGGCAGAATAAAGGTAGAGTTTATTCTACAGAGAATTATCCTCATTATCCTGAGAATCAGCTTGAGCTTGATCATCAGTTTCATCTGAAGGATCATCAGAAGCAGAAGCCAAACCAGACGGACAGAGAGGGAAAGAAACCCTTTGGAAGAAGGAAGAGAAAAGCCTGTGAGAGGTCTAGAAGAGTCCAGAGCAGTACGTATACTGGGAGGCATTCCAAGGGCCAGCATACACCATTGGATTGGGGAAAGCCAGAGGAATGGTGCTGCAGAGCTAGGAATCTCCAGACGATACCTGTGAGAGAGACGGCTGCACGTGGAAGGGACCCTAAGACCCGTGCCAGAAGGTATGTGAAAAGAGATCCAGTGTCCAGGGATCTGGATTGGAAGGCTGGACATAAGAACTGGAATACATACTGGCCAGGCTATATAGAGAGGAACTCTAACAGCAATGGAAGCTCAGGTATGAACACTGATCTATGCCCTAGCTATAACCTTGAAAGACAGCAGGGAAACAAGTATTCTCCTGAAAGTGCTCCATTGAGAGATTCATCTGTGCTAATCCATGATATTGAACCCATGCTTGTTGAAGAAGGGGGAATGATTGCAGATGAAGAATGTGTTTATATGGACTGCTCTCTGTCCAAACTCCTGTGGTGATTTTCTGTTATAAAGTACAGCAACCATCACAAAGAAATACAAACTTGTTCTTTAATCTACTCAGAAAAGCTCCTGTGTAGGATTTCTGGCCACGCTGTAGAAAGCAAGCCAGCTAAGGGGTTTCAGCTGGATAACTACTAGCAATTGAGCCTTACCTAATTGCTTGTGAGCTAGGAGAGAATCACTTCTGAATCTATGTGGGAAGTTATCAGAAGTTAACCTGAAAAGAACAGTTTTTTCTTTCTTTGTGGCTTTTCATTTGTTTGATATATGCTAAGAAAACATTAGCTAATGCCTGACAAGTTTGAATGTTGTTTTCCTGATTTTGATTTTGTTTTTCCAAGTTAAACACTGGAAGCAAGTAACCTGATTTATGTGCTACCAAGCATATCTGTGTTGGGAGAAATAACCCCATAAATAAATATCTTATTGGCTTTAACACTTGAGCACAACTAAATTATTGTCAGCAGCTGTGTCTGGTGTGAATGAACTACATTGCCCACAATCCCTTGCAAATCATATAGATATATGCACTTGCCAAGACTGTGAAGATTCTCACCCAGGCAGCCGTCTGACAAACCACAACAGTGCATGTATCCTTCCAACACCATCAGTAATGTTCATCTGCATCAAAGTTTGGGATTAGTAGAAAGTGGGCAGATGTGTGACCTGACTCAGCATACAGTTATGGGGACATGGCTTTGTTACAGGCCTTTGTAATCAGATCTCATAGATCATGGGGGTGGGGTGCTGTTACACACATCCACATCTGCACCTAGCATACCATCTGGATACATCAAAGACGTGTGTGATGAGGTGATGACCTCACAGACTACGTGAGATGTGCAACCTACCTGCCATAACCTAACACAATATCTGAATGTCATACCCACCATTGCAATCAGGTCTCTGGCCCCCTGGGGGTTGGGTGTCCTAGCACACATCATCAGCTTCATACACCATAGCAACAGGGTGACTGACAGTACACCTTACGCAGGTCTCAGGACTCCTGGGGATAGGGAGAATGTATTGAACTGTTTAGGCACACAGGACCATATCACCAGGGTGAGTGATAGCCCACTTTGATGGGCTCTCAGGGCTCCTGGGGATAGGGAGAATGTATTCAACTGTTTAGGCACACAGAACCATATCACAAGGGTGAGTGATAGCCCACTTTGATGGGCTCTCAGGACTCCTGGGGATAGGGAGAATGTATTCAATTGTCTAGGCACACAGAACCATATCAACAGGGTACCTGACAGCCCACTTTGATGGGCTCTCAGGGCTCCTGGGGATAGGGAGAATGTATTCAACTGTTTAGGCACACAGAACCATATCACCAGGGTGAGTGATAGCCCACTTTGATGGGCTCTCAGGACTCCTGGGGATAGGGAGAATGTATTCAACTGTCTAGGCACACAGAACCATATCACCAGGGTGAGTGATAGCCCACTTTGATGGGCTCTCAGGACTCCTGGGGATAGGGAGAATGTATTCAACTGTCTAGGCACACAGAACCATATCACCAGGGTGAGTGATAGCCCACTTTGATGGGCTCTCAGGACTCCTGGGGATGGGGAGAATGTATTGAACTGTCTAGGCACACAGAACCATATCACCAGGGTGAGTGATAGCCCACTTTGATGGGCTGTCAGGACTCCTGGGGATAGGGAGAATGTATTGAACTGTCTAGGCACACAGAACCATATCACCAGGGTGAGTGATAGCCCACTTTGATGGGCTCTCAGGACTCCTGGGGATAGGGAGAATGTATTCAACTGTCTAGGCACACAGAACCATATCACCAGGGTGAGTGATAGCCCACTTTGATGGGCTCTCAGGACTCCTGGGGATAGGGAGAATGTATTGAACTGTCTAGGCACACAGAACTATATCACCAGGGTGAGTGATAGCCCACTTTGATGGGCTCTCAGGACTCCTGGGGATGGGGAGAATGTATTGAACTGTCTAGGCACACAGAACCATATCACCAGGGTGCCTGACAGCCCACTTTGATGGTCTCTCAGGGCTCCTGGGGTTAGGGAGAATGTATTCAACTGTGTAGGCACACAGAACCATATCACCAGGGTGCCTGACAGCCCACTTTGATGGTCTCTCAGGGCTCCTGGGGATAGGGAGAATGTATTCAACTGTGTAGGCACACAGAACCCTATCACCAGGGTGAGTGATAGCCCACTTTGATGGGCTCTCAGGACTCCTGGGGGAAGTGTGGATTGGAAAACAGCAACAGCAGCATATTCCATACCAGCAGGGGTGCTGGGGACCCACGATTGTGGACTTTCTGGCCAAGTGGGGGTAGGGCAGATGTTTTAGACTGCTGGGCTACACACACACATATCACCAATGGGACTAACATACCATTTTGGGCACGTTTCACAGCCCCTGGGTGTGGGGCAGATGTTTTACCCTGCAACTGCAGACCCCATCATACCAGCAGGATGTTTAGAAACCCTCCTTAGTCTGATCTATGGGCTACCTGTGTTACGGTGTATTGTAGCATATCAACAGCAGCAGCTGCCATGACACCAGGATGGCATCAGGATGGCATCAGGAACTCTGTGAACAGGTCCCTAGCCCCCTGGGTACAGGGCAAGCCACTCAGATGTGATATATAGACAATATGGCATGTGGATTTACCTGATACACATCACTGAGATAGACTACCTACACACATCAGCATGCACAGCTACAATCAACACTGGACATATATGTGGATCTACTGACCTGTCACCATACACTTACCTCACGTGGGTAATCAGCCACACGATTGTACCGCCGGGTTAGCCGGCCCCACACCCTCCGGACCCTGATCTGGTCCTGATGCCTGGATGAACCAGGAAAAAGCTTGTGCTGCCTTACAGCAATTAGCTGTGCCAGGCAGCGTAGCTCCCGTGCGGTGAAGGCAGGCTTCCTGGATCGGGTTGCCATGTTCTACACTGTCACCAATGATGAACGCACGCACGACGCAACACGCGCGCATGCGCAGCACAACACGCGCATGCATGCGTGCAGTTGGGCCCGCGTCACGCGCATCTTTTTGCCGCACAGGGTATGGTGTCGCCAACAATATTTACCTCAGAAAAAAAGTCCAATTAGAACACCAAAATTCCCCTTATATTGTCTAAATATTTTTGTCGGAGTAATGTCATCCCAGTATCTCATATATTGTATCAAAAGATACCGCCGTGACAACTCCCTTTTATTAATCACTTTTAACTTTTTAAAACGGGCCAGAGCCCAAGACTTAGCTGTGTAGACACCCAACGCCAAAGCTTCTGAATACGACGGGCGCTCGTTTCGGGTTTTATTCTTATTATGCCGAAAAACCCTGCTTCAGGTATGTTGAAAGATCAGCTTGAGATCGCTGATCTTTTTTTCTGAGCCAACAATATTTATACAGATCTATGATGCAGACAGACATTGCACTGATGTGTCTGACATTTAAAAACACAATTAGATGCTTTTGTTGTTGTTTACACACTTGGTCTCGAACCCACCACCACTGGTTCCTAGGGTACTGTTGGAACCAGTGTGCTATGCTTTTTCATATAGCAATGACTGACAAAACAGTTACACCAAGGAGTCCTGATAGCCCATCAACGTGGGCTGTCATTCACCCTTCTGAGTTGTGGGTGTGTGTGCCTATGGGGTATGTTCATTAATCCATCTTAATGTGAATCCAGCAATGATATGCAGGATGCCATAAAGGGGGGGGGGGGGGAGAAGGGGGCCTTCTGGCCTAAATGTTTGACTCACGCAATAGGTTATGTACCACACATTATGACACGATGGAGGTACGTGTACCACATTACTGTGTGTTAATCATAGGCATGTGTGCTGGCATACAGACCTACTGGCAAAGGTGTAGCACATTGGTTGACAAATTACCTGATGGTACAGGGGTCATGGGTTCAATGCCACATTGTGGCTTTTGCATATGACTGCCTGAGACATGACCCTTTAATATCTGCAGTGCTTTGTGAGGCATTGGTTTTTTTTAAATTCGACTGCCAGCAAACACACCCTCCCATTAGCATAACCTAAGGTGCCACATCATGCACCCTATGCGGCACTCCTGAGGACACATAATAAGGTGCACTGTCCAACACTGCACCTTATAATGTTCCCTTTGAGGCACCTTATAGGGCGTTTTGGAGGCACCTTCAGGCTACAGCACTGAGGGTGTTGTTGGTGGCAGCACCAATTTAAATTATAAAAGAAAACTCCTGAGACAGCCCTATCACATAACCCCACTGTGGTATCAAACCCATGACCTCTGGCTCCTCAGGCAGTGCAGTCACCCGTGGGCTACATCTCCATAGCTGCTAAAAAGCTCCTGGCTGGCTACAGTTGGACTGCAGCCCACCACACAACCTGTCTGCTGTGGTTGGCAGGATAGGGTTAAACCCCACATACCCAAGATGCACTGCACATGCAAATCAGCAGTCTAAAGATAAACACAGGATGGGGTATGCACCCCCACACCACCTCAGCCTGGTAGGGAGTACTGAGCATGTTTGTTACTGGCACAGATAGATACTGACCGTCACATTGTGCGGGTCCTGTGCTCACCCTGAGGGTGAGGTAGGCCACCCAGCACCATGTCCACAGCACGTGGCTTAGCTGAGATAGGCTATGGTGTGAGTCCCCATCACTGTTCCCTCTAAGCCAGGGGTCTCAAACCCGTGGGCCGCATGCGGCCCGCGAGAGACCTTTGTGCGGCCCGCGATGCAGAGGAAACAAAAAACCCCCCGGCTTCTGCTGCTGCCGCCGCACAAAGGTCTCTCGCGGGCCGCATACAAGAAAATATTAAATATATTTCCCAAAGAAAAGAGCCATAAAGTTCCCCTGTGAGGAGGTTCACTGATCCCCCGATTGCAGGAAAGAGAGAGGAGAGGAGTCGGAGAATGGCGATGAGGAAAAAAAGCTGCAGACATCCGCGATTATGCATGTGCCGGCCCGAACACAGTAGCAGGAAACAGGAGGATGGCGCCGACGGAAGGCTCGCAGGTTGACCACGTGGAGAAAGCCGGAAAAGTATGCAGAGGCTCGTCGGAGGAGAGAAATGCTGTAGTGAGCACCGCGGTGACCTGAGAGGAGCTTTGAGAGTGGTTTGAGGAGCTGAAGGCTGAGGTACAAATGGCAAAAAATGAACTGGGGGAGATGCTTGCTGGCATGAAGGAGGGGGTCGAGGAGCTGACTTACAGAAGCCCAGGGTTTGTTTTGTTTTTCATTTTTAAATTTACTTGGGCTGATGGGGGGGAGGGGGTTAGGACTAGTAATGGGGGGGGGGGGTTAGGACTGAAAATGGGGTGATGGGGGGATAGTACTGAAAATGGGGTGATGGGGGTTAGGACTGGTAATGGACAGATGGGGGTTAGGACTGGAGGTGGTCTGATTGGGGGGGCTAAGACTGAAAATAGGGTTATGGGGGGGCTAAGAATGAAGATGGGGTGATGGAAGGGTTAGGACTGGAAGTGGGCTATGGGGGGGGGCTAGAACTGGTAATGGACTGGGGGGGGGTGCTAGGACTGGAAATGGGCCAAGTAGAAGGGGGAGCTTGAACTGCAAATAGCTGATGGGGACAGGGTCTTGGAATGGAAATGGGCTGAGTGGAAGGGGGCTTGGAATGGAAATGGGCTGATGGGGAGGGGGGCTTGGAAAGGAAATGGGCTGATGAGGGGGGGGGCTACGACTGGAAATGGGCCGAGTAGAAGGGGGAGCTTGAACTGCAAATAGCTGATGGGGACAGGGTTTTGGAATGGACATGGGCTGAGTGGAAGGGGGCTTGGAATGGAAATGGGCTGATGGGGAGGGGGGCTTGGAAAGGAAATGGGCTGATGAGGGGGGGGGCTACGACTGGAAATGGGCCGAGTAGAAGGGGGAGCTTGAACTGCAAATAGCTGATGGGGACAGGGTTTTGGAATGGAAATGGGCTGAGTGGAAGGGGGCTTGGAATGGAAATGGGCTGTGAGGGGAGGGAGCTAGGACTGGAAATGGGCTGATGATGCGGGGACTAGAAGGGAGCGGATGCTGGGTGGGGCAGGAGCTAGAAGGGAGTTGATGTTGGGGGACGATTAGAATGGGATGGGGCTGGGAGAGTGAAATGGAGAGGGGAAATATATTTTGTGTGGGAGGGAAGAAAAATCTACAATTGGCCTGGTCTTTGGAGAGTAAGTGGGGATTGAGGATGGAGGGGTAAAATTTGAGTGGATGAAATAGGAATGAGGAAAGAGCAAAAGGAGAATGATTAGTATGTTAAAGCAGATGTAGAGAGAATGGAAAAAAAACTAGGAAAGAAGAAAGGACAAATGGACAGCAGACAATGGAGCGTTAGCAGAAGACACGAAGAAACCAGAAGAAAGTGGCTGGAACAATTGCAACTGAAAAAAAATGCACAAAAGGTAGAAAAATATCTCTTTATTTCGAATTTATTAACTGGAATATGTCAGCTCTTGGAAATGTGCATCTTTAACGTCTGCACTTTATTTAATACAAGAGGAAATCAATTTATAGTTTTATTTCTACAGTGTTGTACACATTCTAAGTTTGGCTTTTGGGGTTCCTAGTTTAATTGTCTTCCTGTTTCTAAATTGTGATTCCTTGTTTGGTGATGGTGTATGTTCTGCATGTGTAACTGAGCTGAGGTATTCTGTTTATGTAATTCCTATTTGACATTGCCACTTGTTCTCTTTCCCGAGTAGGTCATGTATTGTTATTCTCTGAAATGTGTTGATTTAATATTTGCAGTGTTGCCTTTTGATAGTTAGGGTATGGTGCTTTGTGAGTCCTGGTAGTGCTGTTAGGACATGGCAGGTTTGCTATGGGTTCTAAATGGGCAGTGTTTCTAGTAGTTCCTAATGTGCCTGGCGGTTGGCACTGGTTTATAGTAATGTAGAAATCTTTTAGTCTTTCTTTATCCATACACTCATTAAGAGGCATGTTTACTAAAAGTTAGTGTATGGTAACATTATGCAAATATTTATGCAAATGATGCCCTTATGCAAATGATGCCCTTATGCAAATGAGGCCTGCGTCTTGTGCGGCCCCCGGGTTACTCTACAAGTCCTCATTTGGCCCTCAAAGCAATTTGAGTTTGAGACCCCTGCTCTAAGCTGTGCGCGCGCACACACCTCGCCGAGCGAGTGCACATACTTTACAACAGAGCACACAAAAGTTACAGCTCTGATTCTGATAGAAAGCAACACAGACGTCTTAAAATTTAAAAGTTATGATTGTAATTACTAGGAATTTCCTGCTCCATTTAGTAATCATCTATTTTCATTTAATTTGATTAAAATCAATGTGGTGTACATACTGTATTCTGATGTGTAGTCAAATTTTAAAGTATATAACTCCGAGTGTCGTTATGTGGCGCACAAAAATTTAACCTTCCTTCAAAAGTTGCACACAGCTGATATTTTATGCGCACACAGCCTACAGAAAATTAGAGGGAACATTGGTCCCCATCAGTGCTAGTGTGTGAATGGTTGGTCTTGCAGCTACACTGCCAAATACACCTGTGTCCATCTTTGATTTCTTAGTCAAGTTTAGCCCTTGAGCACTTTGATGCACCCAGAATAGTGCATATCCTGTGTGGGTGCCATGGCCACATGATTTATGTAACGGGGGTGGTGGGGCCGGGGGGTGGGGTGGGGCCGGGGGGCGGGGCGGGCCGGGCCGGGGCTGGGCCGGGGCGGCGGGGGGGCAGGGCAGGCGGGTCCGGGGTGGGGGGGCCGGGCAGGCGGGGCCAGGCAGGCGGGGCCGGGGGCGGGGCGGGGGCTGGGGCGTGGCTGGGGTGGCCGGGGCCGGGTGGGGCGGGGCTGGGGGCCGGGGGCCGGGCCGGGGGCCAGTCCGGGGGGCAGGGGGGCCAGCCGGGGGGGCCGGGGGGGTAAGCAAATATTGCAGGCTACAGTTATGTCAAGTTTGGATTACTACAATTTGGTTTACTTACATATAAAGAAAAAATAATGTACCAGACAGTAGTTAATTCCAAATAGAGCTGCCAAAATTATTTTTAATGTTAAGGGATGGCACAGAGCTTCCCCATTTTTTTATTAAATTCCATTTGCTTTGAGTAGAACCACTGGCGTATATTCTACCCAAGCAGCAGTGGCAACAGCATGGCAAACTTACTTTATTATGTTTGCTGCCCTGTTCCACTCTTGTAAGTTTACTGCGGGCCTGGCAGCTGTTCCTCGCTGGCTAAAGTATCACGATAGCAGCCACACTGTGAGACTTTGAGCCACCAGACCCATGACGAGCTTACAAGAGTGGAGCAGCATGGCCAACATAAGAAATGCCATACAAGGTCAGACCAAGGTCCATTGAGCCCGGTATCCTGTTTCCAAAAGTGGCCAATCCAGGTCACAAGTACCTGGCAGGATCCCAAAAGGCACATGGGTTCCACAATGCTTGTCCAGGGGTAAGCAGTGGGTTTCCCAGATCCTCTTTAATAATGGTTTAAGGGCCTTTCCTCCAGGAACTTGTCCAAACCTTTTTAAAATCCAGCTACATTAAAAGCTTTTACTACATCCTCCGGTAACAAATACCAGAGTTTGATTACACATTGAGTGAAAGGTTTACCACACTGCTGCCACCACACAAAGGGGGGGGGGGCACCACATGGGGGGCATGCCACTGCTGGGACAATGGGGGGGCCTCAGCAAAGTTTTGCTTGGGAGCCTCTCATTTTAACTTATGTTACTGAGTAGAATAGATAATTCAATTTATCATCTTAAGATGATTTGGGGACATTGTTCTGCTTATTTAAGTAAACATCTGGAAGTATATGTTCCATTCAGATCTCCAAAGTCAAAAAATGATGTCTTAGATGTTCCCTCTGCTGAATTTTTCAGGTTGGCCTCTATATAGGGATCGAGCCCTAGTAGAATAGCATAGATTGCCAGGTTTATTAAGAATAAAGAGGAATTACTTAGGGACATGTTTAGTGCCAAAAATTAGCATGAGAGATGCAAACAAACCATGCTAACTGTTGGGGATGTTCCTGGAAAGCCCCCAAGCAGTTCTTGTCATGGGAGCACCTCACCATGCTAAACCCGCAACCACAGTTAATGTGGTTTCATGATTTGCCACCCATTGAGGTGGCAGTAAGGCACCCATGCTAAGTGCAACATTGACACTAATGATGCCCATGTTAATCACAATGTGCAGGCAATGCCCACTCTCCACCTTTAATCTGCCAAGTCCCCACCCAACCGTGTACCAAGCTGTTAACAAGGGATTTTTACCACACTGGCATTTTTAGTGCCCGGTAATGGTTACCACGGGCTTTTACTAATTATTTGTCCAACTCAAAAAACACAAATACCACATGAAATTAGTCCAAACCAGTTCGAAATGCGGAATTAGCAAAATACATTTTATTCATAAATCTCACAAATCTGGGGTAAACAGAGCCAGACCCGACAAGGCCGTGTTTCAGCGATGCCTTCCTCAGGGGTTCTATGGTGCTCTAAAAATATAAATAAAACCATAAATAGCAAACACATAAAAACATATTAAGTAAAAAGTGTGTAAATTTATAACATAGCCATCATTAAAAAGACATTAAAAAACATTAAAAAGTGCATTAAAAAGAATAATAAGAGGTGGACAAATGAAATAATAAAATGTTACAGAAGGTTATTTTATCTTCTAAGGGGTATGTTTACTAAACTTTCTTAACGTGCGCGCTGCGTTAGCGTGCAGGATGCCATATAAGGAGTGGGCGTTTCAGTTTAAAGTAACAAAACGGGATTAGCGCACGCGCTCTTGTGCGCCGCCTGCTCTTGTGCGCATTAGCGCACGAGTAACGCACGCGGGAAGCATAAGTAGGCGCGCTGATGTGCAAACAGAGGAATAGGGCTGCAGTACAATGGTGAAGACACTGACAGATGGTGCAGGGGTCATGGGTTCAATCCCCCACTGTGCCCAATGAATAAGGCTGGCTGAGGCACTACCATTTATGTGTAATATTGCATTATGAGGCATTTTAATTTTATTTTAATTACTGATGCTAGCATACGCACTCTCAAAGCGCTGTAACATAAGGTGCTGCATAAGGCACCCCATAAGGTACCCCAGAGGGCACATTTTAAAGTGCACTGTCTGCCACGGCACCCTACAATGTTGCATAAAGGGTGGCCTATAGGGTGCCATATAGGGTGCCTATGAGGCATGGCAAGGTCATAGCACTGTTTTTGATGGCAGCACTGTGCATTGTAACGCATGAAAATGTTCAGTAGGTGCGCTTAGTTGCAAGGAGAAACATCAGTGTAGCACAATGGTTAAGACACTGACTGCTGGTGTAGGGGTTATGGGTTCAATCCCCCACTGTGCCCAATGAATAAGGTTGGCTGAGACACTACCTGTTATGTGTAATATTGCATTATGAGGCAATTTACTATTGTTTTAATTAGTGCTGCTAGCAAACACACTCTCAAAGTGCTGTAACATAAGGTGCCGCATCAGCCGCCCCATAAGGCACTCCAGAGGGCATACTATAAAGTGCACTGTCCGCCCAGGCACCCTAGAATGTTCCTTATAGTGCGCTTTATAGGGTGCTGTATGAGGCCCCGCAAGGTCATAGCACTGTTTTTGATGGCAGCACTGTGCATTTTAACGCATGGAAATCTTAAGTAGGTGCACTGAGATGCAAGGAGGAACAGCAGTGTAGCACAATGGTTAAGATACTGACCGATGGTGCAGGGGTCATGAGTTCAATCCCCCAGTGGGGTTAATGGTTACCTGTTTCAGGCATTATACTTTATTATACTGCAGTGCTGAATGAGGCATAGTGCATTTTAATGTACATCAGTGCTGCGTGAGGCATATGTCTTCTTACGTTACAACAGTGTTACCTGAGGCAGTCTCCTTTCTACCAGTTCTGCCAGGTGAAACACCCTCACAGTGCTATAAACGTCATGTGCAGTGCAGCATGGTTACGAATGGATCAACCCTACCCTGGTAACCGCAGCACACAGTCTGCAGGATTCCTTCTGTAGCCAGCCAGGCATCTGTTCTTAGCTATAGAGCTGTGGCCCACAGGTTACCTCACTGCCTGTGGAGCCAGAGGTTGTGGGTTTGAATCCACAGTGGGGTTATTTATGAGGGCTACCTGTGGCTATTCTGCAAGTCCCCATTAGTGCTGGTGTGTGATAGGTGGTCCCATCAGACACACCTACGATACACCTGTCCCCATCTGTATAGCCCAGTCACGTCTGGGCCTTGTAGACTACGATGCCCATGGAATAGTGCATATCCTGTGTGGGTGCCATGGCCACATGATATATTTGCGGCAGGGGGGGGGGGGGGAGGAAAGGTGCTGTTTGGACCCATAGGCAGATTGTGTTGTACCACTGAACCTGCCCTCTGGAACTCAGGATCCCCAAACAACGGCTCCACATTCTATATCCCTGCAATGGTGGCAGCAGAGGGGACCATCAACCTCAGTCCAGCTGGGGTACAGACAACCTACCTGCACTCCATGCAGTTCTGTATGCATCCATACTTCATAGCAGACAGACAGTAGGGCCTAAAATGCCCAGCTGCTCCACCACCATCTAACATTTTCCAGCAGCGAGCACAGTGAGTCCCCAGCTGCTGCCCCCTGCTCCAGCCATACACATACCAACTGCAGACAATCTGCTAGCTAGTCCATAGTGCATATTACCGGAGGGAATGTGAGCACACCCACCAGGCAGATATGTCAGTGTTTAGGCCCCAAAAAAAGAAACCCATATATGTCACTTAACAGATATTCTATATAGCACTATGGTGGAACCTAGCCATGCCATGGTCACTGCTCAGTCAGGGTGAGAGTGACCTCCCAGCAGGACATGCTGTGGCCACCCTGTCTGTGCAGGTGGTGGCCGGGCACTACAATGTCCCAGCCATTGCCCTATGCCCTGTGCAGATGCATCCTGCACAGGCCGCCCTGTCCGGGCTATACCCACAGTACCTTGCTCCTCATTATGCACATCGGCAGGCCAATACTGGCAACAGTGCTAGCAGTGTGGGCTGAGGAGGGTGTTGGCAGCCACCACACACTGGATAGATGGACACACACTCCCCTCACCTATGCCAGCATTGAGCAACTATAGAGGTGTCTGGCAGCCCTGGCCACCACACCAGTCCTGGGCACAGTGCAGGCATGTCTATGGCACGCAATACTGTAGGAGTCACCCCCCAGGGTGGTAAACACTGTCAGACACAGGACCTGTATCACACTCCACAGACATCTGAACAATTGCTATGATGCAGCTCACTCAGCATATTGTGCTTAACTTAGGAATTGCTATCTACCATTACTCATGGCAACCTTTTGATAGATGTGTACCATATTCCCAGGTGTAGGATGGCATTGCTAAGTTATGCAAGTGCTAGTATTCGGGGAAGGAAACAGGGCCCGAAGCCCTGCCTCTCCAGGTGGCTTTGGATAATGGGGCCTGTGGGTGCAGACGTGTCTGCCCCTGTTGTCCGCTGCGCTGGGGCAGAGGTTCCCAACTTCGGTCCTGGTGGGCCAAACACTGCTCAGGTTTTCATGATATCCTTAATGAATATGCATGAGATACATCTGCATACCATGGGGGCGGTGCATGGTGATGCAGCACAGACATATGTATTGGAAACAGCATGGAACCTGAATGGTGCTTGGCACTCCAGGACTGCCTTTGGGGGACTCTGCTCCAGGTACTGCACATGTTTATGGTGTTTGTGCTCTATGGGGTAAAATATATGCATTTGAGGCATGTTTCTGTTCTGAGCAATACAGGTTCAGTCTTTACTACCATGTTTTCTTCATGGGTAAAATAAGGAGACTGGGTTGGCAGGAGCCACAGCTGGGACTTGAATCTGTGACCTTCTGCTTTTGAACACACTGTCTGTGTGCACTGCACCACCGTGTTGCCACAGATATGGTACATTCCCTGGGGAGTCCATGACTGTACATCCGACAGAGCCTGTCTGTTGCAGTGGACGGCACCCACCTGCACAGGGCTAGGCCACTGTCTGCTGTGGCCAGCAGCCACTGCCCCCTCCACCACCAGTACCTTTCCGCCAACATGCTGACATGTCCTTATATTGGAAACAGCATATAACCTGATTGATTTGTGGCCCTCCAGGACTGCATTTGGGGGACTTGGCTGTAGGTAATGCACATTTTTATGGTGTGTGTGCTGTGTAGAGTAAAATATAGGTGTTTGACCCATGCTTATGTTCTCAGCAATAAAGGTTTCAGTCTTTACTACCATGTTTTCTTCATGGGTAAAATATGGGGACTGGGTTGGCAGGAGCCACAGCTGGGAATTGAACCTGTGATCTTCTGCTCTTGAACACACTGTCTGTGTGCACTGCACCACCGTGTTGCCACAGATCTGGCATATTCCCTGGGGAATCCATGACTGTACATCCGACAGAGCCTGTCTGTTGCAGTGGACGGCACCCACCTACACAGGACTGGGCCTGGACTGCTGTGGGCAGCTGCCACTGCCCCCTCCACCACCAGTACCCCTCTGCCACTATGCTGACATGCCCTTCTGCTGGTGGTGCTGGTGGTGGGCAGTCTCAGGCCATACAGTGTGCGGGTAGGCGGCTGCCTATGGTGCGGGTTCTGGGGTAGGGGTGCCTGCATAGACGTCCATGCTTCCCCCCCAGCACCTCCTGCCACTGTTCTGTGCCCTTGGAGGCCAATACTGGCAACAGTGCTGGCAGTGTGGGCTGTGGGGGGTGTTTGCAACACCACACACTGGATAGCATATACACACTCCCACACCTATACCAGCATTGTAGAACTATAGGGGTGTTTGTCAGCCCTGGCCAACACTCCAGTCCTGGGCACAGTGCAGGCATGGCTATGGCACGCAATACTGTTGGGGTCACTCCCCAGGGTGGTAAACACTGTCAGACACAAGACCTGTAGCACACTCCACAGACATCAGAAAGGTTGCCATGATGCAGCTCAATCAGATAATTGTACTTAACCTCCCCCCTCCTCCCCCTCCCCCCCTCCCGTTCTCCCCCTCCCCCCCCCACCGTTCCCCCCTCCCATTCCCCCCTCCCCCCTGTTGCCACCAACACCAGATATGCATTACTGCAGGTGCACATGAGCAAGACATGCAGCAGGTCACCGATGTAATGACGGTGCATCTAACGGAACTACAGAGACCACACTGATGGGTACCAGGGGTGTGTCAGTCATGAAAGGTGCTGTGGACGTGTTGCTGGCCACCCCACCTCAAACTCACGGTGGTCACAGTACCCGCACAAGGTGACTGTCTGTGGATACACTGTAGCAGTGCCACACATGGTCTGTTCCCCCTACTATGGCGAGCTGCTGTGGAGTTGCACATGGTCAGGACCACCATCAGCCTGAGGAGATGGGGGGGGGGAAACCAAAACATAGGACCATCTAAACACAGCTGATTTGCATGTGCAGTGCATCATGGGCGTGACTGCTCCAATCCAACCCTGTGAATCCCTGCAGATGGACTGTGTGGTGCAATGAGGTACCTCTGTCCAATACACACAAGCACCCCATAGCCTCCCATAACACCCAGACGTAGAGACAATCAGGGACTCTGTCTGTGCCGTTCTGACCACACACCCTCCACAATCCCTTTAAACAGAAGAGGCATTAAAAATGCGTGACACATCCCCACCTGGAGGACATATCTGGCCAAAGGAATGTGAATGGACCCTGATGTGAGGTGTGTGCAGCATAAGGTTGTATGAAACATAATGCTGATGCTGCAAAATGTAGCAGAGGTATGAGGAAGCGGGGTTTGTAACGTGCAGATCATGCCCACAGGCTCCCATAGGTAATAGTCCAATACAATCAGAGATAGTAGTACCAATGCCAGGTGCAATATTCCCCCAGGGATATGTAAATGTACAGTGCCCAGAACAGTACCAACGCACGTAGTAACGCACGCACACGCCGTAAACACCGCACGTATTCACGCCCGCAGCAATGCACGTAGTTACGCCCGCAGTAACGCACGTATCCAAGCGCCGTGACAAGCACATGTAGCTCTGCACGTGGCTACACCCCCAGCAATGCACGTGGCTACGCCCCCAGCAACGCACGTGGCTACGCCCCCAGCAACGCACGTGGCTACGCAGTACTGACACAGTCGGAACAAATGGCAGCCATGTCCAGGAAGCCAGCATTCAGCCAGGGAGATCTATATCTCCAGACAGAGTTGTTCTGCCTCCGCCAGCAGCGGCTCTTTCCGGGCTCATCCAGGAGGCAGAACCTTGGAAGGGTCAGGAGGGCCTGGGAGCGCCTGTCCCATAGATACAACAGGAGCTCTGACTACCCACGTGAGGTAAGTGCATGGGGACAGGCACCCCAAATGATGAGGCTAAAAAAAAACACCCAGTAACCAAAGCACAAAGAAACTATGCATTGCCAGGGAATAGCAGGTGCTGGCACGTCCGGCTGGTAGCAAAGTCTGCCACACACCCGATAAAAAGACCCCCAGCCCCAAGGGGATAGCTGCAACCATGGCAGGGGTGCACCACAGACCACATTGGTATGGTATGGGGCGCCTTTGCAGGCCAGGGATGTCCCCCATCCACAGGAAACCCCAGTCCCACCTCTCAGGCCAAGAGGCAAAGAGGGGTCTGCAACATGCCCCTGTCAACCAACACAAGTCCAAAATACATCCGCCGATGCTGCAGGCCCCAAATGAGGGCTCCCCTCCCCATCCCTGTCCAATGTCAGCTGGTTCTTTGTGTGATCACAAAACACAAACCCCAGCCCTAAGATGCTGCAGGCCTCAAGAGAAGGCTCCCCTCCCCATCCCTGTCCAATGTCAGCTGGTTCTTTGTGTGATCACAAAAGACAAACCACAGCCCCAAGATGCTGCAGGCCCCAAGAGAGGGTTCCCTGCACCATCCTGGTGCCTTGGAAACAGGCCCTGTTTGTGATCACAAAAGACAAACCACAGCTCTAAGATGCTGCAGGCCTCAAGAGAAGGCTCCCCTCCCCATCCCTGTCCAATGTCAGCTGGTTCTTTTTGTGATCACAAAAGACAAACCACAGCCCCAAGATGCTGCAGGTCCCAAGAGAGGGTTCCCTGCACCATCCTGGTGCCTTGGAAACAGGCCCTGTTTGTGATCACAAAAGACAAACCACAGCTATAAGATGCTGCAGGCCCCAAGAGAGGGTTCCCTGCACCATCCTGGTGCCTTGGAAACAGGCCCTGTTTGTGATCACAAAAGACAAACCACAGCTCTAAGATGCTGCAGGCCCCAAGAGAGGGTTCCCTGCACCATCCTGGTGCCTTGGAAACAGGCCCTGTTTGTGATCACAAAAGACAAACCACAGCTCTAAGATGCTGCAGGCCCCAAGAGAGGGTTCCCTACACCATCCTGGTGCCTTGGAAACAGGCCCTGTTTGTGATCACAAAAGACAAACCACAGCCCTAAGATGCTGCAGGGAGCACTGCAGGTGAC
The DNA here is from genome assembly GCA_033557465.1 of Ichthyophis bannanicus. Taxonomy (NCBI): domain Eukaryota; kingdom Metazoa; phylum Chordata; class Amphibia; order Gymnophiona; family Ichthyophiidae; genus Ichthyophis; species Ichthyophis bannanicus. The sequence goes on along the minus strand of CM066034.1, from coordinate 629,794,310 downwards.
ACCCTCCCACCCCAACAGTGGCTGATTGGCACTGGCAGATGTGTGTAGGTGGCACACAGAGATGTGTTGTGTCATGTACGCTGGGGTGCACACACAGGGCACATGGGGTCCAGACCTGAGAGGCGTGTGCGTGGGCCACACATGGGGCTGTCCCCTGGGAAAGCATGGGGCATGAGTGTGTCACCCAATAGGGGCAGGCTCTTGTTGTATGAAGAGAGAGAGTTAGCTGCTGAGGCAGGGGACCCCAACGTGTCTCTGCGGTAGCTAAGGTCAATGTTTGGTGTCACCCCTACAGGTGGAGGACCTGCGTAAAAAGGCGAGGGAGCTCAGGGCACGCTACCCGAGATTTGTGGCCAGGGTGCAGCGCGAACGGATGGCGCAGCAGAATGGTGAGTACTGTGACATGGCCCTGTAGGGCACCGAGTGGTGGAACCACAGGACCACTGTGACTGCGGAATATGATGTGTACCCAGGGGATGATATGTGTTACCTCTCCCACAGCTGATGCATGTGCTGCCATTGAGCCAGCGAGGCCGGAGGACCCAGATGTTGCTGCGGCCCGGGAGGAGGCCAATGACAACGTGGGCCTGCAGGGCGGCGGAATAGACGAGCCACCCGAAGATGGCGATGGAGGGCACGTGGGTGCATCCCCACGCCCCAACAAGGGAGAGGAGGGGGACAAGGAGGATGAGGGGCATATGGGAGGGGATGGGGAGGATGCGGATAACAGGGAGAGTGATGCGGCGGAGTTGGGGGACCGGGGAAATGAGGGGGGGGATGTGGGGGACAGGGGAGGGGAGAGGGAGGATGTGGGTGGCAGGGAAAGGGAGGGGGAGGAGGGGGAAGGGGATGTGGAGAGGATGGTGGAGGCAGGGGGGTGGAGGGGCTGTACAGCGTGGGCGGGGGGGGGACAGGTCCCCAATGGCATACTCCGCCACAGGGCAATGGGGGCACCAGCCACCTGCCCCATGATCATGGCGAAGCACGCCCTTTGGACGTGTGTCTGCCACACATTGCCGTAGGCAGGTCAGCCATGCATGCAGCCACACAGACACGGGGAGATGTGTGTCTGTGCGGCTGCATGTGCGGTCTGCACCTGGCTGCGGCTGTGCGTGCCCAGGCACACGCCCAGAGGCAGTTCGCCCTAATCCAGGGGCAGGTGCTGGCAACCCTGTCCATGGTGGCTGACCGCCTGCGTGAGCTCGATGAGCGCCTTGTCGGTGCTGCACCCGGTCAGCCACCATTCAACAGGGGTCCCCGGGGTGTGTAGTGTGGGGACACACATGGCACACCCGCCCTGTGATGGACCATGCCATTGCCTCTCCATCACAACGTCCACAGAGATGGGAGTGCCCAATGCTGTGTGGCTAGGAGGCCTAGTTGGACCATGCTGGTCTTTATCTGCCATCATATACTATGTAACAATGTTGGACTATGTGTGTCCCAGTTCATATGTTATAGATATGTTTTAATATAAATATGTTATAAATTTTCTACGTTTCTTATATGAACCTGGTGGTCAGATGTCCCTCATTGCTAGGTGACAGTGCTGTGCGAGTGATGGGTGTGTCAGTGTTCACTCTGAGAGGCGAGGGAGGACGTGGACCAGGTAAGGGCTGCGGTGAGAGCACCTCCACAGACATGTCACAGCTACGTTGCTTAGAGGGTGGGGCAATGAGCAGGGGGGAGAGTGGCGTGCATGAGTGACGTGCGACAGCAGATATGTACGAAGGTGCGGGGCGCGCAGCACAGAGTGACAATGGGACATATGGCGGGGGAGGGTGGACGGCCTGTGTAGCCTATCCAGCATAACCCCATAGTGTTAGGCTGTGGTGGCAAAGGTAGGACGGCTGAGGTGTATGCGTAGGGGTGGGGTTAGGGTGAGAACACAGAGGGTGCACCTCAGGAGGTGGTGAAGCTGGTGCCTGAGGGGGGGGAGTGAGCGGTGTTGCCAGCTGTGACTGTGTAAGGCCCAGCAACAGCTGGCTAGATGGCAAGCACGTATACCAGCATGCAGGGTGGGAAAGGGGGATGGTACAGGATTTTCCAATGATCCGCTGGGAGACGCATGACCACCTTGCTGTATGGTGTGATGGGTGTAATGGCTGGCCCTAGGGGGTGCAAGAGCATACTGTCAGTGGAGTGCATTGGCCCATCGGTGGTGGCACCCACAGGGGTGTGGGGGTCTGGGGGTGGGCACAGCAGAGGGTGGGGACGGGGGCTTAGCGGGATAATGCCCTGAGGAGCGGCACAGTGCACCGTGGCTGTGGATGGGGTGGAGCGCAGTGTGGATGGTGCGACAGGTGACAGTTAATGGATGTAGCTTATGGAGCCAAATGTGGTATTGGGATGTGCCTGATGGGGGGCAAGGGGGTGTAGGTGTATATTGCGGCCACTGGTGCACAGGGTGATGGGTAGGCCTTACTGGGGGGTCACCCCAAGGTGTTGGAAGCTGCAAGGGTGTGCTCAGGGGACCACAGTGGACATGTGTCACGGGTGACGCCAAGGTGGATGGCTGTGGGAGCATGTGAACCGGAGTACGTGACATGTGCAGTGCACATATTGTTTGGGTTTAGCGTGATGGGAGCGGCCAATGTGGCTCCCCATGCAGGACATACAGTGCACCTATACCAACACAGAGACTAATGGTGGGTGAGGGCTCAACAGGGTATTGGTCCACGGGGTCCGTGAGCCCACACGACACAATGCAAGCCACCACAGCATGGGCGTGGTGGTCCAGCATTGCAGGTTATGTGATTGGCTGCGTACCCATGGTGGACATGGCTGGGGGGGGCAATGGCTGATGACATTAGTGGCACTGTGTCGTGCCCTGGTCACGGGCCAGGGGGTGGGGTGGGGGTGTGAGATTGTCGGGCCCCAAATGAGACAATGAACACGTCTCCTTCACTGGCCACCTGTGTAGCCCTTTATTTTCCCCTCCCTCTGCCACCCCTTGGGCGGCCCCGCCCAACCCTTGGTGTTTGTCGCCCCCCTGCTGCCGGTGCTGTTGCTGCTGCAGGTGTTTGTGGTGGTGTTGGCTCTGGCTGCAGATGGACGGTGACTGCTCCCCCGCCTGCCGCTATCCGCTCCTGGGTGTCAGCCATCCTTTCACACGCCGTGGCCATGCGGTCCACACCAGCAAGGACCCCAGACATGGTCTGCTGCAGGTGGCGTGCCATCCGCAGTTGGCGGCGCTGTGCCCGGGCCACCAAACGCAGTACATGCCGTATACCTGTGGGGAGAGGCCATAGTGCAATGTGAGACAGGGGAAAAACAACACCTGTTCCGAGGCATATCAACCATAGCACATTAGGACACTCACCCTCTGCATCTCTATGGGCTGCTGCAGAGTGCGCCTGCATCTCCCCAATGACATCTGCCACAGCAGCCAGTGCCTCGTTCCGGTGTCGCTCCGCCTCATCCGCAGGCCCGTCCCCTGTGCCTGCAGTGGTGGGTGTTGTGTCCCTGTCTGCAGTTGGTGGGACCTGCATGTCCCCATCCCCCAGGGGTGCAGCCTGCCTCTCTGCTCCCACATGGGCCACCTCAGACACAGTGTCCACTAGGCTGGGTGGTCCCGCGGCTGACTTGTCCTGTGCCTCGATGGTGCTGACATCACCTGGGTGCCACAAGGTTACATAGGTCAGATGGGGGTCTGGCTGCCTCCCCACCCCGTCACATACCCCCTCAGGCATCTGTGGGTTGGTGATCCACATGTGTCTGGTCCATGGCTCTAGTGGCAGCCCACTACGTTTGTGCACTCCCCATGCAACTATCCCCTGTGCCCTGCTTCCCCGGGCCCCCCACACCCCTGGGTGCTGCCGCACACCCCATGCATGGCCATCACCACCCTCATCCTGCCACCACCCAGCATGTCCTAAGAAGGTGCAGTGTGCCTTCCGGTTGGCCGTCTCCCTACCCGTGTGGCCCTACTGCCCCTGCCAGCCCTGCACCGTGAGCCATGCAACATGTCGGCACCCTCTGCTGTCACTGTGGGCCTGACACCCCTGCACAGTCTCCCATTCACTTACTTTTGCCACCCACTGCCACCCATAGACAGGCCCCCCACCGTGGCTCTTGAATGGATGCTGCCTCTGTGTCTCAGTTGCCCCCCAATTCCCAAACAGCCATGTACTGCCCCCCCTCTGTTGTGGCGCAGACCATGTGCCTGTGCTATATCCCACAGTTGGTCCGCACTCCCGCCTTACCTGCTTGTGGGTGTGCTGTGTCCAATGCAGCGGGTAGGCCATGTACATATATTGGGCCAAGTCTCTCGGCCAGGCGACGTTCAAGGTCGGACACGTTTGCCAACTGAGCTGGGCCCCCTCCAGTGCCTTGGGCCCCACGTTTCTCCCTTACAAGCTCAGTCCTTATGTTCCTCTTTATATCACAATAGCGTTTTCGCAAATTCTCAATGTCCCGATGGGGTCCCCCTGCTGCTGCCACTGCTGCCTGGACCTCATACCATGCCCTGGTGCGAGTGGCTATTGTGATGGTTGAGCTCTGGCGTCCGAACAAAAGGTCATACCTTTCCAAGATGTTTTCCAGGAGGAGATCATTTTCCTCCTGGCTGAAGCGTACGGCCCTCCGCCATATCTCTGCTGGGACTGGGACCCTGGGCTGCCTTGGTCTCCCAGCTGCACTTGCATGTGCACTTGGTGCTTGCTCAACACCAGATGGCCCTGGCACCTCATCTTCGCCAGATGTGGTTTGTGCTGGTGGGTGGGTGGGCTGGTCCACTGCATGCTCCTGCTCCTCTGCATACTTGCGCTCCATACTGTTGCGTATGGTTGTGCTCGGGGGTTTGCCATACACAGGCAATCATACATATAGGTTTTCATGGGGCGTGGGTTGCGGGGCATTGGCTACGCACACAGCCATGAGCACAGCCACGTGCGCCGTGAGGCGCTGTGTGAGGCGCGTTGCGACGCGCAGGAAGTGACATCATATGTGTTCGTGTAGGCAGCATGCGCCATTTCAGGGATCCATCTTACACGTGCCTTTATAACAGTTTCGTAGTCTGTACTGCTGGCCCACATATTCCAACGTTTGATATATTGCTATGTTTATCTGTGCCTTAGTAGTAGCGCTGGACGCTGCAGCAATACGTGACACGTACGTTACATCATTCAGACGTTGCACGCTTCGTTACGCGCGTTACAACGCCTCTTCTGTTCCCTGCTCGTGGGCACGTTCGTTGTATGTCACTCCTATATTGGCGTCTGGGTGTGGTTTCTAGTGTGATATGCAGTTTCTTTACACCCTGCTACATCTCAGGGACTCACGTAGATGATTGTGAAACGTAGATGTTTGGCCACGGGTGCATTATGGGAACGCGCGACACAGCGCGCGGTGCCATTTCAAACAGGTAAGTTTTATGTTTGCTGTATTCTGGATCTTTCTATTCCACCAGGTGTGTGGCGATCATGTGATGTCCATCCCCACCCCGACCACTATTTCTAACCCAGCTATCCTCCAACCTGTGTCTATCATGGCTCAGACTGCGCATGCAGGTGGTGCAGTGGTTGCATTAGTCGAACTGGCTGGGCTGCTTTTTCCGGAGGAGGGAGATGTTTTTCCTGGGGCTGCGGCCCTGGGCATGGGTGCAATGCCACTGCAACTCAGGCCTGCAGCTGTGGGGGCTGCACAGGCGGGTTTGGGTGACCAACGGCGCCGTTGGCGTGCTGAAGCACAACCCCGCCTGGAACGTCTCTACAGGTGCAGGGCCTTGCTCCAGGACCTGAGAGAGGGCCAGGTAATCTCCCTCTACCGGCTGGACACAGGGGCCATTAGGGAGCTCTATCAGGAACTCAGACCTGACCTTGAGCCCCTGACTGCCCGGTCACATGCTATACCGGGTATGACCAAGCTCCTGGCTGCCCTACATTTCTTTGCCTCTGGCTGTTTCCAATCCTTGGTGGCAGCAGTGGGTGGGATGAGTAGGCCGACCTTCTCCCGCGTGCCATGGTCAGCCGGGTTGGGAATTACATTGCAATTCCCAATGGGAGGCAACATTGGGCGGCCCTGGCACAGGCATTCCATAGGATTGCTGGGATACCACACGTAATGGGCGCTATAGATTGCACACATGTTGCCCTTGTCCCGCTACGCGACAGGGAGGTTGTGTACTGCAACCGCAAACACTTCCATTCCCTCAATGTGCAGGTTGTTTGTGATGCAAGTATGCGTATCCTGAATGTGGTCCCGCGGTTTCCAGGGTCTGCCCATGACTCCTATATCCTGCAGAACTCGGCAGTGTTCGGCCAGTTTGAGGCTGATCAATATGAGGACTACGTCCTGCTGGGTGGGTATTCAACGTGTATGACATGCACCTACTGTAGGTGGTTGTCTATACACCACTGTCACCATTGTCCACTGCATGCCTGACATTGCGGTGTTATTTCTGGGTGCAGACTATTGGGTGTGGCACACTACCTCATGCCGTGTCACTGGTGTTTTGGTCACAGACATATGTGCAATGACACCCATCTCTCTGTCTACCATGTGTGTTTGTTTGCTCTCACATGTGTGTCCCAGCGGCCATGTGGTGTCGTCCGTGGCCTTGCCCTTTTTTATTCTGAGTTACTGTGTCCAGGGGCACCCGTGCTGCATATGATGTGTCCCCTCCATGCCTGTGAGCTACACCTGCAACTTGCCCATGGCCTCCACATCTGGGCACGGGCATACTGCACTGGCAGTTGTACACATGTCTCCCAGTGGGGTCAGTCACTTGAGCAGCCCATAGGTTGCATGGTTGTACATGTGCCATCCTGTTGGGGGGGGATGGGGTCACAGACACATCCTCGTGGTGGTCATTCTGTATGCGCGACCTTCTCTCTCTGGCCATGCTGGGGGCTACACGTGAAATGTGCTTTGGGTGCTTCAGCTATGACTCATGTCTGCTGCATGTCTGGGCACCTTCTTCGGTGTCCCCTGCCACCACCGCCTGTTGCTTCCCCCACCCCACCCCCGCAATGTATCCCAGTGGCCTATGCTGTGTGTGCGCCAGATCAGGCCAGCCACCTACTTGCACACCTGTGCATCCCTGCACCCCCGGGTGTGTTTTGCCACTGTCGGACATCTTGGCTCACAGCTCCCACCACTGCTCTCTTTCGGCACAGTTTTGGCACATGTCCTGTGACACGGTAACATGGGTGTGCACTGCCCCTATCGGCATGTCATGGTCATTTGCCTCTGGCCTCAACAGCCTCTGATGCACTACCACTGTGTGCACTGCTTTTGCCTCATATCTGTGTGCACGGCATCTCAGCTGTCCAGTTCTGTATTGCTACGTCTGTCATTCCATTGGTGCCTCAGCACGCATGTAACTTTGCACCATTGTTTTCTGCAGGTGATGCAGGATATGGGTGTCGCACCTGGCTGCTTACCCCTGTGCGTCTCCCTCGGCCAGGTGCAGAGATACGGTACAATGAGGTCCATGCCTCCAGTCGCTCAGTGATTGAGCGCACCTTTGGCGTTCTCAAAAGTCGCTTCAGGTGTCTGGATAGGACTGGCGGGGCCTTACAGTACAGATCCTTGACTGTGGCAAAGATCATCATAGCCTGTTGCATCCTCCACAACATTGCTCTCAGGCACAATGTTCCAGTCGATATTAATGAGGATCTCGGGGTGGATCCTGTGTGCCCTCCTGCACCTGGCCATGGTGACACACGTGCGGGGATGGAAGCCAGGCAACATCTGATCGAGGAGCTCTTTTCCTGTAAGTTATGGGTGTGCTGGGGACGTGTCTCTGGGTTAGCCATGTGTTAGCTGGTGTACGGATTGTGCAGCACTGCCATCTCATGTCTCCATATCTCTGTCATGTTCTTGGCTCCACAGGATGAGCTTCTGTGTTCCGGGCCCACAGGGATTGGCTGACTATGCTGCCCGAAGCTGTGCTGCATGTGGGGAGTGAGTGTTCATATATGCACCATTCCTGTTGACTCGGGTGAGTTGGCAGATAGTGAGGATTGCATTGCTGTCGTCACGGTTAGACACATATATGTTGTTTTCTCTCCACTGCTCCTATGGTGATGCACATGTCTTTGGACCACTGCTCCATCACCCTTAGCTTCCATCTGTCACACATGTGGCCATTACCTGTTCACATCTTTGGAGTCTTCATGGTGTATCTTAGACACATATTGTGAGGCTGTGTGTGTACTCGGGCACAGGACATTGTATTGTTGGAGGGTATGTTGAACAGCCACTGCCATTGAGTCATTTGAATGATTTGTGCCACTCATGCATGTACTGTGATGTGTGTCTCCATTTGTCGTTCAATGTTGGGGGTCCTGCCATCTGAACCTTCTGGCATGCGTACCTTGTCACACAGTGTATCTTACTGTTTCTGCTTGACCTGTCCACATGACCTGTCATTCTGCGCTACCCTGCCTATCTGTGTTGTAGGGATGTGTTTGGCCACCTCTCCAATTATGTTCCCTCATCCCTCTGTTACCTTCTGCTTGTGGGCTAATGTACATTGTGCACATGTGTCATATATTTTTCTCAGATGTGTCACAGTTTTGCTGGTGGTCCAATGTACATCAACATTGTGTTTCCGCAAAACACAATGCACCGTGGACATGTTCCACTCACAGCTACCCATGCAGACGTGGTGATGTCCGCCGTCCATTGGTGTCTGCATCCGCTATTGGGGCTCTTTGTGCTCTTGCCTGACACAGACATTCCCAGTCAGGCCACTGGTATACCTTTCAGGTGGGCCTCACCTTCCATCCTCTGGGAAATACACCACGTGCTGATGCTGCATTTGGCCTATTGCTATCAGGATGTCCTTCGTTGTTATCTCTGTGTGCCACCACTGCTGCACATGCTCTGGACCCCTGGGGTGTATGCGTGTCATGTGCATTTACATGAACATATTGCGATGGTGTCCTGGTCTTCAGGGACATCTCCTGCAGTGGTCCATGTTGTGGCCATGTCATGTGGTGCTATCTATGCATTCTGGGTGTTGCTGTTTTTATGTGTGTGTCTCCTTTCTGTCCTCCAGGGGTCGTGGGTGGGTGTGCCATTCCCTTACCTGATATCTGCATCTTTTCACACAGGACACTGACAACAATGTTGACACATGTGCTCCACTGCATCTGGTGATCCCGTCATCCATATGTGCTTGGCCACAGCACCCATGTGAGCGTGTTCCTGGATGTTGGTGACACAGGGAGATAGTCCTCTGCACTTTGGACACAGGCCTTTTTCTCTGACTCATTGCTGGCCTATTGTTACTGTTCCTGCGGTGACTTGCCTGCCGTTGCTGCCATGACCTGTTTGGGTGTTTCTTTTTTTGCAGTAGGGGGGTGATGAGCTGTACATGGGTTGGTGATTTTTGACCCGTCACTGTTGGCATGGCATGTGGCCTTGTCACTCTGCATGCTTTCACCAGAGTCTTTTGTTTACTGGGGATGGTGTCTGCTGTGCATACAGTGAGTGCATACACTGTGTGGACATGTCATGATGAGACCCTCCACCTCACATATTACTGTCTGTTTGCAAAGTCTGCTGAGTTAGGGCTTTGGATTTTGGGTGGCACCAGCGGGGAGTGGTCAGGGTGTGTAGGCTCCACGGGCAGAAACAGGTGGGTGGCGTCGCAACATGGGTTGGGTGTGTCCTTGCGACATTGGCTGCCACACAGGCCCCATGTCGTTCTTCACGTCATATGGTGCACCGGAATGCAGAATATGCTTTCTGCTTGGGTCTGGTGATTGACTGTTGGGGACAGATGTTTGCACCTTCGTTGTTTTGGATATTTGGGGGTTTGGTCACCCCATTTCATTGCCACTCGTGTGCTTGACGTTTTGGGTGACACCTGGCAGTTGTCTTTTCCTTCCTTGTTTGCTGCTTACTTGGCCATATGATGTGTGCAGCCCCATATCACATCTCCGCCCACCCATCCATGGTTGTGCTGTTCATGTCCGTGTGGCATGTTTGCTGCCCCTGTGCCACATTGTCTGGACTAATTGTAATTCTCCTCCTGGAGTGGTGCATGTGCTGGGCTACCTGTGTATTGGTGCTGCTGATGTTGGTTGGCCTGGGCCTCATCCCTGAACTTGTTGGTCATTAACATGCTCGTCTTTCAGTCCATTGCCCTTTCCACAGCCCATCCACATGGCCCTCCATTGGCCTAACCCCTTCCACCCCTCATGTGTCACTCCCCTGATCAGTTGCATGTTGTTTACACTGCATTATATTTCCTGGTGTGTGTGTGTGTGTGGACCTGTTCATATGTGTCTTCCATCCCACCTGTGGACTGTGTTGTTGGCTGTGGACCCCTCCTCCACATGTGTACTGCATCTTGGCTACGCTCTGTGGTTCCATCGCCTGACACGCAGCTGTGGTTTTGGATGTTGACATGTTGTGATCCTGTCTGCATCCATTTCTGTGTGCCTCAGGGTGTTGTTGTGGTCATTTTTTTTCTGCAGTACTTTCCATCCTAGTGGTCATAGCTTTGCACTCTCTCTGTTACCCTGTTTTTATGCCTTTCCTGCACTGGTACCTGTGGTCGCTGTAACACTCATTTCTTGGCTTATACGTCCTGGCCGCTCATATTATCCTAATCACATTTGCTGTCCATCCTTTGGTCCATCTATCTGCATCATTGTGGTGTGAGATATCCTGTATGTTGCTGTGGACTGTTGCCCCGTATCCTACCCTGCTACCCTTGTCTGTATAGCATCTCTTTTTGCTTGGTGGTCCCGTGCCTGTTCTGCATTTTAGACTCACTCCTCTGGCCACCTCACCCTCCACTGGGGGACACATATTCTCCTCACCTGCCACACACTGTTTTTCCGGTACTCCAGGGTGCCAACACCCTTTGCTGTGATGCTATTGCCACCGCCATGTTTGTCTGCGCTGCTGCCAGACACGTGTGATGCTGTCAGGGATGAAGGTCCGTTAGCTCCCTACTCGCCCTCCATCTGTCGCCTGTTCATTGTCTTTACTGTGGGTTCTAGGTGGTGTTTGTACTACATCTGTCTCTGTTCCACGCAGGTCCTGCAGGCCCTCCAGGAACACCTTGCAGCCCCTAGGGAACACTGACCTTGGCAAACATACCATTTTTGGAGCACCGTGCCATATTGTTCTATGGGCCACGGTTCCATCAGCACTCTCCTATCCCTATGTACCTCATATTGCACTTAGCTTTGGACACCTGTCTTGACACCGTACTGGTACACCTTTTCAGGCTTCTTCTTGGGCACACTGTTGGGCTACTGTCTTTTGCTGCTCTATGGCAGTGGCTCACATATTAATTTCTCCCTTCCAGGCCAGGCGCTGTGGGGGTGCCTACCCCCTCCTATGGTCATCTCGGGACTGCTGCTGTGCATGTGCAGTGCACCATGGGTACTGTTGCATACACCCATATCCTTAGCACCCCAGCAGGCACCTTGGGTGAAGACATGGCGCCCCTCGGTGCACAGTCAGGGGGTTGTGGTTCAGGTGTTACGGACATCTGCATTTTCTTGCGCACACTAACCATAGTATGTTTGTTTTTGCTTTTGCTTTTGCCAGTGACATTCAGTTTTGGAAAGGGGTCTGTGATGTTATTGGGCCTTATATATTTGGTAATGATCATGGCCTTGGTCTTGATTGTGTTTGCCATATGCCCTTGTTTGCTGAGACCTTGCTTTGTTTCCATGTCAGGCATCCCTTGTATGTACATAGTGCAACTTCTGTGGTTCTGGTGTGGGTGTTTGGGTCATTTGACAGTTCTGCTCCAGTAGCTGGCCACCTCATTATTGGGACTGTGTTATTTGCACTAGCAATATGAGCAAATATTTACTTCCATGCCTGGGGGGGGGCCTAGGTCATGGGTTTCAGCACACAGTGGATCATTTGGTGCCCCTTGGAGGGGCATTTTGTTATCTTGCTTTACATTGGTGCTGACAGCAGCAACACCCTCACACTGCAGACTCCTCACAGTGACTCATCAGGGACCCTATAACATGCCCTATGGGGCACTTTGTGACACACCCTATAGGGTGCTCTGGCGGACAGTGCACATTAACCTTTGCCCTCTGGTGTGGCTTTTAGGGTGCCCTATATGACACCTTCGGGTTATATCCCTGTGAGTGGGTGTTTGCCAGCAGAACTTGTTGGACATACAAAACAGACTACCTATGACATTACTGATCTAGTGTGGGGGTCATGATGCACACTCATCCACAGATACGCCCACCTGGCAGGGACACATTCACTTAGTACAGGGCCCATAGTTGGGCAAAACAATGCATGTCCTGGTGGTGTTTGCTGCTGGCTTACAATGGCAGGACAATTGGGTTGTCCCCTGCCTTGTTTCAAGCACAGTTTGACGTTGTCTTTCCTTTATTAAATGAATTGTGTATATATTTGACTTTGTACATTTCACACACCCGGTTCTGGCTGCAGATTCACACTGTTTTTTACCTTTGGGGGCTAAGGCTCTCTTGATTAAACGGCCACTCCCAATGAGGGGAGGTGGGCATTTTTTCCCACCTCGCAGGTTGTTTGTGTCCGACAAAAATATGGGGTTATCTATGGTTTAAACAGAGTGGTGACTGGTTCTACATATGAGTGACTACTGTTTGTGGAGGGTACGGTTGCAGGCAGTTTTGGTCCTTGGGCACACAGGGGGAATTGAACTCACAGACCTTGCACCACCTGACAGTGTCTTACCCATTGTGCTATGGATCAGGCTGCCTTAAAGGACACCTTTTCTAGCTTCTTATGGGGCACCCTGTTGGGATACTGTGTGTTGCTACTATGTGACAGTGACGCACACAGTCATTTCACCTTACCATACCAGGGGGCTATGTGGGTACGTACCCCTTCTTGTGTTCATCTCTGGACTGCTGGCCTGCATGTGCAGTGCACCATGGGTATGCCTGCATTGGTACAGATCCTAGCCAACACAGCAGGCAGTTAGGGTGGTGTCCTGCTGCCCTTCAGTAGCCAGCCAGGGGGTTGTTAGCAGCTATGGGGCTGCAGGCCAGTGGTTCCTTCATTGCCTGTGGGGCCAGTAGTCATGGGTTCAGACCCACAGTGGACTCCTTTTATAGGGCTGTCTGCTGCGTTATATATTTTTAATACACATGACTGCTACCAGCGACAGCCCCTCAGCGTAATATAACCTTACAGAGCCTCATAGGGTGCACCATGTGTCACCTTATCTGGCTCCCTTTATGTTCCCTTATAGGATGTTCTATGGGGGACATTTTGATGTGCCTCAGCGGACAGTCCACTTTATAATGTAGCCTATGGTGTGCGTTATGGGGTGCCTTCTGCGGCACCTTCGGGTACGCAATCCTACAAAAAAACCAAAACATATACATGCCCCCTCACTCACTATATAATGTACAGGATGCTGCGTCAGCCAGCCTTATGCATCTGGCGCCCTGAACCCATTATGCCTGTATCAGCAGTCAGTGCAGTAACCATTGTGCTACAGCTCTGTATCGGTGATGTATGTCTGGGTGGCTTCTTATGCTTAACGCGCGGTGACGCGCCACGGCGCCCTGTAACGCTCGTTAGTTTTTGGAACGCGCGTTAGGTGTTACGATGTCCCGCCCATCTCCTTATTTGGGGTTTTGATTATTACCGCGGCTCCTAACACGAACTGCACTAACGCGGTTTAGTAAACATACCCCAAAGAGTCCTTAATGCCTAAAACATTAACTGACTGGAGAGGAAGAACCTGAGAATCTAGTTTAGAAACGGCCATATCCAATAAAGTAACCCGTTTATCCAATTGTTGCAGAGAATCTGCAGCCTCTTGGGTAAAGGTTCATAGGGAATCCAATTTTGAAGATACTTTTAAATCAATGCATTTTAAAGCCCCCCGTCCCTCAAGGTCACTTCCGCCTCGGAGGGCAGGTCCGGTAGCTCAGAAGAGCTTCCCAAAGCTGTCCCAAGAACTGGAGTAGTTAATTTAATAACACTTCTCAAATCCCCCATGGCCTCAAGAGGAACCCCAGAAACAACTGACAACCCTGAACCAGGACAAGGAGGAGGAGATCTCCCGTCAGGACTCAAAGAGACAACGTCGGGAGAGGACTGCACCAGTGGGAGAGGAACTACATGCCTGTCTAGAGGACCGACCGGTTTAGAACTTCCGGTTCCAGTACTATGAGACTTAACACAAGCCTTTGCCTTCCGTTTCCCCATATTATAATATAGACAAACCACGCTATTTACTTACAAAACACAAGCAAAATACTCCAGCAAAGACGCACTGTGAACGCATGAGACCTCAACACCATAGTCTGTAATCGCCAAAATACAGGCACCGCAGTGGCATCGAAGGGGCGTCTAAGGGGCAGAACCTGCCCCTTTAGACACGCTCCTTCAGAACACGCCCCACGGTCGCGCTCTGCGGTCCTGGAGAACTGAAGAGAGGAAAGATATAGAGGAAAAAATAAAGGCCCGACCAGGAGCAGGCTGTCCCGGGCGTGCCTGCGCGGTATTCTCAGGAACGGCAGCGTCAGCTTCACAGGATCAGTCCCAGCTCACTCTGGGCACGATCTCAAAGCCCAGCACACCTCCATACACCTTCCAAACGCTCTCCAACAGGGGAACCCAGGTGGAAGCCCTTTAACTCCTGAAAGGCCACACCAGGAGCAGGCTGTCTCGGGCTTGCCTCCCCGATGTTCTCAGGAACGGCAGCGTCGGCTTCACAGGATCAGTCCCGGCTCACTCTGGGCACGATCTCAAAGCCCAGCACACCTCCACACACCTTCCAAACGCTCTCCAACAGGGGAAGCCAGGTGGAAGCCCTTTAACTCCTGAAAGGCCCCACCAGGAGCAGGCTGTCCCGGGCGTGCCTGCCTGATGTTCTCAGGAACGGCAGCATCAGCTTCACAGGATCAGTCCCGGCTCACTCTGGGCACAATCTCAAAGCCCAGCACACCTCCACACACCTTCCAAACGCTCTCCCTGCTTATTTATTTTTGTGGCATAAATGATGAGGCCGCTGGGCCAGGTCCCGAGGCCGGGAGTAACCGGGTTCCCGGGGCCCGGTCCTCTGCCTTGTGTCTTGCGCGGGGGTGATAAGGAGGGCGAGCGGCTGGGCGTCATTTGAAATCGCCCCACATCAGACACATGGGGCGATTCCATGGACAGTCACGGTTTGAGGGCGGGGCGAATAGAGCAGGAGGGAGACCGTTGAGCATGATCTCCCTTCCTTGCTGGCCCTGGTAGTGGCGAGGCATGTCCCACCCGCCCACCCGTAATGTGATGGATTTATTGGGGGTTGTCGCAGTTGGTGGCGGGTATCGGGCTAGCACCCACCGAGACGGCGGGGCATATACAGCTGAGGGCGCATTGAAGGGAGTGAAGTGCTCCTCAGGGGGCGAGGCGAGACATCTCGGTTGGGGGTCTCTGCCCGGTGTAAGGCAAGTGGAGTTGGCCTTTGCTACTAACATGGCATGGCGGGCGGTAGTGGCGGGGGGAGGATGATGCACCACCTTGCTAATAATATGGCTGGTGGGGGGCATTGTTCAGAATGGGGTGGGGGGCGGGGGATGTTTGGTATTGATAAATGTTTTGTTGGCCTGGGTTGTGGGCTGGTGTTTAATCTGGTTAATAAAGCTGTGAGCAAAAATTGTTCCAGAGTTATGTGTGAGCGTGTTTTGTTATGGGGAAAGGGGTTGGTGGTAGCAGTGAAACTTGTGGGACCGTGGAGGGGTGGTACTGTGGGTGTGAAGAAATGGGCATCTGGGATACCCTGGTTACTAATTATTTCTCTCTGAAGCATTTATTCTTTGCTTCGGTCTTTACTGAGGAAGATGTAGGGATGTTACCCATGACTGAAGTGGTATTTAAAGGAGATACTGCAGAGGAATTGAGAGAAATATCACTACACCGGGAAGATATATTACAACTATTTGATAAACTGAATAGTAGCAAATCACCTGGATCGGATGGTATACATCCCAGAGTGTTGAAAGAACTGAAATATGAGATTGCAGACCTGCTATTGGTAATCTGTGAACTTTCATTAAAATCATCTGTAATACCTGAAGATTGGAGGGTCGCCAACGTAACACCAATTTTTAAAAAAGGTTCCAGGGGTGACCCGGGAAATTACAGACCGGTGAGCCTGACGTCAGTACCAGGGAAAATGGTAGAAACCATCATAAAGAACAAAATTACACAACATGTAGATAGTCATGGCCTAATGGGAGACAGCCAACATGGCTTTAGACAAGGAAGATCTTGTCTTACTAATCTGATATGTTTCTTTGAAGGTGTGCATAAACAGGTAGACAAAGGTGAGTCAGTTGATATAGTGTATCTGGACTTCCAGAAAGCTTTTGACAAGGTCCTCCATCAGAGACTTTTGGCAAAGCTAAAAAGTCATGGGATAGGAGGCAGTGTACTATTGTGGATCGGGAACTGGTTAAAAGATAGAAAGCAGAGGGTAGGGCTAAATGGCCAATATTCCCAATGGAAAAAAGTGAATAGTGGAGTACCCCAGGGATCTGTACTGGGTCCGCTGCTTTTTGACATATTCATAAATGACCTGGAAAAGGGAATAACTAGTGAGGTTATCAAATTTGCAGATGACACAAAACTGTTTAAAGTTGTTAAAACCCAAGAGGATTGTGGAAAACTGCAGGAGGATCTGGATAAATTGGAAGACTGGGCATCCAAATGGCAGATGAAATTTAATGTGGACAAATGCAAAGTTATGCACCTAGGAAAGAACAACCCACACTATAGTTACACGATGCAAGGCTCCACATTAGAAACCACCACCCAGGAAAAGGACTTAGGAGTCATCGTGGATAACATGTTAAAACCCTCCGCCCAGTGTGCAGCGGCGGCCAAGAAAGCAAATAGAATGCTAGGTATCATAAAGAAAGGGATGTAGAATAAAACAAAGGATATTATAATGCCTCTGTATCGCTCCATGGTACGACCGCACCTTGAATATTGTGTGCAATTCTGGTCGCCGTATCTTAAAAAGGACATAGCGTTATTAGAAAAAGTACAGAGAAGAGCCACCAAATTGGTGAAGGGGATGGAAGGCTACTCCTATGAAGAGAGGCTAAAAAGGTTAGGGCTCTTTAGCCTGGAAAAGAGACGGCTGAGGGGAGATATGATAGAGGTCTATAAATTAATGAATGGAGTGGAACGGATAAACGTGGATCAATTGTTTACGCTATCAGAATATAGAAAGACTAGGGGACATGTAATGAAGCTACAGGGTAAACTATTTAAGACAAATAAGAGAAAATATTTTTTCACTCAACGTGTAATCAAACTCTGGAATCTGTTACCGGAGGATGTAGTAAGGGCTGTTAGTATAGCTGGGTTTAAAAAAGGTTTGGACAAGTTCCTGGAGGAAAGGTCCATAAACCACTATTAAAAAGGGACCCAGGATATCAATGCTTGACCCAGTTCAAGCATTATGGAACCTGTGTCTTTTGGGGATATTGCTAGGTACGTAGGACCTAGATTGGCCACTGTTGGAAACAGGATACTGGGCTTGATGGACCTCGGTCTGACCCAGTATGGCATGTCTTATGTTCTTATGTTCTTTTAAAAGAGTTTCAAGTTATTGATCCAGAGCCCTCAGGAAATTACCTTAAAATAATGATCAATGACCTGGACTATAGACTGAAGTTTGAGTCTTCAAATAAACGGACATTGGAACTCCATAGAGAAGATCCTTTTTCTATGCAAAGTTCTACCTGTCTCAGAACTGCACTGCTACCATGTAGCTCTGAAACAGGTAGAACTTTGCATATAGGGCACCAGAGCTTTTAATATTAAGAAAACATCAGTACAGGAATATGGCTGAGGTTGGACTGAAAAAAGGTGTATTCTTTGCAGGGGGGTGGAGAATCCTCCAGGGATCACAGACTCCAAGGTTAATTTCTATTGTTCCACAACAATGACGTAGATTTAGGTGTGCTACTTCTAGACTGTATTTAATAGAACATTCAACAGAGTATTAAAATCTCCTATATTTAAAGGATCTCATCAGCTTACAGGTATATTGCTGAAAAACCTGAATAAAAGTAGATGACTGTATTTAGCAGGTAGGCATTTAGAATCTGCAGCCTAACTCCACCTTCTATCATTACATTTAAAGTCACCTCCCTTCTAAATCTGATTTCTCTGAAAACATTTGATATGTCTTGACCTTTTGGTCAGTGCCAGCATCACTTTTTTTTTTGCGTGGAGCTGCAGAGAAAGCACATTTAAGGGACTCCTTAAAGGATAAGTGTGTCTTCTGCAGCAACATTATATCTGCCTTTTCTTTCTTCGGGTAGCTCTTTACAAAATGCAATGTGTGCCTTTGAGTCAATACTGACTCCTAGCAACCCACCAGCTCCTGGGTTTTCTTGGCAGTGTGACTGGAAGTAGATTGCCAGGCCTTTCTTCCGAAGCAATGGAGGATTAAGTGACTTGCCCAAGGCCACAAGGAATGCTAGTGGGTATTGAACCCTGGTCTCTTGGTTACCAAGGTAATGTGCCAACCATTGGGGTGGTTAAGGCTAGCCAATGCTGAAAGAATTAGTTAATATATCTAAAAAAGAAACCCAGATAATATATTCATATAAAAACAACCGTACAATGTTTTCTGCTTGAACTAAACTACATACACAAAAAGCTATTAGTTCTTCAATCAACTACACCAATAAACAAAAGAATAAAAAAGCAGAATTTGGTGATATAGCACAAGGTTTGTATGGATCCTCTTGCCTCTGAAGAGGACAATTTTATAAACTTAACAGCATGTAAAACTCAGTAATTTTTAAAAAATTATCACATAGGTACTAATGTATGGCACCAGCAATTGTAGTGGTGCTCTGGGCTGGACATTGAGCACAGCATGGGTTATAAAATACACATTGATATACGTACTTCATCTGTGCACATATACTCCTGTTCCTGAGCCTTGAAATTTGATGTCATACTTTAAATACTAAACTGTAATTTTAAAATCATCACTCTTTTTTAAAGGTAACCACTGGAAGTCCCTTGTTGTTGTTGAGTGCCATTGTTGATTCCTGGCAACCCTCTAGATAGCTGTCACTATCCCCTGGATTTTCTTGGGAAAGTGAAACCTGAAATAGATTACCAAGCCTCTGTTTCACACAGTAAGCTTACAGTGCTTGGTATCACAACAGTGATCTCCCTTCCAAGTACTAACTAAACCTGCCTCTATTTAGATGCTGACGTCGGGCAAAATCAGGCACACTCAGTTTGGCGTGGCTGTAGAGAAGCCCCATAACCTGAGTAATATGTTCATTTTCTCGTTATGCCAGCTATTAACGGCATGGCAGCATTTTGTGCTAACTGCAGTGGCTTAAACATCATAATTAAAAAACTCACATACAATGAATTATAGTAATCCATTTATATAAGGACTATAGAGTGCACAATTAAATGAAGATCCTGGAGACCAAATAAAACTCCCAAATTTCAAAGCATGTGTAAATGATAAAAAGCATTGTGGGCTACAGATTTAATCTGTGTCCGCAGTATCAACTGAACATCAAAAATAAATCCAAGGTAGTGGACCTCCATATGGATAGGAATATCGGGCCCGAAATTCAAAAGACATTTACATGGTTTACAGCCCAATACAGCCTACATCAGTAGTGGCAATGAATATCCCTGTCTATGTCCCCTACATGCCCCGATGCTATCCAGTTAACACTGGGGTGTGTTCAGGGCATTCCTGGGCAGGTCTTTCTGGTCTTTCTGATCACAGGTTGCTGCCCTAACTCCTAGGCTACTCCTCTACTTCGAATGAGTGTGGGGGGAGGTGCTTGGCCCATGCTAGTAAAAGACGACACATCAGCATGTCCCCATGTTATTATGTGAGTATCACATCATCCTCGCTCTCCCCATGGTGTACTCTAGTTTAGCAATACATCTACATAACTACAAATTGGAGACTTGCCTAGGAGAAGTCAGTGGAAACCTGCCTTCTGCTGCAGCCTTATTTGGGAAGCCCACAGATTGCACACATACTTCTTAAGGAGTACAAATACGCTTACTGATGCCAGGAGTTACCAAATCTATAGCAGGAGCAATAACGCTCTTTACCAACCGTTGCTCCACATATAAACATGTGCAATTAGTTCTTAACACCTCAGTTAGGCTTCTTATAGGAAAAAAGAGGACAGATAACATCCATTTCCTGTTGAAAGAGAAACACTAGCTCCCAGTTGCTTATACAATCCACTTTAAAATTCTTACTTTAACGTATCAGATTGTCTATTTATTTATTTATTAAAACTTCTATACCGCCTCTTCCAAAGATCAGTGGCGGTTTACAGAGAACAAAACTAGAAATTTACATTATAACTTTGAGAAACGTATTTACCGAAAAAAGCGAGATAGTACAGCTTAACAATTTGCATAACTATGTACAATATGGAGATGTTGTATAGCATATGTGAAGGTGCATGAAAGGGAGGGGATGGGGAAGCAAGGGCTATCAAGGGGGGTGGGAGGTTTGGGGGGGATTGTTATTGGTGGAGGGACCAAAGTACTCAACAAATAGGTGGGCTTTGAGCTCTTTCTGGAAAGTTTGGAGGTCTTTTATGGCTTTGAGGTTGTCTGGTAATGCATTCCAAATGGAAGGGGCTACATAAGAGAAGTCTCTATTGCTGACAGTTTTGTTGCATTGCAGATGTGGGTAGGGATTATTAGTGTATTTTGGGAGCAGGTCATCCTGGTTCTTGAGTTGTTGAGGGGGCTAAGGAGGGAGTTGAGGAAGGATGGGGCAATTTTATTATACAATTTGAAGGAAATTATGAGGTTTTTTAATTTGGCCCTCATTGGAATGGGCAGCCAATGGAGGGAGTGGAGGAGTGGCGTGATGTGGTCTGAGTAGTTAGCCTTGTGTAGAATGTGTGTGGCTAGTACCATTCCTTGGGAAACCAAACCTTGGAGCAAACATTAACTATATGTAAACAAAGGTGGATATATATTTTTAATACAGTGGTTCCGAAGGGATTAAATGCCTCTATAGAATGGACGAACTGTATTTGAGGAGTTGAGTTAGCTTAATGACTTCAATAGTAGTCAGAGAAATCTCACATAGAAAAAGAAAAAGTGAAATAATTATTCTGGACGAGAGGAGTATGACGTGTTAACAGCTGATTGGAGCTCATGGTATTAAATGAGTCCATTTAAATAGGGTGGTAGAAACCATACACCGCATGCGCGGTATTTTGGAAGTAACCGGTAAACAGAAAGGAATGCTCACTGGCATAACGCAGGCAGCATATGATATAAAACTAAGGAAAACCACCAAATATTTAATAGATCTGGTTTGAAATAGGAATATGTTTAATCTCAATTTTAATTTTCAATGCGAGATGGGAATGATACTAATATGCAATTTATTTTAATATAGTAAGAAAAACTAGAGACGCTGAACATGATAGATCGAGTGATCCCCTGATGAAATCATAGTGTGAAACGCACGAATGGTACTTGGGAAGAGAGTCGGGATCTCTTTTATGTTCACACCAGTGGGGTTAAGCACGCAAGATAAGTACTATTTACTATAACAGTACAAGATTGATATTAGCATTAGAGTGTACCCTCACTGAGTTTCTGAGGTCATTGATGCAAAAGGGCAATCTGCTTTGAAGAAGACGGAAGTCTATTCAGCAGAACCACAACAGTCTGAGACCTCTTTAGTTAAATAATTATGTATTCATTTTTATGATTACAACAAATAGATGAGAAATTCTCAAGAACATTGATTGATATATGAACGGCTTTTTTAATTAATTTGTCATTCGTTCAGGAACAGACCTTTTGTAAGGTGTAACCCCAAAGTCACTGGCATGTCTACAGATGATGGGCAGGAGAGATAATGTGCCGTAGCTGCATGGTGTTCACTATGCAGTATCCCCCCACCCCCCACTTGTTGATGCACGTCCCAGATGCCCTAGTCGCATGTAGACACTAGGCAGTGCATGATGAGGGATCTACACACATCAGTCAGGAATTGTCCCCAAAAACATATCCGTCTGCCAATACAGGTGGCAAAAGCCTGAAAAAGCATAAGTAGCAACATGTAAGCCAGTGTACACACAGATATAGATATATGTTTCACAGCTGCCCCAGAATGCATGATATAGCAATGAAAGTGTCAACAATGGAACCCAAAACAAAGGCCAAATACAAAATGAGGATAAGGTAACAGGTACAAGAGGCACATGATCCCAGAGAAGACCAAAAAAGGAACCTCACAGACATGCAGAGATATCACCATGCAGCAGGTCCCCTGCAATGGGTGGTGTGGATACATGAACCGTACACATAGATCACGGTACATGGGATGCACAAATGAAGGACGAAAACGGACAATCACACTGCCATGCTGCAAATGTCATGGGTGAAGGTGAGTGGCGGAACATCAGGGGACAAAGAGGACTGTGCAGACATGCAATGCTATATTTGTAAATCAATGTACAGCAGCACAGCTGTACAGTAGCCAAACACAATGACCTGCATATGGAGTGTTAAAGAAAGATCAAACATGGGCTAGTACCCCACACAGAAGCTACACTGCCACACGCCCTTGTGTACCAACATATGCAGTCACATGCACATGCACCGTGTAGGGTAAACCATGACACAGTAATGCCCCACATGCACTGTAACTCCCTTGGTGAGGGCAAACATCAATCCAAAATGTTGGCGGCCATTAAACTGGTGTGGTGGTAACAACTGTGTCATGTCCAAGTGCAGGGTAGGCCGACATATACAAGAGTACGTATACAATGTTGCCCCTGTGCCACACGCATGGCTGTATACCCCCGTGACCTCAACAGATGAGGATATCTTGCGGTGCATGTTACACACATGGTCAACACACACTAACAAAATGTCAGATGGATGTAGAACATACAGCGACTATTCCAGTCCGTGATGCACACATACGGACCAGTACACAGTGTCCACAGTGCAAAGGGCATCTGCAACCCCACATGTCCCGTTAAGACTGTCCGTGAATCTGGGCATGCATAGTCAAGTGTGATATCTCAATGTGCCACAGTACTCGAATGGTCATGTGTGTCTTGCACAATCAACAGGACACCCAGCCAGATCACGGTAGCAACGATGTGTTGGACAGGCCTGTTATATGGAAGGTAGCAGTCCAACAGTAATGTTCATCATAGGCATGTGTCCCACTCGCAGAGGTCAAACATCCTATGGCACCATCTCCCAGGGATATTTGAATGGTGTTGTTATGTCCTGCAACAGGTGGATGATGTCGCCCGCAGATGCATGTAAGTAGATGTGTTGTGTATGTCCGCTGCCCTGTGTCAGAATAAGGACAAATACTGTCATGGTATGCTGGACACAAAGCAGGGCACATTGCAGCCAGTCAAACATCAGTACCGACGTAATTAAAAGGCACAAAGGCAAACATAACATGATCATAACACAGAACACTGTGCATGTTGTAGACATTTGAAAATGCAACTGCAGATGAGCGCGTCCCATGGATATGGTCATGTCCATGCCCAAGTAACACAGGCGTATCACAGCTACACCCCATGTCCATTAGCTCTGGTGCACAGAGATCCAACAGGAAAGGTCCTTGAAACAAACAGCAAAAAAACAAACATATAAAGGCTGATGTTACACCCAAATGAGCCAAGGTGCTACCTACTGTGTGTCTGTAGCAAATGTCTGCTTGGGATCCTCACAGGCAGGCAAAGTCCACAACACGTCTCAATAAAGGCAGAAGATGTCATCAACATGTGTCGAATAACCATGTCCCCATGTCCAGCTGCTGTTGCCGCATGTCCAAATTATGGTGATATCTGGGATACATAAATGCTGTCGTGCAGTGGTCTGTCAATACAGATGAGATAGGTCAACCCACAACACACGCACACACTGTGCACAAGGTTAACACCAGTAAGGTAGAGATAGCACACTCACCACCGCTCCACAGGTGTGCAGACCCCACCCACCACATGATAATGCAAACTGCATGCACACTGTATCATAGCAGAACCACCCACAAACACACATACACACACAGTATGAGAAGGTGAGTGTGGCACCAGTAACATACGGCTTGTATGTGCACAATTGGCGAATAGTGGAGATAAAGGCCTGGCAAATGCTATGATACACTGCTGTTGGCCGATGCTCCAATGTCAGGGAAGGGTGTAAGTGTGGCCCACCACCAGAACACCTAGGACCTGTAGACACATACAGCCCTGTTGGATGTGTCCCAGAGACAGTGCCGGAGAAGACAAACTGCGCACAAACACATGTGGATATGTGTGACCAACATCAACATATGGGGTACGGGGGAGCACAATGAATAGGTCACCCTCAACATATGTGCAGTAGACAGATAACCTGTGACATGTGTTGCTCCTGACTGTTCACACACACAAATCACCTGTATGTCCACCTACCCCAGTGTCCTGCACATTGAATGAGGTCACCAAGCATGTCCTGTGGATTGAGAAACACAAGGGAAACATACATATGTCATGTTGGAGCTGTGCAACAAACACACCCGCTTCACGTCCTCATCTCTCATAACCCCCTAGATCCGTCACAGTCTGGCAGTTCATCATGACACTGTACCTAATTGTCCCCACCTAAACACGCCACTGACATGTTCCTGGCCAGGTCCAAGGGCCTGTAGCCTGTCCGTCCCCTTTGGGACCTGTCTGCTGCCCCTGAGACCATTGACCACAACTGTCACCGCGCTACCCTGTATGTGCTCGGCCCAAAGGTCTCGGTACAAGCCTGCCTCCCCCATATGTCTCCCATAGCACCTTCAGTGTTTGTTCCTGTGGGTCCACCTCCCCTGCTAACCCACTCCCAGGTGCTGTATGAAAGGGATATATGCAGGGGCTGCTACATTCCCCTGGCCCCATACCCAGTTCCCTGGTGCAGCAGGCACATCCCCTGGCTATCACCAGCAGCTGTACGCTGATGTGTCCCAAAGATATCTCACCACGCATGAACTATGTTGGGCAAACCGCACCCCGACCTCAGCTTGCTCCCTGACATTGGTGGCTACAGGTACCCCTGCTGCATGAATGGCCAAGACCGGACATTTGGGCATCGCCCCTAAACCCTCTCCAACCTTTACAGTGTCTGTGTATAGGTTGGATACACCTTCTGTCTTTGTGTTCGCCAAGGTAGCAGGTCTCTATGACCCCTCGCTCCCCTTCCCCACACATACCCATCATGTAGCTAAGGCTTGCGGTGTCCCCCTAGATAACATCAGCAAGATTCCTGCTGTCACCCCAGAACACACAAATAAAGCGCTAATGCCCCCTCCATCACCCGCCATCCTGGTCACTGTAACCCACACCTTGCTGGTCTGCCTCGAAATCATCTCTGTCCGCCGCAATGTATGCAACACTGCACTGCATGGCTAATCTACCGATAGCCTCAGTATGACAGTAACACCCCACCTGTCACAACAACTCACAGGCCCCAGGCAAGGTCAAGACACACCTGCTAATCTATACATGTAGTCACATTGTGGTTGCCCTGTACCTTGACTCGCATAAACCAAGTACTACAAATACTACTACTACTACTGAGCATGTAAACAGTGCTAACACCAGTATGCATCGCCATACCGAAACATGTAAAACACAGTCCATGCTCATCAGAGCATACAATCCAAGCAATCCCCTCATATCCCCAAAATGTCATCCCCACACATCAAGCCAACTGGTCCTATCTATGGGCCACTCCCCCACTGTTAATGCGGGACCACACACCTGTCACCTTGCAGCACCCAACGCCTGGAACTAACTACCTGTGGCTGCAGGGCAGCCACCCTCACCAACCATTTCAAAATCCTGTGTGACAGCCCACCACATCACCTGAGCCTAATAATCCTGACCACATTAATCACCTCCACCCACTGTTGTCCCCTGCCCACACCTGCTGTGTTAGCGGTTGGACTACATTGTGCAGTGCTGTGTATGACTGGTAGTGCAATACCAATGCTCAATAATAGTAGGAGTACAGATATCCTATACATATGTTTCATTCAGAAGCATCCAGTACTCATATGAAAATAGCTCCTCAATCAGCTGGTGCCTGAGTGCTGCGCCCTCACATGTGTCACTACGGGCATGTACAGGAGGGCACGTTGGATCGTCTTCCAGATCCCCATTAATTTCGACATCGATATCATGCCTGAGAGCATTGTTGTGCAGGATGCAACAGGCAATAATGATCTCTGCCACTATCACGGGTTGGTATTGTAAGGCCCTGCTGGTCCTATCCAGACACCTGAAGCGACTTTTCAAAACGCCAAAGGTGCGCTCAATGACGGAGCGACTGGAGGCATGGGCCTCATTGTACCTCATCTCTGCACGTATCTGTGGTAGACGCACACGGGTTAGCAACCAGGGCTGACACCCATATTCTGCGTCACCTGCAGAAAGAAATGTTGAACGTTAAAACAGTAGCTGATGTCCACACACATGAACACATGAATGTACGTGCAGACCCACAGCACCTACAGGTCAGACAGAAACATAGGGGAACACATGATGGGACACAACACCAATGTGCCAGTGTCTGGAGGTATGAGATACAGAACACGGGGGAGGTAGAAGGAGTGCAAACAACATTAACCTGAACCACAGCAGATACATGGGCAGACACCAGAGGCCGAAAGGTAGTAGCGCCAGGCCTGAACACATCCGAGACACACATGCAATGCACCCTGGAGAAGGGCAGAGATGCACACATGTGAAAGCATGTGATGGTCATGCTATTCCCCACACACAGATGATGCGACAGGAACAGTTACCCCACCGTGGCAGGCAGGATGGCATAGACAACACCACACTGTTCATACACAGGAAACATACATGTGTGTCGTACCGTGGCAACCTAAACACACAATGCCAAATGGCGTGAAACGTCAAATGTCAGTGTGCCACCAACACATAGCACTGCAGCACAGAAGACCTGGCGTATTCCCCCCCCCCCCCCACCGGCAGCTCCCACACACACAGATGGCACACACATACAACTCTGGACAGACGTCAAAGACAGACATGTGTGCAGATGGATAGCAGGGGTATACGATGTGCATGTCAGAAATGACAAATACCCACTGTCATGAAGAAGTCCCTTCTGAGCCTATAAAGGTAGGGCAAGATGAGGATTTGCTTTCAGAAACTGACAGGCAGTCTGAGCACATGGCTCAGTGTTTGCAAAGAAGAAGTAAACAAAGAGAGTCATGAGCTAGAAAGACACGCCCCTGCAGTGACGTATTCCCTAGCTCAGGAGGTAATGAGCTTCACCTGTTTCAGGGCAGGGCACAGCTAAGCCCTGAGAGTTACAATGATAAAAACTGGTCATTAGCTTGGAGCACGCAGAGCCAGAGGGAGAAGCAGAATGAGAGGCAGAGCCAGAAGCAGAACTGGGAAGAGAGCCAGAAAGGAAGCTAGCAAAGGAGCACGCTGACTAGAAGGAGACAAAGAGGAGTGAGAACCAAGGGAGCGATATTCCTGAGGCCAGAAGGAAGCAACCCAAGACAGGGGTTGTCTGGTAAAGGCAGGAGAGAGAAGAATCTTCCTGAGAGGCAGGCTTGGCAAAGTTCACACGCTCCGAGGAGAGAGACAGGCTGGTTGGAGAATACCGGTACATCTGAGGGAAAAGTTAATAGGCTGAAAGGCAAGCAAACACAAGCTGTGTTTGAGAACAACCCTGCAGAGTGCAGAGTTCCTTCCCTTTCAAAGCCAAAAGGTAGGCTTAATAATTCATATAAGTTTGAACCTAGCTATAAAGCAGTTCCCTATAGTTACCAGAAAGTAGCAAACTCCCTGGACAAAAACTACAGCATATATGGTAGTTTACAAGCCTGCTCAGGAGAGTGTTACAGAGAGAAACCACGTGAGGTCAGAGAAACCGTTTGCTTCAAAGATCAGGATAGCAGTTTACTGACACACCCTGCTATTCCTGAGGCTGAGGAAATGTAGATAGACTCTGTCCATAATGAAATAGTGGATGAGTGGATGGACTGTACATTATCTTTGGATGACCATGTGAATTCCCTTTGCTGAACAGTGTCTGAGAGAGACGGTAAAAGCAGCAGAAGAAAAGGGAACATTTTCTTTGCTAATTGAAGCTGTTGTGATTTATTTTGTATCAAGCACTGCACGTTTAAAGCCTGAAGCTGACAAGGCTAACTTACCTGAGTTCATGTATAATTTCCTCAAGCCAATTGTATGGCATGTTTTGTCCTGAGTTATTCACTTGCATTTAATCCTCTGGGAAGGGGAAAATAAATTCTTGTCATTGCCTGAAACCACTTGACTGCAACTCGTCTGTGCTCAAAGGGTAAAGAGACTTACTTTCCCAGAAGGCCTTGCAGGGTTAAAGCAAGCCCACGCTCTCTGAGGCAGGAACACCACAGGCAGACCAAGTCTCAGCACCCTAGGCGTTGGGCTTGCCACCGTGACGGTGCACCACCCAGGAGTATACAGTCCTCAAATTGAATGGCCTCAAATTGTCTGTACAGTGCCAAGTGACGCAGGATATAGGAGTCATGGGTGGACCCTGCAAACCGCGGGACCACATTCAGAATACGCATACCTGCTTCACATACAACCTGAACATTCAGGGAGTGCTAGTGTCTGCGGTTGTGGAACACTGCCTCCCTGTCTCTGGGTGGGACCAGGGCAACATGTGTGCAATTAATAGCTCCCATCACGTGTGGTAACCCGGCAAATGCCTCAAAGGCCTGGTTCAGGGTCCCCCACTGTTGCCTAGTGTTGGGAAATGCAACGTAATTCCCAACCCGGCTGATCATGGCATGCAGTACTTGGTGGAGACAGCGTGAGAAGGTGGGGCGTCTCATGCCACCCACTGCGGCCACAGATGACTGGAAACAGCCAGAGGCAAAGAAATATAGGGCACCAAGGAGCTTGACCAAACCCAGTATGGCATGTGACCGACCAGTCAAGGGCTCAAGGTCAGGTCTTAGATCCTCATAGAGCTCCCTAATAGCTCCTGTGCTCAGGCAGTAGAGGGAGATGACCTGGTCTTCACGCATGCCCTGGAGCTGGGCCCTGAGCCTGTAGAGACAAGGTTGGAGAGCCTGCAACTCAGCACGCATCCTGCGCCGTGCCAGCACAGGCCTTGCCTGGCCTGCCCCCACAGCTGCAGGTCGGTGTTGGAGCGGGCCTGCATACCCGCCCCATGCCCCAGCCCCATGGACACCATCTCCCTCGTCAGGCAACCGCAAGTCCTGCACATCCCCCAGTGTACAGGAAGCAACCACAAAGGCAGCCATAGCAGACACTATTAACCCAACCTCCCTCACCTCCCCACCTCATGCTAACCCTGCCACTCACCTCCCCTACCACACACCAACCCAGCCACACACCACACCCAGCACTCACCAAGGCCAGCGCTCGCCTCTCCCACCACCCACCAACCCAGCCACAGTACACACCTAACCTGCCTCTGACCCTCCGTTCGCTACACCACCAAAAACGCACGCTGTCAAACTCACTCGCCTGCACTAACCCCTCAGTGTGTACCAGGTGTGCACGTTAATTTATGGACCTTTGGATGTCTGCATGTGTGGCACGTGTTGCGCATGTGCACAGTCGATGCGCAGGGTGCGTACGTGGAATCATGCGCCACACATGCGCCAGACATGTATGTATCTGTGCATGTGCAGCACACGGTTTCGCTGACATCTGTCGCCTGTGGGACAGATGCGGAACCAACCACTGCACATGCGCATGTACACTACGTATTTGCGTTGTGGAGGCGTATGCATATGAGGCATCAGCTCACACCATGCCGTTCATTATGGCCTGCACGTATCCTTGTGCCGCACATGCGCAGATATGTATATGTCTTGCGCATGTGCGGTGCATGGTTCCGCTAAACTTTAGCGCCTGTTTGATGGCCGTGGAACCGTGTGCTGCACATGCGCAGATACGTACATGTCTTGCGCATATGCGGTGCATGGTTCCACATACGCACCCTATGCATCGCCTGTGCGCATGCGCAATGCGCGCACACATGCAGACATCCAAAGGTCCATAAATTAACGCGAGCGAGTTTGATGGCATGCGTTATTGGTGTTGAAGTGAAAGGAGGGTCAGAGGCAGGTTAGGAGTGGAGAGTGGCAGGGTTGGTGACCAGTGGGGGAGGTAGGTGGCTGGGTTGGTGAGTGGTGGAGGTGACAGGAGGCAGGGCTGGTGAGTGACTAAGGTGGTGAGGGATGGTGAAGGTGACGGGGGAGGGGGCAAGGGCCACACGAGGTAAGACAGGTCCGGGATGCATAGAGAGGACAGGGAGAGCAGGGACATGCTGCGGCTGGACATGATAGGTGGGGTGTACAGGGAAATGGCAGGACCGCAGTCCCCTGAGATGGGAAGGTTGGTTCATCCCGCGTCTGAGGTTGCCGGCCATCGGGCATGTCTGACCCCACCCAGGAGCAGCCTGAGTGGCATACCACAGGCAAGGGTAGGCGGACGCCTGTACCGGATGGGGAGAGGAAGAGGGCGATACGATTTATCCAGCAGGAAAACCATAACCTGCTCCAAGTGTCCTCGAATACTATGAGGAGCTGTATGGGCGCAAGAGCTCATGCACAACTGTTAGTGTATGGACCCAGGTGTGGGTGGAGGTGCAGGGGGCCGTGGCACAGGCGGGGGGCCACCAAGGGACCTTGACAGCCTCCGTAAGGTTCAATGATATCAGGAGGGGGGTCCATGCACACATGACTGCAGAACGCCAACATGCTAACGGCACTGGCGGGGGCGGCCCCTTCATCCCAAGCCTCACACCCCTGCAGCAGCAGCTAGCTGAGCGCCTAGGTCCCATCTATATCCATGGCCTCTCACCAGCACTGGACACGGCTGGTATGTTTGAGACATGCAGCACACATACAGCTATCTACCATGCACATGCTGGGCATGCCACGGGGGGTATCGGGCCCATGTCCTGGGAGCAGGTGTGTCCAACCTAGGAAAACATATACCTGAGTCCACACTCCCCGTTAGTGTTTGCAGATGGAAACTATAGGAGATGGAATCAAACCTCCTACCCAAAACCTTCCACGTATCTGTCTGACAATATGAGCTCTCTCCTATTACCCATTCATGCCTTGGGCAGATGTAGGCATGGATATAGGTCAGGATGTCCTGGACATATCTGAGATGTGGTGAGGACATCCGAGGACTGGGAGTACTCCACACATGCGTACTCCACGCTCCCAGTCAGACTTGGATGTCCGCACCCCAGATTTGGGTTATGAAATGGGGCAATTCCATCAAATGGGTTAGTTCTGTGCATACAATGTGTGGTGGAGGAGGAACAGGGGGTGAAGAGGGAGCAGGCAGAGGGGTTCCTGTCCCTAGAGCTGACCAAATAAGAAAGAGAGAGGAAAGCAAGGTGTACATAAACAAATATGTGTCTACGTTACAATGTGCTCTACATCTGTGTCTGTGACACCCCATATCTACTGTGTACCTTGTCCCCCCCCCCCAGGTAACATCCAGGCCATCGAGGTGGCTGAGGAGGACAGTGGCAGTGAGCTTGAGCCAGCGGTGGTCGACGAGCCACCACATGCAGCGGTTGCCATCAGCGACGCCCCAGACACCCCATGGGCCGACATGCTTTCTGAGGAGGTGGCCACCCAGGAGGATGAAAGGTCACCCCAGCAGAGCAGGTACACAGGTACCACAGTAGCTGGGGAGGGACCCAAGGATGTGGGGGTGAGCCCCACATTGCCACCACCACCAGGGCCATCCACTGCAACAACGGGCGCAGTGCCTGTCGTCCTCCGAGAGCTGCGGGCACATATGGCGTCGGCACGCAGGGATGCTGCAGGTACGCAACTGGTAGGATGGTTGCATGTGCTGGTGTAGCACACCAATCCACAGACACAGCGGTGGGGCCACACACACACACACACGATGAGAGTGGCCCTCCACACATACATATGCCCCCCTGGCCATGTCTGGGGTGGTTGGTGTGGCTCAGTGGGGAACGGACAGGTCATTCATGTTGGAGTCTGGGCAACAGATGTCTCACAGGTCACCTTAATCCCCTCCCACAGGCACTCACCAGGTGCTGATTGGTATACGGGCAGAGATGCGTGGCCAGCAGCAGCTCCAGCATGCCCAATGCCAGGCGGTGCGGGCCCTCACGCGGGCAGTGTGTGGGCTCCGCAGGGACATCAGGGATCACAGCCTAGAGACACAGAAGCTGTGAGGGACTGCCGTGGATATCGCAGCTGGCATCGGCCGGGTGGCGGATGCCCTCGAGGCCATGGCGGGACATATCTTGTGGCCTACAGCGGTGCCAGTGGCGGCGGCAGCAGTAGCAGCAGTGGAAGCAAGGGGTGTGGGGGGTCATGGGAGGGGGCGTGGGTGTGGGCGGACATGCAGGCCATAGATGTTTGACTGTAAGTTGGACTGACCACCACATTAAATGACACATTACCTTTGTTCACCGATGTGCACATGTCCTTCTTTGGTATTGGGGGTTCCCTGAGTGTGCAGTCCCAATTGGGGTACCATGGTCACATGTGCCCTACCATGTTACAGGCTGGTGCGGTGTGTGCACCAGAGGCAGTTGTGACAGAGCGGTCCACATATGCCCTATGTTCCATGCACCGTGCCATGTGTTAACGACCATACATATGCCTGGGAATACACCCCCTTCCCCTGCCACCTGCTGTATATATCTGCTTGTTCAGCTCACATTGTGGGGTATATCCCCCCTCTGTCCCCGCATATCATCCACATCAGGCTATCTACATGGATGACCCGTCTGTCAGACACACACCAGGGTCACCGTGGCATACTAAACGCAAATGCTTGCTGGGCATACATGACGTACAGATATACCTAGTTGCCATCAGTTGTTTATCCCCCTCTAGCACCTGTAGTGCGCCGCTGCTCCTTCACCCTACCAAAAGCCATCTTAGTGAGTCCCACCGACTAACGCACTGACTGACATGTGGATCCCTGCATGCATCACATCTATGCTGCATCATCTGCACCTCCTCACCATCCTATCATGTGCTGCATCCCTGCTACAGACTGACTATCTGTGCCAACGTGCATGTGTCCATGTCTGTTGGATGGTGCAGCACATGGTTACATCACGATGTCAGCAGGGAATACATCTGTCAGCGCACATGGCGCTCCACACAGCCTGTTGTGGGGCAGGGGCAATGTATGTTGCACAAATACACACTGGGACATACACACAGGTGTCACACTCACCACTATAGCATGTATGTACAAAGGACACATGACCATTGCATAATTTGGCTGCCTACACAGTGTTTTTATAAATGTTTGTGTTGGTAAGTGCCATACAAACATTATAATGTTAAACACAACAGCCTCTCACAGGCGGGTCAACTTTAAAAACGGGTTCACATTTGGCGTTAGCACAGCATGGACATCCATCTAACATGTTAGTGGGGATACATTTTGCTATTAGGGTTGCCACTGGGAGATGGCCACAGCTATATATGTGGGTCACACACCCGGAGGCCCGCCATGGGGGTATGGCTGGGGATGTGCCATGAACATACCATGGTAATACTGGCGGCGCATCACCTCAGCCATACCCTGCACAGCAGCTGTCAGCTGCCTGATGGCATGGCCATGGTCGCTCAGGGTCCACATAACAGTGCCCATCGTCACACACAGGAGACCCACACATTTGCCACCACATCCACACCATGTGGCTGTGGTCTGGGTGGTGGCATCTGCATGGGCCTTGTGCATGGCAATGTGTGGAGGTCCCACACCCGACCTGACACTGTGGCCAGGCACATGGGGCAGGTGGGCAGGGGCCCCCAGTGCCCTGTGGTGGCGTGCGTCCGTCCGCCCTCAGGCATAGGCTCCCTGTCCCCACCCACCATGGCCCACCCGCCCTCCCCGCCCTGGCTGGACCCCTCAATCTCCCCGCCACCCTCCCCCTCACCCTCCTCGCCCTCCCACTCCACATCCACAGCACCCTCCGCCATCCCCTCCACCCACCCCTCCCCACCCTCCATGTATTCGTCCCCCACATCCATGGTGTCCTCCGCCGCTGCTTGTATGTCCTCCACCTCCGTCTCTCCAGTGGTCATGGGGGGGCTGCCACCAGGTGGTGTGGGGGCAGAGGTCCCCTCCCCAGCATCTGCAGCCTCTGTGGAGAAGGCAGGAATGAACAGGGTGTCATGCGTTTGTTATGGCACAGACACATTGTATGTGGCATCACAGGCTGCCGTGTCACTGGGACATGGTGTGGTGCAATGCATAGGCTGGGACACTCACTGTCACCCCCGGCCATTGCCTCCCACTGCATGCGGCGGAGGTACCCCGGGAAGTGTAGCCACATCTCTCTGACCTTCTTCCGTAGGCCCTCTACCTGGGGGGATAAGCAATGTTTGCAAACATTAGGGCCCGGTATCACTGCCCATGGAGAACCACATGGCACACATGTCTGCGTGCAATGGGGGCCACTCCTGCTATGGGCAGTGGGTCCCATACTAGCTGTGGGCAGCACCACCTGCATGTGTGGGCATGAGGCTGGGCATTTGTGTTGTGACACCTACGTGCCCTGTGGGCCACCTCACAGCCACCCCATGCCATGTCCCTGCCATCTCCTGCCATGACATGAGAACAATCACTCCATTAGAAACAAACACATAATCAAAGTGGAATAATCCTTGCAACTAAGCGATGGACTCTGTTTTATGAGCAATACTTGTTTAAGCACCAGGAGGTCTCAGACCCATATGTGAACTCGAGCTAATGCTTGATTGAAAGTCTAGCATTGGCGCATGGTAACATCAACGACCAACCTGAAAATGTGTTTTTTAATTTTTTATCTTGCTCATAAAAACCACGGTTCCCCACCACTTGTATATCCAAACTGATATTAAAATTTAGATCTTAAGAAGTGGGTTCTCGGGTGGGGGTGCCTACATGGACATGCGCGCTTCCCCCCGGCACCACTGCCAATGTTATGTGCCCATGGGGGTACCTGCTGGGTAATATCCCCTGGGACACTGTGGGAAACACACTCGTGCCCATGTTGGACCCCTGTCAGTTGCTGTCTTGCTGCTTCACTGTTTCGGCATTCCTATGTGCCACCTAGGCATCTGCCTAGTCCGCACTGTGCCCCAGCTGCACCACAGCATGTGCCGCCTGCAGCCCTCTGTATCCCATTTCCAGCATCAGTACATTTGCCTTTCCTACATGCCCACTCTGCTGTTGCGGCACATGTGCACGCCATAACAAACCTGTCCAATATAAACGAGACAAAACCCTGATCACCGCTATTTCAATGTGGGATCATTCACTTTGTAGGAGGACAGAGAATAGACCATTCCAAACATAATATCTTCTTTTTTATGCATTGTCAGTAGTGTTGCTTTATGTTTATCATTATTATCACTATTGGCCAGCTTGGTTATTGGGATTTAAAATGTGGTTCTGGTCATTTTATGTTTATTTGCCTTTTTGGTTCCTGCACATGTATCACTTTTTGGGTTTCCCTGCTTTTGCTGTACATTGCTGACTGAAATGGTTTCTCTGACCTGCAAATGTGCCTAGCGCCAGGTTTTCACTGGCGCCAATTTTCTGAGCTTCATTTCACGGCGTTAGTGTACAAGGAGCCACTCCATGCCCACTCTCTGCCCATTGACCCCTTCTCTTCGACCCTGGGGAGCCTTCCTCCACCCT
Organism: Ichthyophis bannanicus; assembly: GCA_033557465.1. Lineage (NCBI taxonomy): Eukaryota > Metazoa > Chordata > Amphibia > Gymnophiona > Ichthyophiidae > Ichthyophis > Ichthyophis bannanicus. The sequence continues at coordinate 629,758,608 of CM066034.1, read as the reverse complement.
CTGGGGAGCCTTACTCCACCCTCTGCGCATCTTACTGCCACAGCAGATGTTATTACGCGATACGTGACGTTATAGCATGATAATGCAGCTGTGCCGTTAGCGCCGTATAGTAAACATACCTTCTTAGAAACATTTGAGAGTCTCTACATGCAGTTGGGCTTTTTCTGTAAATCACACTTTGTTCATGATTGAAAAGCACCTTTCAGTTGGAGCACTGGAATCTGGCAAACATAAAAAAAAATAATCAACCAGTTTGCATACATTTTTATATGGTACCTCATTACTTTTGAAGTGTCCAAACACCTATTTCCATTTTTCATCAACTGTGGTGCCTGTTTTTTTTCCATTCTTGAACTCCTTTTCAAGAATGGAAAAGTTTGAGTCGGGAGTGGTGCCAAATGATTGGAGAGAGGCACATGTGGTGCCATTACACAAAAGCGGAAATAAGGATGTGATTGAAAACTACAGGCTGGTTAGTTTAACTTCAGTGGTCAGTTGGAGTGGAGGAGTGGCCTAGTGGCTGGGGCAAGGTACTTCAGGCCAGAAGGTCGGGGGTTCAAATCCCACTAGAGGACAGCAACCTTGGGCCGGAAGGACTGGGGTTTCTAGTCCCACAGGTGCTCCTTGTGGTCTTGGGCAAGCCACTTAACCCTCCATAGCCCATGTTCCCTGTAAAATAGTTATCTCCAAGTTATAATGCCCTGTTCAATGTAATTTCAGTTTGTTCAATGTAAACTGCACTGATGCAGAATAGCACGGTATATAAGAGAATGTAAATAAATAAAATAGTGAGGTTTCTGGATTCCAGTGGATTATAAGATCAGAGGTAGCATGGATTCACCAGAGGCAGGTCTTGTCAGACAAATCTGATTGATTTCTTTGACTGGGTGACCAGGGAGTTGGATGGAGGGAGAGCCCTAGATATGGTGTATTAGATTTCAGTAAAGCCTTTGACACTGTTCCTCACAGGCGACTTATAAACAAACTGAGCACCCTAGGGATGGACCCTAAAGTTACTGCTTGGGTTAGAAATTGGTTGAGTGGGAGGCGTCAAAGGGTACAGTTCAATGGAGCTCACTCTGAGGAGAAGGAGTTGGTGTGCCCCAGGGATCTGTCCTTGGTCCGATTCTTTTTAACATCTTTGTTAGTGATATAGTGGAAGGGCTATCGTGTAAGGTTTTGCCTCTTTGCAGATGATGCCAAAATCTGCAATAGAGTAGACACCCAGAAAGGTGTAGATAACATGAGGAGGGATCTAGCTAAGCTTAAAGAATGGTCTAGAATTTGGCAGCTGAGATTTAATGTTAATAAATGCAAGGTCATGCATTTGGGCTGCAGCAATCCAAGGGAGCAATATAGTATAGGGGATGAAGTACCTTTGTCCATTAAAGAAGAGCAAGACCTAGGCGTGATTGTGTCTGATGATCTCAAAGTAGCTAAACAGGTAGAAAAAGCGATGGCAAAAGCTAGAAGGATGCTTGGGTGCATAGGGAGAGGAATGTCCAGCAGAAGAAAGGAGTTGATAGTGCCTTTGTATAACTCTTTGGTGAGAATTCATTTGGAGTATTGTGTGCAATTCTGGAGAGTGCACCTTCAAAAGGATATAAACAGGCTGGAATCTGTACAGAGGGTGGCTACTAAAATGGCTAGTGATCTTCATTATAAAGCATATGAGGACAGACTTAATGATCTTAATATGTACACCTTAGAGGAAAGGTTGGATAGAAGTGGTATGATTGAGATGTTTAAATACCTCCATGGCATAAATGCACAGGAGGAGAGCCTCTTTCGACTGAAAGCAAGCTCTGCTATGAGAGGACATGGGGTGAGGGTGAAAGGGGATAGATTCAGGAGTAATATGTGGAAATAGTTCTTTACAGAAGGAGTGGTGGATCCATGGAATAGTCTCCCAGTGGAGGTGGTAGAGATGAGGACAGTATCTGAATTCAAAGAAGCATGGGACAAACACAAAGGATCCCTAAAGGAAAAAAAAAAAGAGGAATGTTGTAGTGGTTGATATGGAAGGACAGACTAGATAGGCCATGTGGTCTGTCATCATATTTCTGTTTCTAAACAATTGACTCAAGACAAGAGAACTCATCAAACAGTTTAGTATCATTTATTACTGACTCTAGGTCGGGACAAAACAAATTCTAAAGATGACTCTAGCTCACACCACTCCAGTTGTTTTTGAAGGAGTTTCCCAATCTTTTGGAAGTGAGTGGTCCACTGATCCAAGTAATCAATGCAAGTGGTATAGAAAGATGACACAGATTGCTTGAAATCTGCTTCATCAATGCTTCCCTCTTCTTTAAGATCTTTTATCTTCTTTTTGATTGCCAGAGGTGAAAACATTTCATTCTTCGTAGTTACTAGTGTGTTTCTAAGGTCACTGATTACTCCAGTGACCTCTTTCATTGAGATTTTTTGAGACTCAATTTTTAAAGGCGCATTTTGGAAAATTACTGCCTGACTGTGCAGAAAGTACAGCCAAACCTCTGCTGATTCATTCTCAAAAAGGTTTTTGATGATAATTGGGCATTTTTCCTGGCTCAGAAAATATGATTTCACTGGTTGGAACATTTTAATTAACCTCTCTATGACTGGTAGTAAAGCCAGTCACCTAGTGTTACTGTATCCGAGGAGCTTTTGATACTCTCTAAGTCAGGGGTCTCAAACACGCGGCCCGCGGGCCGCATGCGGCCCGCGAGAGACCCTTGTGCGGCCCGCGATGCATAGGGGGGAAAAAAAAACCGGCTTCTGCTGCTGCTGCCGCCGCTGCCGTGGCCGGCAATAGCAGCAACATCGCAAGTCCCGCGGGCTCCCCCCCACCCGGCAGATCCCTTCCTGCTTGCCTGCCAATGCTGCCAGTTCTCCGCTTCGGCTTTCAGAGCCGCGAAGGGAGAACTTCTCCCTCGCAACTCTGTTAAGCTCGCTGGGGCAGATGGGAAATTTCCCATCTGCCCCAGCGGGCTTAACAGAGTCACGAGGGAGAAGTTCTCCCTTCGCGGCTCTGAAAGCCGAAGCGGAGAACTGGCAGGCAAGCAGGAAGGGATCTGCCGGGTGGGGGGGAGCCCGCGGGACTTGCGATGTTGCTGCTATTGCCGGCCACGGCAGCGGCGGCAGCAGCAGCAGAAGCCGGTTTTTTTTTTAAAGTTTAATTTTCCCGGGGGGGGGGGGAGGGAGCAGGACTTGATGGGGGGAGGGAGCAGGACTTGATGGGGGGGGAGCAGGACTTGATGTGTGGCTGGGGGGGGAGCAGGACTTGATGGGGGGAGCTGGACTTGTTGGGGGGGATCATGACTTTTTGTAGGGGGGGAGCAGGACTTGATGGGGGGGAGCAGGACTTGATGTAGGGGGGGAGCAGGACTTGATGTGGGCTGGGGGGGGGTAGTACTGAAAATGGGGTGATGGGGGTTAGGACTGGTAATGGACAGATGGGGGTTAGGACTGGCGGTGGTCTGACTGGGGGCCTAAGACTGAAAATGGGGTTATGGGGGGGCTAAGAATGAAGATGGGGCGATGGAAGGGTTAGGCCTGGAAGTGGGCTGTTGGGGGGCTTAGGACCGATAATGGGCTAGGGGGGGGCTAGAACTGGTAATGGACTGGGGGGGGGTGCTATGACTGGAAATGGGCCGAGTAGAAGGGGGAGCTTGAACTGCAAATAGCTGATGGGGACAGGGTCTTGGAATGGTAATGGGCTGAGTGGAAGGGGGCTTGGAATGGAAATGGGCTGATGGGGAGGGGGGCTTGGAAAGGAAATGGGCTGTGAGGGGAGGGAGCTAGGACTGGAAATGGGCTGATGATGCGGGGACTAGAAGGGAGCGGATGCTGGGTTGGGCAGGAGCTAGAAGGGAGTTGATGTTGGGGGACGATTAGAATGGGATGGGGCTGGGAGAGTGAAATGGAGAGGGGAAATATATTTTGTGTGGGAGGGAAGAAAATCTACAATTGGCCGGGTATTGGGAGAGTAAGTGGGGATTGAGGATGGAGGGGAAAAATTTGAGTGGATGAAATAGGAATGAGGAAAGAGCAAAAGGAGAATGATTAGTATGTTAAAGCAGATGTAGAGAGAATGGAAAAAAAACTAGGAAAGAAGAAAGGAGAAATGGACAGCAGACGATGGAGAGTTAGCAGAAGACACAAAGAAACCAGAAAAAGTGACTGGAACAATTGCAACTGAAAAAAAAATGCACAAAAGGTAGAAAAATATCTCTTTATTTTGAATTTATTAACTGAAATATGTCAGCTTTTGGAAATGTGCATCTTTAACGTCTGCACTTTATTTAATACAAGAGGAAATCAATGTATAGTTTTATTTCTACAGTGTTGTACATTCTAAGTTTGGCTTTTGGGGTTCCCAGTTTAATTGTCTTCCTGTTTCTAAATTGTGATTCCTTGTTTGGTGATGGTGTATGTTCTGCATGTGTAACTGAGCTGAGGTATTCTGTTTATGTAATTCCTATTTGACATTGCCACTTGTTCTCTTTCCCGAGTAGGTCATGTATTGTTATTCTCTGAAATGTGTTGATTTAATATTTGCAGTGTTGCCTTTTGATAGTTAGGGTATGGTGCTTTGTGAGTCCTGGTAGTGCTGTTAGGACACGGCAGGTTTGCTATGGGTTCTAAATGGGCAGTGTTTCTAGTAGTTCCTAATGTGCCTGGCGGTTGGCACTGGTTTATAGTAATGTAGAAATCTTTTAGTCTTTCTTTATCCATACACTCATTAAGAGGCATGTTTACTAAAAGTTAGTGTATGGTAACATTATGCAAATATTTATGCAAATGATGCCCCTATGCAAATGATGCCCTTATGCAAATGAGGCCTGCGTCTTGTGCGGCCCCCGGGTTACTCTACAAGTCCTCATTTGGCCCTCAAAGCAATTTGAGTTTGAGACCCCTGCTCTAAGTTCTTCAATTTTCACTGTATAAATGTGAAAATGTCTGAATACCTTGTCAACAATAACTTTGATGTCAAATGGCAGCCATTTGGCAGCAGTGCTGATACAATTGTGAGCAACGTGAGCTGCACAGTTTGCACCAATAAATCTGTTACATTCAGTGCCTCAGACTCTAGAGGAAACTGGGGGGAACATTTACAAGCCCATTTCTTATCCTTAGAAACATAATAGGCTTTTGAAATAGGAGGTAAAGCCTCCCGAGCGGTCTTCAAAGTGTCCACCATATACTTTTTAAACATCTCCTTTGGTAACCTGACCAAATACGGGACACTCAATCAAGCTGGGGGGTTCAAAGTTAAGGAAAATAAAAAAAAGATGTATAATTACAATTTTAATTGTAACCCAAAATTGTAATCAATAGGCTAGGTTTATAACTTTACTTAGAAATGTGCCATTCGGCCTACTTGTACTTCTTTACAGAATGAATTTTCTTCAAAATAGCAACATTTCTACTAAGATAATTAAAAAACAATGGGCAACTCAACTCAAAATTGTACTTCATTAGACATTTGCAGTTTATAAAACATATTGTTACTACCCCTCCTAGTGGCCCCATCAAAATTACAATTGGTATTGTCAGCACACAGTGCTACAATTTTGGATCCTAGCCCATCAGATTCAACTTATCAAGAATGCACTTGTAAAGACGTTTCGCCTTTAACTTCATAGACATCAAGAACTTTTACTTGAACCTCTTTCTCAGGAAGAAAGTACCTTGCTAAAATAGGGCACACTTTAATGGTTTGAACAATCACAAAAAACTTTAAAAACTTGTCTCAGAAAGGTCTCTCTTGAGGGAATCAATAGAGTCAGGGAGGGACAGATCTGCTTAGCATGCCAGCGACTTGCACATCGGGGAAGCCTCTTCTCTCCTACCGTGGGGTGCGGGGCGAGTGCCCGATGTGCAAGTCGTACAGGGCACGATTTACTCTCTGTACGGCCTTGAGTTCATGTAACCTCAATTGTAGCCAGTGACTGAGTTTTCTCATCAAAAGTTTGAATTTAAAAAAAAAAGTCACAGTTCTACTTGAACAAGCACTTACATCTGCTGTCCTGTGTTTGTCTGTCCTTATGTGCTGAACAATGTCACTCTTTCCTTTGTGTGCGATTGAAAAGGAAGACCGGCATTTGTTACAAAACACTGTGCTATCACCAGAATGTTTCTTAATAAACAGGTATTCATTTTGTAGTTGGTCATTAAAAACATACTTTCTTTTTGGCATTTTAAAATGAAAATAAAGCCTAAAGACGAAATAGAAACACGCACCCTAGGCTAAGAGCCTACACAGAAGACGGAATCAATGAAATCAGCTGACCACTGACCATGATACTGATACTGATGTCAGCCCCAGGATCATAAGTGCCAGCTCTGTGGGTGCTGTGGGTGCTTCAGCACCCCAACATTTTGTACTGTAGGTCTGTATATCTGTAGCAAAAAAAATCACCATACTCCAGAGCTGTAGGATAAGGGAGAAAGGAAGGCTTCTGTATCCTAGCTATTGCTCCCACCTCCCCCTGCTCTGTAGTGGCTGGCTGTGTCTGCTGCAGCCTGTTGGCTGACTTTGTCTGACTGATGGTTGCCTGGGCCCTGGGGAGGAAGCAGAGCCAGATTTGTCAGATGTGCTGAGGACTTAGGAGTTTAGGATTGCCAGTCATCTAAATTATTTTAGTATTCTACAACTTTGTGAAGTAGCTGTCTTAGTCAGAATGATGTCTAAATTGTCTGGGTGTTTTTTTAGAGTTTAGCTCTACAGCTCGCCAATGCTGTGCAGAGTAAGTGGTAGGTTCCAGCCAATGGAAAGGCTGCACTAGTGACAGGAAGGGTAGGCTGATTTTCTGCACAGGATCTGGGAGAAAGTCCGTGGAATAAGTTGGTTTCTTGGTAGGGGATCGTGGGGTTGCTGAGAAAGGGTAGACATGTAAGAGGAATGGGGTAAAGTGTGAGGAGATTATTGCAGGCTGAGAAAAAGAACTAGTAGCAAAAGCAAAAACTTGGGGGCATTAAAGTAGAGGAGTGCAGAAGCAGCACAACATCAGAAGACAGTCAGCGACAGAATCTATCTGAAAAGTGCTAGTGATTTGGGGGGGTGGGGGTGGATGAATACATGTACATGTGTGTGTGACTGAAGTACAACAGAGTGCATGCATGTATTTGTTTCTGTGTCTCTGATGGAAATAACTCATATAAATAGTTTTCCTTTGAAAATTTCAGCAGGAGTGGAGAAGTCCACTGATACAAATGTGGAGGAATGTAGGAGTGGGACAAATCCTTAAAATACAGGACTGTCCCATATAATATGGGGCGATTGGTCACATTACCTTTGGGGAAACCACCTGGGATTTAGGAAAATTTAGAACCCTTATATTAGAAATCCTAGTGGCATTTTCCAGGGTTTCCACTGTGTTCTTAAGGGCCAATTATCCTTAAACATGCAGACACAGTGCCCTTGAAAATAAGTATTCTTAGTTTCCTTATCTCTAATAGAACTCTGTAGGGTGGCAATATCTTGCTGACATTGGTCCAGCCTGGTAATTTTCTTCTGGGTTTTAGAGGAAATAAGCTGAATCTGGGGCTTTAAAGCACACTCCAGCTGTAATATGGCTTCAAAGATTGTCTCCAAAGAAAATGTTGCCAGTCGGAGGGAGAAAGGAGCAAGAAAATTCTTTGGAACCATTCCAGTGGTCTCTGGGTGATCCAAATTGCTTGTAGAAGTTTCCTTCTCTTCCTCAGGAGGCCAAGATGACAGGCCTTGAAATGCCTCTGTGCCAGCCGCTGTCTCTGCAAGGACCTGCTATGAGTCTGACCTCACAGTGCCGGTGTTGTACTCTCTTCTGCTTGCCCCTCCCATATCCCATTGGAGAGACAAAGTACACACTTCATCTGGGCAGGTTTTTACGTGGTGGTTGCTGCAGGGACCTCCATAACTCAGGGGAGAATGGTATTTCCAGAGCCGATAGTGATGCTGAGTCCACCAGCAATTGCACTGAAGCAGTCAGGCTCATCTCTGAGACTTGCTGTCCCCCAGAAAGCATTAGGAATTTGTTTATCAATACTTTGGAAGTAGGCTGCTGGGCAACAGAGGGGTCTTCATCATTTTCCCTTCCTTTTACTAAGAAGAAGGTAAAGTGCCCTAGGAGTGCCTGCATGCTGCCGCCATCTTGGCCCCCTTTTCTGCCAGGTTCCTTCTAGGGGACAATACCCAAAGGAGAAAGAACCAAATTAGGAAAAGGGGGCTGTGAAAAAGGACCAGCAATATGATCTAGCTCCACTTCTTGACACAACTTATCCACAACCACTTCCTCATGAGCCAAAATGTGAGACTTATGAAACAACCTGGGCCCATGAAATGTAATATGGAAACCAAAATTAAAACCCTCAAACAGTAGTGTAGCACCCTCCACAAAAGGATAAAAGGGTCATTTTAAGAGACATAGATGCAATTTGATCATCCAAAAACATTCACAAGGACATCCAAATCACAGAGACACCCCTTCCCCTCCCCCCCCCCCCCCCCCGGGAACCATTTGATAAATGGATTTTTTTGACATGGCCACAGCACAAACATCCAAACAGCAATTGTGGTTGGGGTATGTCCGAGGTAGAGCTACAGACTTAGACATCCCCTATTGATTTCAGAATCTTCTGGGATGCCTACATCCACATTGAAATTTAGACTTGCTTCAGGCATGAATAGACAGTAGTAGAGTGCTTGTTTCACCATTAAAATCTCTGTATGGTGTAAAGAAGTTGATATGTCATTATTCTCTGTACTCTGTAAATCACATTGATAAATGTGTTACTGGGAAACTTTTCATGAGTGTGAACTACCACTGCATGTCTCATAGATGCCCCTGGCATTGAATACTATGTAGAGCGGGGGTGTCAAACTCCAGTCCTGGAGGGCCGCAAACCAGTCATACATGAATGTGCTTGCATTTTTTCAGGACATTCTAATTTGGATGTCCCAGTTGCACTAGGATATCCTTTGTAAAATGTGCCTTTATATGTCTAACCACTTGGATGTGGTCCGCATCTTAATTGGTGTGGTATCTTTGAGAAACACCCCCGGGACCACAGATCAGGATCCAACACCTCTGGAAGACACTAGAGGCTGTGGGTAACAAAGGAAGACTGGGTGACCACCTCCACGATAGAAACAACTGTTTGAACCTGCAAATTTGCCAGACTCCCTTGGAAACTGCTGAAAATCCAAAGGACAGTCCAGAGTCACAAAAGGTCAAAGGGCAAATGAAAGTCATTTCCAACAACCTGATATCTATGTCCCTAAAACACCAACTGGAGTAGAGGAGTAGCCTAGTGATTAGAGCAACTGCCTAGTACCCAGACAATCAAGAGTTCAACTCCCACTTGGCACTCCTTGTGACCTTGGGCAAGTCACTTTGCCTTCCATTGCCTCATAAGAAAAGGCTGGCAATCTACTTCCAGTGATACATTGCCAAGAAAACCCAGATTTAGCTGGGTCACTATGAGTCAACACTGACTTGATGGCACTAAAAAAAAATATACCAAGCATTTTTCTGTTGTCATATTTCTATGTTTCTATAAAGGTAAAAAGGGGACTGTTGTAGTTGTTATGGAAGGATAGACTAGATAGGCCACGTGGTCTTTTTCTGTCATCATATTTCTATGTTTCTATCAGACTTGTCTTTCATAAAGTGCTTCTGAAACTGGACATCATAATTTAACCATGTCCATCCACCATATATATGATAGACTCTCAAAATCCTATTAGAATAATACAGAGCCAGGATATAAAGCAGGTTTTGCCTTGCCCAAACTAGTAGCCAAAATATCAATACCTAAAAGCCAATTGTGAATGGACTTCCACCCAACATCCTTCCCCTTCTCAATTTTTTTTTTGCCTGACACCACTATGATCCCTAATTAAAGAGGGAGGAGTGGCTCAGTGGTTGGGAAAGTTTACCTCAGGCTGGAGGGCCAGGGGTTCAATTCCCATGTAGGGACAAGTAACTTCAGACTGGAGGGACTGGGGTCTCTAGTCCCATGGCCACTCCTTGTGGCCCTGGGCAAGATACTTAACCCTCCATTGCCTCAGGTACACTTAGATTGTGAGCCCTTCAGGGACAAGGGAATAAAAAGTGCCTGTTAGCATATATCTGTAAACCATTTTGACCCAGTTAAAAGTGGTATATAAGGACAGCTAAATAAATAAATAAAATATATCCATGACGTCCTATACAAAATCTTATGCCCCAACTTCAAGGAACATGATTCCCCAATGGAGCAATAGCACTGAATGAATAACCACTCTGGCTGAGCAAAGAACCCAACCTACACCTCAGAAGTCAAGACACCATACCATGAGTATCAGACATAGCAGATGAACTCAAACCAACCTCAAGTTCTGAATCTGAAAAAGAACCAGAAGAGGAATCTGAGAAATCAAGCATCTCAGAAGACTCCCAGACACCTCAACAGAGCTAAGCCCACATCCCAATACTTGCACTTCTCAAAATCTAAACACTTCACCACACGCCTCAAGTTATGCATAAATTTCTTATTTTTCAAACACTTGGGCAAACACCTCCTCTCCTTAGCATCACCTTTACCACCCTCCCCTGCCCTCTTAGCTGACAAAGGGGTCATCCATAAAATCAGAAAACGTACTGTCAGATAACTATTTTACATGTTCCCTGTAAAATAGTTATCTCCAAGTTATAATGCCCTGTTCAATGTAATTTCAGTTGTTCAATGTAAACCGCACTGGTGCAGAATAGCGCGGTATATAAGAGAATGTAAATAAATAAATAAATAAATAAACCAAATAAGCATGCTGAAAAGATTCTAAAGTCTGCTGCTGACCACTAAGAACCAGAAGCGCTTGACTGGAATGTGAATCCTGGTCCATTGGGTTTTTGCCCACCCAACTTCTTAGAAGCCAGAGAAGACTTTGTATTAGTAGACTTGGATCTGGAATCCCCCACCTGTTTCCCACATTTGTGTTTAGCAACCACCCCTTTTTCTTGTAGCTGCATACCCTTGTTGCAATCCACTAGACAATGCCACCCCACCCTTCAGAATTCCTGACTTCTTGTGAACTTTGTTCCCAACCCCAGAAGCATCAGCCTTATCCTGAACAGGCTAAGGGGCATGTTTACTAAAACCCCACTAATGTGCGGGCCGTGCTAGTGTGCGGGTGCCATATAAGGAGTGGGCGTTTCTTGCTGAAAAAGAAAAACCGGAATTCAAATATGCGCTAAGGTGCGCGGCGCCCAAGTGCGCCCCGCACATTAGCGCATGAGAAAGCTGCGCGGGAGGCATAAGCGGCGCGCTGATGTTCAAGCAGAAGAGTAGAGCCACAACACAATGGTTAAGGCACTTACCAATGGTGCAGGGATCAGGGGTTCAATCCTCCACAGAGCCCAATGAAGATGGCTGGCTGCTGCATTACTTTAGGAGGCATTTAAATAATGGGTGGCATAAGGCGGTGTGCTGATGTTTTAGGAGGCATTTTAATATTGGGCGGCATAAGGTGGCACGCTGATGCACAAGCACAGTAACAGAACCACAGCACAATGGTTAAGGCACTGACCAATGGTGCAGAGATCAGGGGTTCAATTCCCCACAGTGCCCAATGAACAAGGTTGGCTGAGGCATTACCTATCATGGGGAAGATTGCTTTAGGAGGCATTTTATTTTCATGTTAATTATCACTATTAGCAAACGCACTCTCAAAGCGTATTAACATAAGGTACCCCATAAGGCACATTTTAAAGTGCACTGTCCGCCAAGGCACCCTAGAATGTTGCTTATAGGGCGCTTTATAGGGTGCCGTATGAGGTACCGCAAGGTCAGAGTACTGTTTTTGATGGCAGCACTGTGCAGTTTAAGGAATGAAAAGCATAGGTCGGTGCGCTGACATGCAAGGAGGAGCAGCAGTGGAGCACAATGGTTAAGGCACTGACTGCTGATACAGGGGTCATGAGTTTGCTCCCCAGGGTGCCTAATACGTAAGGCTGGCTGAGGCATCAGCTTTGCACTGTACATTTTGTTTCCTGCAGCACTTTATTTTTATGTTATTAATTGCTGCCAGCAAACACGCCCTCACGTGCCGTAATTGAAGGTGCCGTAGAAGGCACCCTATAAGGCACTCCATAGGGCACATTATAAAGTGCACTGTCTGCCACGGCACCCTAAAATGTCCCCTATAGGGCACCCTATAAGTTGTGTCACAGGATAATGTATAGTGCACCTTATATGGACGGGAACCATAAGGTGCCCTATAGGGCGCCCTATAAAGCACCCTCAGAGGCACCTTATGGGTACAGTACGCTGAGGGTGGTTGTGCTGGCAGCAAAAATGTACATTAAAAAGAGATAATGCTTTGGGCAGCCCTATCAAATAACCCCATTGTGGGTTTGAACCCATGACCTCCTGCTTCACAGGCAGTGAAGTAAACATTGGGCTACAGCTCTATAGCTGCTAGCAAACCTCTGGCTGGCTGCAGAGAGCCTGCACGTCACCACACAGACAGTCTGCTGTGGTCACTAGAATAGGGTTAGCCCACCCGTACCCATGATGCACTGCACATGCAAATCAGCTGTCCACAGATAAACAAAAGATGGGGTATGCACCCCCACAGCACCTCGGCCTGGTAGGGGGAAGTGACCATGTGCACCCCCACAGCACCTCGGCCTGGTAGGGGGTACTGACCGCGTGTTTTACTGGCACAGAGTAGCTACACACCGTCACATTGTGCGGGTACTGTGCTCACCCTGAGGGTGCGGTGAGGCGCCAGCACCAGGTCCACAGCACCTTCCATAGCTGAAAGAGGCCATGCCAGAGGTCCAAAGCAGTGTTAATGTGTGAGATAGGTAGTTTCTGCAGAAACAGCTTGGATATCTCTGTCTGTCTCAGTCAGGTGTATCCCCTATGGACCTCCAGGAGGATTATGTACCACCACCCTCCTCCTCCAGGGCTGAGGGTGGCAAACAGAGTCTCCCATCAAAAAATCCACATTATACCTCCTTGCATAACCTTAACACAATAGCAGACAGACATTAGGCCTGTATATACTGAAATGCACCCCACCACTATCTGATATTCTCCTGCAGCAAGCCTTCAGCTGCTGCACTCTGTAAGGCACTCCATCATGACACATGCCAACTGCAAACAGTCTGCTAGTTAGTCCATAGTGCATGTTCCTGGTGGAAATGCATGCACCCAGAACTGGGATGGTAGCACACACAACAAACAGATGTCAATGACTGGGCCCCAAAAGGAAACCCATAAATATCACATGAAAGAAATACTATATATCACTATGGGGGTGCCTAGCCATGCTGTCGTCACTGCACAATCAGGGTGAGAGTGATCCCCCAGCAGGACATACTGAGGTCACCATGTCTGTGTAAGTGGTGGCCGGGCACTACAATGTCCCAGCCAGTGCCCTATGCCCTGTGCAGATGCATCCTGGCCAGGTCACCCTGTCCGGGCTATACCCATGCTGGAAGTGTGGGCTGTGGAAGGTGTTTGCAGCCACCACACACTGGATAGACAGACAGACACCCCCACACCTATGCCAGCATTGTGCTACTATAGAGGGGTTCAGCAGCCATACCCACCACACCAGTCCTGGGCACAGTACAGGCATGGATATGGTACGCAATACTGTTGGGGGTCACTCCCCAGGGTGGTAAACACTGTCAGAGACCAGACCTGAAGCACACACCGCAGACATCAGAATGGTTGTTATGATGGAGCTCAATCAGCAAACTGTGCTTAATGTAGGAATTGCTATCTGCCAGTAAGCATAGGAAACGTTTGATAACTGTGTACCGTATACCCAGGTGTAGGGTGGCATTGCTAAGGTATGCAAGTGCTAGTATTGAGAGATGCAGGCAGGACCCAGTGTCCTGCCTCTCCAGGAGGCATTGGCCAATGGGGCCTGTGGGTGTGCGTGTGGGTGTGTCTGTCCCTGTTGGCTGCTGCTTTACGGCAGAGGTTCCCAACTCCAGTCCTGGTGTGCCAAGCACTGTTCGGGTTTTCATGCTGTCCCTCATAAATATGCATGAGCTACATCTGCATACCATGGGAGTGGTGCATAGATATGCAGCACAGGCATCTTTATTAGAGGCAGCATGGAACCTGAATGGTGTTTGGCCCTCCAGGACTGCATTTGGGAGACTCTGCTCTAGGTAATGTGCCTGTTTATGGTGTATGTGCTCGGTGGGGTAAAATATAGGCGCATTAACCATGCGTATGTTCTCAGCAATAAAGGTTTGTCCTTACTATCACGGTTTAGTGATAGGCAGTAGCCCCAGCTGGGGTTTGAACCTGTGACCTTCTATTCTTGCATACACTGTCTGTGTGCACTGCACCACCGTGTTGCCACAGCTATGCTGCATTCCCTGGGGAGCCCATGATTTTACATCCGACAGAGACTGTTGCAGTGGACAGTGCCAGCCTGCACAGGCCTAGGCCACTGTCTGCTGTGGCTAGCAGCCACTGCCCCCTCCACCACCTGTAGCCTTCCGCCAACATGCTGACATGTCCTCATCTTGGGAAAAGCATATGACCTGATTGAGTTGTGGCACTCCAGGACTGCATTTGAGGGACTCGGCTGTAGGTAATGCCCATTGTTATGGTGTGTGTGCGGTGTAGGGTAAAATAGAGGTGTTTGAACCATGCTTATGTTCTCTGCAATAAAGGAGTGTCTTTACTATCTCTGTTTCGTGGTGGGTAAAATATGGGGACTGGGTTGGCAGGAGCCCCAGCTGTGATTTGAACCTGTGACCCTCTGGTCCTACAGGCACTGGCTGTGTCCTCTGTACCACACTGTGGAGATAGAGATAGAGCGTCGACCCTTCCAAAAATCATTTATTTTTTTTTGGAGCTTTCCTGGGAGTGTTTTTTAATGTTTCCCATTGATATCACTGTTGGCCAGCTGGATTATAATTTTTAAGAATTTTGATGTGGTCATTTTCAGTTTTTATTTGCTATTTTGTTCTGTGCACATGTATCACACTGCTCACGTTTTGTAGGTTTCCCCGGTTTTGCTGTACATTGCTGACGGAAATGGTTTCTCTTCCCTTTAAATCGGCTCTAACGCGAGGTTTTCACTCGCAGTATTTTTTTTGTTGAATTTCAGCCCCGCTCCTGTGCGGGGAGCCTCTCCCCTCCCACTCTCCACCCATTGACCCCGTCCCCCCGCCCCTCGGGAGCCTTCCTCTGCCCTCGGAATGCCTTTCCACGCCTTTATCGCACTTCAGCACGCCGCGCACTTGTGCGTGCGGCACGCACATGTGCGTGCGGAGCGCACGTGTGCGGGGCACTAAAAACACACTATTAGTGTGCGCCCTGCACAATTGCGCTGTTTGGTAAACATACCCCTAAGACTTCTTCTTAGGTGCCATCCCCTAAAAGTCCACCAAACCCACCCCAGGTCCGGAAAAACTCATCTTACCCCACTTGAACTGTGAACTTGAAATGAACAAAAGATAAAATAACCACCACACCCTTACCCCAATTAAATAAATCAGCAAAGAAAAAGTTTTTGAAAATAGCATACAAAACAGCCACTGTCAGTAAGTTCCGAAGACCGCCCCATACATAGAAAACAGAACAGCACAGAAGCAAGCTGTGCTGCTGTAGCAGAGATGCTCAGCTTGGCGCCGAAACCACCCAGCATGAAAACCTAAAGAGCCCACACATCTGAAAACCCAAACACCACCACAACAACAAGAATGTTGCAACAAGGAATAAGGGATTCCACTCTGCTAAGAAAAAGAAGACAAACTATAAGAAAAGTAGCCCAATAGGAGCACCTAACATGCCAAACCAAATGCTGCCAAAGTCCTGGGGAAGGAGCCTTCCCTCACAAACAGCCACTCCTCTGAAATTGGCCCAATGCCTGAATCCTTCTCATTGTTAGTGAGGGTAGCTCAGCCTGCATTATATTGCTCCAGGTAACTCTGGAATTTCCCTTTATGGGCACATTCAGGAGCAGAGGGAGAAGATCTAGAGAAGAGAGTCAGAGAAACCTCAATATGTAAGATAAGTGTGGGACTTCCAAAAGAGGAAGAATCCACTGTAGGAGAAGAGTCCCTCAGTTCCAACATACTTGTCCATAGTCCTCTAGGAATAAGAACATTTGAAGTCCATTTGATCATTAACTGTAGCTTTTCTTTTATCCATGATATTATCACAGTTCAAATCTTCCTCTTTGAATGATACTCCACAGTAACTTGCAGTAGCTCCAAAGGGGCACTCCCCTTTGGCCATGCCTCTTCCCCATGGCTACATTCCATGGCACAGTTTAGCTTTTAAAGAAGACCTCTGGTACACACAAATGATGTCACCTCCTAGGAGCCAATGAGATGGCCAAGTGGCTCAACTGAACTCGTATCTCCCCTCAGCTATCTCTTTTCCAAGTTGAAGAGCTGTAACCTTTTAAGCCTTTCCTCATATGGGTATCCTTCCATCCCCTTTATCATTTTGGTGGCTCTTCTCTGTACAGTTTCCAATTCTACTATAGCCTTTTTAAGATATTGCAACCAGAAGTGCACACAATATTCAAGATGCAGTCGCACCATGGAACGATACAAAAGCATTATTATATCCTTGGTTTTGTTCTGCATTCCCTCCTTATGATTCCTAGCATTCTATTTCTTTTCTTGGCCCCTATGGCACACTGGGTAGAGGGTTTCAATGTAATATTCATGATGACACCTAAATCCTTTTCCTGGATGGCGGTTCCTAATGTGGAACCTTACATCATGAACCATAGTTTGGGTTGTTCTTCCCTAAGTGCATAACTTTGCACTTGTCCACATTAATATACCAAAGATTTCTTTGGTTACCTGCAGGTAACCCATTGTTTGAAGAGTAAGCTAGACTGTCATATTTTGAGCCAGATGATAATGCCCTGAAAGCTTTTTGGTTGGGTTACCATAAGAACCGTTGCTTGATAAGATTGTTCTACCATGCTCTTCAACCAGAGGGTATTCAGGGGTTTGAGTTTATGGAGGTCTGCGAAAGAGAACTAGGCACCCACATTGAAGATAAGGAATGGGAGAAGGTGTGTTTGAGGGTGGCAGGTTCCTAGATATCAGTTTATTTATTTATTTATTTATTTATTTGAGCACATTTTTATACCGCTTCTTCCAGTGATCAGCAGCGGTTTACATTTAACAATTAACTCTGCATAGTTTAGCAGTTACATAAAACGGTAAGAAGATAACATTTGAACATTGAAGGGTAACAGTGATTTAAGATAACTCAAAAATAATTCAAAAACTATTTACATAATGAAGAGAACATGTTAGCATACATTTTATATATTTAACTATATACAGTATTTGTGAAACTAAAGTACATGTAAATAGATTTACTTAGTTCTTCGTGGATTTGAGGTTTCAAAAATGGTAACAGTGGGTTGACTTTCGTCAAGTTGTTTTCATCACAGAGTTACTCTAGGTTATTTCTGTCTGATTGAAGTATTCTTGAAATAAATGTGTTTTAAGACTTTTACAGAATAATGTGAGATCTTTGTTAGCTCTTAAGGTGTCTGGGAGTCTGTTCCCTTGTGCTGGAGCAGTGTATGTGAATGCTCTATTACTAGTGAATGCTTTTGCTTTGCAAATGGAGAGGGGAGGTTGTAGTGTATTTAGGTTGTGAGTACGTCTTTTCCTGTTAGTGGGTTGTGGTTTTATGAGTGTGGCAAGGTATGATGGGGCAATTTTGTGTATTAACTTGAATGTTGTAATTATTGTTTTGTATCTTATGCGTGCTTGTATAGGTAGCCAGTGAAGTTCTCTTAGGATAGGTGTGATGTGATCTGAGAAAGGTACGTTCATTAGGATTCAGGCTGTTACATTCTGTGCCATCTGTAGTATGTGTGTTGTTTTTTTGGGAAGGCCTTGTAGTATACCATTGCAATAGTCCAGATGTGGTGTTATGATTGCTTGTATTATTGATCTAAAGTCTGATAGTTCAATGATGTTGCGTAAGGGCAGTAGGGTTCTTAGTTTGTAGAAAATCGTTCTATTTAGTAGTCTTAAGTGGGTTTCCATGTTAAGTGTCATATCTAGGGTGACACCTAGGTACTTTAGTTCTTGTTTAGTGTTATAGGTTGTATTATTTAGTATGATTGTGGGGGGGGGGGGTTTAAATTCCGGGTTTTTAGAGATAAATATCACTTCTGTTTTTTTATGATTGATAAACATATTGTTTTGTTGGAGCCATTTTTGTGCTTCATTTAGGCAATTTTCTAAGTTGCTGTAATATGGGTTACTTATGTCCATTTGTGTATACAGCATTATGTCATCCGCATAAAGATGATAGTCCATTTTGTGTTTTTGGAATAGTGTGCAGATGGGTCTTAGGTATAAGTTAAATAATATGGCAGATAATGCTGAGCCCTGCGGGATACCTTGTGTCTGTGGGAAGGTATTAGATAGATTTTTATCAAAGTATACTTGTTGTATCCTGTTAGATATATAGGAAATGAACCATTTTAGGGGATTTCCATTTACGCCTATTAATTCTAATCTTTCTATGAGTGTGTTATGGTTCACTGAATCAAAGGCTGCAGTTATGTCAATGAAAATTAAGACAAACATTTTTTTGCTGTTTTCAATGCCTCTATAAAGTTTATCAAATAGTACTAGTAGAAGTGTTTCCACTCCATGTGCTTGTTGAAAGCCAAATTGTTGGGCATCAAGTGCATTTGTGTTATCTATGTGATCTTGCAATTGGTATTGTACGGATTTTTCAATAATTTTGGCTATAAAAGGTATACTTGATATGGGCCTGTAAGAAGATGGGTCTGCTTTGTTTAGTGATTTGTTTTTTAGTATAGGTCGTATTAGAGATCTTTTTAGTTCGGTTGGCATGTATCTCCAGGAACAAGCAGGAATAAGTCCTCACATATGAGTACGTCGGTACCGACGGAGCCTGAGCGAGAAAGCTCCCCAGCTTCCCAGAAGGAAGCTTTTGGGGCCTCCCACTGCACATGCGCACTACCTTCCCGCCTTCCTGACCAGCTCTCCTCAGTTTCTCTTTTTCCGCAGAGCCAGCAGGTCGTGTTCCTGTCACCGCTGAAGAAATTATTGTTTTAGTTTGTTTCTTTAGACCGCGTACCTGCCTTCCCCATACTGAAACCGGTACCGCCGGTCTCTCTTTTCTTTTCTTTTAAAAAAAAAAACAAAAAAAACTTTTATTTAGCAACTTGGTGACTTCGGTTAGGCCTCAGGCCTACACAAATTCTCCTCATGGAGAAACCAGCCCCTGGTTTCAAGAAGTGTACCAAGTGTAGTGCTGTTATTTCAGTCACAGACACCCATGATTGGTGTCTTAAATGTTTGGGACCTGACCACTCCATTCCGGACTGCCCATCCTGCTCCCAAATGTCTAAACGTAGTTTGCAGAACCGGGCCAACAAATTCCATGTGCTGTTTGCTTCAGATAATCCAGCATCACAGTCATCCAGGTCTTCCTCTCCGGATGGATCTCAGGTAACCAAACCTTCTTCGGGCAGGTCCTCAAAGAGCAAATCTCCTTCAAAGCATCGAGAGGCTCTCTCTTTTGAATCTGAGGAACCTGCCCCAGCCAAACAACCCCGGCGGGAAGCTCTGACTTCCAAAGCTCCAACTATGGGGTTACAGGTTGACATCGATGGCACGGCCTCGACCGATCACCTGTTAGACTGCTCTGGGGTACCGGCCCATACCGGTACCGACATCCAGGCAGCAGTGGCGTCTATGAGCAATACTGTTCAGACCATGCAGCAGGCCATGCTGGCTTTTATTAAAGCTGCAACGCCCTCGGTACCGCGTTCAGCGGTACCGGGTCCGGTTCCGGTATCGTCTCCCATACCGGAACCGAGACCATCGACTTCCAAACGCAGATCGGTTCCGCATGCCGGATCCGGGTTTTCACCCGATACCGATCCCATACCCGGTACGCCCGATGTCGATACCGAAAATAGAGAATACTCTGATTCTTCTGAGGATTTTGACTCCTCTGAGGACTCTGATGAGCTGTCTCTAGTTCTTCATGAAGACCCTTCTTCCCCAAAGAGGAGAATGTCTCCACCAGAGGATTTGTCCTTTCAAGACTTCATTATAGAACTAGCTAAAGGACTTTCTATTACCACATCCTCTGAAAAAGAACCTAGGTCAAAGAAATTGGATATTTTAGGATACCCTATATTTCCTAAAGAGGCAGTCACCCTGCCTATCCATGAAATCCTTCAAGAACACTTGATGTACTTATGGGAGGCTCCTCTAACGTTGTCTCCTTACTCTCGTAGGTTGGACACCATGTACCGGGTCCCTCCTTCTCCTGGGTTTCAAAAGACTCAGCTGCCTCACCATGCCATTGTGGTGAAGTCTGCGCTGAAAAAGATTAAGAGCACCAAAAGGCACTCTTCTACCCCTCCAGGGCGAGAATGTAAGACCCTAGACTCTTTTGGCAGGAAACTTTTCCAGGCTAGTATGCTTATAGCCAGGATTAATTCTTACAGTCTGTATATGGGCATGTTTCTCAGGGAACTTGCCCTAAAGGTACGGCATTTTGCCCCCTTTATCCCTGAGGATAGAAAGGAGGAGTTCATTTCTATAGTGAAACATCTTCTAGATGTTTCTAAGTTCTCCAACAGAGCAGCCTTTGATTCCTTTGAAGGTGCCGGTAGAGCTTCGGGCATTGCCATTGCAGCCCGACGACTTGCTTGGCTCCAGGCCTCTGACCTAGAACCCTGGGTCCTGGATGGCTTACGGAATCTGCCCTGTACAGGTGAGAACTTATTTGGTAAAGACTGGCAAATTAAAGCCACTCAAATGGACGCAGAAAATGCTACCTTAGATAGACTTTCTAAGTCTACCTCTACTCCTGCCAAGAAAAAGTCTTTCAAGAGGCCTTACTACAAGAAGGCCAGATTTTCCACAAATACTGGCCAACAATCTTCTCAGCCTCGCTTTGCTGCTAAACGTCAGCAGCCTAAACAGGCAAGATCAAAGCCTGCAGTGTCTGCCACTCCTCAGCAGGCTCAACCCCCTCAGGGGTTTTGACTTGCCCCTAGAGAACTTAACCTTTCTGGCTCTAGAACAGCCAGAGCCCCTCACCATTCCCGGAAGGTTAGCTCACTTTGCTCCCAGATGGGGGCAAATTACATCAGAGCAATGGACCCTCTCTATCATCAGGGATGGCTACAAACTTCATTTCTCCAACCTTCCTCCATATACCATGGTGAGGCATTTCAATTCTCCCCCATCTCTCCTGAGCCTGTTGGGTCAGGAAGTCTCTTCTCTCCTTGCCCAAGGGGCAATAGAAGAGGTTCCTCTTCTTCAACAAGGGACAGGATTCTACTCCCCTTATTTTCTCATACCCAAGAAGACAGGGGGATTCAGACTTATCCTAGATCTGAGAGAATTGAACAAATTTCTGTACAAGGAGAAATTCAAAATGCTTTCGCTAGGCATTCTCCTTCCATACCTTCAGAGTCAGGATTGGCTTTGTTCTCTAGATCTCAAGGATGCGTACACACATATACTCATCCACCCATCCCACAGAAAATATCTAAGATTTCTGTTTCAGGGAAAACATTTCCAGTACAGAGTACTTCCCTTCGGTCTAGCCTCTGCTCCAAGAGTGTTCACCAAATGCATGGCAGTGGTGGCTGCATTTCTAAGAGGTCTGGGAATTTTTGTATTCCCATATCTGGACGACTGGCTCATCCGAGCTCCATCTCAGTCAGAGGCCCAGATTTCCCTGGACCGCACAAGGCACATTCTGCAGTATCTGGGACTGGTGGTAAACCTTCCCAAGTCTCAACTTACCCCTACTCAGTCTCTGGAATTCATAGGGGCCCAGTTGGACACCACCACTGCAAGGGCCTACCTACCTCAAGTCCGGGGCCAACGTCTGATGTGCTTGGCCTCCCAAGCTCAGTCCAGCAGTCACTTGACAGCCAGAGAAATGCTACGACTTCTGGGCCACATGGCCTCCACGGTTCACGTGGTGCCCTACGCTCGTCTTCATATGTGGACTCAAGCATCAGGAGTGCTCTCCGACCAAATACTCACCTCAAAGCGTCTGTTTTGGTCCCTCCAATGGTGGATATCCACTAAGAATCTGTTGTTGGGGACCCCCTTCCAACCTTTGTTGCCCCAAGCAACCCTCACAACAGATGCCTCCCAAACAGGGTGGGGAGCCCATCTTCAACACCTCTCCACTCAGGGTACTTGGTCTCCGCAAGAGACCACCCTTCACATCAACCTCCTGGAACTGCGAGCAATCTTCTTTGCCCTCAAAGTCTTCCATACCCTCCTAGTCAACCTGACCGTCCTAGTCCAGACAGACAATCAAGTGGCCATGTTCTACATAAACAAACAAGGAGGGACAGGCTCTCTGTCGCTTTGCAACGAAGCTCTCAGATTATGGGCCTTCGCCAGAGAGCATCAAATTCATCTTCTGGCAGTCTATCTTCCAGGGGTTCAAAACTCTCTGGCAGACAGACTCAGTCGAGTTCTGCTTCCACATGAATGGTCCCTACATATGGACCAGATACGCAGAATCTTTCAGGAATGGGGAACACCGGACATAGACCTCTTTGCAAGTCCATGGAATGCCAAACTTCCCCGGTTCTGTTCCAGGAATCCGTGTCAGGGAGCTCAGGCCAACGACGCCTTTCTCCTGCATTGGGGTCAGGAATTCCTATATGCCTTTCCACCCATTTCTTTGATTCCCAAGACTCTGTTCAAACTCCAGAGAGATCACGGATCGATGATCCTCATAGCTCCACGCTGGCCACGCCAAGTGTGGTTCCCTCTACTTCTGCATCTCTCCCAGGGACCCTCTCTGGACCTGGAAGCTGCACCAGACCTTCTGTCTCAGGAGGAGGGGACTTTGTGGCACCCAAACCCAAAGTCCCTACACCTCAGAGCTTGGTTACTGAAGGCCTAAGCCTTCATGACTTCAATCTTTCTCAACCAGTGAAAGATATCCTTCATGCCTCTAGGAAACCCTCCACGAGGCGTTCCTATGCTTTCAAATGGAAACGCTTTTCCATTTGGTGTGCTCAACAGGGTCTTGACCCTCTAGCACTTCCTTTGAATTCTCTACTAGACTATCTCCTGCATCTTTCTAATGCAGGCCTTAAGACGAATTCAGTAAGAGTCCATTTGAGTGCTATTGCAGCATCCTTAAAACCTATAAATGGACAACCTGTCTCCTCTCATCTGCTTGTCGCAAGGTTCATGAGAGGCCTGACTCTAACTAAGCCTCCCATCCGACCTCCTACGGTAGCATGGGACTTGAACCTAGTTCTGGGTCAGCTTATGAAGCCACCTTTTGAACCGTTGGTTTCTACCTCCTTGAAATTTCTTTCCTGGAAGGTCCTTTTCCTTATTGCAGTCACTTCGGCTCGCCGCATCAGTGAACTACAGGCCTTAGTGGCTCATCCACCTTATACTAGGTTTCATCATGATAAGGTGGTCCTTAGGACGAATCCCCACTTTATGCCCAAAGTGGTCTCGCCTTTTCATCTTAATCAAGAGGTATATCTACCTGTCTTTTTCCCGGCTCCTCATGCATCCAGTGCAGAGAGGAACCTTCATACTCTAGATTGTAAAAGGGCTCTCGCCTTTTACCTCAACAGGACTCAGCCACATCGAAAGTCTTCCCAACTTTTTGTGGCTTTTGATCCTTCTCATTTGGGACTTCCAGTCTCCAAACGTACACTTTCCAATTGGATTGCTCAGTGCATTTCCTTTGCTTACCAGAGTAAAACCATTTCTCTGGAAGGCCATGTCACAGCTCACAATGTGAGAGCCATGGCCACTTCTATGGCTCATCTTCACTCTGTATCCATAGATCAGATCTGTCGAGCCGCCACCTGGGCCTCGGTTCATACCTTCACAGCCCATTACTGTTTGGACAAGGACTCCCGCCGGGATGCCTTGTTTGGTCAGGCTGTCCTCAAACACCTGTTCCATACTTGAACAACTCCTGCCCACCTTCCCAGGATGGATGCCTGAGATCCATACGAAGATGGCGAACCCTTGGAAGGGGATCTCCCAGGCATCTTAGCTAGGGAGTCCCCATATGTGAGGACTTATTCCTGCTTGTTCCTGGAGATAGCACAGTTACTTACCTGTAACAGGTGATCTCTGGGAACAGCAGGAATTAGTCCTCACAACCCACCCACCTCCCCTAGGAGTTGTATCTTCTATCTATCTTCCTTTCCTCTCTCTATTGTCTCAGCTATAAACTCGAACTGAGGAAAGCTGGTCAGGAAGGCGGGAAGGCAGTGCGCATGTGCAGTGGGAGGCCCCAAAAGCTTCCTTCTGGGAAGCTGGGGAGCTTTCCCGCTCAGGCTCCGTCGGTACCGACGTACCCATATGTGAGGACTAATTCCTGCTGTTCCCAGAGATCACCTGTTACAGGTAAGTAACTGTGCTTTCCTTGCAGTAGAGATTGGTTTACAATGTTTAGTATTATGGGTACAATTTCTGCTTTAGTATTCTTGATCCAGTCTACCGGGCAAGGGTCGAGGGGGGATGTGGTGGTGTTTATGTTTGTGATGATGTTTAGAAGTTGTCTGTTATCTATTGAGTAAAAGTTTTCCCACACTACTGTGAGATTAGTAGTTTGTGTTACCCTCTGTGATGCATTATTTTCAATTTTATGGGAGATTCTCTTTTCATTAGGGTTTAATTTTTTAGAGTAGTGATCAGCAAGTTCTTGAGCATTTATAGGATATTTTGAATTAACGTCTTGTGGGGGTTTGGTGAGTAATTTTACAAGCTCAAATAATTCTCTTGGTTTATTTAATGCATTAGTTAGTTTTTTGGTGTGATAATTCTTTTTTGCCGTATGAACTATTTCTTTATATGATTTAAGTAGTGATAGGTATTGTTTTTTGGACTCAGCTGATTTCTTTGCTCTCCATTTTTCTTCCATTCTTCTGAGATCTTTCTTTGTTTTAGCTATATCTGCTGTGTACCAGGGTTCAGACCTTTTCTTTGGCTTGTTGCATTCATGAGAGGCGATTTTAGGCGTTTGTTTAGAAACTGTTTCTATTCCATTGTTCCATTGTTTTATTAAGTCTTCCAAGTTTGAAGTTTCTGTTTTTACATGAGAAAAAATCAAATTTATTAGTGCGTCTTTATCAGTTAAGAAAAACGTTATGATGGTACTTTACATCTATAAGATTGAATAAGATGTTCTCTGCCACATTGGACCATTGTTGTTTAGATTGTTGAGAAAAGGCCAATATTTCATATTTGGTGGACTTGCCATGGGATAGTACCCTACTGAGGGCAGGTGAAACAAAAGATCATGGAGATTATTGTCTGGATGTGGAAATGAGCCCATAATTCTGTCTACTGGGAATATAGCCTGAGGGAGTGCCAAAGAAATGGAGAAAATCAGAAATGGCATGTGTAGCTGCGACACACTACAATGTGGCTTCATTTTTGGAAAAGGCGACTATGCTATGTATGCTAGAATTGAGCTAACGAAAGTACCATTGATTGGAAAGCTGACGGCTATTCACAGAGACAAATGGACTAATTTAACACAAAAGTGGAAAGCACTAAAGGACTTTTTGGAAAGGAATTGAGCCTTCCTGGGGGTGGCAGGGGGAGACTGTAGCTGTTATGGCAACTTCTATAAAGTATTTGTTATAAAAATCTGGTTTAAGAAATAAAGAGCTGTAAATGGTCACTCATCTGATAGCTAGTTGGAAAGTTCTGATGGCAGAAATCGTCTATACAAAAAAGCACAAGATGGCATGCCTCATTCACTGGAAACTTTGTAAACACTTTAACATCATTGTACTGGAAAAGGTAAAATTAGACTTTATCTGCTAATTTTCTTTCCTTGAGTATCTCCAGTACAGTCCATACACTTGGGCCATGCTCGCCTACCAGCTTGTTGACTTCAAAAGGCTGGTTCTTAATGCCCTTCCCCCCTGCCCACAATTTAAAGTTCAGTCAAAATTCAGAATAAGGTTCTGTCATCCGCTTGGGCTTCAGTGTCTCTGACTACAGTTGCCAGTTAAATCTAAGCAGTAGCAAGTTTAAAGCAGTCTTCTCAGACAGCTGACCTACCTTTGCACAAGTGCTGTCCCTGGATCTGTGACTCCCTGTGGATCCTAACCTGACAAAGTGATATAATTCCCTCTTTTAATTCTCCTACCTCACAGCAGAACTCCTTTCCTCAGCCTGCTTGGAAGGGTTTTCTGTCTCCATGGGCCTCTCTCTCTCTTAAACCCAGCTGGATTCTTAATCCCTCTGTCTGGGTTACGCCCTCCCAGCCCTGAGTTTGGAGCTGTAGACCTTTTTAAGGTGGGTTGCTGACAATACCTTTGGAAAGGGATGGCTAATTTCCTATATACAGTAGTGTGCAAAAGTTTGGAACCACTTGCTCAAACTTTGTAAAGGTGGTTTTGCATTTCTTACTCTTCCTCTATGCTACAAATTGATGCAGATGTAGGTTAATTAATATGGTTCCTTCATTGTAGAATGATTCTTTCAAATATTTATACTCCCATGATACTAATGAAAGATTTACCCAGGATGTAAAGGCAATAGTATAGGAAACAAAGAAACATGTGATTTTATCAGCGTATGTTTTGTAAGCATTTGGTGTGGCTATTTCTCCTGTTTCCTTTGTTTTGGCCTTGAAAATGGCTGTTTGATGTGTTAGTGCTCGTTTAATATCTGATTGGCTATCCTTTGCTCATTAGAACCAGCTTGCATCTGGTGGACATCAAATAAACCAATTTAACAAGATAGTCTGTACTCTGTTCCAAGCTGCAATCAGAGACTCTGAGTTCTCTTTGGGTGCCTGGACAATGCTTAGACATTCAACAGTAATTTTGTGCCCCAGGTTTTTGACTGGGTTCAGATCTGGTGATTGAACTGGCCAGTCGAAGGTGACTATTTTGTTCTTTTCCTTCCGATGGTGACAATTTTTGCATGATGGCATGGTGCATTGTCATTTTCGATAACAAAACTTTCTCCAAATAGCTGGCCTGCAGATGGAATGGGGAAGTGGCAGGGGCAATGGATGCTGGGCAAAAGGGAGAAAGAAGCAGAGAGCTATGGAAAGGGAAAAAGACAAATAAAGAGGACATATCTTTGAATGAGGCTAGAAATAGAGGAGGCCAAAGTAAGAATAGAAGCCTACATATGAAGTAAGACATAGGAAAGGGACTGGATTTAGAGAAGGGATTAGTGAAAGGGAATGAGCTGGGGATGGTGGGAGATGCGTGGTAGAGGAAGGTAAATGAGGCTGGGGAGGTGTCTTCCAAGATAAGTATAAATGGTAGATATGGTAGAATAGAAAGTGTGTGAAAGAATACAGTGAATGGGAGGCCGTGGAAAGAATGGGAGACAGCAATGAAGAATAGTAGGACCAAGGAGGTAAGAGTAGGAAATGGAAAGCTGATAAATAGGTGAATGGTGAAAGAGTGAAAAGGTGGAATAAAATCTAGCTATAAGCAGATAAAAGGGCAGATGAGAGAAATGGTGAAGAAAGATGAAAAAGAAGGATCACAATCAGAGATAGATGTGAAGAAGGGAAAAAGGGAGCAGGAAGAAACACAAAATGGAAATTAGAACCTGGAAAAAGACTTAAGAGAAGATCAACAAGAGAAAGTGCTAGAGAGACAAGGACCAAACAGAGTAGAAAAATCAAAGGTTCAGACAACAAAGATACTGAAAAAGAATACTATCAGGTTTTAGTGAATAGAATAGGTTTGCTTTGAAAATGTGTATTTTTTATGTCTTTGTATTTGGGCCCTTTCCCAATCCCATTTACCTTCCCTGTGCATTATACGGGGAAGGTAGACAGGGGCGGGAAAGGGGCAGATCGGGAGCGGCATTAGGGCAGGCAGTGGGTGGTCGTCGGACCTGGATGTACAGGGTCGATTCCAATATTGGCCCTGTACATTTGGGGCCAGCGGCCTAAACAGGGAACTTATTCCACCTCAGAGGTGGAATAAGTTCCCCTAGTGGCAAGGGACGGTGGGCCCGGGACGCAGAAAGGGTAAGAGGGGGCAGAGGACATTCCCCACAGCCCGACCCTGGCCTTAGGAGGCCAGATTGGGGGTCGGGCTGCGGGGAAAGCACCTTTGCAGCCGGTGGCCGGGAATCGTGGCTTTTCAATGGAGCTGCAGTGCCCTGGCAACCGGACGCCATGGCGCCGCAGCTTCATTGAACAGCCTTGACTGAGCTATCTGGCACATAGAGGCCTGTTCGTGATTCTGATCCCGCGGGGCTAGACGTGCCCCACGGGATCAGAATCACAGCTCCCTCTGTGCGTCTGGTTCTGACCGGGCGCACAGAGGGCCGACACGTCGATGTCAGAATCGTGCCCATTATGTTCAGAATGGAAGCAATAGCGTTTGTGTTTCATTCTTCAGTGTGCAGTTTTCATAGATTCTGGTTTATCGAACTTTGCATTTAATTTTTGTCTGCATATTTGTTTCTAATTTGTAGCTTCTTATTCTTTACTAAATGATGATCTATATTTTTCCATATTTAACTAGATAAGGGACTCTGTTAACATTTTAGGTTTTGGATAAGAATCTTAGCAGTTCAGCTTGTTCTCTTTTCTCAGCTGGAAGTGTATTGGTGTTCTGGAATATTTGCAGTGCTGATTTTCCGTAGTTTAGTTGGCACAGTTTGAGTTCTTAGGGTTGGTGCTGATAACGTATGGTATCAATGTCCATTTGCATGTTTTTTTTTACATCACACTGTGTCTAGTCATGGAGGCAATATGTGTTGCTCTTAATGATGTGGCACCAAAATTTTCTTGTATGCAGAGTTGTAAAATGAAACATTCTACCTCCATTCTATACTCATTGTTGGTGGAATTTTATTGATTTATCTGGGAATGTCCTATTCAAATGAATAATTATGCTCTATGGGGGTCGGTTTTCAAAAGCCTTTTCCAGATAGCAGCACCTACAATCCAGATAAATGCTGCTGAAACATATTGAGTAGCACTATCCAGATAGTACTGCCGAAAATCCTTACTGACCTGACTCAGCACTACCTAAATAGTACCGAGGCAATCCAGGGATGGAATCAGGAGGGAGACCTGACTTATCCGGGGAGAGGTTTCTTTCAGTGTCATTATCCAAATAACTATCTGGATAACTTAGGAATGCAAATAAGTTATCCTAAGTGCTATCCAGTTATCTTGCTAGCAGCTGAATATCACTGCTATCCGGATAATGGCAGCAATTATCTGCATAGTGCCCATGCAGTCCAGATATTCAGCTGCAACCACTATCTAGATATTGCTGCTGAAGTTTTGGATTTCTTTTACCTGCAGCAGCCAGCATTTGAAACAACTTTGACTGCCACACATCGAAAAGTGGCCCATATATGATTTACATAAAATCTGTATGTAAGAATCATTAACTGTGAAAAACTGGGGCAAGAATTGGGTGAGGAAGTTGAGGCACCCAACCGAAAAAGGCTTGGATATGAGCTGGAGAACCCAGAAAGTTCCAGGAATTCAGTCAATAAGTGAAAGATTTTGTATGAAGAGGCAGCAGACAAATATGATATGCTTGAGTTACCAGGATGGCTTTATTATGCCAGGAAAATTGCATTTGAAGAACCGATGAAGGTTGATGACAAACTGAGAATTTGGAACAAAAGAGTTAACATTAGGAGCTGGAATTTTGAGGGAAGTATGATTAAGAATGTAAAGATAGACAGACAGTCAGCATGCACAGCATCGGCCATGGTAAGTAGGTGTCCAGGGTTGCCATACTGCATTTACTTCTTTCCTCCACTTTGGCCTTTGTTCTGCTGCTCTGAGTGGTGACATCCACCTAGAACAAGGATCACAGAATTAGTGGAATCATAGCAGATCACACTTGGTCTAACTTCCCTGCGTACTTCGTTCCCCGTAGAAGGATTATTTTTGTCCAAATATGTTGTTCTATTCCACTTGTTTCTTTTTTAACAAGGTTTTACATGCAGATATTACTTATAAAATCGTCCCATATTACTTTTTTTCAGGACATAGATAGCTGTTGTTTTGTCAGGCCTATGCAATAAACTTTTATTTGTACATTAAACTCCTTGGGTGCAGGTTAAAAATAGTGATCTACACAGGAAGATTTTAGTATACATTTTAAAGCAGTCAGTTACTTAAGGAGACAAAACTAAATAGTGAGATCAGGCTAAACTGACCATGCTTTTGAAAGAGCTTAGATAATTGCAAACAGAGGGCCTGATAAATAAAGGTCATGGACAGAGATGTTCCTGTGTGCATAGGTCCTTGGGAATGGCTATGGTTGACCATACTTCTGTTTCTCAAAAACAAATATAGCTAACGGATGTTGAGAGAATCTTTACACATTATTGCACTTTCATACCACATGTGGGGGTATGCACACAGGTTTTTTTCTCCATTTAATTTTATGTGGGCTTTTTGCAGGCTTCATTTCATTTTCATTTTAGCATGCATAAAATGCAAATAGCATGCGTGCTTTGAAAACAGAATATGCTAAAACGAAAAACAAAATGAAGCAACAAATTGAATTTTCTTGAGAATTTTTCACTTTGTTTTCAAACAATACGCAGTGAAACAACTTGTTTTATTCCGAGTTTTTATGTCATGTCATAGACTTTTCTTCTGAGCACCCATAGGCAATGGAAGGGGGGGGGCTCCAGTCTGTCCCCCGTTGAGCCTGCCTCTTGCCTTCTGCCAGTGGGGGACAGGTTCTCCGCATTTCCTCCCCTGTTCCTTCCTTCTGCAACAGGACAAGAGGGCTAGGGAAGATATATGGTGCACCATATCCTCTCCTCTCTCCCCCCCCCAATTCTGCCCTCGGTGGGGGGGGGGGAGATGTGGCATGTCAGACCCCCCCCCCCACCCCACCCCAACCCCCCGATCCTGCACTTTCACCTTTCTGCAGCGACGGCACCAGCAGTAGCAAGTTTGTTGTAAAGGTTTAGCACAGGGCAGGCTAGAGGCTTGAGCTAGAGGCAGCTCTTACTGTTCTCGACCCCCTCCTCTCACACACATGGGAAGAGGGGATGGGGCACCACTGATCCCGTATGGAGCACGAGAATTTGCCTGCCCTGCATGAAGCTTTAAAGTCTGCTTACTACTGCTGCTCCCATGCTGCTGCTAGGACCTGCCCAAATTGGAACACAGCAGGGATAGCAATGCTCCAGCAACTGTCAAAGGTTGGTGCCGGAGGCAGCAATGCTTATGCCCAAATCCGGGCATGACCACATTTGCCCCTAACACAGCAGTATGTGAAACAAAGGCTTTCTTAGGAAATGTACTGAGGATATTTAAAAATGTTTAAAGTAATTACACTATTATGGTATTTGAAATGCTGATAAACAGTTAAAGGCATTCATATAAAGAATAAACAGGCTGATATCCAAAGCTCTTAGCTGGCTGGCCAACCAGAGGCTTTCCGGCTAAGGGGGCAGATCATGAAATTCAGCGACACTATCCAGATAGTGAAGATGCAGTCCACGGGCAGAGAGGGGGAATACGAGCGCTGGCCCTTACCCTATTAATGCAATTTCAAGTGGTCCTTGTCCAGACAGCTTAGGCCACATGAAAAGCAGGCCTAAGTTATAATTCAGATAAGCGCCACATGGTGTTTGAAGGTTGAGAGTTTTGAAAATTTGGCTCAAAGGACTTTAAGGAGTTCTTTTGGTCAATGGCTGCAACTTGGGCCTCGTGCAGCTGCTGTGGCAGAATGAGTTTTTTGAGTTCTGAGGTCGTCTCATTTTTTTTCACTGCAGCAAATTACTAAATTGGTTTGTATGATGTAAATAATTTGCTCTACCAGGGGATAATTTACTATTGCCTCTGAACTTTGTTTAATGCTCATGAAATAACATATCAAAAATGTATCAAATCCAGGTAGCTGAACAGGTTATATATAAAAGAATTAAAAAGCATATTCAGAGATCCAATAAAATAAGCTTGGGATTTCTCTTTCCTTTATAGTGAATAATAGTGTGTCTTAATACCAGCTCTTCAGTGCTGGTTTTCAGGATGTCCAAATAAATATACATTGATGCTCTGAAACCTCTTTTCAGTTGTTGCATGCTGGAGTTTAGAACCATGGCCAATGATATATCCGTAAATCAAGACGGAAAGCTAAAATTCACTAATGAATTATTTAGTATGTCAAAAATATTTAAACTGCATTTACTGATCTTGAAATACAGCTGATTAATACCAGCATACTTTACATGTAGTGAACTTTATTTCATTTCCAATAGAAAAATGTGGAAATTCATATGAATACTTCAAAGAGCATTCTGCAAAATAATGTAATAACTTTCCCCTTCTGCTCTTAACACATCCTAACACATAGAAGATATCAAACACCAGAAATAGCAATTCTATAGATTATTGCACTGGACACTTATATCCGCACTATGAAAATAATGGGGCCCTTTCACTAAAGTACACCGGGACTTTGCAACTATTGCACTTTTTTTTAAGAGCTGTCAAGTCAGTGCCCGACTCCTGGCGACCCAGCAGCCCCTGGGTTTCTTGGCAAGGTATGACCGGAAGGAGATTGCCAGATCTTTTCGTAGCAATTAGCGCACTGAACGGTACCCTAATGCAGAGCAGCAGCAGCATGCACATTTCCCATGGGTACACTTAGCTCCTGCTACTGAGGTGGTTTTAGATGAACCCACACTAATTGAAAGGGTTGCAGTTAACGTGCAGTGTTCACCACCGCAAACCTATCCTCTTGCTTCGCTAATGCACCATAGACAGTTAGTACGGAAATCCAGTTGCACGGTCATGACCCTGCATTAGTTGCCCATGCGGGTTCCAGCATGCCTTTAGCATGCACTAGAACATGCGCTGACACGCCCTTTAGTGAAAAAAACCCAATGTGTTATAAGTCTTTATTCCTGAGATTATCCCACCAAAGTTTATCCCAAAATCCTTCTATATTATCCTGTCCTTCTAATCTTCAGTGAATCTTTCTATGTCTAAATCAGGTTCATTAAAATTATGACAAGGTATAAAGCAGTCAGATGATTGTTAGAAAATAAGAACCTTGATACCTCATATGCAATTTATTTAAATCAAGGTACAAATAAATACACTTTTGTAACATTGAAAATACTGGAGGAGGAGTTGTTAAAAGAACTCCTACAAAAATCTTATAGCCATTACTACAGTATTTTTAAAATTATTATTATGACATACAACTGATATTCATTACCTTGACCTTTCTTTTGGTCATCTCCACCATGCTGACCAGAATGTCCTCCTTCATGTTGGCCCTTGGAAAATGTGCTTGGCTCTAGATATGCACAGCACAATAAAGTAGGAAGAATGATTTTATGATAATTATCCTTGTCTGCCACAAGTCATGAATCTTCATTGACACTTACCTGGAGTTTCCCCCATTTCAACCTCCTCCCATGAAGGCCGTCATCACAGTAAGACTATATGGCCAGATGGCATACATACACTATTATGCTCCCCACAAACTGGGATGCAGGCACTCTAAATATGGCTAGTAGGTTTCACTCTTTCAGTGATAGCTGTGACTCACTTCACTTCAGGGAGTGTAACCCTGACTGACTTGAGAACTTAGAGCCAAGTTTGGGAATTGAAGTCAGTTTTACCACATAGTGGTGTATTCTACAGCCTCGGGCTAATCAGGTTAACCCTGTGTCTACAATAGTAGTAGTTCTAAGCCCAATCCTTGGGGCACATTCAAGCAGACAGATATTTTAGGAAATCTACAGTAAATATCCATGGACCCAATATTTAGTGCCAAGTGGCTAGCACAATTACAGCAGCCTTTCTGGGCCCCGGCATTGAATATTTGCGGTTGCCGCACAGTCTACAATGCCCCAGAAGCTAACTGGGCAGCAAAGATATTGAGCCGCTGCCCACATGCCCCAATACTAAGTGGTTAGCATTGGGGCATATAGTGGCAATAATTGGCACTAACCATGTTAGTGCCACTGAATATGCCGCTTAGGGCCATTTACATGGTCAACAGATCTGTAAACCACGTAAGTGCCTTGGAATATTGGGCACCCATTAGATTTGCTCACAAGGGAGGGAATCCATGAAAATCTTTCTCATGCACGATTATTTTGGATATCCTGAAAACCCATCTATCTGGGGGTGCCTCAAAGATTGGGTTGAAAACATTTGGTCTATAAATACATTAATACAAGTAAAATATGAACCCTACATGTTTGAAGAAAATGAATAAATTCACATATTTACAACAGAAGCAGCATTTATTCAAATAAAATATTTTCAATATTTCTCAGTACCAATGCAGTGTATTCTATTACACGAATATTCGTCCCCCTTTCCTATCCCTGATGAGCCTCCCCATATGAACAAGGAGTTTGTACAGGGAGGCTAGAGAGGGGTGGGATAGGGGAGGTACGGAGGTGGAGATAGGGCGGTGGGCAGCCCTGGATGTACAGGGCCGATTCTGATGTCGGCCCTGTACATCTAGGACCGGCAGACTAGACAAGGGACTTATTCCACCCTGTAGATGGAATAAGTCCCCCTAGACATCAGGCGATGGCAGGCTCAGGGAACAGGAAAGGTAGGAAGTGTACAGGCGATTCCCTGCAGCCCAACCCTGACCTTGAGAGGCCAGATCAGGGGTCAGGCTGCAGGAAATGAACAAAGTTGGTGGGAGCCGGGGATTGCGGCTCCTGAATGGAGCCGCTGTGCCATGGCATCGCAGCCTCATTCAGGAGCTGGACTGAGTTAGCCGGACAGCAGCCTGTACATGCAGGCCAACTGGAATTGGGTCCCAGCCTGCACATACAGGCTTAGACACGATTCTGATCCTGTGGGGGCTAGACGTGCCCCGCGGGATCAGAATCACTTCTACCACTGTGCATTCAGTTCCAACTGGATGCTCAGTGGCCCTGGACATAGACATTGGAATAGGCCTCAATGTCTCCAAAGATCACAAATTGGTTTCTAAAAAGTTTCTAATAGAAAAATTATTAGTTTTTATTAAAACTTACGTTGGTTTTGACCTTTCTGTTGGCATGAGCTATCAACTGAGATCTGTGAGCCCTGATTCCATGATTCTTGACAATCACCACCCTTGCCAGAAATAGATGTAGTTATTTCTGTTGATTTAGAAATAGCAAAGATTAAAAAGTTAATTCTATATATCTTTCATTTTGTCTGCTTGAACATCTCGTGAGATGTCATTTGCAAATGCCTAGAAATTTTCTCACATTTTAACAAAACGTTGCAAAAGCAATCTTTGCTCAGAAACCACAGACCTTAGTTCCCCCATAACCTAATTACAAGCACCCTGAATCTATCTAAGGGGTATGTTTACTAAACCGCGCAAATGTGCGGGGCGCACAGGAGCGTGCACTAAGGTACCTTAGCGCACGCTAATAGTGCGTTTTTGGTACCCCGCACGCGTGCGCGCCCCCCGCACAAGTGTGCTCCGCCCGCACAAGAGCGGGGCGCGCTGATGTGCGATAGAGGCGTGGAAAGGCATTTCGAGGGCGGAGGAAGGCTCCCGAGGAGCGGGGGGACGGGGTCATTGGGTGGAGAGTGGGAGGGGAGAGGCTCCCTGCACAGGAGCGGGGCTGAATTTTGGCAAAAAAATACCGCGAGTGAAACCCTCGCGTTAGAGCCGATTTAAAGGGAAGAGAAACCATTTCCGTCAGCAATGTACAGCAAAACCGGGGAAACCTAAAAACGTGAGCAGTGTGATACATGTGCACAGAACAAAATCTCAAATAAAACCTTAAAATGACCACAAGAAAAATTGAAAAAATTTATAATTCAACTGGGCAACAGTGATATCACTGGGCAACAATAAAAAACACTCCCAGGAAAGCTAAAAAAAAATAAATGATTTTTGGAAGGGTCTACGCTCCGTAGACTCTTTCAAAAATCACTTCATTTTAGTGGAGCTTTCCTGGGAGTGTTTTTTATGTTGCCCATTGCTATCACTGTTGCCCAGCATGGTGTTGGTTTTTACCACTTTTTTGGAGGTCACTTTTGAGGTTTATTTGCACTTTTTTCCCCATACAAGGTAAATGAGCCCACAGTAAAATTGTGGCCACAGTGTGGTGCAGCAGACACAGCCAGTGCCTGTAGAGCCAGAGGGTCACAGGTTCAAATCCCAGCTGGGGCTCCTGCCAACCCAGTCCCCATAGCTTTACCCACCACTAAACAGTGATAGTAAAGACACTCCTTTATTGCAGAGAACATAAGCATGGTTCCAACACCCATATTTTACCTTACACAGCACACAAACCATAACAATGGGCATTACCTACAGCCGAGTCCCCCAAATGCAGTCCTGGAGTGCCACAACTCAATCAGGTCATATGCGTCTCCAAGATAAGGACATGTCTGCATGTTGGCAGAAGGGTACAGGTGGTGGAGGGGCCAGTGGCTGCAAGCCACAGCACACAGTGGCTTAGGCCTGTGCAGGCTGGCACCATCCACCGCAACAGACAGGGTCTGTCAGATGTACAGTCATGGACTCCCCAGGGAATACAGCATATCTGTGGCAACACAGTGGTGCAGTGCACACAGACAGTGTGTGCAAGAACAGAAGGTCACAGGTTCAAAGGCCAGCTGGGGCCACTGCCAGTATTGTCCACATATTTTTCCCACAACTAAACTGTGATAGTAAGGACAAACCTTTATTGCTGAGAACATACGCATGGTTAATACGCCTATATTTTACCACACCAAACACAGACACCATAAACAGGTGCATTACCTAGAGCAGAGTCTCCCAAATGCAGTCCTGGAGGGCCCCACACCATTCAGGTTCCATACTGCCTCTAATAAAGATGCCTGTGCTGCATATCTATGCACCACCCCCATGGTATGCAGATGTAGCTCATGCATATTTATGAGGGACAGCATGAAAACCCGAACAGTGTTTGAAACACCAGGACTGTAGTTGGGGAACTCTGCTGTAAAGCAGCAGCCAACAGGGCCAGACCCCCCCCCCCCCCCACAGGCCCCATTGGCCAATGCCTCCTGGAGAGGCAGGATATTGGGTCCTGCCTGTATCTCCCAATACTAGCAGTTGCATACCTTAGCAATGCCACCCTACACCTGGGTATACGGTACACAGCTAGCAAATGTTTCCTATGATAACTGGCAGATATCAATTCCTACGTTAAGCACAGTTTGCTGATTGAGCTCCATCACAACAATCATTCTGATGTCTGCGGTATGTGCTTCAGGTCTGGTCTCTGACAGTGTTTACCACCCTGGGGGGTGACCCCCAACAGTATTGCGTACCATATCCATGCCTGTACTGTGCCCAGGACTGGTGTGGTGGGTATGGCTGCTGAACTCCTCTATAGTAGCACAATGCTGGCATAGGTGTGGGGGTGGCTGTCTGTCTATCCAGTGTGTGGTGGCTGCAAACACCTTCCACATCCCACACTGCCAGCAATGTTGCCAGTATTGGGCTGCCAATGTGCATAATGAGGAGCAAGGTACCATGGGTATAGGCCGGACAGGGTGGCCTGGCCAGGGTGCATCTGCACAGGGCATAGGGCACTGACTGGGACATTTTAGTGCCCGGCTACCACCTACACAGACAGGGTGACCTCAGTATGTCCTGCAGAGAGATCACTCTCACCTTGACTGTGCAGTGACCACAGCATGGCTAGGCATCCCCATAGTGCTATATTGTATTTCTCTCATGTGATAGATGTGGGTTTCCTTTTGGGGCCCAGTCACTGATTTATCTGCTTGCTGTGTATGTTGATGTCCCAGTTCTGGGTGCATGCATCTCCACTGGGAACATGCACTATGGACTAACTAGCAGACTGTTTGCAGCTGGTATGTGTCTTGATGGAATGGCTTGTAGGGTACAGTGGCTGATGGATTGCAGCAGGAGAATATCAGATAGTGGTGGGGGTGCAGCTTACCATATCCTGGCCTAATGTCGGTCTGCTATTGTGTTATGGATGTGTATAAGAGCTGCATTGACTGCTCTGTGGGGTGTCTTCCTCAGCAGGACTGGGGTTGATGTCCCCCTCTACTGCACCTTTGTAAGTAGGTAGAATGTGGATCTATTGATGGGAGACTCTGTTTGCCGCCCTCAGCCCTGGGGGGGCAGGGTGGGGGTGCATGGCCCTCCGGGGGGGGGTCCATGGGGGCTACACCTGACTGAGGCAGACAGAGATATCCAAAGTGCTTGTGCAGAAACTACCTAATCTCACACATTAACACTGCTTTGGACCTCCAGCATGGCCTCTTTCAGCCATGGAAGGTGTTGTGGACCTGGTCCTGGGCGCCTCATCGAACACTCAGGGTGAGCACAGTACCTGCACAATGTGACGGTGTGTAGCTACTCTGTGCCAGTAAAACACCCGGTCAGTACCCCCTACCAGGCCGAGGTGCTGTGTGGGTGCACCCGGTCACTTCCCCCTACCAGGCCGAGGTGCTGTGGGGGTGCATTCCCCATCTTGTGTTTGTCTGTAGACAGCTGATTTGCATGTGCAGTGCATCATGGGTATGGGTGGGCTAACCCTATCCTGGTGACCGCAGCAGACTGTCTGTGTGGTGACATGCAGGCTCTCTGCAGCCAGCCAGGGGCTTTTTTAGGAGCTGTAGCCCAATGGTTATGTCACTGCCTGTGAAGCCAGAAATCATGGGTTCAAACCTACAGTGGGGTTATTTGATAGGGTTGTCCAAAGCATTGTCTGTTTTTTAATGTACATATTTTGATGCCAGCAAAAACACCCTCAGCGTACTGTACCCATAAGGGGCCTATGAGGGCGCTTTATAGGGCGCCCTTTAGGGCACCTTATGGTTTCCGTCCATATAAGGGACACTATACATTTTCCTGTGACACAACTTATAGGGTGCCCTATAGGGTACATTTTAGGGTGCCGTGGCAGACAGTGCACTTTATCATGTGCCCTATGGAGTGCCTTATAGGGTGCCTTATACGGCACCTTCAATAATGGCATGTGAGGGCGTGTTTGCTGGCAGCAATTAATAAAATAAACATAAGGTGCTGGAGGAGAAAATATGTACATTGCAAAGCTGATGCCACAGCCAACCTTACGTATTAGGCACCCTGGGGAGCAAACTCATGACCCCTGTATCAGCAGTTAGCGCCTTAACCATTGTGCTCCACTGCTGCTCCTCCTTGCATGTCAGCGCACCTACTTATGCTTTTCAGGGGCGGCCCAAGGGGGGTGCGGGGCCATGTGCGGAGACTCGGTGCGGGGCCTCATTTGCATAAGTGGCCTTATTTGCATAAATATTTGCATAATGTTACCATACACTAACTTTTAGTAAACATGTCTCTTAATGAGTGTATGGATAAAGAAAGACTAAAAGATTTCTACATTACTATAATCCAGTGCCAACCGCCAGGCACATTAGGAACTACAACAAACGCTGCCCATTTAGAACCCATAGCAAACCCGCCGTACCCTGACAGCATTACCAGGACTCACAAAGCACCATACCCTACCTATCAAAAGGCAACACTGCAAATATTAAACCAATACATTTCAGAGAATACTGGGGAAAGAGAACAAGTGGCAATGTCAAATAGGAATTACATAAATAGAATACCTCAGCTCAGTTACACATGCAGAACATAGACCATCACCAAACAAGGA
Source organism: Ichthyophis bannanicus (assembly GCA_033557465.1). Lineage (NCBI taxonomy): Eukaryota > Metazoa > Chordata > Amphibia > Gymnophiona > Ichthyophiidae > Ichthyophis > Ichthyophis bannanicus. Next base: position 629,719,006 of record CM066034.1, on the reverse strand, counting down.
ATCACAATTTAGAAACAGGAAGGCAATAATTAAACTGGGAACCCCAAAAGCCAAACTTGGAATGTACAACACCACTGTAGAAATAAAACTATAAATTAATTTCCTCTTGTACCAAACAAAGCGCAGACGTTAATGATGCACATTTCCCAGAGCTTTCATATTCCAGTTAGTAAATTCAAAATAAAGAGATATCTTTCTACCTTTTGTGCATTTTTTTCAGTTGCAATTGCTCCAGCCACTTTCTTCTGGATTCTTCATGTTTTCTGCTAACTGTCCATCGTCTGCTGTCCATTTGTTCTTTCTTCTCACTTCTAGTTTTTTTTTCCATTCTCTCTCTCTACATCTGCTTTAACATACTAATCTTTCTCCTTTTGCTCTTTCCTCATTCCTATTTCATCCACACAAATTTTACCCCTCCATCCTCAATCCCCACTTACTCTCCCAATACCCGGCCAATTGTAGATTTTTCATCCCTCCCACACAAAATATATTTTTCCCCTCTCCATTTTACTCTCCCAGCCCCATCCCATTCTAATCCTCCCCCAACATCAGCTCCCTTCTAGTTCCGGTCTCACCCAGCATCCATTCCCTTCTAGTCCCTGCATCAGCCCATTTCCAGTCCTAGCCCCCCATCAATCCATTTCCAGTCCTAGCCCCCCATCAACCCATTTCCAGTCCTAGCTCCCCCATCCATTTTCAGTCTGAGTCCCTCCATCAGCTCATTTCCAATCCTAGCCCCCATCAGCCCATTTCTAGTCATTTCCTAGCCCCACCATCAGCCCATGTCAAATCCTAGCTCCCCTCCACTCAGCCCAATTCCAGTCCAAGCCCCCCATGAGCCTACTTCCAGTTCTAGCCCCTCCATGAGTCCATTTCAATTCAAACCCCCACCACAGCCCATTTCCAATCTTAGCTCCCCCCAACAGCCCATTTCCAGTCCTATCCTAGCTGCTCCATCAGCCCATTTTCAGTCCTAGCTCCCTTCCCTCACAGCCCATTTCCATTCCAAGCTCCCTCCCCATCAGCTATTTGCAATTCAAGCCTCCCCTTCCACTCAGCCCATTTCCAGTCATAGCAACCCCCAACCCATTACCAGTCCTAGCCCCCCATCAACCCACTTCCAGTCCTAACCCCCATCACCCCATTTTCAGTTTAAGCCCCCCTATAACCCATTACCAGTCCTAACCCCCCATCAGCCCACTTCCAGTCATAACCCCATCAGCCCATTTCCAGTCAGCCCCCCATAGCTCATTGCCAGTCCTAACCCCCCCATCAGCCCACAGCCCATTACCAGTCCTAACCACATCAGCCCACCTCAAGTCCTAACCCCCCCCATCAGCCCACAGCCCATTACCAGTCCTAACCACATCAGCCCACCTCAAGTCCTAACCCCTCCCCATCAGCCCATTTCCTGTCCTAGCCCCCCATAGCCCATTATCAGTCCTAACCCCCCCATCGCCCCATTTCCAGACAGCCCCCCCTTGCCAGTCTTACCCCCCCCCTTTGCCAGTCTTAACACCCTTGCCAGTCTTAACACCCCCCCTTGCCAGTCTTAACACCCCTGCCAGTCTTAACACCCCCCCTTGCCATTCTTAACAACCCTGCCAGTCTTAACACCCCCCCTGCCAGTCTTAACACCCCCCCTTGCCAGTCTTAACACCCCTGCCAGTCTTAACACCCCCCTTGCCAGTCTTAACACCCCCCCCTGCCAGTCTTAACACCCCCCCTTGCCAGTCTTAACACCCCTGCCAGTCTTAACACCCCCCCTTGCCAGTCTTAACACCCCCCCGCCAGTCTTAACACCCCCCCCTTGCCAGTCTTAACAGCCCTGCCAGTCTTAACACCCCCCTTGCCAGTCTTAACACCCCTGCCAGTCTTAACACCCCCCCTTGTCAGTCTTAACACCCCCTGCCAGTCTTAACACCCCCCTTGCCAGTCTTAACACCCCTGCCAGTCTTAACACCCCCCTGCCAGTCTTAACACCCCCCCTTGCCCGTCTTACCAACCCCCCCCTTGCCAGTCTTAACACCCCCCCCTTGCCAGTCTTAACACCCCTGCCAGTCTTAACACCCCCCCGCCAGTCTTAAAACCCCCCCTGCCAGTCTTAACACCCCCCCCCCCCTTGCCAGTCTTAACACCTCAAAATTAAAAAAACAAACAAACTGTCTCTGGCTGCTGCCGCTGCCGCTACCACCGCGGCAGAATGGAGTGTCCCGCGGGGCCTCCTCTTCGCGTTGAGCCCCTCTGCAAAGGCTTTCAGATTCGCGAAGGGAGAGCGTCTCCCTCGCGTCTCTGTTAAGCCCGCAGGGGCTAATGGGAAATTTCCCATCAGCCCCTCGCGTCTAAAGGGGCAGATGGGAAATTTCCCATTAGCCCCTGCGGGCTTAACAGAGATGCGAGGGAGACGCTCTCCCTTCGCGAATCTGAAAGCCTTTGCAGAGGGGCTCAACGCGAAGAGGAGGCCCCGCGGGACACTCCATTCTGCCGCTGCCGCGGTGGTAGCGGCAGCGTCAGCAGCCAGAGACAGGGTTTTTTTTTTAAGTCATTTAAAAAAAAAAGCAGAATGTTCTTTGCGCGGGGCCCCCTGAAACGCGGGGCCCTGTGCAAAAAACATTCTTGCTCAATGGACGGGCCGGCCCTGATGCTTTTCATTCCTTAAACTGCACAGTGCTGCCATCAATAACAGTACTCTGACCTTGCGGTACCTCATACGGCACCCTCTAAAGCGCCCTATAAGCAACATTCTAGGGTGCCTTGGCGGACAGTGCACTTTAAAATGTGCCTTATAGGGTGCCTTATGTTAACACGATTTGAGAGTGCGTTTGCTATTAATGATAATTAAAATAGAAATAAAATGCCTCCTAAAGCAATCTTCACCATAATACACAATGCCTCAGCCAGCCTTGTTCATTGGGCACTGTGGGGGATTGAACCCCTGATCCCTGCCTTAACCATTGTGCTGTGGCTCTGTTCCTGTGCTTGCACATCAGCGCACCACCTTATGCTGCCCAATATTAAAAAGCTTCCTAAATCAATAGCCTGCTGCCTAATGCCCATCAGCATGCTGCCCCATATTAGTCTGGTTCCTAATGTAATGCCTCAGCCAGTCTTGTTCATTGAGCACGGTGGGGGATTAAACCCCTAATCCCTGCACCATTGGTCCATGTCTTAACCATTGTGCTGTGGTTCTGCTTTTCTGTGTGCATATCAGCGCACCACTTATACCGCCCAGTATTATAATGCCTCCATAAACATCAGCGCGCAGCCTTATGCCGCCCAGTATTAATATGCCGCCAAAAACATTAGCGCGCCGCCTTATGCCACCCAGTATTTATGTGCCTCAAAAATGAATGCCTCAGCCAGCTGTTTTCATTGGGCACTGTGGGGGATTGAACTTTTGATCCCTGCACTATTGGTAAGTGATATGACCATTGTGCTGTGCCTCTGCTCTTCTGTATACACATCAGCGCGCCACTTATGCCTCCCGCGCAGCTATCTGATGCGCTAATGTGCGGGGCGCACAAGGGCGCCCCGCACCTTATGTAAATTCCAGATTTTCTTTTTCAGCCTGGAACGCCCACTCCTTATATGGCACCTGCACACTACCGCGGCCCGCACATTAGCGGGGTTTTAGTAAACATATCCCTAAGTGATGGTCTTAGCTCCCTCTCTTTCACTGACTCTAAAGACTGTTTCTGCAGCATTTAAGATTTCCAATTTATACTGTACGAAAGAGCTAAAGCTAAGCTTGGAACATGAACCCAGGGCTCCTTCATAGCAGTGCGCCACCCTGCCACTGGGTCATTGGACCAACCATGGATCAGTAACTATATTATTAAAAATAAAATATTTACCCCTACATCTTGAGTACTATTTAGTAAAATTTTAATGAGGGTTATTTGAGAAGTCTTATTTGTGATTTGGGCCGTAAGTATTTAATTAAGAGCATTTGCACATACAGGTTTGCAAAATAACTCAGCTACATGTCTACGATTTGGAATTTACATGAGCACATTGGGAAATGATGCACTTGCATGTTACATAAGAACATAAGATATGCCATACTGGGTCAGACCAAGGTCCATAAAGCCCAATATCCTGTGTCCAAAAGTGGCCAATCCAGGTCACAAGTATCTAGCAAGTTCCCCCCAAAAATACACAGGTTCCTCAATGCTTTTATTGGGGCAAGCAGTGGATTTCCAAGGTCCTCTTTATTAATGGTTTATGGATCTTTCCTCCAGGAACTAGTCCAAACCGTTTTTAAATCCAGCTACACTAACAGCTTTTACAATAGGCTCCGGTAATGAATTCCAGAGTTTGATTATGCATTGAGCGAAAAAATATTTTTTCTGATTAGTCTTAAACGGATTACATTGTAGCTTTATTGCATGTCCCCTAGTCTTTCTACTTTTTGATGGCGTAAACAAATGATCTACGTTTATCCATTCCACTCCGTTCATTAATTCATAGACCTCTATCATGTCTCCCCTCAGCTTTCTCTTCTTGGTTGAAGAGCTCTAACCTTTTAAGCCTCTCCTCATAGGGGTATCCTTCCATCCCCTTAATCATTTTGGTGGCTTTTCTCTGTACCTTTTCTAATTCCGCTATATCCTTCTTAAGATACGGTGACCAGAAATGTGATCGTACCATGGCACAATACAGAGGCCAATAATATTGTTTGTTTTATTCTCCATTCCTTTCCTTATAATTCCTAGCATTCTGTTTGCTTTCTTGGCTGCCACTGCACACTGGGCAGAGGGTTTCAATGTGTTTTCCATGATGACATCTAAAACTTTTTCATGGGTGGTGGTTCCTAAAGTGGAACCTTGTATCGTGTAACCAAGTTTGAGTTGTTCTTTCCTAGGTGCACTTGTCCACATTAAATTTCATCCGCCATTTGAACGTCGAGTCTTCCAATTTATCAGGGCCCCTCTTGCAATTTTTCACAATTCTCTTGGGTGTAAATTACAAGATTTCTTCCTTCAATTTTCCCATGTGTATATTTGCAAAATTGATCCTCAGCCTCATGTAGATATAAATCCCTATATGTTCCTATACCTTTAGTAGAGTCTTTTCTAAAATATCATCAGAATATAGTACTGTATGTCCCAACCTCAACATCCAGTTTCCACATACTATCTAAAATGTATTTTCACATTAATAACTGAATTAACTTTCAAGATATTAGACCAGTATCAATTTTTATGAATGCTAACATCTCCAAATATTACACAGCACTTTACTAAACGGTTTTAAGGAGAAATTATAATAATGAATTAAAACTTACGACCAGAGACTTGACCTTGCTTTTGGCATGAGGTATCTACTCCACCCTGAGAGGTGTATGTGGTCTGAATGCACTGTCCTCCAGATTCACTGCCCTTGCCACATGTAGTTGTTTCTTTTGATTTAGAAATTGCAAAGAGTGGGAAGTTATTTATGTGCAACTTTCATATTGTCTGTTTGAACATATCATGAAACTTCATTTGCAAGCACCTTGAGATTTTCCAACATTTTAACATTATTGTCTTGCCAAAACATTGTAACAACAATCTTTGCTCAGGAGCCATAGAACTTAGTTCCCTCCATAACCTAGTTAAAAGCACCCTGAATCTGTTTGATTGATGGTCTGGTCATGACTTCCTCCTCCTTATGGACTCAAATAATACATCTGCAAAATTTACCATCTCCAGTTCATGCTGTACAAAAGAGCAAAAGCTAAGCTTGGGACATGAACCCAGGGCTCCTTCATAGCAGTGTGCCACCTCCCCCCTGGGTCATTGGACCAACCCTGGATCAGTAACTATATTATTAAAAATAAAATATTTACCCCTACATCTTGAGTACTATTTAGTAAAATTTAATGAGGGTTATTTGAGAAGTCTTATTTGTGATTTGGGCCGGAAGGACTGGGGTTTCTAGTCCCACAAGTGCTCCTTTTGGTCTTGGGCAAGGCACTTAACCCTCCATAGCCCATGTTCCCTGTAAAATAGTTAATCTCCAAGTTATAATGCCCTGTTCAATGTAATTTCAGTTTGTTCAATGTAAACCGCACTGATGCAGAATAGTGCGGTATATAAGAGAATGTAAATAAATAAATAAATTTACACATATGTTTTCAGACGTATACATGTGGAAATTACATACATGTGTAAATGGCCATTTTAGAAAGGCTCCAATTTTTACATGGAGGTCCTTTATGCCATCCCTTTACAAGAGGGATTAAGGGAGATATCCCCTTAAACTGCCAAAGTTTTATTTCCCCCTCCAATTGAAATCAGGTACAGATAGAGTCGTAAGTATTTAATTAAGAGCATTTGCACATACAGGTTTGCAAAATAACTCAGCTACATGTCTACGATTTGGAATTTACATGAGCACATTGGGAAATGATGCACTTGCATGTTACATAAGAACATAAGATATGCCATACTGGGTCAGACCAAGGTCCATCAAGCCCAATATCCTGTGTCCAAAAGTGGCCAATCCAGGTCACAAGTATCTAGCAAGTTCCCCCAAAAATTACACAGGTTCCTCAATGCTTTTATTGGGGCAAGCAGTGGATTTCCCAGGTCCTCTTTATTAATGGTTTATGGATCTTTCCTCCAGGAACTTGTCCAAACCTTTTTTAAATCCAGCTACACTAACAGCTTTTACTATAGCTTCCGGTAATGAATTCCAGAGTTTGTTTATGCATTGAGCGAAAAAATATTTTCTCTTATTAGTCTTAAACGGATTACATTGTAGCTTTATTGCATGTCCCCTAGTCTTTCTACTTTTTGATGGCGTAAACAAATGATCTACGTTTATCCATTCCACTCCATTCATTAATTCATAGACCTCTATCATGTCTCCCCTCAGCTTTCTCTTCTTGGTTGAAGAGCTCTAACCTTTTAAGCCTCTCCTCATAGGGGTATCCTTCCATCCCCTTAATCATTTTGGTGGCTTTTCTCTGTACCTTTTCTAATTCCGCTATATCCTTCTTAAGATACGGTGACCAGAATTGTGATCATGCCATGGCACAATACAGAGGCCAATAATATTGTTTGTTTTATTCTCCATTCCTTTCCTTATAATTCCTAGCATTCTGTTTGCTTTCTTGGCTGCCACTGCACACTGGGCAGAGGGTTTCAATGTGTTTTCCATGATGACACCTAAAACATTTTCATGGGTGGTGGTTCCTAAAGTGGAACCTTGTATCGTGTAACCAAGTTTGAGTTGTTCTTTCCTAGGTGCACTTGTCCACATTAAATTTCATCTGCCATTTGAACGTCGAGTCTTCCAATTTATCAGGGCCCCTCTTGCAATTTTTCACAATTCTCTTGGGTGTAAATTACAAGATTTCTTCCTTCAATTTTTCCCATGTGTATATTTGCAAAATTGATCCTCAGCCTCATGTAGATATAAATCCCTATATGTTCCTATACCTTTAGCAGAGTCATTTCTAAAATATCATCAGAATATAGTACTGTATGTCCCAACCTCAACATCCAGTTTCCACATACTATCTAAAATGTATTTTCACATTAATAACTGAATTAACTTTCAAGATATTAAACCAGTATCAATTTTTATGAATGCTAACATCTCCAAATATTACACAGCACGTTACTAAACGGTTTTAAGGAGAAATTATAATAATGAATTAAAACTTATGACCAGAGACTTGACCTTGCTTTTGGCATGAGGTATCTACTCCACCCTGAGAGGTGTGTGTGGTCTGACTCCACTGTCCTCCAGATTCACTGCCCTTGCCATATGTAGTTGTTTCTTTTGATTTAGAAATTGCAAAGAGTGGGAAGTTATTTATGTGCAACTTTCATATTGTCTGTTTGAATATATCATGAAACTTCATTTGCAAGCACCTTGAGATTTTCCGACATTTTAACATTATTGTCTTGCCAAAACATTGTAACAGCAATCTTTGCTCAGAAACCACAGAACTTAGTTCCCTCCATAACCTAGTTAAAAGCACCCAGAATCTGTTTGAGTGATGGTCTGGTCATGACTTCCTCCTCCTTAGGGACTCAAATACTACATCTGCAAAATTGACCATCTCCAGTTCATGCTGTACAAAAGAGCAAAAGCTAAGCTTGGGACATGAACCCAGGGCTCCTTCATAGCAGTGTGCCACCTCCCCCCTGGGTCATTGGACCAATCCTGGATCAGTAACTATATCATTAAACGTAAAATATAACTCCTACATATTGTGGTGAGGCAGGTGCTGCACAGCCCTGGGAAAGAGAAAAAAAAGAAGGTTTTTCTCCTAAGAAAGCTAAGAAAGCTTTTGTAATTACCCATCACAGAGATGCAGGAGAAGGGTTCCTGTTAACAGTGGAGGTAGAAGGGATCCCAACTGAGGCATTATTGGACTCAGGTGCAGACCAATCTATGATATCTCAGAGGCTGTGGAGGAAAATTGAGGCAAAAGATAAACCCTCACCAGAGACCTCTGGAAATCATATTAAGATTCGCTGTATCCATGGAGCCGCCTCTACCTATCCCATACATCCTGTGGAAATAGAAGGATTGGGTATGAAAAAGCAAATAAATGTGGCTATAGTACCTAGACTTCCACATGACATAGTTCTAGGCTGTGACTGGCCTCAATTCAGGAAAGGCTTAGCTGAGGAGATGCAGGGCAAAACCAGCCAACCAGCTACCCTTTCTCAGGAAGATAACTCAGCCAGGGAGAAAGCCTTACCCAAGGTAGGAAAGGTTGCTGACCCCAGGCTAGAATAAGACAAGGCAGGTATGATAACTACCTGCACAGGCTTTAAGCCTTTAGAAAAGGAAAGTAATCCTCAGGAAGACCCTATACCAGGGACGTCCTTTCATGAGAAATTGCTTACTCCCTCAAAAAACGTCCCCAGGAAGGAAAAGGCCAGATCAATGCCCGCTCCTTTATTTGGAACTGAAGTTAAACAGGGAAGTAAGAAAGAACCCCGGAGGGAAAAATCTGACCCAAAACCTAAGTTTGTACTTAGATTCTGTAGGACCACCCCTGAGGCTAAGGTACCGAAACGGGCGACAGAACAGGCTGCCGGGGTTGATCTCTGCAGTGCTGTGGACATCGTCGTACCATGACAGGGGAGGGCCCTAGTGGAAACAGGACTCCAGGTTGAAATACCGCCTGGGTGTTATGGCCGAATTGCCCCTCGGTCAGGCCTTGCTCTTAAGAATTTTATAGACGTAGGGGCAGGGGTCATTGATCCAGACTACTGGGGATCCATAAAGGTACTCCTGTTTAATTTTGCGCAGGAGAATTTTAAGGTGTACGTGGGGGATCGCGTTGCCCAATTGATTTGTGAACGGGTGGGGTTCCCGCCCTTAGAAGAAGTGGATGCGTTAACCCCTACTGCCCGGGGCTCGGGAGGATTCAGGTCCACTGGCCTGGCCGAGATAAAAGGCTTGACTGCTAGTTGTGTGGAGAGAGAGGAGGACGAGTTAGGCCCACAGCTCGTTGATTGTAGAGCAGAACCGGTAGCTAGGATGGAAGAGGGACTCTCATGGACTCAACGGGAGGCGATGTTAAAATTGCTAAGTGAGTTCTCTGACATCCTTACTCCTTTACTAGGAGAGACAAGACTGGTTGCACACGAGATAGTGACCCCATACGGCGAAATAGTTCGCCAACGTCCCGTCCCTATAGACTCCCTGAGGCGAAGCAAAGTGAGGTCATAAGTCAGGTCCAAGAAATGCTGAAGATGGGGGTGATTGAGGAGTCCAAAATCCCCTGGAACAATCCTATAGTTCTAGTTCCCAAACCTGACGGGTCATTAAACTTTTGTATAGATTTCCGCAAGGTGAATGAAATCTCCAGGTTTGATACATATCCTATGCCTCAAATAGAGGAACTCTTGGATCGCTTGAGCCAGGCCACTTATCTGACCACATTAGACATGACCAAAGGGTATTGGCAGATTCCCCTCACCAGGGAGTCTCGCCAGAAAACCGCGTTTAGTTCCCCAATTGGACTATACCAATTTCGCCGGATGCCCTTTGGTCTTCATGGGGCCGCAGCGATGTGTCAACGCCTGGTTGACATGGTCCTTCGCCCACACCAGCATTATGCGACGGCATATATGGATGACATTGTCATCCATAGCTCGCGGTGGGATGAATATTTGGTTCGGGTCAAGGCCGTTTTGGAGGCGATGAGGCAAGCAGGTCTCAAGCTAAACCCGGTTAAGTGTATGTTTGGCGCGACAGAGGTGAAGTATTTAGGTCACTTGGTCGGCCACGGCATAGTAAAACCTCTCCTGGATAAGGTGGAGAGCGTTAAGACGTTCCCGAAGCCGCAGACAAAGAAGCAACTTCGGAGCTTTTTAGGTTTAATTGGCTACTACCGCCGTTTTATCCCGCATTTCGCGACTGAGAGTGCAGCTCTTACCGAAATGCTTAAAAAGAATGCCCCTACACAGTTGCAGTGGTCTGGGATTGCGGAACAGGCCTTTAAGGTATTAAAGGAAAAATTGTGTGAGGCACAGGTTTTGCGCGGAGTAGATTTTAACCAACCCTTTATCGTCCAAACCGATGTTTCGGAAACGGGCCTGGGAGCGGTGATGTCGCAGAAGCACGAGGGGACAGAACATCCTGTGATGTTTTTAAGTCGTAAGCTTACCCCTCAGGAGAGAAAATATTCGACGGTTGAGCTCGAGTGCCTAGCAATAAAGTGGGCTGTAATGGCGTTACGGTTCTATTTAACCGGTCGAAAATTTTTGTTAGTAATGGATCACGCCCCATTGCAGTGGTTAAATAAAATGAAGGACAATAATGCATGTTTAACGCGCTGGTATATGGCCCTCCAAGAATTCGATTTTCGGATAGAGCATAGGGCCGGGAAGCTCCATACCAACGCTGATGCCCTATCTAGAATTACAGGCTGTGCGCGGGTTGCGTTGCCAGCCTGTAATAGCTTAAGGAGGGGGATAAGTGGTGAGGCAGGTGCAGCACAGCCCTGGGAAAGAGAAAAAAAGAAGGCTTTTCTCCTAGGAGGGGGATGGGCTCACCTAAGCACAGGTCCCAAAATGAAAGTAACACTGAAACACACACTTGCAAAGCTAGCCTGAAGCCACACCCTGTCTCCAGGGCAACAGCAGGGAGAGAGAGGGTGGGGCCGGAAAGGGAAGCACGCTGCCAAACATTTAAGCTTGGTCAGTCAGCAAGTGAAAGGGAGGAGAGGAAAGAGCACAGCAGAGCTGAAAGAACTGGGGAAACCTGGAGAAGCAGACAGAACTGCCAAGGCGAGTGGCAGGGCCAGAGAAGAGCAGGAAGAAGCTTGAGAGAGTTCCAGGACTATAGTTCTAACTCAGAAGCAAGCAGCTCAGACTCTGAGCAAGAAACGGAGCCTTTTAGAAAGCCTGGCAGAAGGAAGGTTTCTACAAGCAAGATAAACCAGACAGTACTTTTAAGTGACTCACTAAAGGGAAGGAAGTCTAGTAGCTCTGACATTATTCCAGGGGGAAGAAGGAATGTTCATTGGGGAAAACATTTTAAGCTTTTAAAGAAGATGAAGCTAGAAATCCCTGAACGTGTCCCAGTCCCTGAGTCTTGCAGCACAGAGGAAGAAATGGAGGTGGAATTCTATAAGGGGGATTCAGATTCCACAGAAGTATCAATGGAATGTTCATTGTGCATGAGAAGTGCTTAGAAAACATTCATTAGATATTGTGAAGAAAGCCTAAGAAGTACTTATGCTAAGTAAGTGCTACTGAGAAGTGCTGGAAAGAGAGAAGTCTCTGTTTAAAGCTGCAATAGTACTTGTGCTATGGAAGTGTTTTAAAACAGCCATTTAGTTTCTATGCTGAAAAGCAGAGTGTGTTTTCAAGCTTACATGAAACAGCTGGGAGAAGCTAACAAGGTTAGCTGGACTTTACTTGCAAACAGTGAATTTCAACTGTGTTTTGTTTGAATGGAAAGGAAACTTGTTTTGTGGCAAAGAGTGAAGGAAACTGCTTTGTTAGAGCACAGCTGAAGTACCTTTATAAAGAAGCTTTTTGTTGGAGAAAATATCCTCACTTTCTGTTAATGGTTTGGAGCCTTCTGCCAAGGTCCAATTGCAAACTTGATGATTAAAATAAAATTTATAAATAAATTTTCCTGTGTTGGCCTAATTCCACTTGGACTGCTTTAACTGCCCCACAACTGCACAATTAAGGGCCTCAGCTACCAGGCTGAAGCAAGGACACAAGTAATATGGCCCGCCGCCCCTACTAGGCAGCCGCCTAGTATGGGTGTAGGCGCCACAATATTGAGTACAATTTAGTAAAATCTTAGTGGGGTGTTATTTGAGAAGTCCTATTTGTGATTTATACATATGTTATGTCACATACACATGCAAATCACATGCACGTAGAAGTGGTTATTTCAGAAAGGTGCCAGTTTTCACATGGAAGTCCATACCATGTCACAATTGCATGGGGCTGTGTCAAGGGCATGTGATGGGTGTAGCCCCCTGTCACAAATGGGTATTTAGAAAGGGTTTCTTTTGTCCATCTCTTTACAGGAGGGATTAAGGGGTATATCCCCTTAAACCGCCAATGTTTATTTCCCTTTCCAATTAAAATGAGTCTCTAAGTATTTAATTAAGAGCATCTGCACATACAAGTTTGCAAAATGGCTCAGCTACATGCCTAAGATCTGGAATTTACATGAACACATTGTGAAATGCTGCACTTACATATGTTCATGACAAGACTTCCACCATCAGTTTTTCCCACATGTATATTTGCTAAAAGGATCCTCAGCTGCATGTAGATACTGTATAAATCCATATATGTTCCTAAACCTATAGCAGAGACATTTCTAAAATACCATCCGAATAGAGTATGTCCCAATTTCAACATCTCAAGTACAATCTCCACTCACCTGTCTAAAATGTGCTTTCACATCAATAGAATTAACTTTCAAGGTTTATAAACAGTATTAATTTTTATGAATGCTAACATCTCCAAATACTACACAGCACTTTACTAGTTTTAAGGAGAAATTATAATAATGATTTAAAACTTACGACCAGAGATTTGACCTGGCTGTTGGCATGAGGTATCTACTCCACCCTGAGAGGTGTGTGTGGTCTGACTCCACGGTCCTCCACAATCATCGCCCTTGCCTCCTGAAATTGTTTCTGTGGATTTAGAAAGAGCACAAAGTAGGAAGTTATTTCTGTGGAACTTTCATATTGTCTGCTTGAACATGTCATGAAACTTTCATTTGCAAATACCTGGAGATTTTTCTATATTTTAACTTTTTCCTCTCTATCCAAAGCATTGTAGCAGACCATAGTTCCCTCCACAATCTAGTTACAAGCACCCTAAATCTAGCTGAGTGATGTTTGTGGCTTTCTCCCTCTCAGGGACTGAAAACACCCAGGGCTGCTTCATAGCAATGCGCCACCTTGCTACTGCGTCATTCGGACAACCTTGGATCTGTTACTATATAGTTAAAAATAACACACAAGTTCTTCATTTTAAGTAAAATTTAGTAAAATCATACTGCCAACAGCAGACTCAAGTTTTAGCATAACAAAGCTGTATCAAGGGGCCGGCCTTACCACCAGGCAAACTAGGTGATCGCCTAGGGCATCAGTTTCTGGTGGTGGCAAAGGGCAGGGAATTCAAAGCTAAACAACAGATTCTGACTGCCCGGGGGAAATTAAGGCTTAGGATTTGCCTAGAGTACCAACACCTTGAACCAACTCTGGGGCCATCCCTGGCTATCAATTTTTATGAATGTTGGCATCACCAATTAATACCCAGCAGTTTTTAAACATTTTCTAAAGAGAAATTATTATAATGAATTAAAACTTACGAATAGAGACTTGACCTTGATTTTGGCATGAGGCACCTCCTCCAACCTGACCCTGAGAGGTGTGTGTGGTCTGACTCCACTGTTCTTCGCAATCACCGCCCTTGCCAGTTGTGACCGTTTCTGGTGGAGTAGAACGGAATAAGAATCAAGATTCTATGAAGTTTTGGTACCGACTGCTTGAATGTGCCATGAAAAGTCATTCACAACTCCCTGGAGTCCCCCCCCCCCCCTTCCCCCATCCGTTTTAACCTGTTCTTATGTAGCAATATGTTCAAATAGGCCCAATCCTTAGCCAGAAGCCCCAGAACACAGTTCCTTCTGGAACCTGGTATGCAAGCAACCTGAATGTGGACAGTAGATGTCACTGTTTCAGTAGTGCCTATGATTCCCTTCGCCCCAGGGACTATAAATGCTTCCTTTGTATGGTTTATAGCTCCGACTCTACTGAGGCATTAAATGCCATGCTGGGAACTGAAAATAGGTATCCCACCTTGCTACTGCACCATGATGTATGTTAGAAATTAAATGTGAGCCCTTCACTTTGAGGGAAAATCCTCAGTGTAGTGCATGCAGATGGTTAAAAAAAAAAAGGAATGTTCGCAATTATTTGGAAAGGAATGTAGAATATGTTAATGCCTCCTCTTATCAAACCATGGTGCAACTGAATGATACTTGTGACCTGGATAGGCCATTGTTAGAGTTAGGATGCTGGGCTGGATGGACCTTTGGTTTGTCCTATTAATGCATTCTTAGCTTATAAAATTAATAAAATCAACATTCTTTGCATTCTACAGAAATATAACTTACGATCATAGCCTTGTCCTTTCTTTTGGCTGTCATCATCCTGTTGGCATGTTGTTTTCTGATTCCATCCTGAACCACCCTTGGCAGACATGTTTGTCTCTGGCTGTGTAGAGTAGCAGAACAGGAGCAGTGATTCTGTGAGGCTTTGGTCTTGTCTACGTGAACAAGCAACTTATGTACACAAGGAATGCTCCACCCTGTGTCAGACAGGCATTATGTGTGCTTTGGTGGAGTCCTTGAAGAGCAAATAGAAGTTTGGCAACACCTACATAATTATGGCCATTGTCTAATTATTTTCTGTCCCAGAGGTAAGGTGGATATCGTCCAATGTACTATAATTTCTTATTCAAACCATCTAAAATGACATGTGGCCTGTTTAATGTGCAAATTATATGTGGTGTCGTTTTTAGAATGAATTGTTTTCCAAATTTAGTCCACTGGAAATATTTTTCTTATTAAAAAGGCTAGAAATCAGAAATTGGGTGCAAGAAATAGGAGGTTCAAGGACAATGGCTCTAGTGGGTGGGTTCACTACTTTCTTCCACTGGATCATATATCCTGATTAGGCACATTTTGCACTGTAAATATGACTTGTGCGAGGTTCTGTAGTATCCTGCATTGTTTAGTTTTGATCACACCTTACTACCATAAGGATATACAATTTAAAAAAAAAACAGTTAAACTATGGAGTGAGAATTAGGGGCTCTTTACTAAAGTGCACTGTGGTTTTGCACCTAACATGCCAATAGAGTGAAAATTGAAATGCATTAAGTGCAAAGCCACTGCATTAACTGTTAAGGCATGGACAGCATGTTCCCAGCAGTTATCACGTGACGTCGGGTGCTGCTATTGAGGGTACACTTAATGCCACCTATTAAGGTGGAGGTAATTGCACTCACACTAATTGCCACAGTGACAGCACGCTGTGTTTACCCCTGCGCTGACTGCAAGATGCATACCATGCCCACTCTCTGCTCCTAACCCGTTCGTTCATCACCCTGACGTGAGAGTCACGGTTAGCACTCGAATCACTGTGCGCTACCTATCCGGTCCCCACGCTAATAATTACATTGGCCTGAGCATGGTTACCATTTTCCGAAACCCACGCTAAATGCTTAACGCAATTAAGTAAAAGGGTCCCTTAAAATAGTAACCTTTATTAAGAAACAGTGGAAAATGTAAATATAATTTTAAATATATAGATAAGTTTTAGATAGGATGTGGAGACTGAAAATGAGATACTGAGATTGAGATGGGCACATTTCCTCCTGTGTCTAAAAAAGGACTCTGCCAAACATGTTGCCTTTTGTAAAATACATGAGAACATGCAGGAGTGCAGATATATTTACAGACACATAGAGGATACATTTGTTATTTATTTTCAAAATGGAGGGTGAAATAAAGAAGGATAACTTTGTTAAACGGTCCTGTAAAGGGTCGACCCAAACGAGTACTTTTTAAAACCTAATACATGCCAGGGAGTAGCTGTAAATCTCCAACATGGAAATTTTTCGCTGTACATATGCAGCCCCTTTATGAAATTTTTGATCCACCCAGGTCATGCCAAAAACATACTCTCAACACAACCACTTGCAATGTTTATATATCATTGATTCCCACATGTAACCTGAACCTTTTCTAAAATCACTATTTATACACGAATGACGTTTTTCATGTAAATGCTGGAATTTCTACATGGAAAATGCGAATAAGGCTTCTAAGGTGTTACTGACAAAGGGGTATGTTTACTAAACCTTCTTAACGTGCGCGCTGTGCAATTAGCGCGCGCTAAGGTACCTCAGCACGTGCTAATGACGCTTTAAGGAGCACAAATGTGCCTTAGTGCGCGCTCATGCGCGCAGCGGCACAAATGAGCGCTGAAGGAGGGGAAAGGCTCCCGGAGGGCGGAGGAAGGCTCCCCAGGGGCGGAGAGAAGGGGTCAATGGGTGGAGAGTGGGAGGGGAGAAGCTCCCCGCACACTAACGATGTGAAATCCGAAGCTCAAAACTAACGCCAGTGAAACCCTGGCGTTAGAGCTGATTTAAAGGGCAGAGAAATCATTTCTGTCAGCAATGTACAGCAAAAGCAGGGAAGCCTACAAAAAAGTGATAAGTGTGATACATATGCAAAGAACAAAAGTGCAAAGAAACATTGAAAATGACCCCAACAAAATATTTAAAAAAACATAACCAAGCTGGGCAATAGTGATATTAATGGGAAACATCAAAAAGCACTCCCGAGAAAGCTCCAAAAAAAGATATGAATTTTGGAAGGGTCTACGCTCCATCCCCATACAAGGTGAAAGATCCCACAGTGCAATTGCGCTCATCAGGGTTTCCCTCTCCATTGGACAGGTTTCCTCTGGGTGCACATGTTCCACAACAGCAGGGCAGGCATGTCGGAATGGGCAACTGGACAGATGCTGGGAAAGGGGATACAGAGGGCTGCAGGCAGCACATGCTGTGGTGCAGCTGGGGCACAGTGCGGACTAGGCAGATGCCTAGGTGGAACTTAGGAATGCTGAAACTGAACAGCAGCAGACAGCAACTGATGAGGGCCCAACATGGGCACGAGAGTGTTTATCACAGTGTCACAGGGGATAGTACCCAGCAGGTACCTCCAAGGGCACAGAACATTGGCAGGCGGTGTTGGGGGGAAGCGTGGATGCCTATGCTGGCACCCCTACCCCAGAACCCGCACCATAGGCAGCCGCCTACCTGCACACTGGATGGCTTGAGACTGCATACCACCAGCACCACCAGCAGAAGGGCATGTCAGCATGGTGGCAGAGGGGTACTGGTGGTGGAGGGGGGCAGTGGCAGCTGCCAAGAGCAGACCATGGCCTAGCCCTGTGTAGGTGGGTGCCATGCACTGCAACAGACAGGCCCTGCCGGACAAACAGTCATGGTATCACCAGGGAATGCACTGTCTCTGTGGCAACACGGTGGTGCAGTGCACACAACCAGTGTGTTTGGAGGCAGAAGGTCACAGGTTCAAGTCACAGCTATGGTGCTTGCCAATCCAGTCCCCATATTTTACCCACTACTACAACGTGCTAATACAGACAGAACCTTTATTGCAGATGACGTAAACATGCCCAAAACACCTACATTTTATCCTACAGAGCACAGACTCCATAAACAGGCGCATTACCTACAGCAGAGTCTCCCAAATGCAGTCCTGGAGGGCCAAACACCATTCAGGTTCCATGCTGCCTCTAATAAAAATGCCTTTGCTGCATATCTATGCACCACCCCCATGGTATGCAGATATATCTCATGCATATTCATGAGGGACAGCATGAAAACCCGAACAGTGTTTGGCACACCAGGACTGGAGTTGGGAACCTCAACCGTAAAGCAGCAGCCAACAGGGGCAGACACACCCACACCCACAGGCTCCATTAGCCAATGCCCCCTGGAGAGGCAGGACATTGGGCCCTGCGTGCATCTCCCAATACTAGCACTTGCATACCTTAGCAATGCTACCCTACACCTGGGAATACGGTACACAGCTATCAAAAGGTTGCTATGATTACTGGCCGATAGCAATTCCTACGTTAAGCACAGTTTGCTGATTGAGCTCCATCATAGCAACCTTTCTGATGTCTGTGGGGTGTGCTTCAGGTCTGGTCTCTGACAGTGTTTACCACCCTGGGGAGTGACCCCCAACAGTTTTGCGTACCATATCCATGCCTGCACTGTGCCCAGGACTGGTGTGGTGGCCAGGGCTTCTAAACACCTCTATAGTAACACAATGCTGGCGTAGGTGTGGGAGTGTGTGTCTATCTATCCAGTGTGTGGTGGCTGCAAACACCCTCCACAGCCCACACTGCCAGCACTGTTGCCAGTATTGGCCTGCCAATGTGCATAATGAGGAGCAAGGTACCATGGGTATAGCCCGGACAGGGTGGCCTGGCCAGGATGCATCAGCACAGGGCATAGGGCAATGGCTGGGACATTGTAATGCCCGGCCACCACCTGCACAGATAGGGTGGCCACAATATGTCCTGCTGGGAGTTCACTCTCACCCTGACTGAGCAGTGACCACGGCATGGCTAGGTTCCCCCATAGTGCCCTATAATACCTTTTTTATGTGATATTTCTGGGTTCCCTTTTGGGGCCCATTCACTGACATATCTGCTTGGTGTGTATGCTGACATCCCAGTTCTGGGTGCATGCATCTTCTCCAGGAACATGCCCTATGGACTAGCTATCAGACTGTCTGCAGCTAGTATGTGTCTTGCTGGAACACCTTGCAGGGTGCAGTGGCTGCAGGCTTGCTGCAGGAGAATATCAGATTGTGGTGGGGTGCAGCTGAGTATTTCTTGGCCTAATGTCTGTCTGCTATTGCTTTATAGATATGTACAGAGCTGCATTGACTGCGCTGTAGGGTGTCTGTTCCCCAGCAGGACTGCGGTTGGTGGTCCCCTCTACTGCTGCCATTGCAGGGATGTAAAATGTGGATCTGTCGGTGGGAGACCTTGTTTCCCACCCTCAGCCCCAGAGGGTGGTGGTACATAATCTGCCTATGGGTCCATAAGGATCAAACCTGACTGAGAAATACAGATGTATCCAAAGTGTGTCTGTAGGAACTACCTATCTCACACACTAAGACTGCTGGGGACCTACAGCATGGCCTATTTCTGCCATGGAAGGTGCTGTGTATCTGGTGCTGGGCGCCCCACCGCACCCTCAGGGTGAGCACAGAACCCGCACAATGTGACGGTGTGTAGCTACTCTGTGCCAGTAACACACATGGTCAATTCCCCCTACCAGGCCGAGGTGCTGTGGGGGTGCATACCCCATCTTGTGTTCATCTGTAGACGGCTGATTTGCATGTGTAGTGCATCATGGGTATGGGTGGGCTAACCCTATCCAGGTGACCACAGCAGACTGTTTGTGTGGTGACGTGCAGTCCTTCTGCAGCCAGCCAGGGGCTTGCTAGCAGCTATAGATCTGTAGCCCACTGGTTACTTCACTGCCAGTGGAGCCAGAGGTCATGGGTTCAAACCCACAGTGGGGTTATTTGATAGGGCTGTCCAAAGCATTATCTATTTTTAATGTACATTAGTGCTGCCAGCAAAAACACCCTCAGCGTACTGTACCCATAAGGTGCCTCATGGTTACCGTCCATATAAGGTGCACTATACAGTATCCTATGGAGCGACTTATAGGGTGCCCTATAGGGGACATTATAGGGTGCCGTGGCGGACAGTGCACTTTATAATGTGCCCTCTGGGGTACCTTATGGAGCACCTTATGTTACAGCACTTTGAGAGTGCGTTTGCTAGCAGCAGTAATTAAAATGCCTCATAATGCAATATTACACATAAATGGTAGTGCCTCAGCCAGCCTTATTCATTGGGCACAGTGGGGGATTGAACCCATGACCCCTGCACCATCTGTCAGTGTCTTCACCATTGTACTGCAGCCCTGTTCATCTGTTTGCACATCAGCGCGCCTGCTTATGCTTCCCGCGCGCGTTTCTCGTGCGCTAATGTGCGCGGCACACAAGAGCGTGCAGCGCACAAGAGCGCGCGCGCGTGCTAATTCCGTTTTGCTACTTTTGACCGGACCGCCCACTTTTTTTATGGCATCCTGCAGACTAACGCGGCGCGCACGTTAAGAGGGTTTAGTAAACATATCCCAAAGTATCCTGAATGTTTTTTCTTACATTTTATAATACAGAATTGCAAATTCAGGGATCTGACTTATTTTGCTTCACTGTTTGACCTTAGGTGGGTCACTCCTCATCATTTTGCTTCGGCAATATTCTGTTTTAGGGAATAACATGCAGCACTGAATATATTGGTGTTCCTAGTTTGTATAACTTATAAATGATAGGGGCAATTTTCACACAGCCTAAACAGTTGTAAAGTGTGCTGGTGCCAAAATAATGTGTACTAAGGAGGTCATTTTAGAAGTCCTCTTCATGATTTGGATGTCTGAATATGGGAGGTCAGACATATACAAATCACAAAGATGTCCCCAGAGCTATTTTAGAAAGCCAGGTATATAGATTTCACCCATGCAAGCAGGTCTATGTCACACAGGAGCATGGTGGGGACGTGGCCCCGGTTGTCCTAAGGGGATGTCCATTTCTGCATGACTTCAGAAAGGCCCGAGCACATCTGGCCCAGGCTGCTGATCCATCTATGCCTATACCTGCCTCTGATCTCTTGTTTCATTGCAGCAACACTTGCAAGGGGAGCAGCAAAATATGCTCTCACCACTACAGTAATTTTCGTTGGGTCAACAAGACCTGCATGTTAATTAGCAGTCCGTTCATTTTCACTGTCCCATCTCTGCACATCTGCCGATCTAAAATGACAGGCTGGGATGTGGATGTATTATAGCGTAGATGCCCCCATTCTGAAATACCTCAGTCTATGTATCTGTTTCTGCAGCTATGCATTTCAGGGACCTCCACATCTCTAAAATGGCCTGCAAACATGCATGTACCTGGCCATTCAAAATGCAGGGGCCCATCTCCAGAACCAGTTGCGGAGACATGCAGCTTTGGGGCAGAGAAAGGAGCAATTTCAGAAGGCATCTACACTTCCTTCACTGCCTCCACCCTCCCGGTATTTGAGACGCCGTGACCTGGACATCCCAGATTCTTCCTAGAGGTCCCTTCTAAGATGCTGTTTCTCATGTGCCACGTATACCTTTTACCTCTTATTTTGTGCAGACAGTCAAGGAAGGCAAGGTACAGTACATACTTTTGCAAAAGTCATGCAGGCATGCTATTTTCCTTAAGTTATTATACACTTCTCCAGGAATGCCTCTTTGCAGTCCAACAAAAAGCTCACATGCTATGGATCGACACCTATACTTTGAGCAGGCCTGAAAAGGGCAAATTCAGACAGAGTATCTGAGGTGCATTAATCTGTTTTAAGACAGTCAAATTGCTTTGAAAATTGCCTTCTATATCGTGATTTAGAATCCTTTTAATAAGCCCTATGGTTTATGCTATTCCAATAAGGCATCTTTCGGAAAATGAGAAAATGGCATAAACTGTATAAGACAGAGACTATTCTGTTAAGGAGTTCACTGCCTCGCCCAACCCCAGAACTTGTGACAAGTTTATTATGCAATACAATTATAAATAATAATAGTTCTTATCCTAATGATGCCATGCACCTTTCGAGTTTGTTAAGAGTTAGTGTAAGGCCATTTATTCATCTCTCCTATGAAGATGGTTATTGGTTGAGAATGAGGCCTGGTGTGCTTTAACTGGGCTAGTAATTTTCCACCTCAGCATCTCATGGAGATTGATAGCAATTCCTACAGACTTAAATCACACACAATTAAAACTTGAAAAAATGTCTTTAAAAAAGTTATCTGCTGATTCAAGTAAATACAAAAATGTGTATCCTACACTTGAAAATGGCAGCAGAAAGGCTCTGGAAATACTAAAAGAATTTTAAAAAACCCCAAAAAAACAAAAACCTTTGACAGGTTTTGAGCCCTGATCTATTTTTTACTTTTAATCATGTTTATTAGTTAGCAAACAAAACATCACAGCTGATATAGCTCTGACATATTCAGAACTTCTTCCTCAAACCCATTCCCTTTCTGCTTCCCCCTCCCCCCCCCCCCAACACACTTTTTTCACTTCTGCTTTCTTTTTTTCCCTAACTTGCAGGCAGGCAGTTATACCATATATATCTGGAACATGATCTAGGGGTCATCATTGATTATATGTTGAAATCTTCTGTTCAGTGTGTGGCTGTAGCAGCAGAAGCCAAAAGAGCAAACAGAATGTTAGGAATCACTGGGGAAGGAGGAGAGGGGAGGAGGGCAGCCTGTGCAGTGGGAGTACTGCCCACAAGGGGCCTACTGTCCACTATTATCTGTTTTCCGTCTTGTGGGAGAAAGGATGAGATTTCCTGACGAGATACCTTGATAGCAACTTTTGTTAGAGAAAAAAGATAACATCTTCTAAAACCTTTAAACCTGTGCAAAGAATTACTGTAAAATGAAAGACCTTTGGTTTTGTGAGCAGAAAATTCAAGTGTTTCCGGATGTGATGCAAATGACGCAAGCATGAAGGAAACAGTTTTTCGGCCCTCACGACTAAGGTCCTTGATATTGGGAACTAACTATGTGACATGCTTATTAAAGTGCACTAACCATTAGCATGGGGTTTAGTGTGCAGTAAGCACAACCTGTTAACAGTCAGCACAGGGCCCCACAATAAAGACCCCATGTTAACCAATTAGTGTGTGATTGGCTGGGGTCTGGGCAGCTTAGGTGTGGAATATGGATGTTGGCGGCACTAACTGCAGCTGTTGATGTTAGCACTGATACTTAATGCCATCTCAACGGGTGGCACTAAATGCACCCACGAACTGGTTAACATGGTACCATGCGGTTACAGCATGTAATAGCAGGCGTTCAGACACACATGACCCCTGAAGTTAACATGGGTCTCTGTACTAGATTTACGGCCTGACTGCATGCTTACAGCACATTTTAGTGAACATGCCACTATGATACTGATTCTGAGACACGGGTTGCGGGACATGCAGTCCCCAAGCCGTCTGGGCCTGGTTCCCCCTCTGGCTCTCCCCATATATCCTGAGCAGCAGGATGGGGAGAGCCAGAGGGGAGCAGGAGGAGGGTGGGATCTGGGCACAGCCGGAGCCGGCCAGCCCAACAGGATGTACAGGGCCGATTCAGGTCACGGCCCCTGTACGTCCTGCGGGGTCTGTGGCAATGTGCTGCTTATTCCACCTCAAAGGTGGAATAAGCAGCACTGGATCCGGTGATCGGGCCCAGAGATCCCCCCCCCCCGGGGTCGGCGCCAGGTGTAGGGGAGTTCCTGCCACCCGATCCAGATCCCGGCTGGCCAGCCATGGATTGGGCGGCAGGGAAAAGGCGGGAGACCGAGCTGCAGCAGCCAGGGGTGCCTGTGGGGAAGACTTCCCCGCAGGCAAGCAGGGGCACACTGGGCCATCCTCGGGCCTGATTCTGGTTACCACAGAAATGTTTTGTTCCTGTGGCCCAGAAATGGGTCCTAATGTGCCTGTCTTGTATGGACCATCTAAATGGCCCAGACGTGCCCCTTCATGAATCAGGCTCCACATGTTTCTTTATCTGATACACTTACAGAAGTTTTTGAAAGATGTTATTGCCTACTTAAATAGCAGTGACTCTTGTGCAGGGGTGTTGGGTAATTGGTTTGTGTTTGATGCTGTAATTGTTAGGGGCATGTTTACTACAGGATTTAACATATGCTAATAAAGTTCATGCAAATTAAGTGCCCAGAACCGTTTTATTTCTATGGATGCAATGGCAGTAACGCGCATTTGTTTCATTAATGCATGTTAACCTTTAGTAAATATGCCCCTTAGATTTTTCTTTTTGTTTGTTTGGAGATCTTTTTGGCCTTTATTGTATTCCTTTTCATCTTATCCCTCCTTGATGTGGGTGATATTTGGCATAAGGGTTTTTTTCTTTTGTAATCTGTGGTTATTATTTCTGTTTCCTTGATTATGCCATATATTTATTCTTGTTTGGATATCTCAAACTTTTCAACAAAAAAAAAATTGAAAATAAAGAATATCAGGGAGACTTGATGATTGAGCTGACCAGTGTTCCGGTGCAACGCGTTGAGGAGTGGACTGGCAGTTTGGTTGGAGTGTTGCAGCTACTAATTGGACCATTTTCCCTCCTTCCCTCACATCATTGGGGGTTTAAAGAGAGCTTCTGTGCCGCGGGACGTGGACGAAGGTGTGTGTGAAGGGGCATTGCCGAAGGGGCATATCTGGCCCCTTTGGAGCCCCTTCAGAGTACTGAGGAGGCTGAGGAGCTGCATTCTTATGGAATGGGAAAACGAAATAAGAAAGTGTTTATTGTGAGTACTTTGAATCCTTCTAAGACTGTGAAAGCCGTGGGCCCGATGGGTAGATTTATCACGTTCCCGGTGGAAGATCAGGGTGGAAGTTCTGCTCCCATATCCGCAAGTCTAGACTCGTCCTCTGATGTGTCTCCTCAGCTATTGGGGATGTTATCTAGCAATGATGTCTTGGGGCTGGCAATGTCCTCTCCTAATATGGTAGGGCAGACACCGCCCCATATATCCATGAAGGATCAGACACCTCAGGGCTTGGTTTCACTGCCCCAGGTTGTTCGGCTTCCTGTGGTCTCTGATTCTTTGAATGAAATTGCTAATGTTTAGGCTTCAGGTAAACAGCCTCATGATAAATGATCTCTGCTTACTCGAATGGATTCCTCTTTAAATAAAACCATGTCACAGTTTGCTGATTCTACAAAGGAGACTGTGGAGAAATTGACTCAATATGATTCTTATTTTTATTTATGTGATTCTCATCTACAAAAGGTTGAGTCTCGGGTATCCACTTTGCAGGGAGCTGCCTCAACCTCATTTTGCATAGGCAGCATGAGATCATGGAGAATGCTTCCTGTGCCAAGAATCTTAGGTGTCTCAACTTTCCTTGAACACATTATTTATCTGTGATAATTTTGTTTCATAAGTATTTAAAGGAAGTGTTGGGACTTCAGGATCCTATGACTATAGTAATTAACAACAAGGGCAGCAAGGGTAGTTGATGATGGAGGTGTGGGGCGTGATACCCTGTCATCAGTGGATAGCCTGAATATCTCTGGGGATAGGTAACATGGAACTGGCTACTTTTGGGATATCAACAATAAAAACTATCCTCCAAAACAGCAGATGGTTCACCAATAAATGAAAAAAATGCTATTGTGACTGTGTGCTCAATTCATATAGCGATTTTACTCATACTAAAACACAGAAAAAAGGACCTCAGTGTAATGTATGTCAGGGCTAAACAAACGTGGCCCATCAACAATGCAATGTGTGCTTTTGAGTCAGTCCTGACTCCTGGTGACCCAGAAACTCTTGGGTTTTCTTGGCAGTGTCACTGAAGGTAGATTGCCAGGCCTTTCTTCTGAGGCAATGGAAGGTTAAGT
The DNA here is from genome assembly GCA_033557465.1 of Ichthyophis bannanicus. Taxonomy (NCBI): domain Eukaryota; kingdom Metazoa; phylum Chordata; class Amphibia; order Gymnophiona; family Ichthyophiidae; genus Ichthyophis; species Ichthyophis bannanicus. Next base: position 629,693,426 of record CM066034.1, on the reverse strand, counting down.
GACTTGCCCAGGGCCACAAGGAGTGCTAGTGGGAGTTGAACCCTAGTTACTTGGTTACCAAGCCAGTGTTCTAACCACTAGGCTACTCCTCCACTCCCCATCAACAATATAGGGCCATAAATTTGCCTCTTACTGTAATCACATCACAGGTCTACCTCTGTCAAGGTCTTTTCAATATTTTAATTAATTTTTTAACAAGTTTTTAATACTGCTTTATCATTTCAGTCAAAGTGGTTTGCATTGTAACTTAAACTTGGTAATGTTCATTAAATAGGAACATTGATAACTTGGATTTTTTTGAGGTAATGAAAGGTTAAATGACTTGCCCAAGGCCACAAAGACTACTAGTGGGAATCAAACCCTGGTTGCTTGGTTCCCAAGCTAGTGCTCTAACCATTAGGCTACTCCTCTACTCCAGTTAGTCATGTTCTTCATGGAAAACACTTATACATAAATCTCTGCATTTTGATCAAACTACCTCATTCCATCCTATCACATTGATGCCATCAGCATTTCGCCGATTGCTTCCTCAGGAAGTTATCTTAGTATATCAATTAAAACACACAGGAGATGCTGTTGTATTACTCTCTGTAGCATGTGCACCCATGCTGTTACAGCATCTCTCTAAAACGTATTAACTTTTGGGATATGTCAGCTACTTGTGCCGTTGATTGGCCATGGTCAGAAACAGGACATTGGGCTTGATGGACTTTTGGTCTGACCCAGTATGGCAGTTTTTATGGTGTTATGTTCTTACGCTCTTATTTACTTCCATATATAAAAATATATATGAAGTCAACTTTGAGCATGATGTCCAGGCTACAATTTAAAACATCTAAGCTGGCTGTTGTCCCACCATCAGAATGCCCCCAACATGCCATCTCCATAGAATGCATAGCCTTATACATATGGCACAATATTTAAATGTCGGCCTACACATAATGCTGTTCAGCACAATGCCAAACATCTACAGTATGTGCTTTTTAAAAATTGAGGGGTTATATGCGTATGTACTGTATGTATATTGTGATGAGGAGAGCCCTGCTGAACCGATGGAAATAGGAAAAGATAGTGAATATACCTTTAAGGAAAGAGACATTCCTGAAATTCACAGGTTCCAGACTGCAGTCAAAGAAAGAAAGCACGGAGTTGATAGAGCCAGTTTGCCACACCCAAGCTCTGCTGACATAAGTGCAAGCTTAGGGGGTAATGGCAAACACCTGTGCAGAGACAGAGAAAAGCTAGCTAAGAAGCTGCCTTATAAACCCTGCTCAGAAGGGGAGAAAGGGGTTCAGGATCAGGTTGCGGTTCAAACTGTTTGTGTTCCAGTTCCAGTCCAGAATCATGGGCAGGTTCAGAGAGTTCAGCATGTTTCAGCTGTTCCAGGAGTTCAGAGAAAGGAACTCAGAGGAGGAAACATCAGGGGAAGGAGAAGGACGTGGAAGGAGCCTGAGAGCCAAGAAACCACATGTGCTTTGCTTAGAAAAAGAAAGCAGGGAAGTCTTCTACCTCGGGTCTCGGACCGAAGGTTTCAAGCTGCTCAAAGGTGGGTGAACAAGGCTATAGCTAGAAGTAACCAGAACCCCGCCTGGAGCAAAGAACCGTGGCTGAACAGTGGAGAGGAACCAAGGCAACTGAACCAGGGAGAGGTATCCCATACTAGAGGTACAGACATTCCTTACCGGGGAAACCAGTGCTGGAGGGAGGTCCAGGGATTTCCCCAGAGCATTTACCGAGGAGCAGATTGTGGGAGTTCAGAGCCAGACGTATATGCTTTAGAACAAGAGGATATGCAAGTGGACTGTGCAGAGCAAAATTCCATATCAGGTGAATTGGCAATGGATTGTACATTATGCCAGACAGAAGTCTGTTGATAAGAAATGCTTGATAAAGAAAGGTCTTGAGAAGCAGTGTGAATGAACCTAGTTTTGTTTTGCTAAGAAATACCTACTAACTCAAGAGAACATTGCCAGCTTCTACATTTTTGTGTTTAAAGGAGCAAAAGGTAAATGAGGACATTTAACTTTGCTTAAACAGAGAAGCTGTATTTTGTTTTGCTGATTACCTTATGAAAACAACTGCATATGTTTTAAAAGCTTATGAAGCTTCCTCAGTTCCAGCTTATGTATAATTTCTGAAGTATTGATTGGAGAAGAATATCCTGACGTTGTGTGTTTGAACCTTAGTGCTTTTTGGGGAAAAATAAACTTTTGTCTTTGCCTTTAACCCTTGGCTTACACGACTATCCTTGAACGAGGAAAAACTACAAGTCCCAGAATGCCTCCCTGTGGACAAGAATAGTGTTTAATTCCTTTATTAGAGGACTAAAAATGGCAGCCCTATGCCTCTAGGCCCTCGGCCGGGGCTGGGGTCACAACAAGTGGCGTAGTTCTTGGATTTTTCACGCATGCGCCAGGATTTTCCAAACACCTCAGGATTTGCATAGAAGACAAATGCACGGCTGAGCTGCGCAGAGGATTACAGTGGGAAAACGCAGGCAGATCAACTAAGTCACAGAGGACAGCAGAGACCTTCACTTTTGAGAGGCTTGAATCTACGCCTGTTCTCAGGTAACCTGTAGATAATTGGGCTAGTAAAGGATTCAAGTGCAAAAAGTGCAGGAATCCCAAACAGCTTAAGCCAAGAGACTAGCTGAAGTGTTGTTGTCATACCGCACTTGGTGGTGTTTTTCTTTCTTTTCCTCCTTACAGAAAACTACGGCTATGGAGTGCAAGGCCGTACTGCAATGGATGGCAGCTCAATTTGAGAAACAGAGGGAGATGTCATACCAGGCCCAGGAGCAGGCCACAGCGGTGATGCAAGCACAACAAAAACCTGTATTGGACATGATGAAGGAGTGGCTGGCTAGCCAGAAGTAGACGGCAGAAGCGGCACAAACCCCTCCAGGCTTTGCAGGGACAGTACATACCTGTGGGGTAGGACCACAGTCTTGTGGGACATTTACTTTTGGACAGTTTTCTGCAAATGATAACATAGGCGATTTCTTGGAATCATTTGATAGGGTTGCACACACAGTAGGCTGGCTAAAGGAGCAATGGGCTGTACGCCTGGCCACATCCCTCACTGGTGAGGCATTGGTGGCGTAGAGGGCCATGCCCGCGGCACTTGCTACCGACTATGATGAGCTAAGAAAGGCCATAAGGGCTCGCCTAGGATTAACCCTGATGGTTTATCATTGCTTGCTAAGAAGTACAAAATTAAAACCTGGTGAGACGCCAAAAGCTCTTTGCCAGAGGATCAGAAGCTTAGTAGAAAAGTGGTTGACACCAGAGGGTAAAACCATAGAATCTGTTATAGATAATATTGTGTTAGAACAATTCATGGCCGCAGTCCCGAGGGACATACAAGCCTTCCTGATATTGCAAAGCTGCCGAACCGCAAGTGAAGCAACCTTGCTGACAGAACGCTATATAGAAGCGGAATTGGTGGGTCAAGGGAAAAGGGACGCTTCAAAAGCGGCAGGTTTTGAATTATCAGAAAGGAAGTTAGAGCCAAAAGAGGATGGTATGAAAGTGTGTATGCCTATGCAAAAAAGCCACTGTATAAAGAGAAAATGTTTTTGGTGTGGTGTTGAGGGGCATTTGCAAAAGGATTGCAAAGCACGAACAGCACTGATAACTGCCAATGGAAAAGGAATCAGGGAAGGTTTTCTTCTGTCTGTAGAAGTGCAGGGCATTGCTACTGATGCTTTACTAGACTCCGGAGCAGATCAGAATATGATTTCTAGAAAACTCTGGCGAGTGATAGAAACCCAGGGTGAGGCAGGCCCGAGCCAACCTGAAGGAAAGGTTAAGATTAGGTGCATTCATAGGGCATCGTCCTTTTATCCCGTACATAAAGTGATACTAAAAGGCTTAGGGGTGAGAAAGGAAATCCTGCTAGCAGTAGTCCCAAGGTTACCATATGACCTGATGCTGGGTAGAGATTAGCCCCAATTCAAGAGGGGATTAGAGAAGGGTCTGCATCCATGGGCACGTTTGGTATCTACACGTGCCCGGTCAGAAGCTTTAGATAGAGAGGAAGAACCGCCCGATGAGTCAGTATGTGATCTTCCCTCTCATGAGGACCTAGTAACTTCCCCGTCGGATAAGAATCAGAAAGGAAGAGCGGGAAAACCCTCTGAGGGACAGAAGAAGGCGCAACTAAAGGCTGAGGCCAAGGTAACTGCGGTCCCCAGACCGCTGTTCAAGAAACACCAGAAGCATGAGCCGAACCCAGGGAAACAGATTCCAAAGGAGGATTCTGCAAGTAAGCCAAAATTTGTGTTAAAGTATTGCAGAATGTCCCCAAAAGCGCAGAGTCCGAGGAGAGCTTCGTCCCAAGAAGCTGGCTATGATTTGTTTAGCGCAGTTGAGCAAGTAATTCCAAGACATGGAAAGGCCTTGGTGGACACGGGCCTCCAAATGGAAATGCCGTTGGGGTGTTATGGGCGTATCGCCCCACGCTCTGGTCTGGCTTTAAAACATTTTTTAGATGTGGGGGCGGGTGTCATTGACCCCGACTATAGGGGAGCAATAAAAATACTACTCTTCAATTTTGGGGAGGAAGATTTCGAGGTAAAGGTGGGAGATCGCATAGCCCAACTCATTTGTGAGAGAGTAGGTCTTCCTCCCTTAGAAGAAGTGCCCATGATGACCTCTACAACCCGAGGAACCGGAGGATTCGGATCTACCGGGAGGACAACTGTGAAAGGACTGTCGGCTATCTTGGAAGAAAGAATAGAAGAAGACTTAGGTCCACAATTGGCAGACTGTAAAACAAACCCAGAGCCTAGGGTCGGAGAAGAACTTTCCCTGTCGGAAGGTTTACGGATGTTTTGACACTGATTCCCAGGGAGACAAAGCTAGTAGCCCATGAAATTGTCACCCCACCTGGTGAGGTCGTTAGGCAAAGGCCCTATAGGCTCCCGGAGGCCAAAAAGCAAGAGGTAGTGGCTCAGGTACAAGAGATGCTAGACATGGGAGTTATTGAAGAGTCCAAAAGTCCTTGGAGTAGCCCCATTGTGCTAGTACCAAAACCTGATGGCACGCAAAGGTTCTGCATAGACTTTATTTTATTTATTTATTTATAACTTTTCTATACCGCGCTATTTGTTATCAGTGCGGTTTACATACAAAAACTTGACTACAGGGCAGGGGTAGTTCTGCCCTGTATTTACATAAAACAGGGATAGTAACATGGAAATGTAACTGGGAGAACTATATACAATTAATTACAGACAGGTGAAGTTACAGTGAGGTTATTTACAATGAGGCGATTCAACATGCTAGGTTTGATGTCAATATACATATTCAAGTTATTATCTTGAGCAAACTTTATAACTGCTTAAATTTTGTAAGATGACTTTCATGTTTTAGTAAATAAATCTTTACAAGTTTACTAGAGCTGTCCGGTTTGGTTTTGTCTGTGGTGTGGGAGTCAATGCTGGGCTGGGTTGGGTTGGATGGTGCTGTAGTGTGGAGAAAAGTGCAGTAGGAATAAGTGATGCTTGATGGCCTTCCTAAATTGATTGAGGTCTCTGATTGCTCTGATGTTGGGAGGTAGGTTATTCCAACATCTAGGGGCATAAAGAGCGGAGGCTCTATTACTAGTTGTTCGTGAACATTTTGTATTTTCAGATGGGATAATCAGTGTGTTGGCAGTTAGTGTCCTCCGTAATCTGTTGTTTGGTGTGAGTGTAAGCAGGGCAGAAATTGAAGGTGGGGAGATTTTGTTAATGGATTTGAATGTGATGAGGAGGGCCTTGTATGAGATTCTACAGTTTATAGGTAGCCAGTGTAGGTCTCTTAAGATAGGGGTTATGTGGTCTTTTCTGGACACTCCGCAGAGGACTCTGGCGGCGGCATTCATTACTAACTGAAGAGGATTTAGGATGCTCTTGGGGAGACCGTGGAGAATAATGTTTGCGTAGTCAAAGTGGGGGGTTACAATCGCTTGGAATATTGTACGGAAGTCCTCTGGGGCGAGCATGGGTCTCAGATGTCGTAATGTCTTGATTCTGTAGTATATTGCTTTGATGGTATTGCTTATGTGCGCTGAGAAATCCAGTTGTTGATCAAGCGTTATGCCAAGATAGCGTATGGCAGTCTTGGTGGGAAGTTCTGCGTCTCTAATCTTTAGAGTTGTAGAAGGTGTAAAGCTCTTGTTCTTCGTGATGAACAAAACCTCAGTTTTTTTTAAGTTTATTCTAAGGTTCTGATTGAGGAGCCAGTCTGTGATTGCATTGAAACAGTTCACTAATACTGTATAGCCGGGCAATGTGACATTGATTGGTGTGAACAACAGGACGTCATCTGCATAGATGAGGCATGAGATTCCATAAGAACGGATGATGTCGCAAATCGGCTGCATGTAAATATTAAAGAGCAGTGCGGATAGGGAGGAGCCTTGAGGTACCCCTTGGCTTTGCTGAAATGGTTCTGATGTGTTGGAACCCATTCGAATTTGCTGCCATCGATCCTCTAAATAGGATTTGCACCAATCCCAAGCACGGCCATGGATTCCCTTCTCATGGAGTCGAGTTAGAAGCTGGTTATGATTGACTGAGTCGAAGGCAGCGGCAATATCGAGGAAGATAAGCGCAAACCTCTTTTTGATGTTGTCTATCCCGCTGATCAAGGTGTTGGTTAGGGAAGTCAGTAGTGTCTCGACACCATGAGCTTCCCTAAATCCATGTTGACAGGGGTCTAGGGGGGCTTCAGTATCAATATGTTGCTGGATCTTCAATATGTATCAATATGTTGCCACCTTCTCGAGTATTTTGGCTAGAAGAGGAATACTTGAGATTGGACGGTATGACTCTACTTTCTGCGGATCAAGGTGATTGCTCTTTAGAAGTGGTCGTACGGATGTCTGTTTAAGATCCATTGGGAATGTTCCTGTTGCGAATGAGAGACTTATGATTTCAGCTATGAATGGGCTGAGTTCTGAGCGCATTGATCTAATCCAATAAGCTGGGCCGGGTCGTTTGGTGCAGTGGTGGTGTTGATAGTTGCGATAATGTCTTCAATGCAACCCGCAGATGGAGGTGTGAGATTCATGAGTGGGTTCTGATGGAGAGGAATATATAGAGGTTTGGGGCTCATGGCTATGATTGTTTTTTTTTTTTAACTTTTTATTTAAGAGTTTTCAGATGCAATAAGAAATACACTAGAACGTTAGTATACAAGAAATATCAATTTACAATCAAGAAAAAAAAAAAAAATTTTCCCCACATAAAATGAAACACATCAAGGGGAAAAGTGCCAAAATAATAAAGATAAATCCATCAAAATACAGGAAAAAAAGGGGTTATACACCCCACAAAAAGGAGCTGAATAAACAACAAATCATTCCCCCTCAACACTCATACCTCCCCCTGCTTTTAAATCCAAGAAAGATTTCAAAGCAGCAACATCATTATACACATAGGTAGACCCGCCGAAGGTAATAACACAGCGGCAAGGAAATTTAAGGAAAAAGGTTGCCCCTAATGCCAACACCTGCGATTTCAACAGCAGAAACTGCTTGCGCCGTAACTGCGTATGACGACAGACATCTGGGAAGACTTGAATGGCCTGACCACAAAATAAAATGGCACGATACTTAAAGTATGCTCTCATAACCCGCAGTTTGGCAGATTCAGAAATAAACTGAACAACCAAAGTGTTACGTTTTGAGATATTGTCCATTGAGTCTTCCAAGAAAGCTGTCAAATTTTGATCCACTGAAGAGACTAAAGGGGCCGAAGCCCCTGCAGCCCGAAGAGTGGAGGAAGAACCCAAAGGCAAGTAATACATATGGACTGTATGAGCCGTATGAAAATCCCCATCCAAGTGTAGAATCTCCAAAAAATATTTACCCAACAATATATCAGAGGACATTAAGTGTGTCATAGGAAAATTAAGAAAACGTAAATTGCATGCTCTAGCACGATTCTCAAGAGCCTCAAGCCGAAAAGAAATAGCTGAGGTATCTCGTATAAATGCCACATCAGAAGTACGACTGGTTTGGACTTGAGAATTAGTGCTATCAGCAAGCTTTACCACAGAACCTAATTGATTATCCATAAATTGCAATTTATCCACTACATCTTGGGAAAATTTACATAAAGAGGATACAGTTGAGGTTAAACGTACATCTATCTTTTGAATAGCAGACCATATATCATGCAAAGTTATCTCCCCCGAAGGGGAAACTGAATTCTCAGGTTCTATTACAGATGGAATTACAGGACAAGGAACAGGGGAAAACCGCTCAGGGGGAGTACCAGACAAGGTGGATGAAAGAGCAGGAAGAGGAAAGGGAGGAGGAGACCGGAGAACAGGGCTCAAAGAGGCCTCCTCCGGGGATCGATTACCAGGCAGCAAGACAGTCACGTGTTTGTCCATAGGGCCCGCCGCTTTTCCTCCTGTAGCTCCAGCCCCCGATTTTTCATCCAACTTCGCCTTCCTTTTGCCCATTATGCTGTTACCGGCTCCAAATTGGACACACCACACGACACCTCACGTGCGCCGAAGGGGCGCCAAAGGGGCGTGTCCTGCCCCTTGAGCCACGCCCCTTTAGACCACGCCACGCAGGCCGCGACACGCGGCCGCGTTTCAACACCGGAGTGCTTTATGGGGCACAGCAGGGTCCTCCGGGCCAAGGCACGTCCTCCTCCCGCCTGTCCCGATCACTAACCAGCCTCCTCCAGGTCTCACTGCGCTGGACCGTGCAGATGAAAGAAAGCACGGCAGCTCCCTCTCAGTGACGCTTCTCCCACTGCTGCACTGAAACCGGAGGGCTTTATGGGGCACAGCAGGGTCCTCCGGGCCAAGGCACGTCCTCCTCCCGCCTGTCCCGATCACTAACCAGCCTCCTCCAGGTCTCACCGCGCTGGACCGTGCAGATGAAAGAAAGCACAGCAGCTCCCTCTCAGCGACGCTTCTCCCACTGCTGCACTGAAACCGGAGGGCTTTATGGGGCACAGCAGGGTCCTCCAGGCCAAGGCACGTCCTCCTCCCGCCTGTCCCGATCACTAACCAGCCTCCTCCAGGTCTCACCGCGCTGGACCGTGCAGATGAAAGAAAGCACGGCAGCTCCCTCTCAGCGACGCTTCTCCCCGGCTATGATTGTTTTGACAGCTTTGGATTGGAGGTAGTTGGCATTTAGCTGGGGTTGTATTTCTTCTTGCTGAGGAGATGATGGTTCCTTAGTAAAGGATTTTACTAAGTCGAAGAGGTCCCGTGGCTTGTTTAATGAGTGGTGGAGTCGCTCAGAGTGGAATTCCTTCCTTTTGTCCCATATTGATTCTCGATGAGCTTTCTAGTGAACTAAGTATGTGGCTTGGTCAGAGGTGTTATGGGTGCGTCACCATTTTCTCTCTAATTTTCTTAATTTTCTAATTTAGGCAAGTGAACGCCATCTCTACCTTTGATGCATACCCAATGCCGCGTATTGAAGAATTATTGGATCGATTGGGGCAAGCCAAGTTCCTTACTACCTTAGATATGACTAAGGGTTATTGGCAGATTCCCTTAACCCGGGAGTCCCGTCCGAAGACTGCGTTTAGCATGCCAATTGGACTCTTCCAGTTTAGAAGGATGCCCTTCGGCCTGCACGGTGCCACAGCAACCTGTCAGAGGTTGGTGGACCTTGTCCTACGGCCACACCAGGAATATGCCGTCGCCTACATGGACGATATTATCATACACAGTTCCAGTTGGGATCAGCATTTGCCTAGGGTGGAAGTGGTGCTACGGGCAATGAGACGAGCAGGTCTGACCTTGAACCCGGGAAAGTGCATGTTTGCCGGACAAGAGGTGAAATATCTTGGTCATATGGTCGGGCGAGGTTCAGTCAGACCTCTAGTAAGCAAGGTAGAGAGTGTCAAAAATTTTCCAAGGCCAGTCACTAAAAAACAGTTAATAAGTTTTCTGGGCCTAATAGGATATTATTGTCGCTTCATTCCGTATTTTGCCGAAGAAAGTGCATTATTGACAGACATGTTGACCATCGAGGCTGACAAGGCTTTCACTTTATTGAAGGAGAGGCTCTGTAGAGCACCTGTGTTACGAGGCGTAGACTTTGGGCAACTGTTTATTGTCCAAACGGATGCCTCGGAGACTGGTTTAGGGGCAGTGTTATCACAGAAACAAGAGGGTGTGGAGCATCCAATAATGTTTCTCAGTTGGAAACTTTCCCCAGCAGAAAAGAATTACTCAATGATAGAAAGAGAGTGTTTAGCTATCAAATGGGCAATGGACGCTCTCAAATTCTATCTCACAGGACGAAGATTCTTGTTGGTTACGGACCATGCGCCCCTGAAATGGCTAAATCAGATGAAAAATCATAATGCCCGGCTGACACGATGGTACATGGCTTTGCAGGCCTTCGACTTTCGGGTTGAACACAGAGCGGGGAGGATGCATCAAAATGCAGACGCCCTATCAAGAATTACGAGCTGTGTGGGTGAAATCTCGCCAGCCCGTAATATCTTAAGGGGGAGGATATGTGATGAGGAGAGCCCTGCTGAACCGATGGAAATAGGAAAAGATAGTGAACATATCTTTAAGGAAAGAGACATTCCTGAAATTTACAGGTTCCAGACTGCAGTCAAAGAAAGAAAGCACGGAGTTGATAGAGCCAGTTTGCCACACCTAAGCTCTGCTGACGTAAGTGCAAGCTTAGGGGGTAATGGCAAACACCTGTGCAGAGACAGAGAAAGGCTAGCTAAGAAGCAGCCTTATAAACCCTGCTCAGAAGGGGAGAAAGGGGTTCAGGATCAGGTTGCGGTTCAAACTGTTTGTGTTCCAGTTCAAGTTCAGAATCGTAGGCAGGTTCAGAGAGTTCAGCATGTTTCAGCTGTTCCAGGAGTTCAGAGAGAGGTTCTCAGAGGTGGAAACATCAGGGGAAGGAGAAGGACGTGGAAGGAGCCTGAGAGCCAAGAAACCACATGTGCTTTGCTTAAAGAAAGAAAGCAGGGAAGTCTTCTAGGACTAGAAAAAGGGACTGTTACTTCTGGAGAGAGATCTGCAACTGTGAGTATATACTTCTGGTAATTTTCTAAAAGGAATTCTTTGTATTAAAGCTAATTAATCTGTGAACCCACTATTTTTGTTAAATCAGTCAGAGTCTAGTAGCAGCAGTTTAAGTTTAAATTTAAAACACAGAGGAGAACTTTCTGGTTACATTTCATACCCAGCAGAGAGCTTGTAGTTTAAATTTAATAGTCACTCAGGGCCTAGTAACAGCAAAGTACTTTTAGTTTAAATTTAAAACACAGAAGAGAGCTTTCTAGTTACATTTGGAACCCAGCAGAGAGCTTGTAGTCTAAATTTAATAGTCACTCAGAGCCTAGCATCAGCAAAGGACTTTTAGCTTAAATTTAAAACACAGAAGAGAGCTTTCTGGTTAAATTTAGAACCCAGCAGAGAGCTTGTAGTTTAAATTTCATAAGAAGTTAGAGCCTAGCAGCAGCTAAGAGCTATAATTTAAATCAAATCAGAATATAGCTTACCTCAGCAGCACAAGACAGGGTACTGTGTAGCAGCCCTCTTTTAATAAGTGTTATTTCCCTCCCTCCCCTGGGATAATCGTAGCTTTATAGGTACTTACACATCTTACAAGACAGGAGGTGCTCTCAGGTGAAGCTCATTACCCAAATCAGTCATACACTAAGGACCTGAGATTAGTTAAGCTTCAGGTGAACAAGGTATATTACACGTATTAGGTACAGTTTTATTAGTATAAATATCCATAGCAACCCTTAGTAAGTAAAGAACTTATTTTATTTATTTATTTTATTTATTTAACATTTTTTATATACCGCACTATTCATCATCAGTGCGGTTTACAATGAACAACAATATACCTATCAATACATGACTGATCAAAGTTTACAGATAACAGGGAAGATAAACTGGGTGTGAACTGGGGGTAACTATCTACATAATTATACAAATTATATATACATTGAATAGGTTACATCAAGATTTGATATTTGACAAACTTAAAACTAAGATGCAGACAGCAGTCCAGCAGCGGGATGGGGGCTTTCCAGTCTTTTGCATTGAGTGTCACATGTATGATTTTCTCCCAATTGGTGAGAGGTCTTACGTGTGCACTAGGTGCAAGGAGCTCTTTGCTCTCAGGGAACAAGTCCATTCTCTAGAGGCTAAAGTAGCAGACTTGGAAAGCATAAGACAGACAGAGAGGTACATAGACAAGACCTACAGGGATATAGTCCTGAAGTCCCACCTCCAGTCTGGAAGCATCCCTGTTGCCATGGAGGAGAGAGGTCACGTGACAGGAGAGCATCACCCTGGTGTGGCAGGAAGTGATCCTGTAACTAGGACCTGTCCTCCAGGTGATGTAAAACCCTCTCGCACTGAGGAAGTTTCTCCAGGGCTATGTGCCCATGAGGGAAGGGTTAGGACAGCCGTTATAGTTGGTGATTCGATCATTAGGCATGTAGATAGCTGGGTGGCTGGTGGACATGAGGATCACCTGGTAACATGCCTGCCTGGTGCGAAGGTAGCGGACCTCACACGCCACCTAGATAAGGTCTTAGATAGTGCTGGGGAGGAGTCTGCTGTTTTGGTACATGTCGGTACCAATGACATAGGAAAATGTGGTAGGGAGGTTCTGGAGGCTAAATTTAGGCTTTTAGGTAGGAAGTTGACATCCAGAACTTCCAGGGTAGCATTCTCTGAAATGCTTCCTGTTCCACGCGCAGGATCCAAAAGGCAGGCAGAGCTTCGGAGTCTCAATGCGTGGATGAGACAATGGTGCAGAGATGAGGGCTTTGGATTTGTTAGGAACTGGGGAACATTCTGGGGAAAGGAGGGGCTCTTCCAAAGGGATGGGCTTCACCTTAACCGGGATGGAACCAGGCTGCTGGCATTAACCTTTAAAAAGGAGATAGAGCAGCTTTTAAACTAGATATTAGGGGAAAGCCGACAGTCGCCCAAGAGCAGATGGTTCGGAAGAATGTATCTTTGAAGGATACTACAAAAAGCAGAGAGGTTCCACAAAAGAGTAAAGTAGCCAAAATGCCCTCAAGTATGGAGCAGACAGAGCTTAAAGATCCTAAATTACCCATGTCTAACAATAGCCAAATTAATATGAATAAAATACATTCTCTAAAATGCTTGTATGCAAATGCTAGAAGTCTAAAAAATAAGATGGGAGAGTTAGAATATATAGCACTAAATGAAAGGTTAGATATGATTGGAATATCAGAGACATGGTGGAAGGAGGACAACCAGTGGGACACTGTGATACCTGGGTACAAACTATATCGTAATGATAGAGCTGATCAAATTGGTGGAGGGGTTGCTCTCTATGTTAGAGAGGGCATTGAGTCAGAAAGGATTAAAGTTTTGCAGGAAACAAAATCTGCTGTAGAATCTATATGGATTGAAATTCCATGTAAACGGGGGAAGGCAATGGCAGTGGGGGTGTACTATCGAGCGCCTGGCCAGAATGACCAAATGGATGATGAAATGCTCAAAGAAATCAAGGAAGCTAACAAACGTTACAGCACAGTAATAATAATGGGTGATTTCAACTACCCCGGTATCAACTGGGTCAGTGTCACTGCAGGACATGCTAGGGAGATAAAGTTCCTAGATGAAATAAATGATTGCTTCTTGGAGCAGCTGGTTCATGAACCGACCAGAGGGGAAGCCATATTAGTCCTAATCCTTAGTGGAACACCAGATCTAGTGCAAGAGATAAGGTTGTTGGGGCCACTTGGCAAAAGTGATCATAGCATGATCGCCTTTGATTTAATTAATGGAGGAGGGATAGTAAGGAAATCCACAGTACTACCTTTTAACTTTCGAAAGGGAGACTATGATAAAATGAGGAAAACAGTTAAGAAAAAACTAAAAGGAGCAGTTGCAAAGGTTAAAGACGTACATCAGACTTGGCTGTTGTTGAAAAATACTATCTTGGAAGCCCAGACCAGCTGTATTCCACACTTTAAGAAAAGTGGAAGGAAGTCCAAAAAACTGCCAGCATGGTTTAAAGGTGAGGTCAGAGAGGCTGCTGTTGCCAAAAAAGCATCTTTCAGGAAATGGAAAAAAGAGCCAAACGACGAAGCCTGGAAACAGCACAAGCACTGGCAAGTCAAATGCAAGGCATTGATAAGGCAGGCAAAGGGAGAATTTGAGAAGAAGCTTGCTGCAGAAGCAAAAACGCGAAGTAAAGACCTTTTCAAGTACATTCGTAGCAAAAAACCTGTGAGAGAGTCAGTTGGTCCATTAGATGATAAAGGGGTTAAAGGAGCACTAATAGGCGACAAGGCGATAGCGGAGAGACTGAATGAATTCTTTGCTTCAGTCTTTACTGAGGAAGATGTAGGGATGTTACCCATGACTGAAGTGGTATTTAAAGGTGTGGAATAATTGAAGGAAATAGATAGTCATGACCTAATGGGAGACAGCCAACATGGCTTTAGACAAGGAAGTTCTTGTCTTACTAATCTGTTATGTTTTTTTGAAGGAGTGAATAATCAGGTGGACAAAGGTGAGTCGATTGATATTGTGTATCTGGACTTTCAGAAAACCTTTGACAAGGTCCCTCATGAGAGACTTTTGGCAAAACTAAAGAGTCATGGGATAGGAGGCAGTGTACCATTGTGGATCAGGAAGTGGTTAAAAGATAGAAAGCAGAGGGTAGGGCTAAATGGCCAATTTTCACAATGGAGAAAGGTGAATACTGGTGTACCCGAGGGATCTGTGCTGGGTCCGCTGCTTTTTGACATATTCATAAATGACATGGAAAGTGGAATAACAATTGAGGTTATCAAATTTGCAGATGACACAAAACTATTTAAAGTTGTTAAAACCCAAGAGGATTGTGGAAAATTGCAAGAGGATCTTGATAAATTGGAAGACTGGGCATCAAAATGGCAGATGAAATTTAATGTGGACAAGTGCAAGGTTATGCACCTAGGGAAGAACAACCCAAACTATGGTTACACGATGCAAGGTTCCACATTTGGAACCACCACCCAGGAAAAAGATTTAGGCATCATTGTGGATACCATGTTAAAACCCTCAGCCCAGTGTGCAGCGGCGGCCAAGAGAGCAAATAGAATGCTAGGTATGATAAGGAAAGGAATGGAAAAAAAACAAAAGATATTATAATGCCTCTATATCGTTCCATGGTGAGACTGCACCTTGAATATTGTGTGCAGTTCTGGTCGCCGTATCTTAAAAAGGATATAGCGATTTTAGAAAAGGTTCAGAGAAGAGCCACCAAAATGGTAAAGGGGATGGAAGGATGCTCCTATGAAGAAAGGCTAAAAAGGTTAGGGCTCTTTAACCTGGAAAAGAGACGGCTGAAGGGAGATATGATAGAAGTCTATAAATTAATGAATGGAGTGGAACAGGTAAACGTAGATCGATTGTTTACCTTATTAGAATATAGAAAGACTAGGGGACATGCAATGAAGCTACAGGGTAAACTATTTAAGACTAATAAAAGAAAATATTTTTTCACTCAACGTGTAATCAAACTCTGGAATTTGTTACCAGAGGATGTAGTAAAGGCTGTTAATGTAGCTGGGTTTAAAAAAGGTTTGGACAAGTTCCTGGAGGAAAGGTCCATAAAACATTATTAAGAAGGGACCCAGGATATCAATGCTTGAACCAATACAAGCATTGTGGAACCTGTGTCCCTTGGGGAAACTGCTAGGTACATATGGGGTTCAAATCCCACTGGAGCACAGCAACCTTGGGCCGGAAGGACTGGGGTTTCTAGTCCCACAGGTGCTCCTTGTGGTCTTGGGCAAGCCACTTAACCCTCCATAGCCCATGTTCCCTGTAAAATAGTTATCTCCAAGTTATAATGCCGTGTTCAATGTAATTTCAGTTTGTTCAATGTAAACCGCACTGTTGCAGAATAGCGCGGTATATAAGAGACTGTAAATAAATAAATAAATAAATATTACCTAGATTGGCCACTGTTGGAAACAGAATACTGGGCTTGATGGACCTTGGTCTGACCCAGTATGGCATATCTTATGTTCTTATGTTCTGCCTCGGGTCTCGGACCGAAGGTTTCAAGCTGCTCAAAGGTGGGTGAACAAGGCTATAGCTAGAAGTAAACAGAACCCCTCCTGAAGCAAAGAACCATGGCTGAACAGCGGAGAGGAACCAAGGCAACTGAACCAGGGAGAGGTATCCCATACTAGAGGTACAGGCATTCCTTACCGGGGAAACCAGTGCTGGAGGGAGGTCCAGGGATTTCCCCAGAGCATTTACCGAGGAGCAGATTGTGGGAGTTCAGAGCCAGACGTATATGCTTTAGAACAAGAGGATATGCAAGTGGACTGTGCGGAGCAAAACTCCATTTCAGGTGAATTGCCAATGGATTGTACATTATGCCAGAAAGAAGTCTGTTGATAAGAAATGCTTGATAAAGAAAGGTCTTGAGAAGCAGTGTGAATGAACCTAGTTTTGTTTTGCTAAGAAATACCTACTAACTCAAGAGAACGTTGCCAGTTTCTACATTTTTGTGTTTAAAGGAGCAGAAGGTAAATGAGGGCATTTAACTTTGCTTAAACAGAGAAGTTGTATTTTGTTTTGCTGATTATCTTATGAAAACAATTGCATATGTTTTAAAAGCTTATGAAGCTTCCTCAGTTCCAGATTACGTATAATTTCTGAAGTATTGCTTGGAGAAGAATATCCTGACGTTGTGTGTTTGAACTTTAGTGCTTTTTGGGGAAAAATAAACTTTTGTCTTTGCCTTTAACCCTTGGCTTACACGACTATCCTTGAACGAGGAAAAACTACAAGTCCCAGAATGCCTCCCTGTGGACAAAAATAGTGTTTAATTCCTTTATTAGAGGACTAAAAATGGCAGCCCTATGCCTCTAGGCCCTCAGCCGGGGCTGGGGTCATGACAATATATAAAGCAGAGGATATTGATGGCAATAAATATCATATGGCTTATCTAGTCTGCCCAACTATGCTAAGCACCATGCTGTATAATCCCTTCCTCTGCCTCGGAGATCCTCTGTGTCAGTCCCTTGGTTTCTTGAATTCAGATACTGTCCTCATCTCCTTTGCCTCTTCTGGAAGGCTCTTCCACACATCCACCACTCTTTCCATAAAGAAGTATTCCCTTAGTTTACTCCTGAGTCTAACCACTTTCACCCCCATCCTAAATCCCCTCATGCCCGAACTTCCTTGAAATTTAAAGATGACCATCCAGGCCCAAAGTTTGGCAAAGGCAACAGAGATAACAGCCTAGACAGGGCTGATGCTACCATTAGACTGTCGTTTCTCACCAGCACCTGGAGTGGTAGTAATAACTCAGAAAACAAGAGGCAGTGCTCACCTCAACTCACCAGAGCTGCCCTGCAGTTTCTGCTCTCTACTATGTCTCTTCCGCCCTCTCCGATGCAGATTTCAAAAATAGAAGTAGCATCAGAGGGGGACAGAAGAGACAGCTAGTTGAAAGCAGAATCCGCAGAACAGCATCAACGAGTTGAGATAAGCATTGCCCTGTGTTTTCTGAGCCATTGTTGTTTCTGCAGGTCCCAGAGTGGTGTGGCAGTGGGGGTGGGGGGGGTAGCAGGATGGAAGTACCCCCTATGTATGTAGGATATATGATTTTGAAGGTAACAAATACTCAGACCGAAAAGAGAAACCTATTCCTTCATACTTTAGGGCCATGTACATGTGTTGTTTCAAAGGGATGCCACCATTATACTGTGTCCTTCCTCTGCTCCTTTAAAGCTTCTCTAATGTTTGAGAAATGATCCCCCTACCCCCTGGCCCTTGCTCTAGGGGATCTTCTGTCTGGTGTTGCCTATGGGTGCCAAAATGGTAAATGTTTATAAACACTAACCATGCTACCCTTATCTTTTTTTGGCTATTTTTTTCCTATTTACTTTCCTAACAAATAGGTTTGTTGCTCTTTCAGTTTTGCCCAATGTTTTTCCATTTCTACTTGATGCTTCCATTCAGCTAACAGTTCCTTGAGATATTCTCCCATCTTCATGAAGTTAATTTTCCTGAGGTCTAGGACCCATGCTTGTTTCTACTGTTCTCGGTATACATGATAAAAAAATTGAAATGGTCTTGGGCCATGTTGAGGAAGTGGAGAAGAGAGTGTGCTAGAGGATTAGAGAAGTGACGCATAGGCAAAGATCTCTTGCTTACAAAAAGAAGTGATGTTCCTCAAGATGAAAACTGGGCACCAGGAGAACCATGACCGCCTGTCAATCATTTGCATTTTTGGATTCCCCAAAGGGGCAGAATCAAATGACATGCTGTCTATTGACATCACTCTCTTCCCTCCCTGTTTTCCATGTGTTCAAAGAGCTGTGGTCTATGACTTGGAGAGAGCTCATTGTGAACTCAAGCCTCAAGGTATAGATGGTAAACCCCCTCGAGCTATAATCTCATGATTATTATGATTTCATTATTTGTGAGGCAAGAAAATATATGTAGGTTGCTTATTTGAACTGGAATGTATATGTCTCTCCAGAACTGAGTATGGAGGTGGTGCACAGGCACTGGGACTTGTTGAAATACAAGCAGGTGTTAGTGGAGAAAGGACTGCCAATGGGCCTGTGGTATATTGACAAGCTTGTTGTTTTCGAGGTTGATAGATGCCATATTATGACTGACTCAGAGGAATCAGGAGAAGACATCCAAGAAAAGAAAAATCCATGGCCAAAGCGGGAGATGGAAGGAAACATTTTTCAGTTCCTGCACTGCCACCTTTGGCTTTGGCACAGGGTGAAGAGGGGGATTCATGGGACCAGAGAATGAAGCTTTGGCTGTCGACACTGGAATGTCCCCCACTTTGGTTCTTGAGGACTCTGTTCAGCTCCATGATCTGCTGCCGGATTCAGAGGGAGAGTCTTTTCAGACTTCTCCATCTGGCTGTTATCAGTTTACCAGAACCTGAGCACTGCTTTTCAGTGCTCTTGTACTGTGCTGACAAGGACTCTATTGGACTCTAAATCTTATTGCAACATATGGTTTGAGGCAAGTGGATGTGTGTGGTTGTAGTGAGCGATGTGAGTGCATCTGTGGAGGGCTGTGTATATGCAGAGCCAGCACAAGGGGATGAAACACCCTAGGTGAACCTCATCCCTTGTGCCCCCCTCCCACGGTGCCCATTGCTGCCACGGCTGCCTCTCTCCGAGACTTACAGTGGCAGCAGCAAGGGGCACAAATAGCCCTGCAGTGCTTACCTTAAGCTTCGGTGCCATGGGGCTATTCGCTTCCATCCCCTCTCCAACACCCAATGCTGACTTCCTGTTTACACAGTGCTACCACTAGAGGTCAACCCTACTGATGGTACTGACATAGCATGGGATGTTTTCAGCTCATCTACTTCCAGGACTGCATACTCGTTTCTCAGTTCAGTTGAAGGTGGCGTCACTGGCTTTAGTGATCAGTGTCCAGCTGTTATCTCAAAAGCCAGTATTACCTTCTCCTCTGATAAAGATTTTAGCTGTCTCAAGAAGCATTTCACTGATGCATTTTTCTTTGTCCTGGATGCTTCTCTGCCTCACCATCTCCTCCTTCAGTTCCACCAGCCGGTTCCTGAGGGAGTCAATCTGTCACACTCAACTGGCCCCTCACAGTAGATCAGGACTGAAGCAGAGGTTTTGACAGTGGTGAAAGCTTTGTGACATCATTTTTCAGGCATTCTTCTGAGGTTACGAGCTTGGGTAGCTGTGGGAAAAAAAATATTACAAAGATAACCAAAGTCCCTACCTTTTCTGCAGCTGCCTCCAAGAATCAGCAGCTAACCTCTTTTCTGTAAAATTGGACCTTACCCACTCTGACTCTGTGTGCAGTCCTATTTAATTGCTTACCTGGTTTGGGAGTATGAAACAGTTTATCTTCCCCCTTCAGCTATAAAAGGTATTTATTTATCTAAGTAATAGATAGTCCAGTGTGTTTGCCTTTGAGAAATTGCCTCAATGATCTAATAAATTATTACTAATCATGAACCCTGAAATTTATTTGTGGTCTCTTTGCACAGATAACCAAAATTTGATCTAGTTATTTGCTTGTTCTCTCCTTCCAATTAATGCCAAGCAATTCAATCTAACTGGTGAGTGGGTCTATATGGTAAGATGAGTTAGATAGGAGAGAAGCATAAAAAACATAAGACATGTCATACGGGGTCGACCAAGGTCTATCAAGCCCAGTATCTTGTTTCCAACAATGACCAATCTAGGTCACAAGTACCTGGCAGGTTCCCAAAAAGGTACATAGGTTTAAAGTTGCTTGTCCTGGGGTAAGCAGTGGATTTCCCGGGTCCTCTTTTATAAGCCCATTTCCAATCCTAACCCCCATCAGCCATTTCCAGTCCTATCCTAGCCCTCATCAGCTCATTTCCAGTCCAAGCCCCCCCCCCCATCAGCCCATTTCCAATCCTAGTCCCCCATCATCCTATTTCTAGTCCTATCCTAGCCCCCCTATCAGCCATTTCCAGTCCTAGCCCACCATCAGCCTATTTCCAGTCCTATCCTAGCCCCCCCCCCCCCTAAAAAGAGCCCCATACCTGTCTGAGCAGCTTCAGTTACCCATGTAAATGCCTTATCCGGGATTTTTCAAAATGCACCTACATGGGTCATGCCTTTCCAAAATCTCAGATAAGTCCCTAACAGGCCCAGATGCTATGCAGTTAGTATCGGGGCATATTGGGGGTGTTCTGGGGCAGAGCAGGGGCAGAGGAAAGGGCTAACCGGGTAGCAGCGCTTTTCGATGCTACCCGCTTAGCCCTCTGAGTCTTGAAGATAGGTAAGGTTTTTCCTAGCTTCTCTTTCAGGCGCAGGGGGTAAGCCGGGTAGCATCCAAAATTGCTGCTACCCGGCTAGCTCCTGCGGCTTCCAGGATTTTCAATGCCAGGGCCGCATATGATCCTGACATTGAAAATCCGGGTTAGACAGATGGCGGGCGAGCGGGCTTTGAACCGACGCGGCACATAGCACCACCCAAATGAAAATCGGGCCCTATATTTTCTAAAATGCAAGAGCAAATACATTCTATTTCTCCAGTGTCACATTGAATGCAGAATCTGGATTCCTGGGGTTTCCAATTCAAGTTTTGTCTGCATGTTTTTATCTCTTATTCTGTGTTTGAAGTGGGCCTGTTTGTGCTTTGTATGACAGAGGTCGGGTATTCTGCTGGTATGTAGAGCTCTAAGAGCTTTATATTTTAGTGTTTTATAGCCAATTGAAATATCTCAGATACTCTTAATTTCACCTATTACCAGGCCATAGTGATATGTGAAGCAGAAAAGGAAGTTACCTCAGCATGCACATTACGGGTGCTAGGAGGGGGAGAAGAGAGGCCACTGCCTTCTATTGGCACTATGCAATGGCACTTTAAGGGCCTGTTTTATTAAGCTTTCTTTTCCAATAGAAAATGGGAAAAGTCTATTCACAATTTGAATGTGTATAATCAGGCATATATATACATGTAAATCACTTTCTGTGTAATGCTATCCTTTATCGCCATCTATTGATACTCTAGTCATATTGCATTGTATGTCTTAGTCCTACTATATGCTACTTCTAAGTAAAAAAAAATAATTTCTTGCTATACTTTGCATTTATCAAGATGTATATTTGTTTTATAGTATTTTTTACGGACATTGTGCAAACATGTTTTATATCCCCCTTTTTGGGTTTATATACTTATTATTTTTAACCCATTGATTGTCATTAGAATTGTAAGTATATTCCTTGTGATATGGGCCTCATCACCAATTCATTGCTCACTTATGCACCATTTTTGCTGTCATTGGACTCATGTTTTTATTTTTGATTTGTTGACTCTCCATACTGTGATGATGTGAAGGCTGCAGAGCCCTTTAAAAGTAGAAAAAACTCTGAGATTTGTTCCCACAAGCGGGGGATGGGATCACAGAAGCACATTTCCCACAGAGAGAATGAAACTAAGGCACATAGAAGCAGGGTTAGCTTGAAGCCACACCCAACCTCTAGGACAGCTGCAAGCAGAGAGAGGGTGGGGTCAGAGAAGCAAACAGTTCACAGAACATATAAGCTGCGTCACACAGGAAGTGAGGAGAGAGATGAACAGGAGCTGGAGAATCAGCTGAGAGTTGATTCCAGAGCTTCACACACACGAGGACTAGGCACAGGATGGTGCAAAGGAAATTGCAATGCTAAAGGGAAACTAGCAAAACCCCGAGGACAAAGTTTCTTTGAAGAATCAGCTGAGTGGGAGGAGGAATCAGGTACTGATCAAACGGTATGTGCTCATACACCAGAAAGACTGCAAAGAAGGTCTGTTCAAAGGCAGGACCGGTTGCAGGCTAGGAGCCAAAGAAAAAGGCCAGTAAACCAGGGAAGGAAGCAGGATTTCAAAGCTGTTAATTCTGCTAAGCCCAGAAGGACTGACCACTACTTACAAGGCAAGTGCAAAGGGTGTGGGCATAGAAGGAACCGGCAGAGAAGCCTGGATTTTACCTCTGAATCAGAATATAGCAGTTCTAGTCTTGAACCTCCACACAGATATTATAGAAAGCCTGTTAGGAGGAGAGTTACTGCTAGTCAAGAAGCTTTTGCATTTCCTGATGAGAAACTATTAAGGGGGAGAAAAGCAAAAGGTTCCAACCCAGTTACAGAGGGGAACCGTGAGCTAAAGTGGAGAAACCTTTGTAAGCTTCTGAAGAACATACAACAGGTTAAACCAGAGATTACCCCAAGTTCAGAGCCATACAATTCCCCAACAGAAATGGACGTGGACTGTCTCTCTGATAAATCAATGTCCTCTGCTGAATCGATGGATTGCAGTCTGTGTGTGTCTAATGTATAAAGCTTTTCCTTTATGTTGTATGAAACAAGTAAGAAGACGTCAGGAGTTCAGATATCATTGTATGCTTGAAAAGCAGACAAGTGGATAAAAAAACCTCATGTGAAAGCCTAGCTAGTTTTATTGCTGCTGTAACGTCAGCTGAGAAAGCTAGTGGTTTAAAAGCTAAGAGGTAGCACTCTGAGTGATGTTTTAAACTTGAAGTCAGCAAGGAAAGTAAAGCTTTTCATATTGCCAAAGTTTGTGAGTAATGCACAAAGATATTTCTACTGCGTTTGTAAATACTAGAAAATACTGCTATCAAGGTTGAGAAGTTTATGGAAGAAATTCACCTTGCACATTTTGGAGAAGAATCCTATACCTTTAGTTTGAATGTGTTTTACCTTTCTGGAATTTTGCCACGAATAATTTCCTTACAGAAAATAAAAATAAAAGCAATTTATGTTATAAATTGTCCTGTGCTCCTTCTATTCGGACTGCTAACAAAAGCAAACCACAACTACAATTAAGGAGGTGATCCACCGTCTCTCATCAGGCAGGTGTCTATACTAAATAGCACTATAAGTGTTCAAACAGAGACAATCTGCCGTGCCACCCCTAGGGGCAGTGCGGTGAGAGCGGTGGAAGGCGTCACAGGTGGCGTAGTGTGTTGGATTTTTTCGTTTGGAGTCACGTGACAACGGAGAGGTCATCTACAAACACAGGAAAGAGAAACAACCCCAGAGAGCAGCTGTATCAACTTCCAAGGTCTGCGGAGCGGAAGGAAAGCCGGAGTGACCACTGGAACCCGAGTCCAGGGCAACGGAGTTGATGAAGTGAGACTCTGCACCAGTATAAGGTAACCCGTAGGCTGGAGGGTTGGATCGGATAAGCACTGGTGTAAGAGGGTGGCTGTTGGGATAATCACCAAGACAAGGGTGAAGTGGAAGGTTCCGCACTTGGTGCTTTGTTTCTGTTTTTTTTACAGGAAAGAAGATGGAGTCTCGAGACATCTTGGACTGGGCGGCTGATCAGATAGCCCAACATCAAGAGTTGTCCACGAGGAGCCTGGAACAGGCGAAGGCGCTGTTCCAATCACAACAAGCACCAGTTATACAAGCAATGTCCAGTTGGCTTGAGGCCCAAGGAAAAAAGGACGATGCTGCCAGGACTATGCCAGGTGCAAGGGCAGATTGTCGGGACTGGGACTGGTCAGGGACTGGGATTTTTGCGGGAGGTCGTCTAACAAAGGATGACGATGTAGACGACTACATTGAGTCTTTTGAGCGTATAGCTATTCTAGCAAAATGGCCTAAAGAACAGTGGGCGCTAAGATTTGCTGCCTCGCTTACAGGCGAAGCCTTAGCAGCTTACCGTGCCATGCCTGCTAGTTTAGTTACAAGCTATGAAGATGTAAAACAAGCGGTAAAGGATCGTTTGGGTCTAAATCCAGCGGTCTACCGTAGGCAGCTACGGTCATGTAAATTAAGGTCAGAGGAAACACCTCAGGCATTATATTACCGCGCAAAGAATTTGGTTTATAAATGGTTGATGCCTGAAGGTAAAGATATAGAGTCTATCTTAGACACAATAATTCTTGAACAGTTCATGGAAGCAGTACCGAGCAGCGTGCATACCTTTCTAGTACTCCAAAGCTGTAAGAACACGCAAGAAGCAATTGCTTTAACAGACCGCTTTCTGGAGGCCAATAAGTTGAGCCTGGAGAAAGAAGGCATCTTTAAAAACAAAGTGGAGGTACTAGAAAGGAAAGCTAAGCTGGATGAATTTGCAGATAGTAATGTGAAACTGTATAAGAGAAATGTGTTAAGAAAGTGTTTTTCGTGTGGAGAAGTGGGGCACGTGAAAAGGGACTGTAAGGCCAGGAAGGCTTTAATCACTACCCAGCACCGAGATACAGGGGAGGGATTCCTACTGAGGGTGGAGGTAGAAGGGATACCAACTGAGGCACTCTTAGATTCAGGAGCGAATCAATCTATGATCTCCCGGAAGCTCTGGCAACAGATAGAGGCAAAAGAAAAAACCTCGCTGCCAAGCTCTGGGGATCATATTCGGATCCGGTGCGTCCATGGCGCAGCCTCTACCTACCCTATACACCCGGTGGTTATAGAGGGAGTGGGTCTCAAGAAACAAATGCAAGTGGCCATTGTACCAAGGCTTCCACACGAAGTAGTCTTAGGCCGAGATTGGCCGCAATTTCGGAAAGGTCTGGCTAAGGAGTTGCAGGTGGAAAACTACCCACTCGCTACCTTTCCGCAAGTTGATTTAGCTGAGGAGAAGACCTTGCCCAAGGTAGGCAAGGTAGCTGACCCCATGCTAGCTAAGAATAGCGCTGTTATGAATACCACAGTCAGGGAGAAGACCTTACCCGAGGTAGGCAAGGTAGTTGACCCCAGACTAGGAGAAAGTAAAAATATGATCACTACACGTACTGGGGGTGGGCCTCTAAGGAAAGAGCGAGGGCGTCTCAGTTTTTTACCCGCTCCCTTGTTTGGAACTACAAAGAAAAGTAGCCATAATAAGGAACTACGGAGCGGAGAGTTAACCCCAAAGCCAAGGTTTGTACTGAAGGTCTGTAGGACCACCCCTGATGCTACGATACCCAGACGGGCATCAGAACAAGCTGCAGGGGTTGATCTATGCAGTGCCGTGGACATGGTAGTGCCGCGACAGGGGAAGGCTCTGATTGAGACAGGCCTCCAAGTGGAGCTACCATTAGGCTGTTATGGCCGAATTGCCCCTCGGTCGGGGTTAGCCCATAAACATTTTATTGATGTTGGGGCAGGGGTCGTAGACCCGGATTACCGGGGATCTCTAAAGGTACTCTTGTTCAACTTCTCGCACGAGGATTTCCGTGTGAACATCGGGGATCGCATTGCGCAATTCATTTGCGAAAGGGTAGGGTTCCCACCCCTAGAGGAGGTAGCTGAATTAGCTCCTTCGGCTCGGGGTTCGGGTGGTTTTGGCTCTACAGGGATCGCTGAGATAAAGGGGTTGACAGCCAGCCGGGTTGAAAAGGACGAAGAGGACTTGGGCCCGCAACTCCCAGAGGGGAAAGCGGAGCCGGTGCTTCGGATGGGGGAAGATCTCTCATGGACTCAGCAGGAGGCACTGTCTAAGCTACTGAGTGGATTTTCGGATGTCCTTACTTCTATACCAGGGGAGACGAGCATGGTAGCTCATGAAATAGTCACCCCATATGGTGAAGTTGTTCGCCAACGTCCTTACAGACTTCCAGAGGCCAAGCAAGCCGAAGTCATCAGGCAAGTCCAGGAAATGTTACGGTTAGGAGTAATAGAAGAATCTAAAAGCCCCTGGAACAATCCAATAGTTTTGGTGCCGAAACCTGATGGCTCGTTGCGTTTTTGCATAGATTTTCGCAAGGTCAACGATATTTCCAGGTTTGACACCTACCCTATGCCACGCATAGAGGAGCTTTTAGATCGTTTGGGACGCGCCACTTATTTGACCACCCTCGACATGACCAAAGGGTACTGGCAGATTCCCCTCACCAGGGAATCTCGCCAGAAAACGGCCTTTAGCTCTCCAATTGGATTGTTCCAATTTCGCCGGATGCCCTTTGGTCTTCATGGGGCCGCTGCGACGTGCCAACGACTCGTTGACTTGGTCCTTCGCCCTCACCAGTCGTATGCCACTGCATATATGGATGATATTGTCATCCACAGCACACGGTGGGATGAGCATTTGATGCAGATCAAGGCAGTCTTGGAAGCCCTGAGACAAGCCGGTCTCACGCTCAACCCGGATAAATGCATGTTCGGCGCGACTGAAGTAAAGTATCTGGGCCATTTGGTCGGCCGAGGTATTGTAAAACCGCTCTTAAATAAAGTTGAGAGCGTGAAGATGTTCCCAAGGCCCCAGACTAAGAAGCAACTTCGGAGTTATTTGGGTTTGGTCGGCTATTACCGCCGTTTTATTCCGCATTTCGCGACAGAGGCGGCCGCTCTTACTGAAATGTTAAAAAAAAATGCCCCTACACAACTGCAATGGTCGGAAGCCGCCGTACAGGCTTTTACGACATTAAAGGATAGGCTGTGTGAGGCTCCGATTTTACGGGGGGTAGATTTTCGCCTGCCCTTCATTCTCCAAACCGACGCTTCCGAAACGGGCCTTGGGGCGGTCATGTCCCAAAAAAGCGAGGGGACGGAACATCCAGTGATGTTCCTAAGCCGTAAGCTTACCCCTCCTGAGCGAAAGTACTCAACCATTGAGCGCGAATGTCTGGCGATACGATGGGCGGTGATGGCTTTACGGTTTTATCTAACTGGGCGTCGATTCCTGTTAGTGACCGATCACGCTCCGTTACAATGGTTGCACAAAATGAAAGATACCAATACGCGTCTGACTCGCTGGTATATGGCCCTGCAGGAGTTTGATTTTCGCGTACAGCATCGCGCAGGGAAGCTCCATACCAACGCGGACGCCTTGTCCAGGATTTCCAGCTGTGCGCGGGTTGTGGCGCCAGCTGGCAATTGCTTAAGGTGGGGGATATGTGATGATGTGAAGGCTGCAGAGCCCTTTAAAAGTAGAAAAAACTCTGAGATTTGTTCCCACAAGCGGGGGATGGGATCACAGAAGCACATTTCCCACAGAGAGAATGAAACTAAGGCACATAGAAGCAGGGTTAGCTTGAAGCCACACCCAACCTCTAGGACAGCTGCAAGCAGAGAGAGGGTGGGGTCAGAGAAGCAAACAGTTCACAGAACATATAAGCTGCGTCACACAGGAAGTGAGGAGAGAGATGAACAGGAGCTGGAGAATCAGCTGAGAGTTGATTCCAGAGCTTCACACACACGAGGACTAGGCACAGGATGGTGCAAAGGAAATTGCAATGCTAAAGGGAAACTAGCAAAACCCCGAGGACAAAGTTTCTTTGAAGAATCAGCTGAGTGGGAGGAGGAATCAGGTACTGATCAAACGGTATGTGCTCATACACCAGAAAGACTGCAAAGAAGGTCTGTTCAAAGGCAGGACCGGTTGCAGGCTAGGAGCCAAAGAAAAAGGCCAGTAAACCAGGGAAGGAAGCAGGATTTCAAAGCTGTTAATTCTGCTAAGCCCAGAAGGACTGACCACTACTTACAAGGCAAGTGCAAAGGGTGTGGGCATAGAAGGAACCGGCAGAGAAGCCTGGATTTTACCTCTGAATCAGAATATAGCAGTTCTAGTCTTGAACCTCCACACAGATATTATAGAAAGCCTGTTAGGAGGAGAGTTACTGCTAGTCAAGAAGCTTTTGCATTTCCTGATGAGAAACTATTAAGGGGGAGAAAAGCAAAAGGTTCCAACCCAGTTACAGAGGGGAACCGTGAGCTAAAGTGGAGAAACCTTTGTAAGCTTCTGAAGAACATACAACAGGTTAAACCAGAGATTACCCCAAGTTCAGAGCCATACAATTCCCCAACAGAAATGGACGTGGACTGTCTCTCTGATAAATCAATGTCCTCTGCTGAATCGATGGATTGCAGTCTGTGTGTGTCTAATGTATAAAGCTTTTCCTTTATGTTGTATGAAACAAGTAAGAAGACGTCAGGAGTTCAGATATCATTGTATGCTTGAAAAGCAGACAAGTGGATAAAAAAACCTCATGTGAAAGCCTAGCTAGTTTTATTGCTGCTGTAACGTCAGCTGAGAAAGCTAGTGGTTTAAAAGCTAAGAGGTAGCACTCTGAGTGATGTTTTAAACTTGAAGTCAGCAAGGAAAGTAAAGCTTTTCATATTGCCAAAGTTTGTGAGTAATGCACAAAGATATTTCTACTGCGTTTGTAAATACTAGAAAATACTGCTATCAAGGTTGAGAAGTTTATGGAAGAAATTCACCTTGCACATTTTGGAGAAGAATCCTATACCTTTAGTTTGAATGTGTTTTACCTTTCTGGAATTTTGCCACGAATAATTTCCTTACAGAAAATAAAAATAAAAGCAATTTATGTTATAAATTGTCCTGTGCTCCTTCTATTCGGACTGCTAACAAAAGCAAACCACAACTACAATTAAGGAGGTGATCCACCGTCTCTCATCAGGCAGGTGTCTATACTAAATAGCACTATAAGTGTTCAAACAGAGACAATCTGCCGTGCCACCCCTAGGGGCAGTGCGGTGAGAGTGGTGGAAGGCGTCACAATACTGGTATGCATTTATTATTATTATTATTTTATTATCACTAATTATATTGGTTTTATTTATTATTTACATTCTCTTATATACTGCGCTATTCTGCATCAGTGCAGTTTACATTGAACAAGCTGAAAAATTACATAGAACAGGGCATTGGAGATAACTATTTTACAGGGAATGTGGGCTATGGAGAGTTAAATGGCTTGCCCAAGACCACAAGGAGCACCTGTGGGACTAGAAACCCCAGTCCTTCCGGCCCAAGGTTGCTGTCCTCTAGTGGGATTTGAACCCCTGACCTTCTGGCCTGAAGTACCTTGCCCCAACCACTAGGCTACTCCTCCACTTGTGATTCATTTAGATATATATATCGTTTAACTATCATTTTTGTATTTTTAAGTTGCCCCTGACACAGGCATAACATGGCTGTATCGGACTCAATAAAGTTTGTTGCTGATAATTTTGCTCCCTCACTCCTTGTCTTCCTTTTGTTCATTTTAGAAAGGCTCCATTTTACACATAGAAGTTTTCAAGGGCATGTCAGAGCTGGGCAAAACTCTACATGTATATTCCTCATATCATATAGGGAATCCATGTGTTAAACCCAAAATCTCCATGGCTGGATTTACACCTACACCCTGGCATCTGGAAGATTTTATAAAGGTGTGCATTGGGCTCGCACTTTACAGGAGAGATCAAGGTTGTTATCCTCCTTAACCACCCCCATGGTTTATTTTCTCCACTAGGGGTCATTGGTGCCATTTTGGCTCTAACCATGTACTGAGTAGCAGGGAGTGGGCATTACTCCTGCTCCCCCTGGCCACACATGATCCCCAGTAAACCTGTAATTGAGGATCAGGGAGTTGTGCGGGGTGCCTGCAAGGAAGGCTGTCAGGAAGCATGTAATTGGGGGGGGGGCGGTCAGATAAAGTATTGGGCATCTAGGAGGGCCTGGGGAGGAGGTGATCAGTGTTGCCTGTGAGGGAAGGGGAAGGGAGGGAGGTTGGCTGCTGTACTTCAGAGGTGGGGTTGAGAGGATCAGAGTTGATCAGAGAGAGTGGCTGGGGAAATTGGGACTGATTTGGAGGGATGGGGGAATCATAGCTGCTTAGGGGGATGGTTGGGGAGATTGCTACTGATTAAGGGGAGGTGATCTTGGACACCAGATGGGAGGAAGTAGAATAAGGGGGGGGCGGAATGGAAGGGGTTCCACGATTAGGGGCAGTGATTGGGTGGAGCCCGACCAGTGCTACTGACCCACATTTTAAAGAGCTGTTCCTATGTCTAGTTGGGGGAGTGGGGTGTCCATGGCTTCTTTCTCCTATGCTGCTTCTTAACATTGCTGTTCCTGCCAGACATAGTGAGGCATACCCATTTCGTCCTGCAGCTATTTTACAAGAGGCTCAATATATTGGCAGAACTTCTTGTGAAATACTATCATAAATCTCCACTTCCTGACTGGGTGTGTGATTTCCCCTCTCTATATCTTTCACACCACTTTTGAAAAATACTGAATTCCTTGGTTATATCTGAGGACTTTTCCTCCATTTTTAAATATTCACATTTTGAACTTTGGTTAAAGTATTTCCAGGAGAAATTGTTTGTTGTTGCCTTCATAAAATGAACCACCCAAGTTTAAAGCAGATTTTAATAGCATTTAGCTCACAGCTTTCCAGAAGTTGTTCAAGGTGAATTACAATCAGGTACAGAAGGTTTTTCCCTGTCCCCAGAGGGCTTTCAATCTAAGTTTATACCTGAATCAATGGAGGCCCAAGGCCACTAGGAGTTGCGGTGGGTTTTGATGCAGAAAATCACCTAAACTTATGCAAACACAAACATATATTTTATAGCATAAACACATTCTACATGCAAAGAAACCTATTTACAGTAGGCTAATATCTCTGAGCCTTCACACTTTTCTAAAGTCAGGAAATACAGAAAAGCTCTAACAGAAAATTCAGATTTATTAGAGGAAGAACACAATCTTCTTCCACGGCAGATAATTTCCTTCAGGGGACATGATGCAAAAATGTGAAGATTACCATAAAGTAATGAGGAGCAGAGCCAATCTTTTCATCCATGTTTGCTGTAGGGCACAGTCCTAAACTTTAATCCTACAAATTGAGATTAATTTTGTAAATTAATTTATTTGCAGGGAATAAAAGTTACTGGTTAATTCCAAAAAGTGCTCTGACTTGTCCACCCTGCTATGAGAATATCTATAAATTGATATGACTAAAGATGTTTTATGTAATTTTGATTTTTTTTTTTTTGCTAAATCAATTGCCTCATTCATAATTGTGCATTTGAGTGTCCTCTGTTTTAATATTAAGCTTTCAGTCAGGAATCCCTAGTGTAGTTTTTATATAATATCCTTTTAAGAATATTACAGTCCATTTTCAAAATATAAACTCCAGGTGATACAGAAGAATCCTCCAGTTTGCCCTCATTATCCGTACACATGGCTATTTCTTGTTGGTTTCTCTTTTGGTTTGTGTTCATTAAGCAATTACAACCCTATGTAGTTTTTATCTAGATAGCTTTATTGGAATGACAATTTTTCTTTAGCAGAATATTGGTATGGGAAAGCCAGTGAGTCACTAGACAAGATTGCTTCTTTAAAGAAAAGGAGCTGTAGGTGTGACGATCTTCCTCTAGGTATAAATTAGAATTGAGAGCCCTGAAGCAGACTGCAACATCGTTGAACGAAGGAGGATGCATCTGCTTTTAGTTGTCTTCTCAAAAAAGTCAATTGGTCACTATACTCAAGAACGATTCAGCAATAATCCAATCAAAAAAGTAATATCGTTCAAATTCACCGTTGTAAAGGGTCAAGAACAACAAAAGAGGTCTCAGTATAAAAGAACACTGCTGTATTAAGGCTCACACCTGTTCACAGCAATCGTGTTATATCACATCAATGACCTCAAGAAAAACAGTTGTAAGAAGAAACTCCAGTCCTTATAAAATAGTAATGAAAAAGGAATAAATAGTAATAAATACTCAGCTTCAAAAAGGACTGACTCTTCCTATTAGAATATGATCCCAACGCACAGCTCCGGTACCAGTCGGACGTTTCAGAACGATTTCTTCAGGGGACCGTTAAAATACTACAACAAAACGAAACAAACAATAATCCTTCACCCTCACTAAAAAATTATTATTATCACAAACCATAACAAACTATCAGATGACACTTACCAAACATGCTGCCCACGTTTCACACTAGCCAGTTCAACTCGCGCTCAGCTCTGAACTCAACCAGCCTCAATTCTCAAAAAAACGCCGCACATGTGGACAGTGTGATACCAACTCCATTTTTAAATCCCAAAAAGCACACAATGCGCAGCCGCTAGAACTCAGCTATACTTACATAGAAACTCTAATGTCGCAAGACATTGCAACCAAAAAAAACCCCGAATGCGTTTCGGACCCGAATGCGGGAACATCGAAGCCGTCTGAACCGGAGATGTTTGGAGGCTCCGATGGTCTCTCATAATTTGGAGAAGAAACACACTTTTGACCAGTTACGATGTGTATGCTTGGAGCAGGTTCACTATGGCAGTCAAGGGAAGACACTGGATCAGGTCCTGATTAAGAGAGAACAAAGACGTATTTTTCGACTGAATACTTTAGCTCCGAGTGGTTTAAACAGTCAAATAGAATGGTTTGCGTGTATGTAGGTTGTTGTTGAGTGTGAAAGTTGAGGTTTGGCACAACGGTAGGTGTTTTTTGGTTGCAATGTCTTGCGACATTAGAGTTTCTATGTAAGTATAGCTGAGTTCTAGCGGCTGCGCATTGTGTGCTTTTTGGGATTTAAAAATGGAGTTGGTATCACACTGTCCGCATGCGCAGCATTTTTTTGAGAATTGAGGCTGGTTGAGTTCAGAGCTGAGCGCGAGTTGAACCGGCTAGTGTGAAACGTGGGCAGCATGTTTGGTAAGTGTTATCTGATAGTTTGTTATGGTTTGTGATAATAATTTTTTAGTGAGGGTGAAGGCTTATTGTTTGTTTCGTTTTGTTGTAGTATTTTAACGGTCCCCTGAAGAAATCATTCTGAAACGTCCGACTGGTACCGGGGCTGTGCGTTGGGATCATATTCTAATAGAAAGAGTCAGTCCTTTTTGAAGCTGAGTATTTATTACTATTTATTCCTTTTTCATTACTATTTTATAAGGACTGGAGTTTCTTCTTACAACTGTTTTTCTTGAGGTCATTGATGTGATATAACACGATTGCTGTGAACAGGTGTGAGCCTTAATACAGCAGTGTTCTTTTATACTGAGACCTCTTTTGTTGTTCTTGACCCTTTACAACGGTGAATTTGAACGATATTACTTTTTTGATTGGATTATAGTTGTCTTCTGGTTTAAAAAAGATAGGAGCCTAAGAGGGTGTTTTGTGAATGGCAGATTTTGGAGTCTAAGGGCCCCTTTTATTAACCTCGAACTATCTGCTGTATCTTATTCCTTTAGGCTGTGCGGTAGTTCACTCAAGCTAGTAGGATTAGGACTTTATTTAAAGTGGTTGAAAAGCTACAGGATCATCCTATAGGTGTCAATGAGAAACTTCCCACTTTAATTGCTAATGGGTTGTACACGTATTTTATAGATTAAAAAAAGATATAGTTAGATTGGTCTTTACTCTTCAAAATGGTGATTATCTTCCATTTTTTTTATTAGGAGAGATGCTGTTTCCACTCTGGACTGTGTTTAACCAATTTCTCAGTCTGAGTTGCAGCCGTTGTTATCTAAAATGGTAATAGTAGTAGGGATCCACTGCAAGCTTGGTTGATAAAGGAGTATGGCTTGGTGTTACTAGGGCTGCTTAGATTAATTGCTAATAATTCTCTCCAGTGTGGTGATTTCTTTTGGAGACTCAGAGTCCTTTAGTCCGGCTAATATAAAAAAAAAAGCTGACTCTAGATGTAAATGACACTGCATCCTACTGGCCAATTTCAACATTGCTCTTCTTGGTGAAAGTTATTGAAAAAGCTGTGATGACTCAACTGCAGGACTAGGTCAATGAGTAGGATATCTTGGATCCTGCTTTCACCCTGGGAATGGGATTGAAACTATTGTAGTGACATTTACAATCACCATCCATAGGTGCTTATATTTAGGCATTGATTCAGTGCTGCTATATCTAGATCTCTCTTGCAAACTTTGACACTGTGAGCCATGAGATCTTACTGAAGCATCTTGAAGACCATAATGTTAGTGACTCCGATTATGCTTGTTCTAAGTCTTTTTGTTGTTAAGATCCCAGTGTATGACCTTTGCCTTGTCCATTTCAGATGCAAGAAGCATTTGGTATGGTGTCCCATAATGGTCTTGTCAGTCCCCCTTTTAATTGAACCTATATATGTAATCATGGAGGGAAGGGGGAGTTTAATAAGATAGTTTGGGTATTAATGTTTCTGCTATGCAGATTATATTCAGATTTTTGTTGAGTTGGGGACAACTGGGATACTACTTGGAGTCTATGCAATCTCTTATTGATAATGTGGTTCAATCTTCTTTCTTTCACCGGAGAAAGGCACGCAATCTGTGACTTAATCTCTTCAAGGAGAGTCTAGTTACAGTGATCCAAGCTTCTGTAATATGGTTATTGTAATATCTTATTTTTGGGTCTTGACTGTAGATAAAACAAAAACCAATTGGTTCGGCTACAATATGTTCAGAATACTATGGGCCTGATTCCAAGAGGCAGATAGCAGGGCAGCATGTCCCACCATCTGCCTTGCTGGTAGTCCGCCTCCATCCCCCGCTGCACGCATAGAGCTACTGTGTGTGCTGTGGTGGACAGAGGCATAATGGAGGAGGAGAGATGGTGGAGCATGGGTGTGGCTGACCCCCAGACATATTGGGTTGATTCCATAATGGCCCTGTACATCCAGGGATCGCTGAGGGGGACACCCTGCTCATACCACCTCTGAGGTGGAATAAGAGCAGGGTGCCCCCCAAATGTGGCCAGCAGCCCCCCCCCCCACCCTCGAGCCCAGGAGCCCCCCACAGGAACACCGGGACACAGAGGGGCAGTTCCCGCTGCCCGATCTGGGCTCCAGGGCCCCCATTGGGGTCAGGTGGCGGAGACTCGGGAGTCCAGGGCTGCGGCATGCCGGATCATCCTCAGGCCTGATTCTGAGAGCCACAGGAACATTTTGTTCTGTGTTTCAGAATCGGATCCAAATAGGCCTGTCCTGCACGGGGCCATCCAGACGGCCCAGACATGCCCCTTTCAGAATTGGACTGCATAGCTAGGATTCTTTTGGGTCTAAAAAGTGCCTGCTCTAACATGATGCATTGGCCTCCTGTGGCGTATCATATAGAATTGAAAGCAATATCAAGTGCAGTTCAGGTTTTATTTTTGGAAGTTCCAACAATCTTAAAAATGAAATTTCTACAACATGAACTTGTGCAGCTCCTACGATGGTGCCAGAATTACCTTCTGCAGACCTGTGTTAAGATACTCTGAAGCAAGTAAAGTCTCTAGCTATACTCCTAAACTGGAATAATGCTCCGAAGGAGTTGTGCTCAAGGCTAATCTACTTTGCTTTTCTTAAGGCTTGTAAGGTATGACTATTTCACGAAGGTTTTCTGTGACTTGGCATATTTTATTTGGACCTCTGTTTTTATGTGTTGTGGATTTTATATATTATGGAGTTCATTTTGTAAAGTCACCAAGGATGTATCTAACTGGGGGTTATTTTCATCATTTACACATATATGAGGCTACATTCTGTACGCATTAATGGCCCCTTATAAAATACCAACCAGCGCAAACGTACATACAGTGCTAGATGGCACAAACTTTGCCGCTGGCATGCATGTGGGCAGAGTGCAAAAGTACACATGTAGATTATAAATAGGGCTTCTAATCCAAGGTGTTTATTAAATTTAGGTGACTTATTTTCCAGCTAATTAGGTGTTTTTTTGAGAGTCCAAAAATCAGTGTTTATCGGTGTTTTCATGCCACAAATACTATTGCTGGGTACCTTTTCCAATGAAATCAAACATGTATGATCATGTAGGGAGGAGTGGCCTAGTGGTTGGGGCAAGGTACTTCATGTAGGGAGGAGTGGCCTAGTGGTTGGGGCAAGGTACTTCAGGCCAGAAGGTCAGGGGTTCAAATCCCACTAGAGGACAGCAACCTTGGGCCGGAAGGACTGGGGTTTCCAGTCCCACAGGTGCTCCTTGTGGTCTTGGGCAAGCCACTTAACCCTCCATAGCCCATGTTCCCTGTAAAATAGTTATCTCCAAGTTATAATGCCCTGTTCAATGTAATTTCAGTTTGTTCAATGTAAACTGCACTGATGCAGAATAGCACGGTATATAAGAGAATGTAAAATTAAATAAATGATTGTGTCACTTAGGAGTTGTCAATGCAGAAAAGACACAAAACTGAGTGGAGATTACAAGACAAATCAGGGAGGGGTAAGAGAGTACCAGAGAGAAATGGTGCTTTTCTGGTATTTTCCAATAAAAAACTATTTTAATACTTTTGCATCAGGGGTGTTTTATCAGTGTTTATTATTTAAAACCTAAAATCAGAAGCCCCAATTATAAAATCCTATAATATGCATGTTTTCCTGCAAACTTTAGGCATGGGTATAGGGCTGTTGTATATATCTATGTCTTAAGGTGCAATTTCTGCCACTTAGGTTAGTATTTTGTAAAGAAAAGAAAGCTCCTACTGGTTTTATAGACTAGGCACCTTAAAAAAACACTTTAAATAGCCACCGTGCTACAAAACTACTCTCCACATGTTTTAATGTGTGTTTTCACAGAGATAAAAGTATGCATGCATGTAAGTCACCTGGAGCATATGTTTTTGGGCAGGGTCAGATACATTTAAGCAAATGAATAAATAAATGTGAACTGGAATTTTAGAAAGGATGTCCAAGTTAAATCGGGAACGTCCAGGGCAGATCATACAGAAAAACACCAGGGTTGTCTATGCCTCTGGCCAATTTTAGTTACATTGTGTGACACAGTAGGCAGTATAGAGCACATGGAGGTAAGAGAAAATGAGGAACTTACCTCAGATTTAGCTGAGCAGCAAACAAACTCAGTACACGTAGGAACAGCTGAGCAGCAAATACATTCAGCACAGGAGAAGCCAAAAGGCATTAGAATGAATTTTCCTGGTCCTTCCTTCTGTTTGACTCGGGGTGGAACCACTGCGGGCCTATATGGTTTGCCAGAATTTTCTTGAAACCATACTTTGGTCTGCCCCCGAGTCAAGCAAAGCTTTTGCGGGGACTCCTTGCACTTCCACATCTATACGGAATTCTTCCTGTATATTTCTTTTATCACCTGTTATCAGTGCTGTTCGCCAGATGCAATTTTTTCTCATGTGTCCCATTTCCCCACATTTAAAACATTTCAACAAAGCATTCCTACCATCCCTCTTGGGAAAACACTCATTCACATTCCGAGCACCCATCCGAGGCTCTTTATCTGCCTTCCCAAAATTAACCATCCCCAACTTACTCTCAGCGCCTCCTGGTGGCTTTTTAGCCCATTTGGCCTCCAGGAACCATTCTGCTAAGTGCGCTGCTTCGGTTGAGGTCTGGCAATTTTGTAAGGTTAAGAAGGTTTTCACCTCTGCAGGAACTGCCTCATAATACTGTTCTAATACAATTGCATCTATTATACCTTCCAGAGTCTTCCCCTCTGGCTCAAGCCACTTCCAAACCAGACTGCGCACCCTATGGCACAGTGCCTTAGGTGTTTCACCTGTTTGGAGTTTGGTTAACCTTAGCATACGCCTATATACAGCAGGTGTTAGGCCTAGCCTGTCACGTATTGCTCTCTTCACTTCTTCGTACTCTGTTGCCAGAGCAGCGGGAATAGCTCTGTAAGCTGATAAGGCTTCTCCTGTTAGGGAGGAGGCCAGCCTAACTGCCCAATGCTCTTTAGGCCAACACGCATTGAGAGCTACCCTCTCGAATGCCTCAATATAATCATCAAAGTTAGCATCCTTAGTCATTTGTCCAAATCTCAGTACCCCACAGTTCTGTGGGCTTACCCCACAGAAATGCTCTGGCGGTGCTTCTTCCTTTTCCCGTTTTTCTAGCAGAGCTTGCAACAGTTCTGTCAGGGGCTTCTGCTGGGGCTGTAAGGCTGCCATGGCCTGCTCTTGGCTCAGCTGGGCTAGCTCCCTCTGCTTGTCGAACTGTAAGCTCATCCATCGCAGGACTTCCTGGACATCCATTTCCAGGCTCACACACTCTAGAAAACAAACAGAGAACAACCACCAAGTGCGGCACTACTAGTGTTTTTTTGTGCCTAGTTTTATTTCCCTTTTTAAGCTACTCCTTCTCACATGAATCCTCCCAGCCTGTGCCCATATACCTTTACCTGAGCCAGGTGGAGATTCGCACTTTGAGAAGGTGCTTGTCTTTCCTTCAGGGTCTGGAACCTTCCGGGCATGTCCCAACGTCCAATTCCTCTGCGCTGTCCTCTGCTGCGTCGCGGTTGTACACTCCTTTTGAATAATCCTGCCAACTATGCCATTTGTGATGGGGTCTGTAAGATAGACCTTCTCTGAACCCTATTAGGCGGCTGCCTAAGGCTTTAAATTTCACAATGCCTTTCTACCAAAAAGAGTCTTGCAGTCAAATGGTAAGGCAAAATAATGTCAGGGCTTTATTCCCCTTCCCAAACGGATATTCTTTGGATACAACACAAACAAAACAGCAGAAAAACAAAAAGAAACTGCTACAAAGAAAAATATCTTCTTTTCCTTTGACACTAGCACATGGCTGTTTTCCACAGGCTTAACATAAAGATATGACATCATCTGAAAAACATATTGTGCAATCCATAGGAACCGGGTCAGGAGTACAGCTGTTATTCTCCCACTGCATTAATTCGGATTCACTCCCGATAGCATAAGGGTCACACTCTTTACATGTGCTGGCTTCCTGAAAACCCTCCTGTGGTGCATGGATTACTTTTCTCAAAAAGTGCTCTTCAAACCTAGGGCTCTGAATGCCTAGTATGCTGATAGCTTCTTTCTGGCTTTCCTTTCTCTTCCTGTAGCAGCAAAGCGCAGACAAACCAATGATACCAGGAGTCTGTTCAGAAGGTCCAAATCATTTATTTGTGCACAAGTCTCAAGCAAGTCAATTTCAAAATGGCTGAGCAAAGTTTTCTAGCATTACAACAACTTTTATAGACTTCTGTTCCATTCTAGGTATAGAAAAACATTTCATTGGTCCCGGTACTCTCCCGTACCTCCCGTACCCCTTCCATTGGTCCCGGTACTGATAAGATTATCCAATTATGTTCCTTCAGTGGGCATGGCACCTGCATACCCCCCTTCTAGTCCCAATTACAATGGTCAGTTCATCAACTTGTTACTTTCATACTCTCAAGGCCATAGAGCCAATTTGTGCATGCAGGGGAGCAGGGCTCTGCAACTCATCTGTCAGCACTCCCAATTATATTCCTTGCAGATGTACTTTTTCTTATCAGTAACTTTTAAACATACTTTTCTGTATTTTTCCATCTCTCAGTTTTGCTTACCTAAGTTAGTTTAGTTCTCTTACAGAGTTCTATCCTACAATAGCAGCATGTTGGGGGATGTGCAATTCCTATGTGCCTCTCCACAGGCTTCATTTACAGGTCAAGCTAGCTATGCTGGCCTGCTTATGTCAGACACCGTGGATCACAGGCCTGCACCTGCCACATTCCCCCCTTTGATTAATCTCACCCTATTACTTAATAAGGTGTGAGAATTAAATCACCTTTAGAAGAATCACATCATGATTGAAGGATTTCGACTAGGACTGGCCTTATATAGGGCCATTATTTTAGTGGCGGTCTTCCGCTCTACTGTACTATCAATAGTGTTATGAATGGAACGCATACAACATGGGATTAAACATGGTAATAAGAAGATAACAGCAACAAGGATTAGTACTAAAACAATGAAAGTCTTAAATCCTCCCACCCATGAAAAGAGGTTAGCAAACCAGTTAGGAAATTTCAATGAGTGCCAAGTTTGCACTGGCACATAAGCATGTCTTTGCATATCTTTAGCAATTTCTTCAACTACTTGACCCTTATCATCTATTTTCAAACAGCAATTAGTTAAATTCAATTTACCACATACTCCTCCTTCAGCTGCTAACAAATAATCAAGTGCTAAGCGATTCTGATATATTGCCGTGCGCATCTGAGTACTTTGTCTAGCTAAAAGCGTAAGAGCATGACTAGTTTCATTGGTTATTATCTCAACTACTGCTTGTAAGCGGATAATACGATTAATCATATAGACTGGGGTTCGGTAGCCCCACATACCATCATCATTCCAAGTGGCAGGCCCATAATACTCAATAATCCTTTCTGGTGGCCAATCATCACCCTGCCACTTCTCCCACTTGCCTATCTGTAAGGCTTCTCTTTTCTGTCTTAGTGCTCGTTTGTGTCGGTGGGTAGTATATACAGGGTATCCTAATTGTTCTCCATGTTCAGTGTTTAAAAGAAAGAAAGAAGGTCTGATGGTTCCTAAGACACATGCTCCTCCCCAGTGTGGCGGGAGTTGGGCATACGCTCGGTTGCCACAGATCCAATACAGGCCAGGTGGGGCTTGCCAGGCATGGACTTTGGCAAGGTTAGTCCATAAACCAGCAAGTTCAGGAAATCTAGTTAATGGGTTAGGAGGTTCAGGATGTTTGAGTCCTGACCACCATGACGTCTTTTTGGTCGTGGCATTATAGTACTTCTGGCTAAGACAGACCAGCTGTCCTACCTTTTGGGTGAACTGGGGTCCAGTTCTGGCATAGCAAAGACGTCCAACAATTGAGTGCGCTAACACCCATTCACTGGTAGTCTTGTGTAATTCAGTCTGATTATAAATCAAAGAATAATTCAATTCTTGGGCTTCCCATGGCCACTGGTCTCCCATTTGGGTTCCGCCACAGAAATAGCAATCTGAGATCTTAAGACTAGATACCACTGCTCCGGCTAATTCTAGAAATAAATTCTGTGAAGGGTGAGGGATCTCAAACTTATTTACATGCATGGCTTCATAGAAAGTGTTATGGATATGATATTTAGATGACATGTGGGCTTGGGTATTCAATCTAATAAACACAATGGTTCCTGGATCTATGGCCCCTCCAGCAATACGTAAACCAAACTTGTATCCTTGTTTCCATGCATAGGGATTGTGTATACGTAAGTGTAAGGGGTTACAAGCATCTTTCTGACATTTATCATTTGTGGTTGGCTTGGTTAAGGTAGCCATTCGTTTATCTATCTTCTCATCAACTATACCATTATTCCAGGTAGCATAAAAAACACATCCCCAATACGGGCAATAGTAATCTGCTGCTGGTGCAGTACTATAGCCTGATCCCGTT
This sequence comes from Ichthyophis bannanicus, assembly GCA_033557465.1. Taxonomy (NCBI): domain Eukaryota; kingdom Metazoa; phylum Chordata; class Amphibia; order Gymnophiona; family Ichthyophiidae; genus Ichthyophis; species Ichthyophis bannanicus. The sequence goes on along the minus strand of CM066034.1, from coordinate 629,652,111 downwards.
TTACCTGTACACTTCCACCATCCTGTGGCACCTTCTGGACACATGTACTTATGGTCATTTCGATACGCTTTCTCCCAAGTACCACAGGTGGAATAACTATCTCTGTTAATGGCATTACATGCATCAAAATTCAAAGCAGCAGGTTTAGTAATGTCCTTAAGTGGTGGTGTAACAGCTAGTATAGGTCCATCTGCATCCTTCCATCGTATTTCCATCGTGTAATAGGATGGATTCTGATGCGGATTATAGCATGCTCTAATTGTGCCATAAGTGCAAACATTTAGTTCAGTGGTGTTATAAATACACCGAGTCACTTTTCCCTTGCAGGTATAGTAAGAATGGTAAATCAAAGTCTGAGTTACTTTCAGTCCAGTTCGAGTAGAAGTAATGCAAGCAGTGCATGGAGGTAAAGCATAAGTCTGTTCAAAACCTCCAAAGAAGGCAACCAAAGCAAAACAAAAGTAAAGATGCATGTTGATGTTGATTGGAGTTCTTCTGAATCCTCAGCTTGCTGATCTTGATCACGACGTTCTCTGTTCTTCGTCCCGTTTGCTAATGAAGCAATTTAACGGGTGCTGAGTGTTGATTGAAGATCCTCAAGTTGTCCAGTACACATTAACCAACTTATTAGCAATTCAGTTGGCTTGTGAAGTCTGGCTAGTCAATATAGTATCAAAGTAGTGTGCCAAATTGCACGCAGATTGGGTTCGTTGAAACAAAACTGTTGCTGCATGGAAAACAGCAATCCTCTTCGAAAGACTTGGCTACTGCAAAGCACTGTGATGAAGTGTCTAAGTTGCTGGTTGCCGTCTCAGAGTAACTCGCAAGGGTGCATCAAGATGCTGTTCTGCTGTCCACTGCTCAGGCTCAGGATCAGCGGCGGGCTTGACTCTGCTGTGGTGGATCCAGGTGTCGACCTCAGCTACCTTTACTGCAGTTGGGGTAGACAGGATGACGGTGTACGGTCCCTTCCAATGGGGTTCCAATGGTGTCTTCTTCCAATCTTTGATCCACACCGAGGTACCAGGCTGATAGGGATGCAAGGGTTCCGTCAAGTTGATAGGCAACTGGTCTTGGATCCACGCATGGAGAGTCTGCAGAACAAAACTAAGAGCTAGGAGTTCTTGTCTGGTTACTTCTGAACCAATTTGGGCTAAACTTCCTTTAATTCCCTGCACTATTGGTGGGGGTTTACCATACAAAACTTCAAAAGGGGAAAATCCTGTTGACTTTACAGGAGCTGAGCGTATTCTGAGTAAAGCTATTGGGAGCACTTGGGGCCACTTCAAGTGTGTCTCCTGACAAAGCTTGGACATCTGGGCTTTTAGGGTACGATTCATTCGCTCAACTTTCCCTGAACTCTGGGGTCTGTATGCAGTGTGGAGTTTCCATTGTATCTGCAAAGCTTTTGCTAACTGTTGAGTAACTTGGGAGACAAATGAGGGCCCATTGTCTGACCCTATTACTGCTGGAATTCCGAACCTAGGGACAATCTCTCTCATTAAGACTTTGGTAACTTCTCGGGCTTTCTCAGTTCTGGTTGGGAAGGCTTCCACCCACCCAGAGAAGGTACAAACTAATACTAACAGGTAATGGTATCCATTGGCTCTGGGCATTTCGGTAAAATCAACTTGGAGGTTGTGCATGGGAGTTACACCTCCTGACTGAACTCGGGGTGCCGTTATAAGGCCTTGCTTGGCATTATTTTTGGCACAGGTTAGACATTGACGTGCTACTGAGGCTGATATGGTTGTCAACAAAGGGATGTAAAAATGTGGTCTGAGTGCTTTTTCCATAGCACTCTTCCCATAGTGGGTGGCTTCGTGGAAAGCTTTGACAAAAGATGGTCCTAACAGTTCAGGAATTACTATTCGTCCAGGGGGTTGACTGCCCTCTTCTGGTGGCAGCTCAATCCATCCATCTTTCAGTACTCCATCTTCTTTGTTACAGTAGTAATCCAATTCTTTGGTGGTATATCGTGGTGTCCATAAATTCAAAGGTACTGGAAACAATGCTGCTTGCATTGGCATAGCTTGTGGGGCAATCTGTCCTGTCATAGCTGCTTGTCGGGCTGAGGCATCTGCAAACCTATTTCCTCGGGCAACTTCTCCTTTTCCAGCTTGATGTCCTCTGCAATGCATGACAGCTACACGTGTTGGGGCCCAAATTGCATCAAGTAACATCAATATCTCGGGACCATATTTGACTGATTTTCCTCCGGATGTGATGAGCCCTCGTTCTTTATAGAGAGCTCCATGGGCATGTAGAGTGGTGAAGGCATATTTGGAATCTGTATATACATTTAGCACAAGTTTTTCTCCTAACAATAATGCTCTGGTGAGTGCTATCAATTCGGCTTTCTGGGCTGATGTGCCTGAGGCTAGAGCTGATGATTCAACTACTTCGTGTTGAGTGACGACTGCATATCCGGCACAGCGTCGTCCATCGAGGATGAGACTGCTCCCATCAACATAATAGATCTGGTCAGGATTGTCTATGGGCACATCGGTCAAGTCGGGTCGACTGGAGAACACAGTTTCCATGACTTCGATACAGTCATGTTCTGGGAGTTCTTCACTGATGGGTATCAAGGTAGCTGGGTTCAAGGCATGGCTCACTTCAAGTTGTATCTGTGGGTTCTCACATAACATGCTCTGGTATTTCAACATTTGGGAATTGGTGAGCCAATAATTTGCTTTTTTTTCCATGAGGGCAAGGACTGCATGTGGCACAGTGACTCGTATGTTCTGTCCTAGTGTGAGCTTGTCTGCTTCGCTCACTAATAATGCTGTAGCTGCAACAGCTCTCAGGCATGGTGGCCATCCTTTGGCCACAGGGTCCAATTGTTTCGATAGGTATGCTACAGGTCGCTCCCAATTTCCCAATTTCTGAGTCAACATGCCTAAGGCATTTCCCTGTGCTTCATGTACAAACAAGTGGAAAGGCTTATGGACATCTGGTAGTCCAAGTGCTGGTGATGACATCAATTCTTCCTTTAACTTCTTGAAGGCTGTATCCTGCTCAAGTCCCCACTCCAGTGGCGACTTCTCTTCTCCTTTTGTGGCTTCATACAGTGGTTTGGCAATTTGGGCGAAGTTGGGTATCCAAATTCGGCAATATCCTGCCGCTCCCAGAAAGGCTCTGACTTGCTTTCTGGTTGTTGGAGTTGGAATTCTGCATACTGCTTCTTTTCTTTCTCTGCCTAATCTTCGGCTTCCTTGGGTAATGCGAAAACCCAAGTATTTCACTTCTTTTTGGCATAGCTGTGCTTTTGCTCTGGAAACTTTGTATCCAGCTTCATCTAGTAACTGCAAGAGATCTTTGGTGGCTAGTATACATTCACTTTCTGATATGGCAGCTATCAACAGATCGTCCATGTATTGGAGAAGCACTCTCTTCCCCGGGGCCACTGGATAGCTTGAAAGGTCTTGATTCAGTGCAGCACTAAAGATGGTAGGCGAATTTTTGAATCCTTGGGGTAATCGTGAGTTGGCCCCCTCTTCCAGAGATGGGGTCCTGCCATTCAAATGCAAACAATATTTGGCTTACAGGGGCTAATCTTATGCAAAAGAATGCATCTTTTAAATCCAGTACAGTGAAATGGGTAGCTTCAGCAGGTATCAGTCCTAGAAGAGTGTAAGGATTGGGTACAACTGGATGTATAGTTTCAACTGCATCATTTACTCTCCTTAAGTCTTGTACTGGGCGGTAATCATCCGTCCCAGGTTTCTTTACTGGCAAAAGTGGAGTGTTCCATGGGGATTGACATACTTTTAGTAGGCCATACTCGAGCAATCTTTGTAGGTGGCGATGAATGCCTTCAATTGCAGCTCTTGGGAGAGGGTACTGTTTGACGTGCACTGGTGTAGCACTAGGCTTGAGGGTTACAATCACTGGAGCTATGTGCTTGGCTAGGCCTGGGGGACTGCCTTCTGCCCATACTCCAGGTGGTGCGTGAATGTTCTTTAAAGTTTGTTCAAAATAGGTGTCTTGGATAGAGTCATCGATGTAATACCTCCATTCTTCTTCTCGGGGCACTGTCAGCAGCATTACTCCTGCTGGTTTGGCTTGGGGATTTACTGTCATTTGCATTTCTCCTTGTTCAGAGAAAGATATCTGTGCTTGAAGCTTGGCTAACATATCTCGTCCCAGTAGTGGCACTGGACATTCGGGCATGTAAAGGAATTGATGAGTTATTTGCTGTCCTCCTAGACTGCATATACGATTCTGAAGAAAAGACTTTGTAGCTTTGGCACCAGTTGCTCCTATAATGGTGACTGCTTTTGTAGAAAATGGGGCTATCTTTTTGTCTATTACTGAATGTTGTGCTCCAGTATCAACCATAAAGTCCATAATTTGGTCTCCTATTTGTATTCCGACCATAGGCTCCTGGAGACCTAAAGCAAACTTGGAGCCCGGTCTGTCCTAATCCACATCATTTTCATCTTGGAGCGTTGTGGCCAATACTTGAATGGCTCCTCCTCCTCTTTCTCGCTGGAATTGTTCTCGATTGGCTCCTCCGCGATTTCGGGGATAGCCTCGTCTTTCTTCTTGCCACTGATGACTGCTGTCGTCATCTTGCTGGGCGTCTCCGAGTTGCGGGCACGTATCTCTCCAATGTCCTTCTTCTCTACAGTAGGCGCATTGGTTCACGCCTAGCTTCTGGGTCCGGCCTCCGCCTTGACCCCGCCCTCTTCCTCTGCTCCGTCGATTAGGGACACCTCCCCTTTTCTGTTCAACTATGGCCACAGCCAAAAAATCAGCTTTCTTCTTCATCTTTCTATCACATTCTCTCTGTCTTTCATTATCACGATTCACATACACTTTATGAGCGACTTCCAGTAACTGTGTTGCATTCATGCCCGCAAACCCTTCTAACTTCTGTAATTTACGTCTGATGTCTGGTTGAGACTGGTTTACAAAAGCAGAATTCACCATACATAAACTTCCTGGTGCCTCGGGATTGTAGGGGGTATACATTCTGTATGCTTCAGTTAGTCTTTCATAGAAATCTGCTGGGCTCTCGTCTACACCTTGGATAACTCCTGCAACTTTGGAAAGGTTCATAGCTTTTTGGCCCCCCCTTTTCAGGCCTTGTAAAAAGCCTTGGCGAAAACGGGCTAGGGCTGTGGTTCCTTCTTCTGTATTTGGATCCCAATGGGGGTCTTCATTCGGGAATTCTTTCTGAGCCGCTTCCCGATAGTCTATTCTGCTCAGTCCCTGTCCCGGAGCTACAGGGTTATCTGACATCCATTCAATAGCTGCTTTTCTAATTCGTGCTCGCTCTTCTGTCATGAATAGGGTGGTCAGGAGCTGGCGGCAATCTGGCCAGGTGGGTTGGTGGGTTTCCATAATAGTAGTTACTAATTCTGTCAGCTCCTGGGGCTTGCTAGTATAGGAGGCATAATGCGACCTCCAATTTAACAAATCAGTTGTAGAGAAAGGGATGTACACATAAGTTAAGGGTCCCGCTACCACCTCCTCATTATCGTTCTTTATGGGCACTCCCGGGACTTGCCGTAAAGGCAGCATCTTGGCGGGAGCTGTCTTTTGGGATCTAAGGGCTGTTTTCTTAACTATCTTCCCGGGGATTACTTTCGCTTTCTCAACAGGTTTCACTTTGGGTGTATCTTTTGCCGGCTCGCTGGCACTAGCAACCACTTGTACGCTATCGTCTTCACTTTGGACATTTTCTTTTTCATCCTCTTCTCCCTCTGCTTCTGACTCGCTTTTTATGGCATCCTCTTCTTCAGCTAATTCCTCTCTCTGCCCTCCAGGAGGGGGTTCAGGGGTTGGGTCCCGCTCCCGCCGTCTCTGGGGTTCTGGGGCAGGACGCCGGGCTACTCTTATCGGACCTGGGGTTCGGGGCTGCCTGAGAATTATCTCCGGGGAATAAGGATCTACCAGGATGGGCTTCTTTCTGGACTTCTTATCCTGCTCTTTCATTTTAGGCTGTTCCGTTTTCTGTCTAGAATCTGTTTTAGCTAACATTATTCTGCACTGTTCCTCATAACAGCGCTGCGCCCAGGGGGGCGGATCTTCACAAATACTTAACCAGGAATCTATATATGGGTACTGATCGGGGTGCGCTATCCGCACTCTACGATGTACTGACTGAATAATCTCTACATTAAACGTTCCCTCTCGGGGCCAGATGGGGTCTAGATCGGGCCACTCCCTAGTACACAAAATCTGCAAACGGGCTGCTGTCATTTTAATACCATAATCTCCAGAATATCCCTCTTTAAAATGTGCGATCATACATTCTAATGGAGTGTTTCTAGTAGACCCCGCCCCTCCCATTTCGATGTGTGCGCGCAATAACAGACAAAAGGGAAAAGGAGGGCGGACCGTGGGTAAGGGGTCCTCACGGCCCTGGAAACGTATAAGGAATACAAATAACAAGACAAGACGACAATCGCTTCCCCCTTTTTGCGACCTGAACGCGGTCGCCCGGTCAGGAAATGCGCTACTCAGGGGTCCGCCTTCACTTGGTCCGTGCTGCCAGACCTCTCATTCACACTTCGTTCACACAATCATGCTAGCAACGTATCCCAGAATGCATTCGTTTCTATCTATTCTGACTAGTCTTTTTCCCAATTACAAAAAGGATGAGGGTTTCACCCGGCGAATTCCCATGCGGGGTTACTCGGCCCTTCCTTGAGAGGTGATCATGCTCTCTTACCAATTCCCAATATCTCGAGATTACAAATTCCAAATTCCAAGTTCCAATGGCAGTACTGCTCTTTCTATTTCTGTCTAGACACCAAATCAAAACTATACTCACCGGATCCGGTCCTCAAACTTCCCAAGCAGGCGCATGAGTTGGACCTCGGACTCCCCTCACTCGGGTTCGAGGCGTTGGCTCCAGCCGGGCCCGGCACCCGCCGAGGTCCGACCAGCTCCCTCCGATACAAGGGACCGGTGGCGCCAGGGAGCAGCCCTCGTCGGAAGGGCGCGATCCCGGCAGGACCAAGCCTATAGAGGCGGAAAGTCGTGGTATATTGCCCTATATACACTTTGATTCCACAACTTCCCGGCCAATGCACCAAGAATATGTAGCAGCAAAGCGCAGACAAACCAATGATACCAGGAGTCTGTTCAGAAGGTCCAAATCATTTATTTGTGCACAAGTCTCAAGCAAGTCAATTTCAAAATGGCTGAGCAAAGTTTTCTAGCATTACAACAACTTTTATAGACTTCTGTTCCATTCTAGGTATAGAAAAACATTTCATTGGTCCCGGTACTCTCCCGTACCTCCCGTACCCCTTCCATTGGTCCCGGTACTGATAAGATTATCCAATTATGTTCCTTCAGTGGGCATGGCACCTGCATACCCCCCTTCTAGTCCCAATTACAATGGTCAGTTCATCAACTTGTCACTTTCATACTCTCAAGGCCATAGAGCCAATTTGTGCATGCAGGGGAGCAGGGCTCTGCAACTCATCTGTCAGCACTCCCAATTATATTCCTTGCAGATGTACTTTTTCTTATCAGTAACTTTTAAACATACTTTTCTGTATTTTTCCATCTCTCAGTTTTGCTTACCTAAGTTAGTTTAGTTCTCTTACAGAGTTCTATCCTACAATAGCAGCATGTTGGGGGATGTGCAATTCCTATGTGCCTCTCCACAGGCTTCATTTACAGGTCAAGCTAGCTATGCTGGCCTGCTTATGTCAGACACCGTGGATCACAGGCCTGCACCTGCCACATTCCAACCTGGTGGAATCACTGGATATCTTTCAACATCAAAGTCACTTTCAGTGCCACGCCCTTGCCCTTTAAAACACACAGAGCTTTTAGCCTTTTCCTCAGAAAAGCAAGGTTCCCACCTTTTAACTGTATTTCTGGTTCTTGTTTCTGGGCTCCTGACAGCTCTCTCCCGGACTCTCCAACCACCATCAAACCTAGCAGGCTCCTGGCCACGTCCCTGGCTGCTTCCTGCTCTGGGGTCAGACCTACTGTTTCCTTCTCCCGGCAAACTTCCTTCAGCATGACACGTGCTCACTGGTTGCTTGCTCAGTCCTCCTGAGTCGCTGCCCCTGCTGGCCTTTCCTGGTTCTAGCCAGCAACTTATATGCTTCCCTTCTCTGCATGCTATGTGGGTCTTTGTGAACAGGTGTTCCCGATGAGGCTTTCTGTTTCTAACTACGTCAGGACTATCACCAGGAAAATTCATTCTAATGCCTTTTGGCTTCTCCTGTGCTGAATGTATTTGCTGCTCAGATGTTCCTATGTGTACTGAGTTTATTTGCTGCTCAGCTAAATCTGAGGTAAGTTCCTCATTTTCTCTTACCTTCATGTGCTCTATACTGCCTACTGTGTCACAATTTACATCCTCGAAATGAATGTCCATGCCAGATGTTTCCTCTAAGGACAGTGTGCAGTGGGGAACTTCCACCCCATGCAACTAGGATAAGACAGTTGCAGAGTGACTAGTTAGAGAAGACTCTCTTACTTGATGCCTCATTGGCTAATCCATGGCAGCGCTACGGAAACACCAATAGGAGTGTGACGGAATCCCACAGATTAACCAGGTAAGGTGAATGTGGTAGGAGATCCCTAGAGGCTGGCAAGGAGTGCAGACATGCCTTTAAGAGCTGGTACAGCCGAGGCAAGAGGAAAGTGTGAAAAAAGTATTTGACTGAGTGAGAGAAGGTTTTAAGAGTAATGATTGGCAGCCCACATTCTAGTGCTGCTGTAAGAAAGAGTGTTGTGTTTGAAAGAAGTGTTTAGAAAAAGCCCAGGTGCTGTTGTGATGCTACACTGACTGCTCTTATTGAGTAAAAGTGTTACCATATTCAAGTAGCATTGGTGAGATGGAAGCAAATATTTGTATCAGAGATCTCAGAAAGAGACTTCCGTAAAAAGCCAGAGAAGGCTTAAGAGTCAAAGAAGTCATTGAAGGCTTAAGAGACAAAGAAGTCATTAATTGTCCCTGCTTAAACTCACCTGAGACCTATGTTTAATGATGAGACTTGAGAGTGAGTATTGAGCCATGTGCAAGAAAATTTTGTAACTTTCTTTGCTCGGATCTCTTTCTATTCAGGGAAAGCAATTATTTTTACAGTAATCAGGGACAATACAGGATTCTGAATTAACAGAGCTGTTAATTATAAAAATAAGATAATTATGCTAAGGGAAAAGAAAGATTTGTTAGAGTTTTTCTTTATTTATTTTTAAAGCAAGGTAGTAGATGATTTATCAACTGCACCATATACCAGGACGGCAGCGTCACGTGGGGACTGAACCGAATGGAACAATGTGAGATGAAGAGCATAACATTAAACTGAAGAGAGTTAACATAGTAACATAGTATATGACGGCAGACAAAGATCGGTGTGGTCATCTACTCTGCCCAGTAAGGTGGCTAGAGTGATTGTAACTGCCGCTCCATGCAAGTTATCCCCTCCCCATACTTGTTTGAGGCTGTACCTGCAGCTCTCTGCTGGTCACCGCCCCCCCCTCCTCTATTTATTGAAATATAAGAGATATTTAAGTTGCTTCGTCTTCATCCTCTTGCTATGAAGATAAGTGTACACCAACAGACATTCTGGGCCTTATATTCAAAAGGCATTTACACGGTTTACAGCCAGTTAGTGCTGTTGAATATCCACTTCTAACCTTGCTACATGCCCTAATTCTATGCGGTTAGCATCAAGGTGTGTCGGCGCATTCTGGGGCGGAGCGGAAGTGGAGACTGTCATTAAGCGGCTAGCGGCGATATTGCATGCTGTCATTTTAGGGATCTACGCCTAAAAGATAGGCGAGAAAAAAACCTCACCTATCTTTTAGGTGCAGGAGCTAACCGAGCAGCATGCAATATCACTGCTACCCAGTTAGCTACTGCGGCTTCCGGCATGTGGCAATCCCTGGATATTCAATGCCGGGCCGCATATGACCCCGGCATTGAATGTCCGGGGTAAAGGGTCAGCGGACAAGTGAATTTCGGGCCCTCTATATTTTTCACTCTGGCCAGAGATAGCTTTTGTTTTTTGAGGAGTAGAAGCAAGCAAGACTAAAACACAAACATTTTATTTCATATATATATATATTTTTTTTGTTACATAAAGACAGATATATGGACACAGAAGTATACTTACCTGATTGTTGAAGAGCAATGCTGTTATCGAAAAGCAATATAAAGTATCAATTCTTAGGTTACATGAATTATGAGAAATGTAAAATAGAGAAGCAGTTAAGAGAGAATGATAGATACTTATCTGAGCTGAGATGAGTGCATTCAGTAGCAGTATAACTGTGAAACAAAAAGAGAAACAATAAAATTGTTATTCACTACTGCATTAGGATAATTTTTTTGTCAAGCGTGAGCAAGAGTTACTTCTACCTGGTTAAATAAAAATGTGTTTATTTAATTGAATAATTTCCATTAAATTCTGAATTTCATCACTGTATGTTAAACATTGCGCTTAAACATTTTATTTCCCTCTGTGAAAGCAAACCAGTGTCATTCATTGAACTCATTTTTATCTTACCCCCTCAGCCTCCAACGAAAACAAAGCAGGAGGGATTCCAAGCCCGACTTGCTTACACAGACCTAGATTTAGGAATGAGCAGCATAGGCACCTGCCTAGGGCACCATATGTTAAAAACACTAAGGGGTATGTTTACTAAAGTGCGGTAAATGTGAATAACGCTCGTTGTACGATGTTAATGATTGTAAGTGCAGTATAACGCGCGTAATCACGCGCCAATGACCGTTAACGTCATACTACGCGCGTTAACCGTAGTTAACGATCGTAAAGCCCCGCGGCGCATTAAAACAGCGCAGAAGGTGGAGAGTGGGCGGAGAGAAGGGGTCAATGGGCGGAGAGTGGGCGGGGAGAGGCTCCCCTCACACTAACGCGCTGAATTTCTGAGCTCAATTCCAACGCGAATGAAAACCTGTCGTTAAAGGGAAGAGAAACCATTTCCGTCAGCAATGTACAGCGAAACCGGGGAAACCTACAAAATGTGAGCAGTGTGATACATGTGCACAGAACAAAATTTCACCTAAAACGTTAAAAATGACCACAAGAAACATTGTACAAATTATAATCCAGCTGGGCAACAGTGATATCAATGGGAAACAATGAAAAACACTCCCAGGAAAGCACCAAAAAAAAGAAATGATGTTTGGAAGGGTCTACACTCCGTAGACCCTTTCAAAGATCATTTCATTGTAATGGAGCTGTCCTGGGAGTGTTTTGTAATGTTGCCCAATGATAGCATTGTTGCCCAGCTTGGTTATGGGTGTTTGCCCCTTTTTTCGAGGTCTGTTCTGAGGTTTATTTGCACCTCTGTCTCCATACAAGGTAAATGAGCCCACAGTAAACCTGTGCAGAGCAGGTTTTCTGACTCGACAGGCCGGTTTTCCTATCTCCAGGGACTGCACTGTCTCTGTGGCCACAGTGTGGTGCAACAGACACAGCCAGTGCCTTTAAGACCAGAGGGTCACAGCTTCAAATCCCAGCTGGGGCTCCTGCCAACCCAGTCCCCATAGTTTTACCCACCACTAAACAGTGATAGTAAAGACACACCTTTATTGCAGAGAACATACGCATGGTTAAGACGCCTATATTTTACCACACCAAACACAGACACCAGAAACAGGCGCATTACCTAGAGCAAAGTCTCGCAAATGCAGTCCTGGAGGGCCCCACACCTTTCAGGTTCCATGCTGCCTCAAATAAAGATGCCTGTGCTGCATATCTATGCACCACCCCCATGGTATGCAGATGTAGCTCATGCATAGTTATGAGGGACAGCATAAAAACCCGAACAGTGTTTGGAACACCAGGACTGGAGTTGGGGAACTCTGCCGTAAAGCAGCAGCCAACAGGGCCAGACACACCCACACACATACCCACAGGCCCCATTGGCCAATGCCTCCTGGAGAGGCAGGACATTGGGCCCTGCCTGTATCTCCCAATACTAGCAGTTGCATACCTTAGCAATGCCACCCTACACTTGGGTACATGGTACACAGCTATCAAACGTTTCCTATGATAACTGGCAGATATCAATTCCTACGTTAAGCACATTTTGCTCAGTGAGCTCCACCATAACAATCATCCTGATGTCTGTGGTGTGTGCTGCAGGTCTGGTCTCTGACAGTGTTTACCACCCTGGGGAGTGACCCCCAACAATCTTGCGTACCATATCCATGCCTGTACTGTGCCCAGGACTGGTGTGGTGGGTATGGCTGCTGGACTCCTCTATAGTAGCACAATGCTGGCATAGGTGTGGGGGTGGCTGTCTGCCTATCCAGTGTGTGGTGGCTGCAAACACCTTCCACAGCCCACACTGCCAGCAATGTTGCCAGTATTGGGCTGCCAATGTGCATAATGAGGAGCAAGGTACCATGGGTATAGGCCGGACAGGGTGGCCTGGCCAGGGTGCATCTGCACAGGGCATACGGCAGTGACAGGTACATTTTAGTGCCCGGCCACCACCTACACAGACAGGGTGACCTCAGTATGTCCTGCTGAGAGATCACTCTCACCCTGACTGTGCAGTGACCACAGCATGGCTAGGCACCCCCATAGTGCTATATAGTATTTCTCTCATGTGATAGATATGGGTTTCCTGTTGGGGCCCAGTCACTGAGTTATCTGTTTGCTGTGTATGTTGACATCCCAGTTCTGAGTGCATGCATCTCCACTGGGCACATGCACTATTAACTAACTAGCAGGCTGTTTGCAGCTGGTATGTGTTGTGATGGAGTGGCTTGCAGCAGGTGAATATCAGATAGCGGTGGTGTGCAGCTTCCATATCCAGGCCTGATGTCTGTCTGCTATTGTGTTATGGATGTGTACAGAGCTGCATTGACTGCCCTGTGGTGTGTCTGTTCCTCAGCAGGACTGGGGCTGCTGTTCCCCTCTACTGCCACCTTTGCAGGGAGGTAGAATGTGGATCTATTGTTTGGGGAGCCTGCTTGCCACCCTCGGCCCTGGGGGGGTGCATGGGGGCAACACTTGACTGAAGCAGACAGAGAAATCCAAGGTGTTTGTGCAGAAACTACCTATCTCACACATTAAACACTGCTTTGGACCTGCGCCATGGACGGTGCTGTGGACCTGGTGCTGTGCGCCTCACTGCACCCTCAGGGTGAGCACAGTACCCGCACAATGTGACGGTGTGTAGCTACTCTGTGCCAGTACAACACACGGTCAGTACCCCCTACCAGGCCGAGGTGCTGTGGGGGTGCACATGGTCACTTCCCCCTACCAGGCCAAGGTGCTGTGGGGGGTACATTCCCCATGGTGTGTATCTGTGGATGGCTGATTTGCATGTGCAGTGAATCATGGGTGTGACTGGCACAATCCAACCCTGGGTAAATCCAGCACCTGCTCACAGGCTCAGAGACACCATAGGCCATCACACGTACATCTGTTAGCATAATGCATAGGTGCAAGATACCCTAAAGAGTCTGTAATATAAGGTACCCACGCTGGTAAAAAAACACGTACCCACGCACGTTTGTATGCACGCACCAACACACGGGGCTACGCCCGTACCAACGCACGCAGCCACACACGCACCAACATACATGGCTACGCACACTGCGAGGGTGTGTTTCTGTAACCACTACTCAATGTAAAAAAAAACATGCCTCCTCATTCCCTATGTAATGTACAGGGTGATGCCTGGGCCAGCCTTCTGCATTGGGCACACTGGGGACTCAAACCCATGCTGCCTGTAACAGCGGTCAGTACACTAACCATTGTGCTACAGCTCTGTTTCAGTGTTTTGTGTCTGTACGCCTTCATACGATTAACGTGCAGTAACGCGCCACGGCGCCCTGTAACGCTCGTTAGTTTTGGGAACGCGCGTTAGTGGTTATGATGTCCCGCCCATGTCCTTTTTTGGCTTTCCTTTCACTAACGCGACTCCTAACGCGATTTGCACTAACGCAGTTTAGTAAACATACCCCTAAGTATCCATCTTCATCTTTCGTCAGGACCATTCACTGATGCCACATCCAAAAGGCACCACCATGGCACTCTAGCCCATCATCCCCCCACCCCCCACACACACATTTGCCAGTCTCTATGGTGTTCCTTTCAGATCTGCGAGCTCCAATTGAGCACCCTCCAGCCCTGCCTATGGGCACTGAAATCTTAAATCCAGCCCTGCTTTTACAGTCTCTGCAGGATGAATTCACCCAGCTGTCAATAGAGTTAGCCATAAGGATCTGGTGTAAGAAACCTCTAATGGCAAGAGCTCTGCTGCCAAGTGCATGTCAACGTTATCTGGGCTCTCCAGGTCTAGAATGCTGAAGATCAGGCAGTTTATGATCCAAAACTCAATCCTTTCTCCTAATTTCTCAGAGCAGCTGATTTTGGTACCAGTACTTGCAAGGTGTTAGCTGAGCTGGAGTTGTGTGTGTACCGTGCATAGCACAAGTACCTGTGAAAGCAAGAAGAAGCAGGTGAATATAAGTTTGAAGAGCATGCATCCTGTTTGTTCCTCTGATACTTGCTATCCCCTTCCAAAGGTGTTCACCCCCCTAGGAAACGAGTCCCCCTATATGCCTTTCTTGGGGAAAATGTGTACTCCTCCATCTTTCAATAAACATAGCAATTAATCAAGATTAATTATCTTAGGTTCTGATTTCCTAAACTTTTTTTCCCATTAGATATGGGTGCTGCCGTAGACATTGTTCCTTGTTTTGATATTGCAAGTTTTTATTTGCTTTCTTGTCATGCCATTCAGCTGTGGTATTCAGGCTTCTGTGATACTAATGATGGTTTGCTGGCCCATGATAACAAAGGACCTTCAACCTGATCAATCAGTAAAGGCAAGCATTACTGCCCCCTGCCTTCCTTTGACATCACGGGGTCCTGGCTGCCCTCTTTCTAACAGCGCACTTGCTATTCTAGTGTCAGTGCTGAATTTTCTTTTCACCAGTGGCACATCCTTCAGTTTCATATTTCTTTCCATTTTTGGCTGACCAAAATGTCTTTCAAAAGCCAGATCATGATAGAAGGTAAAATTTCAAAATGCTATTTAAAAGTTCCTTGTTTTATGTTGGCTCAAGTAGGGTTTTTGTTCAAACACCTTTCTGATCGGTGTTATATTGGAAAGATACTAAGGGGTGGGATTCCAAGCCGTGAATAGCAGCATTGGATGTGGGGGCTGGACAGCCAACTTGAGCCTAGCTCCCAGTCCTATTCTGCCGCCAGCACTCCCCGCACATACACAGCATTTGAGCAGGGAGCGCTGGATGTGAGCGGGAGGGGGTGGAGCAGGGAAGTGGCCAGCCACTGGGACATACAGAGGTTATTCAGGTCAGGCCCATGTGTGTTCCCTGGCGCCCACTAGAACACCCAGGCTATTCCACCGCAATAATGGAATAAGTCCTGGAGGCTACTCTGCTCACCCACTGCAGTCCCCTGCAACACATGCCTATGGCTCAGGTTGGAGCCTGCTGGCATGGCCTGCCCATATGGGCCCTAGCTGATGCCTATACAGCGTTGTGTGGGGGCTGCTGTCAGGCAGGGGATTCCATGGTACCAGCTGGACATGTTGGTATCATGGCAGCGGGATGCCAATGAACGGGCACACCAGTCGATGAGTTCTGTGGTGGGGACGGGCAGTGTGGGAGACACCTCCCTCCTTGGAATACTGTGCATGCCGGGCTGTCCATCTTCCCGATTCCACAATTGTGGGTGCAAATAGCTCCCACGGTGGTGGAATTGGGTCCAACTGGGCCCCATCCATGTTTTGGGTGTGCACACGGCCCAAGCATGCACAGTTGGGAATTGGCCTCTAAGCAAAACTGATACAATATGGGCCCGATTCTGAATGGAAAACATCCTGCCCTCCCAGATGTCCAGGATCTGGATGGACCGGTCTAGACCCCAATTCTGAGCCTGCAGGAGCTAGATGTTTCAGCGGGATCAGAATAGGGTCTACACAGTTGGCCTGAGCCTGTGCGGGCAGGCTGTCCCCCGATTCTGTGCCACCAGATTTTTATTTTATTTATTTATTTACAGTCTCTTCTATACCGCACTATTCAGCATCAGCGCGGTTTACAATGAACCAAAATTTACACATTTCCAATGGTACTATGTGTTTACATTTGAACAGGCAAAAACAACTTGGGTAACAGGGGTAACTATTTACAGATTATAACAATCATGAATACTTATTGGTTTCAGTCTTAGGGGTTTTGGTAGGTCTGTGAGGTGGATGAGGTGTCTGCATTGGTTTCGGGGTAATACAAGAGGAAAAGGTGGTGCTTCAAGGCTTTTCTAAATTGCAATAGATCTGGGATTGCTCGGATGCTTTGAGGGAGGCTGTTCCAACACCTTGGTGCGCAGAGCGTGAAGGCCCTGTCTGCTGTTGCTTTGCAGATGACCAATCTTCTCCCACACAGGTCTACCCCGGATCCTGAATGGAGCCATGGTGCCATGGCGTCCTTTTGCCATTGCACCACAGCTCCATTAAGGAGCCGCAATCTCTGGCTGCCGCGACAAAGTTCTTTCCCCACAGCCTGACCCCCAATGCAGCCTTCCAAAGGCAGGGTCAGGCTATGAGGAAGCTCCTGCACCCTCTCAACCCACTGACCTGGCCTTGTTCCACCATCCCCTGATGTCCAGGGGGACCTATTCCACCTTTGATGTGGAATAAGTCCCCCGTCCATGTTGGTGACCCTGGACAAACAGGGCCAACCTCAGGATTGGCCCTGTAGTTCGGGGTTGTATCCCCACATGCCCTTGCTTCTCCTTCAGCCTCCCTCCCACCCATGTCCAGAGCTACCTGCACATCTCCTATGTACAGGTGGGAGCTTTGGGCAGGGGATACAGTCTGGACATTTAGTGGGGATGGACATCTGACCCAGACATCCATCCCTGATAAACATGGCTTGGAATGACCCCCTATATGTATTTTCAAACATAAGCATGTGCTGTGAAATGGAGTAGAAAATGTTTAAAGAAAAAACACAAGTCCTTCAACATATACAACGATTTCAAGAGCATGATCAAGAAATAAACTTAACCTTTGAACTTAACCTCTCTGCTGCCTAAAAATATGGTCTTTTTCCTTTTTCATTTCTAACGCTTCCTTAAATTTGACTTTTCTTATTTCTCTTTCCTGGGAAAATTTTAGTACCTATCTGGCTAGATAAAACAGTTTCACTGTTACTGATCTCCCTAGACTTGCTGCGGCATTTGATTTGGTTGAAAGACAATTGCTTATAGAACACTGTAGAAGGTTGGGAATTGGGGGTACAGTTCTTGATTGAATAGACTCTTTTTTGAGTGATCAATGTTTTCGAGTGTGAGGGTCGGTTGAACAGCCAGTTGTATAGCTGGGAATGGGGAATGCCCCAGGGCTCACCATGTCCCCGCTATTGTTTAATATTTTATTTGCAACCTCTGGGTGCCTTGATGTGGTCCTTAGGTTTTACCTTTTACACTTATGCAGATGATTTACAGATTTTGGCCCCCTTACAGGGTATTTGGAGGAAATGATAGGACAGTTGAATGATTGTTTGGGACAGGTGTGGGCTTGGTTGGCACATAGTGGATTGGTTTGGAATGTGGACAAAACAGTGTGTTTGCAATTTGTGACGATTGATAGGGCAGATCTCCACACATTGCCTAATGTGGCAGGTTTTGTCCACCCCTGGAAGTCATTGGGGTGGTCTTGGAAAGGGAGGCAGTAAGGGATAGGCAGATTAACGAGGTAGTTCAGGCCATGTGGTCGTAGTTGCAGTTGGTTCGCCAGCTGCACCCATACTTTGACGACAAGGCCTTGCGGCTAGTGGTTCAGTCACTTGTTGAAAGGACATTGGACTATTATAATATACTTTATGTTGGGATGCCGAGGAAATCTTTACCTAGATTACAGGTATTGCAGAATGCGGCAGGGCAGCACGTCTTTTGCTGGGTGCACAAAAGCAGGTAGTGAATGCCCATTGTTGATACGGTTGCACTGGCTTCTTATCCAGGCTCGCTGTTTATTTATTTAATGCTTTTTTATACCACCTTTCTAATAGTAAAGGCGGTTTATAATAAACTCTGAACAGTTGAACAATTCCATGAGATCTTTGTAAGTTTTACATATAACTTATGATGGGAAACAAAAACAATTGTAACTTAAGTGCAAAAATCTCTTACATAGTGGGTTCTAGATTCTAAGTTTATATAGATGGGCTAATGGTGGCAGGTGAGAACATTTGCACCAGCACTGGAAAAGTGACAACCTTCTACAACATTATTTACAGGTAGACTATTTACAGGTTCTCTGTGATTCGTCTACTGCATGCAGGAGTTGCATACACAAAGCGAGGTAGTAGCTTGCTTGTGTCAGGTCTTTATTTTGAGATGGTAATGTGTCTACTAGTTGCTTGGGATCTGTAAACATGAGGTAGTGATTTGTCTGGTTTATGGGGAAGGGCGTGACCCTACTCATGGGGTGGGTCTAGGCTGAAAGATTCAGTGAATAGGAAGATCTTTAGCCTTTTCTGGAGCTCAGTGAGATTGCCTATGGTCCTTAGATCAGCTGGTAGGGAGTTCCAGATGGCAGGGCATAGAAGGTGAAGGCAGGTCACCTGAGTACTCCTTGATCTTTGGGGTGGTAATGTGAGGAGATTCTGAATGGTGTTCATCCTTAGCCTGTCACTTCTGGTTAGTGTTATTAAAGAAAGTAGGCAGTCTGCTGACTGCTTGTAGATAACCTTAAAAATGGTGAGTATTGCCTTCTATTTGATTCTGGAATGGATGGAGAGCCAGTGCAATTGTTTCAGTATAGGGGTGATGTGGGAGTGCTGTGGGGCTACGAAGGTGATGCGGGCTGCCATGTTTGAGCTAGTTGGAGTGGATAGAGCGCATTCTTGGATAAGCCATGATAGATTATGTTGCTGTAGCCTAATGTTGGGTTTGTCTGTCTAAATGGAACCTGTCTGCAGGCAATGTTTGCTGGTCCTGCCAGAGCACGGTGGGTACATTTCTCATATGGTTTTCGGATGCCCTAGCGTTCAGTCTTTTTGGGAACCAGTCTGGAAGCCAATCCAACAGATCCTTTATTTTCAGGCTTCCCTAAGCTAGAGAATAGTGGCTTTATAGTCTTTAGCTGATATTCCCTCCTTGGCAGCGGAAGGCTTCTTCCTCTTAGACTTTATGCTGAGTGTGGCTCTGAAGCTTGTTATTACTCATTGGAAGACCCCTCTGCTTTAAATTTGCATTTGTGGTGGAATCAGCTGTGTCTTTATGAAGAAGCCCATGAAGCCATGGTTCACCCCACTGGGTCTCATATTCCAAACGGAAACCCCTCGCTGATTTTGTTGACACCATCCTCTATACACACTAATTCCAAGACCCCCTAGATACTGTATTATGTTTTGCAATTTGTACAAATATTTCATCTACTCTATGGGCAGTATTTTCTGCATCTTGACATCAGGGAGCTGGGGAGGGCAGGAGGGTTTTCTGCTTGTTGGAGATTGTTGTTGTTTTGTCATGTTGGAAAATTTAAATAAACATTGCAAAAAAAGAATAGTAGAATGATACTGTCTCTTACTGAAAATGTCATTGCTTTTGATTTCCTTGTTATATTTTCTAGTATCTTCTGGGATTTGCCTTGCAGTTTTTGATTTGCTATTTATGTAACTTAGGGGTATGTTTACTAAACTGTCTTAATATTTCCGGCGTTAGTTGCAGTCTTACTGTGACGAATGCCATATAAGGTAGTGGGCCTTCCAGTCATAAGGTAGCATTTCGGATTATGGCGCGATAAAGTCCGTTTTCACGCGATAGAAGGAGCCGTGGCACGTTAATAAGTGTTAGCCTTAATTAGGCGCCCTGACCTACACACACAGCAGTAGAGGTGTAGCACACTGGTTAATACAATGACTGATGAAACAGGGGTCATGAGTTCAATCCCCCAGTGGGCTTAATGAGTAAGGCTGTCTGAGGCATTACCCTTTACTTTAAATCAGTGCTGTCTGAGGCATTTTCTTTTTTAATTTAAATTAGTGCTGCCAGCAAACACACCCTCACAGTGCCGTAACCTAAGGTGCCGCATAAGGCACCCTATAAGGCACTCCAGAGGACACATTATAAAGTGCACTGTCCGCCAAGGCACCTTATAATGTTCCCTATAGGGCGCCTTAAAGGGCGCTTTATAGGGCACCTTATGAGGCACCTTAAGGTTACAGTACTGTGAGGGTGTTTTTGCTGGCAGCACTAATTTAAACTAAAAATGGAAATGCCTCAGACAGCCCTATCAAATAACACCACTGTGGGATCAAACCAATGGCCTCTGCCTCCACACTCAGTGAAGTAACCAGTGGGCTACATCTCTATAGCTACTAACAAACCCCTGGCTGGCTACAGAAGGACTGCAGGTCACCACACAACCTGTCTGCTGTGGTTACCAGATAGGGTTAACCCACCCGTACCCATGATGCACTGCACATGCAGATCAGCAGTCTACAGATGATCACAAGATGGGGTATGCACCCCCACAGCACCGCGGCCTGGTAGGGGGAACTGACCGTGTGTGTTATTGGCACAGAGTAGCTACAGACCGTCACATTGTACAGGTACTGTGCTCACCCTGAGGGAAAGGTGGGGTGCCCAGCACCTGGTCCGCAGCACCTGGCTTAGCTGAGATAGACTATACTGCAGGTTGCCATCAGTGCCAGTGTGTGATAGGTAATCCTTGCAAACACATCTAGGATACCCCTGTGTCCATCGGTATTTCTCAGTCACTTCTAGCCCTTGTGGATTATGGTGCACCCAGAATAGTGCATATTCTGGGTGGGTGCTGTGGTCACATGATTTATGTGAAGGGGAGTGTTTGGACCCAACCCACCCTCTGGGGCTCAGGGTGGGGGACAGGATCTCCCACCAACAGATCCACACTCTACATCCCTGCAATGGTGACAGTAGAGGGGATCATCAACTTCCTGCTGGGGAACAGGCACCCTATAGGCCAGTCAATGCAGATCTGTACACATCCATAAGACAATGGCAGATAGATGGTAGGCCTGGAAATGCTCAGCTTCCCCACACCACTACCTGACATTCTCCAGCCGCTGCACCCTGCAAGGTGTTCCAGCCATGCACATACTAACTGCAGACAGCCTGCTAGCTAGTCCATGTTCCTGCAGAGAATGTGAGCACACACACCAAGCAAATAAGTTTATGAGGGGGCCCCAGAAAAAAGAACCCATAAACATTACTTGAGTGAAATACTATATAGCACTATGGGGGAACCTAGCCATGCCGTGGTCACTGCTCAGTCAGGGTGAGAATGACCTCCCAGCAGGACATGCTTTGGCCACCCTGTCCGTGCAGGTGGTGGCTAGGCACTACAATGTCCCAGCCATTGCCCTATGCCCTGTGCAGATGCATTCTGCCCAGGCCATCCTGTCCGGGTCATACCCACAGTACCTTGCTCCTCATTATGCACATTGGCAGGCTAACACTGGAAACAGTGCTAGCAGTGTGTGATGAGTAATGTGTATTTATTTATTTATTTATTTTATTTATTTTATTTTCTTATATACCGCACTCTTTAGTATCAGCGCGGTTTACATGGAACAAGAAACCATAAATAACAAGTATTGGTTTTTACATAGAACAGGGAAATACAACTTGGATAACTTAGGGGACATGCAAAACAGCTATTTACATATGTAACAGTAATCAATCTACGGATAGGTATTAAAAGTAGGCACTATGTAAACCGCGCTGATCGCAAATAGTGCGGTATATAAGAGATGTAAATAAATAAATAAATAAATAAAAATTATGTGCAGCTATAGTGGATTATGATTTATCTTGTAGTATTGTATAAATAAGTGGTGCTTGAGTTCCCTCCTGAATTGCATGAGATCAGTAATGGCTCGAATTTCTGGAGATAGTGAATTCCAATACTTGGGGGCATAAAAACTGAATGCTCTGTTGGATGTTGTTAATGTGCATTTTGTTGATGAATTTGGTATAATTAGGGTGTTCGCTGTTGTGGATCTTCTGGATCTGTTGGGCGGAGTGGGCTGAAGTAGATTGACTAATGTTTCAGCAGTTATGCCGTGGATGGCTTTAAAGGTAAGTACCAGGGTCTTGAATAGGATTCTTCCGTGTGTAGGGAGCCAGTGGAGCTGCAATAAGATGGGTGTGATGTGGTCATACCTCGCTGCTCCAAAAAGAACTCTAGCAGCGGCATTCATGGCAAGTTGTAAGGGTGCCAGTGACGATTGTGGGAGTCCTTGGAGAATGGCATTGGCGAAATCAAAATGGGGTAGGATAAGGGCTTGATATACAGTTCGGAAATCACTTGGGTCCAGTAATGTTCGTAGGTGTTTGAGTGACCGGATCTTGAAATATACGGCTTTGACAATATGGGAGATGTGTACTTTCATGTCTAGGCATTGATCCAATGTGATTCCTAAGTAACGAATTGCCGGTTTTGTTTGGAGTTCGGCTTCTTTCACTTTTATATGAGGTGGCAGGGTAAAATTTGGATTTTTCGTGATGAAGAGTACCTCCGTTTTTTTATGTTGAATACGGAGGTTTTGAGATAGGAACCATTCGGATACTGCGTCAAAACACTCAATAAGAGGTGAGAGGTCCATTTGTTTTGTGGAGAATGGCATATATAGAAGGATGTCATCGGCATATATCTGATATTGCACATTGAAGGATCTTATGATGTTACAGACGGGCTGGACGTAAATGTTAAACATGAGAGATGATAATGATGATCCTTGAGGGACGCCCTGGTTTTGGTGGAAGGGTTTTGATTTAGTTGATCTTGATCTTACTTGCTGACCTCTTCCCTCAAGGTATGATCTACACCAATCAAGGGCGGGGCCGATAATGCCCTTTTCTTTTAGGCGTTCGATGAGCAGTCCGTGGTGAACAGAGTCGAATGCTGCAGCTATGTCGATGAAGATAAGTACACAACCTTGGTGGATGTTGTCAATCAAGGAGATAATATCATTGAAAAGGGAGATGAGAAGGGTTTCTACGCCGTGGTATTCTCTGAAGCCGTGTTGATGAAGATCTAGTGGGGCTACAGTATCGATGTGGTCTTGAATTTGTCGTTGTGCTTCCTTTTCAAAAATCTTAGCTAGGAATGGTATGCTAGCAATGGGCCTATATGATTCCACTTTGCTAGGGTCAAGTTTGGGGTTTTTAGAAGAGGTCTAATTGACGTTTGTTTGAGTGCTGAGGGGAAGGATCCTGTTGTAAACGATAAGTTTATCATTCTTGTGATTAATGGACTGATATCACTGCGTATATTCTTTATCCAATAAGCTGGACAAGGGTCAGTATGAGCGGTGGTGGTGTTGATGGCAGCAATGGTATCTTCAATATGTTTCTTGGATGGAGTGGAGAATATTGATAGGTGATTTAGGCAGGAGGTGTCTTGATGGTTGAAGTCAGCGATTTTGTTTGTTTGCAATAGTTTTGAATGCAGATGGTCCGCGAAGGCTTGTGGGTGTATCTCCTCAGGAGGGCATGGTAATGGTTCCTTAGATATGGATTTGACTATGTTGAAAAGAGCCCGTGGTTTATTTAGGGATCTTCTGAGTGTATCCATGTGAAATTGCTTTATTTTCGTCATGACTGCTGTTCTGTGAGTCGAGAGTTGAGTGTTGTATGCTGTCTGGTCTTTGGTGGAGCGAGATCGACGCCATCGTTTCTCAAGTTTTCGAAGGTATAAGAGGGAGGTCCGCAGATCAGGAGAAAACCATGGTGTATGTTTTCTGTTGTTTGAGGTTTTGCTGTTGAGTGGTTTTTGTGCAATGGAGCTGAGGCTTTCATGCCATGATGAAATCAGGTTTTCCAGATTGAGGGTAGTGTCATTGTAGAGAGGGATAGTTTGTGCAAGTATGAGTTCTTTGTTGAAGGCATTGAAGCTTCGAGATGTCGTTTTAGTGGGATTATTAGTGGTTCTGTTATGCGAGTTGTTGGGGTTCACGGGAATAATGAAGTTAATTAGTTTGTGATCTGACCATGGAACTGGTATCGGTGTTGCTACAAGATCATTGTTTGATTCACATGCTGATTGAGGAGCGAATATCATGTCAAGGGTGTTCCCTTTTGTATGTGTGGGACTTTTGATTAGTTGCCTGTATCCTAATTCGTTCATTGCTTCTAGTAGGGCTGAGGCATGACTAAAGTGCAGAGAGGGGAGATTGAAGTCTCCTAATATCCAGTTTGGTTTGCTGTGTTGTATAGAGTTGGTTGCTAAGTCTAATATGTTAGGAAGCTCGTCTGAGGAGGATGAGGGTGATCTATAAATAAGGTTGATGGAACATTGATCATTGGCGATGGAAAGAATGTCTATGTTGTTTGAGCTTCTAGAGTCTATTGTGGAAAACTGCAGGTCAGTCTTGGTTAGTATGAGGGTTCCTCCTCCTCTTTTGTTCTCTCTATGGCAGGAGTGGATGGAGAAGTTATTGGGTAGGAGTTGGTTGATGATTATATTGTCTGTATTGGATAACCAGGTTTCAGTTATCATAAGTAGATCCAGGTTATAGGCAGATAATAGATCAGTAACTATCGGCCATTTTTTGCGGATTGACCGAGCATTGATGAGGGCACAGTTTAGTGCTTGCAGGGGTTCTCTTTGTTTGGTTTTCTTGGTATTTTGGAGAGCTATGTGTAGCAGGTGAGAGTGCCGTGGATGTGTGTCAATTCTTAATGGAGGATATGGAGTTTCTGTCTGTCTATTGATGTGTCTTTGTAGGATTGGGATTTGTTGTGGTTCGTGTGGTAATGCAAGGGATTCAGCTAACCATCCTAGAATGATGAGTAGGATGCAGATTGATGCAGTGGTAGTGGGAGACATTTTACCTTGTTGCTGTAGTATCTGTGGTTGTCTAGGTGATTGGGAGATAGCTCAATGGGCGGAGCTACAGCACAATGAGTAACTCGCTTAAATAATGTAGTAGTTATACTATTATGATCTGAGAGGTAACCGATACTGTGTCTATGAAGTGGTGAAGTGCAATATTGGGGTGGTAAAATGCAAATATGAGACACAGTACAGTGATGAGAATCTTCGGAATGTAAGAGCAGTTATACAAGGATGCAGAATTGAGTAAGTACAGTTTGCAAACTATGATATTGACTATCTTTGATGAGATGTGCAATATTGAGATGATACAGTAAACATTGCAGGTTAGCAGATTACATTGACATCTAAGCTGACATCAGAGGGAGGAGTAGCCTAGTGGTTGGGGCAAGGTACTTCAGGCCGGAAGGTCAGGGGTTCAAATCCCACTAGAGGACAGCAAACTTGGGCCGGAAGGACTGGGATTTCTAGTCCCACAGATGCTCCTTGTGGTCTTGGGCAAGCCACTTAACCCTCCATTGCCCATGTTCCCTGTAAGTATTAGTGTATGTGTCTCATATCCCCACGTGTTAAATGTATCCCCCACTTGTGTTGTGACCGCTTTGATTGAAGGATAAGGCGGTATACAAAACTGTCTAAATAAATAAATAAATAAGCTGGCAACTTGCAATATTGAGATACAGTAAGCACTGCAGGTTAGCAGATTACATTGACATCCACGCTGGCAATTTACAATATTGAGAAGATAAAACAGAACTTATGAAGCTAGTGGATGAGTTTATAAGTTCAAGTGGCCTTAAGATAGTTCATCGAAACGTTTGCGTTGCTTAGTACAGTTCAACTGAGATCTTGGCAGGTTAGAATATACTGGTTTTGAGTACTGACCGGCGTAGCTGTTTGAGGCTGGATGACTGTGATGTTTGAGTGCGCCGTCTGGGGGAGGATGGGGTGCAGCGCTGAAGCCTTTTGAAGGCCTTCTGCCCTGCCCCGATTGGGCCTTGCTGGACTGCTGGATCCTCCCGCTGTCGGTGGCTCGATCCCCAGGGAAGGGGAGAGCTGCTGATGGTGGCGGGGGCTAAAGGGTCGGCGCCCGATGGCGTGAAGCCTTTTGAAGGCCTTCTGCCCTGCCCCAATTGGGCCTTGCTGGACCGCTGGCTCCTCCCGCTGTCGGTGGCTCGATCCCCAGGGAAGGGGAGAGCTGCTGATGGTGGCGGGGGCTAAAGGGTCGGCGCCCGATGGCAGTGTAGGCAGCCACAACACACTGGATAGACAGACACACACTCCCACACCTCTGCCAGCTTTGTGCAACTATAGAGGTTTGTGGCAGCCCTGGCCACCACACCAGTCCTGGGCACAGTGCGGGCATTGCCATGGTATGCAATACTGTTGTGGTCATTCCCCGGGGTGGTAGACCCTGTCAGAAACCCAAACTGAAACACACTCCCCAGATATCAGAAAGGTTGCTATGATGCAGCTCTATCAGCAAATTGTGATTAACTTAGGAATTGTTATCCACCATTAATCATAGCAACCTTTTGATATATGTATAACGTATCCCCAAGTTTAGGGCGGCATTGCTAAGGTATGCAAGTGCAAGTATTGGGAGATGCTGCTGCGCGCAGGGCCCAACAGCCTGACTCTCCATAAGGCTTTGGATAGTGGAGCCTGTGGGTGTGGGTGTTTATGCCCCTGTTGGCTGCTGCTCTAGGGCAGAGGTTCCCAACTCCAGTCCTGGTGGGCCAAACACTGTTCGGGTTTTCATGCTGGCCCTAATGAATATGCATGAGATACATTTGCAAACCATGCGGGCGGTGCATACAAATGCAGCACAGGCATATTTATTAGGGACAGCATGAAATCTGAATGGTATTTGGCCCTCCAGGACTGCAGTTGGGAAACTCTGCTCTAGGTATTGCACACGTTTATGGTGTCTCTGCTCTGTAGGGTAAAATATAGGCGTTTCAGGCATGTTTATGTTATCTGCAATAAAGGTTCCGTTTTTATTACCACGGTTTAGTACTGGGTAAAACATGAGGATAGGGTTGGTAGGAGCCACTGCTGGGACTTGAACTTGTGACCCTCTGCTCCTGGACACACTGGCTGTGTGTACTGCACCACACTGGCAGATCATTCCCTGTGGATACCATGACTGTACATCAGACAGATCTTGTCTGTTGCAGTACACGGCACACGCCTAAAAGGGGCTTGGCCGTGGTCTGCTGTGGGCAGCTGCCTCTGCCCCCTCCACCACCAGCACCCTTCCGCCACCATGCTGACATGCCCTTATGCCGGTGGTGCTGGTGGTGCGCAGTCCCAGGCCAGCCAGTGTGCCGGTAGGCAGCTGCCTATGCTGGGGGTTCTCGGGTGGAGGTGCCTCCATTGGACATGCGCGCTTCCCCCCGGCATCACCTGACAATGTTCTGTGCCCTTGGGGGTACCTGCTGGGTAATATCCCCTGGGACACTGTGGGGAACACACTCATGCCCATGTTGGACCCTCGTCAGTTGCTGTCTTGCTGCTTTACAGTTTCGGCATTCCTATGTGCCACCTAGGCACCTGCCTAGTCCGCAATGTGTCCCAGTGGGACCACAGCATGTGCCACCTGCAGCCCTCTGTATCCCATTTCCAGCATCAGTACAGTTGCCCTGTCCTACGTGCCCACTCTGCTGTTGCTGCACATTTGCACGCCATAATAAATCTGCCGAATATAATCGATAAACACCCTGATCAGCGGTATTTCAATATGGGATCATTCACTTTGTAGGGGGACTGAGAATAGACCCTTCCAGACATGATATCTTCTTTTTAATGCTTTGTCAGTAGTGTTGCTTTATGTTTCTCATTAATATCACTATTGGCAAGCTTGGTTATTGGGATTTCAAATGCGGTTTTGGTCATTTTATCTGTTTCTTTGCTTTTTTGGCTCCTGCACATGTATCACTACTATCACGTTTTTGGGTTTCTTTGCCTTTGCTGTACATTGCTGACTGAAATCGTTTCTCTGACCTGCAAATGTGCCTAGCGCCAGGTTTTCACTGGTGCTAATTTTCTGAGCTTCATTTCACGGCATTAGTGTGCAAGGAGCCACTCCACGCCCACTCTCCATTGACCCCTTCTCTCCGCCCCTGGGGCCTTCCTCTGCCCTCTGGGGGGGCCTTGCTCCACCCTCGGCGCATCTTACCGCCTCAGCAGACGTTATCGCGCGATATGTGACGTTCTCGCATGGTAATGCGCCATTATCGCATGATAACGTCACATATCGTGCAATAACGTCGCAGCTGCGCCGTTAGCGCCGTTTAGTAAACATACCCCTTAGCTTTTTACTCTCTTTAAGGATGTCTGTTCTCTGGCCAAAGAGTCATAAAGGACTTAGCAGTTTGCATGCAATACCTCTTTAGGCCATGCAGGTGGAGCCAGTGCTTCACTTTCATCTGTAAAGTTGCTCTGTATTGTTCCCAACAAACAAATATTAATATTCCTAATAAACAGCAAACATCTGCACAGAAATCAGATTGGATTCCTCCTAAAGAACCAAACTATTGATGATATCTTTACCTTACAGCAGTGCTTTTCAAACTTTTACCTCGTATGACCCCCATTTTAACAACTGAAAATTCACATGACCCCAGATGATGATGAAATCAAAATAGCAGGTCTCCAGCCTCCTTCCCCTCCCTCCACTCATCTAAAGCAGGAAAGCAGAAGCAGCAGTCAGCACAGAGTCCCTTGTGTCAGTGTGTACTTACAGACCCCAGTGCTAAGCATGGCTTTCCAGTCTAACAGGAAGTTTACCTAGAAGGGGGCAAGGGACTATGAATGTTTAGTGGCTCACAGGCTACTTTCTGACTGGTGAATGCCACTATTTGGCATAGATCACAGTCAAAGTCCAGAGTGAAGGCGTAATGACCATGTTTCTGTGACCACATCCAATGATGATGTGACGCCATTTGGGGTCCTCATCCCAAGTTTGGGAACCACTGCCTTATAGACACAGATTAACAAATATGAAAAACCCTACTCCTATAGGGAGAATATTTGCATGTTTTATTGACTTTACAAAAGCTTTTGGGTGTGTCTGTTTGCCACCCTGGCCTCAGTTTTAAAGTATTGCAAACTAGATGTGGGGGAAATCTATAATACAATGAAATCTATATATTCATTCACCAGCTGCAAGGAAAACATTGGGGTCAATATTCAAAAGGATTTATCCAATTAAGAGGGTCTGCTAACTAGAGAGGGATATTCCGTATAGTGCCACTGAATATTTCATGCCTTTTTAATGTTGCGACTCTCTCAGGTGAAGAAGAGATATGTACTGCTGCTGGTGGTGGTGGTGGGGGGGGGGGAGTTTTTATAGAAGAAGTACTGTGGAGACCCAGAGAGATAGGGGGTTCAGGTCTGTAAGAGGGACAGACAGTCTCCAAGTCTCTCAATCCAATACCCAGCATTCCCTTAAAGTGTTATGTATGTAGCTGGATCCTGATCAGTATTCCATATGTGTGGAAGGGAATAACCAATTCCACATCCTACAAATAATAACAACAGAACTTTACTGCAGGTATCAATGATAATTATGTACAGGAACAATGCAGCAACTGATAAATCATAAAAAAGAAACGGATTAATGCATGAAAATACAATCAGTAATAGCTGAAGACTCAAGTCCAAAGCGTTACTCAGTGAAATGCAGGATGAGAAGCAGTAGTATTTCTACACCCTCCCAGAGGAGGCTTTAATTATTATTGGAAAAGTTATTGGCACAAAGTCTCTGCTTGAGAAGCAAGAGCCTTAAATTAAGAATTCTCTTAGGAACATGTTTACTAAGGTAGTGTGTGTTCAACCTCAAAAATGAGCGTGGGAGTGGCACTCTGCCCATATTACTACATGGAGGCATCCCCAGCATGTCCCATGTAGCTAGCGTGGACTTTGTACCATCCCCACTCTCCTTTTGTTTGGTGTGATGAGGGCGAGTACACTTAACACCATCCATTGAGCTGGCCTAAGTGCATCCGCACTAAGTGCAACATCACTGGGGAGCACATTCCAAAAACACCCGTGCTGCCTGCAATGTGCGCTCTCCGTCCCTGAACTGCCTTGCCTCTGTCCTATCTCATCCTACTCGGGTAGCATGGGATTTTTAGTGCAACCCGTGGCACTTTTTGCCACAGTGCGCTTGGCACATACGGAACCTGGCGCTACTTGGTAGCTCACTTTAGTAAGCATGCCGCTTAGTTCACCAGGACTGGAGTTGGGAAACTCTGCCGTAAAGCAGCAGCCAACAGGGGCAGACACACCCACACCCACAGGCTCCATTAGCCAATGCCTCCTGGAGAGGCAGGACATTGGGCCCTGCGTGCATCTCCCAATACGAGCCCTTGCATACCTTAGCAATGCCATCCTACACCTGGGAATACGGTACACAGCTATCAAACGTTTGCTATGATTACTGGTAGATACCAATTCCTACGTTAAGCACAGTTTGCTGATTGAGCTCCATCATAGCAACCTTTCTGCTGTCTGTGGAGTGTGCTTCAGGTCTGGTCTCTGACAGTGTTTACCACCCTGGGGAGTGACCCCCAACAGTATTGCGTACCATATCCATGCCTGCACTGTGCCCAGGACTGGTGTGGTGGCCAGGGCTGCTAAACTCCTCTAGAGTAGCACAATGCTGGCATAGGTGTGGGAGTGTGTGTCTGTCTATCCAGTGTGTAGTGGCTGCAAACACCCTCCACAGCCCACACTGCCAGCACTGTTGCCAGTATTGGCCTGCCAATGTGCATAATGGGAGCAAGGTACCATGGGTATAGCCCGGACAGGTTGCCTGGCCAGGATGCATCTGCACAGGGCAAAGGGCACTGGCTGGGACATTGTAGTGCCTGGCCACCACCTACACAGACAGGGTGGCCACAGCATGTCCTGCTGGGAGATCACTCTCACCCTGACTGTGCAGTGACCACAGCATGGCTAGGCACCCCCATAGTGCTATATAGTGTTTCTCTCATGTGATATTTATGGGTTTCCTTTTGGGGCCCAGTCACTGACTTATCTGCTTGGTGTGTATGCTGACATCCCAGTTCTGGGTGCACGCATTTCCATCAGGAAAATGCACTATGGACTAGCTAGCAGACTGTCTGCAGCTGGTATGTGTCCTGATGGAGTGCCTTGCAGGGTGCAGCGGCTGAAGGCTTGCTGCAGGAGAATATCAGATAGTGGTGGGGTGCAGCTTAGCATATCCAGGCCTAATGTCTGTCTGCTATTGCGTTATGGATGTTTACAGAGCTGCATTGACTGCCCTGTAGGGTGTCTGTTCCCCAATCCAATACAAAAAACGTGGATAACTCAGAAGGGAAATGCAACTTTATTGAAAACAAAAGCCACTGGCCCGACACAGGCCGTGTTTCGCTGCCTTCTTCAGGGGCTAATAGTGGACTTAAAAGCTGCTTAAAGTTCTTGAAAATGTAACTATGCTACACCTTCCAGTTACTATTTTCCAATGCGTGTGAAATAGGAACCCAATCCTATACACTTTGCAGCTAATTGGAAACTTGTTTTCTTATCTTCCACGCCATACAATACCCAGAAAGTCAAAGATCCAAAAGACGCCGCGGGTATTGTATGGGTTCCTATTTCACACGCATAAGGCACCCTATAAGGCACTCCATAGGGCACATTATAAAGTGCACTGTCCGCCACGGCACCCTATAATGTCCCCTATAGGGCACCCTATAAGGCGCTCCATAGGACACCTTATAAGGCACCTTATACGGACTAATCCAATTGGGATCAAACAATATCACAGAGCAAAAATTGTCAAAACAAAAGCATTAGCTCTGTATATAAAAACAAGAAAGTGTCGTTGTGTCCCACTCAAAACTTATGCAATAAATATAAAGTTGTTAGTAGTGCTTGGATTTTTTGTCATCTGCCCCATCCTCTGCCAGTCACCCCCTGAGGAAACCTGTTCGGGTGAAACGCAATAACAGCGCGATTGAGAGCGTTGGGGCTCATGCAGGGATGAGATGATGGCAAAGCAGCTTTTCAAGCAATACTTTATGAGCTAAGTTCTGCTACATATTCTCCTATATTAGCCGTAAAGAATTCATTAAGAGAAACAGTTCTTTTGTTTATGCTAAAGGAGTCGATGGTAGCCCCCTTTTTCTATTGCAACATAATATCTAAGGTCGTTGATGCAAATAGGGCTATGCTCTGGCAGCTGTTGCTGTCTGGGGTGTTATGTCTAGCCCGTTAAGTCTGAGACCTTTTGTTGCTTTCAAACTTTGCTTGCTCACTATGCTTGAAGCTGTTTATTGAACTCTATATTTATTGCATAAGTTTTGAGTGAGACACAACGACACTTTCTTGTTTTTATATACAGAGCTAATGCTTTTGTTTTGACAATTTTTGCTCTGTGATATTGTTTGATCCCAATTGGATTAGTCCGTATAAGGTGCCTTATAAGGTGTCCTATGGAGCGCCTTATAGGGTGCCCTATAGGGGACATTATAGGGTGCCGTGGCGGACAGTGCACTTTATAATGTGCCCTATGGAGTGCCTTATAGGGTGCCTTATGCGGCACCTTAGGTTACGGCACGTGAGGGTGTGTTTGCTGGCAGCAATAATTAAAATACAAATAAAATGCCTCAGGAAACAATACTTACATGTCAAAGCTGATGCCTCAGCCAGCCTTATGTATTGGGCACACTGGGGATGGAACTCATGACCCCTGTATTATCAGTCAGTGCCTTAACCATTGTACTACACTGCTGTTCCTCCTTGCATTTCAGCGCACCTACTTATGATTTCCATGTGTTTAAATGCACAGTGCTGCCATCACAAACAGTGCTATGACCTTGCTGTGCCTCATAGGGCACCCTATATGGTGCCCTATATGCCACCCTTTATGCAACATTGTAGGGTGCCGTGGCGGACAGTGCACTTTAAAATGTGCCCTCTGGGGTACCTTATGGGGTGCCTTATGCAGCACCTTATGTTACAGTGCTTTGAGAGTGTGTTTGCTAGCAGCAGTAATTAAAATAAACTTTAAAAGCCTCATAATGCAATATTACACATAATAGGTAGCGCCTCACCCAGCCTTATTCATTAGGCACAGTGGGGGATTGAACCCATGATCCCTGCACCATTGGTCAGTGTCTTAACCATTGTACTGTGGCTCTTTTGCTGCACTTACACATCAGCGCGCCTGCTTATGCTTCCCGCGCGCGTTTCTCATGCGCTAATGTGCACGACGCACATGAGCACACAGCTCACATTAGCGCATGATTAATCCCGGTTTGCTTTTTTCAGACTAAAACGCCCACTCCTTTTATGGCATCCCGCACACTAACGCGGCGCGCACCTAACGGGGTTTTAGTAAACATACCCCTAAGAAGGGACTGCACACAAAATTCACTATGTCATCCAAACGACTTCCTTAAGACAGCCAAAATGACAAATAAAAGAGCCTTTTCTTTTTATGCCCCAACACTTTGGAATGCCTTACCTCCAGCTCTAAAGGAAATAAAAGACCTTACTGAATTCAGAAAAAGATTAAAGACATTACTGTTTAATGAGCACTATGGCCATTCCCACCCAGAACCCGTTACCACAGATCAGAAAGTACCTTAACACCACTTCTTATACTACACTACCCGTCACTCGTCCAGCACAATACAACTAATACACATCTCCCCTCCAACCGGCGCTCTGGAAACTTAAGTTAGCATTGCATCCCTAGTCCTATCAGATCAATTGTTGTAAATAGTTTTATAATTGACACAGTTAACTCTGTTATTGTAAATAGTTAAATATGTTCAATTTAATGTATTCTGTTGACTGTAAACCGCCTCGATTGTCAGATAAGGCAGTATGTAAAAGAATGTGAAATAAATAAAATAAATAAATAATACTTATAGGAATCTGCTATTTACTTGCATGCATGTTGATTTTTCATCATTCCACATTGGCAGAGTGCAAGCGAGGAGTTCCTATGATCCGTGCAGTGCATGCACATACTGGGAGGTACATGTCAGGCTAAGTTGCACACAGGAACCACCACCTCAACACTGTCTAATGAATATTGGCTAAAACTTCTAGCAGATATGACTTATAACTCCTAATGAGATTCCAAAGGTATCTGTGTGCCTGCTTGGGACAGTGCGACACAGACCTCTGAATGGTGTATGTACACTTCCAGCTGCTGGAGTGTGTCACAGGATGCCATGTTGATCTCTGCATTGCCTAGAACAATATGGGAATGCAACACCTGGAGGTGAATGTTGGAATGGAACAGGGGTACTGGGTACAGTACCATACATGTTTGGCATGTGCCCTTCGTGGGTGGTATTGCAGGCCAAAGCCCATATTCACCTTGCCAGAATGTATGTGGGCTTACTCAGCATCTGTATGTGTTACATCATAGGGCATGCATGACAGCCACACTGGCTCCCCAGGGGCACTGAGTGTGACAGTCACAAGGATGGTAGTAGAGTACAAAGAGGCAGAGTATGGTGGGTATGTGTTGCCGGCAACTGTTCCAACATTCAACCCCATGTCCACTTTGACATAACTGCATGCACTCTGGGGCGGGGGGGGGGGGGAGCAATGCTTCTGTAGCATGGGAGAGTGCATGTGCTGCACTGGCCAGTTTTGCAGTGTCCATGGCTATGGACATGACCTTTTTTGAGTGTGCAAGCATGGCATTATGTTCAATCCTCACTGCAACAAGCTGTGTGGGCAGACACTGTATTGAGATATGTGAATAATGTAGGCCACTGTGGGCTCACATGTACTCACAGCCTGTCTCTGGCCCACTTTCCACCATGCCATGCATTGCATATGCTGTCCCCAGGTTCAGATTGAAAGGGTACATAATGAGAAGCAGAGTATTGTGGGTATTGCATGAGATAAAGCGGTTTGCACAGAATGTTTATGAGTCAGAGGTAGGGTAGTGTCAGTCTGCCACAGCCATGGCCTGGGTGCACTCATCATTTCCTGCTGAGAGGCCACTCTCACTCTGACAGAGCTGTGATCATGTCAAGACTATGTATCTACATTGTGCTTATGTAGTATAAAGCTGAAGTGATATGGGTGTTGTTTTTTTCTTGGTAGTCCAGTCACTGGACAGGCTGCTGCATGTATGTACAGCCTGTGCCAAGCCAGGGTGTGGTGCCTAGCAGACTGGGCACCGTTGGTATGTGAGTGGCTGACACAGCCCTGTGTTGGCCAAATATGCAGACTAACTGTGAAGGCTATAGTTAACTGGAGTTCCCAGAATATGGGGCTAGCAGCACCCATCCCCTCTTCGTGCCCAGACAGCACTCACTGTTTTCACATTCATTAGAAAAATCTGATGCAACCTCAGTGACTGACATAAGATATGGAAGAGTCGCTGGCCAGCAGAAGAGGGACAAAGGGCCAGTTAAGACATGCCACTCCAGCATACTGTAATTGTGCAGACTAGCATCACACACTGGCAGTAATTTAAATCTGCTTCAGGACCTGCAGAGTCCATCTACTAAAGGTCAGGCTCTGGGGACCAGGTGTTGTGTGCCCCCCCTCACATTCAGGATGACCGCTGAAGCTGGTCATTATCCCAGTTTGCAGCTGTTATATGCAGGAAGCACACAATGTCCCTGCGAATTACAAAGCTGATTTGATGGATCACTGCATTCTCCATTTGGTGATCAGTTGCATAAAGCGGTTCAGATTGTGCAATGTATCATGGGTAATGGAGGGGGCTAACCTATATCGGCACCCAGAGCACCAATTGCAGCCATAGTGGTGACTGATCGCTGCAGCATTACCCAGTACCTGCTTGTCATCTATGATGGTGGGAGATGCATGCATGTGGGCCATAAGTCATGCATGTGCTTTGCATTCAGTGTATGTGCAGGTGCACCTATCTCACACTGTGCAGCAGGTCACAAGGAAGTGCATGTGCTGCCTCTGGGGTTAGTGCCACACTGCGGCCCAGCAGACCCCTGTGTGCAACTGTTGTTTGCCATTGAGGGTGCAGTGGAGGGATGGCCATCCAGATCACACATTGGCCTTGGCCTTTGGACATGAGATGTACCCTGCAGCTGTGTGTCTGTTGTACAGCTACAGTACTGCATGTCCACTATATTACGTACTGCATGTGCACCGCTGTAGGCAGGCCCTAGGTGTGTTGCACCACCGTCTCAGCCATGTTCTTTCATGTCCTGGATTTCACCCATTGCAGGCAGGGACCTGCAGTCTCTTTGATTCAATGTTTATATTGTTGTGCAGGATGGTTTGGAGCTATAGCCTAATAGTTAGAGCACTGACTTAATAAGCAACAGACCAGGGTTTGAATCACACTTGTTCTCTTTGTGGCTGTGGGATGCTCAAATCATTTTAATGCCAGGAACAGTCCAGGATCTGCTTTCACTGGTGGACACACATTCTTATGCCTTTTTATGTGTTTGGATAGCACATTGGGTCTGCAAACAGGTTATTTGCGATCATGCCCACCTGACAGCATGATGTTTTTGCCTCTGCAGCCAATTGCAGAGGGTTAGCCATGTCCACCCTGCAGACGTATGACACCTGAATTGCACATGCTTGGACTATTTCATCATAACTGTGACAGTACATTTTTGGTCTATCACATCTATACATTACCTGCAATCACATCCCACCCCTGGGATGGCCACCTGCAGGGATCATCACACTTCCTTATTTGCTCTATATGGCCAGTATGAGAGACTCTTGTCCAGTTTTTATATGCACATGTGTCAGGAGGGTTGTGTGGTGGTTATGAGGCTGGGGCAGTTATGAGACCCACATAGCTGGTATTGTGGCTTCCCCATGGCACAGCTACACTTTTCTCACATACACTACAACTGCATTTGTGAGGTCACATCAGATGCATCAGGGCAGCAAGCCCATACCGCACTTTCATCTACTGCCATCCTTCATTGAGCCCATCCACCAGCATCTGCCCGTTATGTGCAGTCATGTATTCTCCTGCCAGCTGCTATAACATGGCCCACACAGGAACATTTTCATCGTTTTGGTGTATCCACAGGGGACACTTGTTCCGAATCCTATGCCACACACTGACATTACCGCATATTACGTGGGCACTCCTCACTGATTTAGTACAGCTGTCTCCCACATGCTCATCCCACCTACTGACTGCCACGTAGGATACCCACGGATTCATCCAACAACTTTAATGTGACTTTCACTGGGGCTGCCTTATCCTGCATTACAGCGACAGCCATTTTCAGGCATTAAAGTGCACACGTGTCACTTTTACATTCGATGTCTTGTTAATGCCTGATCAGTAGAGCCTAGGGCCCTTCCGCCTGAACGCCTACTGCCCGCCCTGACCTTTAGCACATGCAAACACCCTTACTGCTCGCTATCAGGTGCTCCCTTACCACCCTTTAGTAAACATACCTCTATGTGTCTTTAAAAAAAGAATACTAATAGGTGCCTACTTGCCCTTTCCAACTAGGCAACAGATTATAAAAATATCCCTTAAGATTCTGTTAACAGAACAATAGGTGTAGGGTTTCTACTGATTTTATTTCTCATGGTACCGTGTAGCCGTTTCAATTTTTTTAAATCTGTTTGGTAGAGTTTAAAATGTTGGTATTCTGGCTTTATTTTACTACATATTTTCAGCAGCTGTTTGGGGGTGAATTTTGATCCTGCCCACAGCATCTTGGAGACACACTTTTTTGGCCTCTTCTACCAGTTAAATCGTGGATATACTTTTTGGTTAGCACAGAAAACTTGCTGATTATTTTATATTTTGAACCTGTGTAATATATTTTTTATGACACGAGTAGAACATTTAACATTTTTGGTATTATTGAAAGATGATCTGCCTATACATGATACATACTATTTGTATTCATTCTAAAGATCTGGTTTAATTAAGATTGAATAAAGACCTGACAGAATATCAAATCTGATATCAACACAGCAACGTATTTTAAAGTTTCCCTACAGCAAGAGAATTGATAGAATGTTTTAAGAAGAGATCAGAAAATAGGAGATATGTAATTGATAGGATATATAGGTTTATTGTCTTTTTTATTAAGGAAAAGAATAATACATTAAATCAAAATTCACACCATCTTGTTGTTTCAGCTTTCAACCGAGACAGGAATATGAATAAGCTTTAAAAAACAGGATTTTGTAAGGCTGACTCAACACTTCTTATGCCCTTTGCCCTGTTCCTGATGGCACTGGGTTGGAACGGGGTCACATGGATCTATGGGAAACAGAATCATGAAGTTAAAATCAATTGTCTTTTTGTTGGATTTCTTTATTTGCAACTGTGGATCATGAGACTTCATTTACAACTGTCCATAGATATTCCTTATTTTATAAAATGAGGCTAGCCATTGCAATAGCAGACATTGGTCAGAAGCCACAGACCACAGTCCTTTCCAGGCTCCAATACATGCACATTCCTGGGGTAATTTTATAAAGTAATTTTAGTGCATATGTGGCAATATGTGCGCATAAAATGGCTTTTATAAAATTAATACCAATCAATATCAAACACCCCCACACGTCAATGTATTCATATAACTCTATTTATTCAAAACTACATTTACAATTTTATGGAGTAAAAAAGACCTCAGTTTGACACAAAACTGCTACAGCACTTAATATTGCCATTAGTTCCCATCCATGATCTTAAAAAATCTGGGTCTGATATTCAGCACCTGCTGGTAGCGCGGCACATGACTTTCACCACCTTTTGCTAACAGGGGAGTGGCTCAATTTCGCCATTACCCAGTTAGCAATGGGTGCCACCATTGACCGCCCCCAGCAAGCCCCAATGCTAACCAGTTAGCTTTGGGGCATGTAGTGGCAGAACCTGTGTTTATTTAACAGAACCAACCATGTTAGTGCTGCTGAATATTCTGCAAACCATATAAATGCCTTTGAATCCCCCCCCCCCCCACCCACGCATCTGTGTTCCATTACCTAGGTCGGGCGTAAGAGTGTTACTATGTGTTAGCATCTACTTTTGCTAGCAAGTGTTATGGTCTGCTTTTACCAGGGGCACGGTCTTGACAGAGCAATGCTAGTGTCATGAAATACACATGTTGATTATAAAATACGCTAATCTACACATGTACTTGCATACCCTATGCACAGACGTTTATGCATGCTCTCAAGAAGGCGACATGCCTGCACCTTCTGTGTACAGTAGGCTCTAAGGCACATTAGCTACCAGTACCCTGCAGGACCAAATTTAAAACTCTATCTCTGATTACCAAAGCCCTTAGATGAAAGGGACCAAAATATCTAAAGAATAAGTTAGCCCTCTACATCCCTAATTGTACTCTCATCAAAGGAATTATGCAATGTGACACTTGCGAATGAGCTTTCTTCCAAGAGTAGCCCCCACTCTCTGGAACTCACTTCCACAGGGGCTATGCCTAACTCGAGACTACCTCTTCTCCCAAGCCTTTAATGGCTATAATGACTGATTATCCATTCACTCATACTGCGTCAGGATTAGCTTGCTGCACACCCTGTGTCTGAGTCCAATTCCACATACCTTATTCATTTGTTCATATAATTTACCTTCAGTCTAGCTAGCCATTTTATGTATCCCTATGACTTTGTAATCTTGTCCGTCTAAACGTCACAACTGCACTTGTTTCCTCTGTTACCTATTAGAATATTTCATTGTATAATGCTAATGTGAATATCCTATGTATGTTTTATGAATGTTCATTTTATGATTTTCCTACTTAATGATTGCTGTACTGTGCTGCATTTTATAGTACATTATTTGTACAGTGCTGATATTGTGGGTATCCTATCCATATTATTTGATCTACTGTGTGGTGTATTAAGGCATATCATTCATATTCTAATGATCTTTCATCATATTTCTGTTACATGAATGTTCTAATGTGCTGTTTTAAAGTGTATATTATGGACACTGTATCCTACTATTGTTATTACTCGGATTTAACTTGTCAATCTCCAAGTTTAGAATATCTCATTGTTCTAATTGTCTATTTTGCTGACGACGTGATCATCGTGCTATTGTTAAGCTACTACTACCACGTAAGTTGCCTGTGTCAAGTGATAGCTGTTGAATACCACCTTGCATGAATCTCTTCATAAAAGTGATTAATACATCTTCATAAAGAAATGAATAAAATAGGGACAAAATAGGCCACTTCGTGCCTGTTAAATCTGAGAGCACTGCGTTCTTTTTGTAGCATCCTCAATTGTGACTGAGTCAAGGATCAGAAGCTAGCCTTGGGTATTAAGGATTTGATATTTAAAAAGCAGTTATACTTTAGTGCGTTGCCAAAGGTGTAACTGTTTTTGTTAATCTGGCGGCATTATACTTGTAGTGCTATGAACATATACCGCTATATGTATATTTATTTATTACGTTTAACTCACATCTTTCTTGTAGTAGTCCAAAGCAAGTTGCATTCAGGTACTTTCCTGACCCCTGAGAGCTTACAATCTAAATTTGTACCTGAGGCAGTAGAGATGTGACCTGCCCAAGGCCACAAGAAGCACTTGTAGGTGTTGAATCATGGATTTTCTGGTTCCAACCTGCTGCCCTAAGCACTAGGCTACTCCTCTACCTTCTGTGTACATAACTTTAGGCGGCTCCTAATAAAATTAACACCCAAGGGGGTTATTTTAGAAGTCTTAGTCATGCTTTGGACATCTGAGAATGGGCACACAGATGCCCAAATCAGAAGGGCACCCCAGACCTTTTAGAAACCATCTATATGGGCATTCACGGCATGAGAATGACAAAATAGAATGGGGGCATGCTGGAGGCATGGCCTGGACGGAGCAATGAAGATTCACATTGCAGTGTGATTTCAGAATGGCACAAGAACATCTGGCTCTGGTTGATGAGGTGTCCATGCCTATACCTGCTCCGGATCACGAACAGGATGCACAACAGTGCTTGTTTCATGGCTATAATGCTTCCAGGGGGTAGAGCAATATGTGCTTTCACTGCCACAGTTATCTTCTAGCTAATGAAACCGTCATGGAAATACATGTGCCAAGCATATTAGTGGGCCGCTGCCTCAAATCTGAGTTTCTGAAATGGCCAGCTGGGTTGCACATGTCAATGAACATGGACGCCCTCCCTTCTGAGATATGCTGGCCAGAAAATCCAATCACCCATTTCTGTGGTCATCCAATTTGGGGGAAATCCACTTATCTAAAATAGCCTACAGCAATGCACGTACTGGCCTTGCTAGCTGCCCAGACTGCTGTGACATCTGTCTTTCCTGGCAGGAACAGAGTGATTTCAGATGCCACTTTTATGTGCTTCCCTTCACTGCTGCAACTCCCCCAGATTTTTGCACATTGTGCTCTGGATGTCCCATAGTCTCCCTACTCCTACGATTAATCATTTATATAGCACTACAAGGCATATGAAGCACTGTACAGACACATATAATAAGACGGTTCCTGCTCATTAGAGCTTACAATCTAATCAAGAGTCAGATGTTCCTTCTAAAATGTCACTTCACATCTGTAAGTTATAATATAGAAGTGCTGACATTTGGCCTCTATATATATGGTTTTGTCTCGGACATAGAAAAATCAGGCATAACCTGGAACTCCCAAGCCAAACATATAAGTTATGGGGGTCATTTTCAATGCTCTATTCATGACTTGGATGTCTGAAAACAGGCATTTCCTGTTTCCCATCAGCCCCGGGGGCTTAAACAGAGCCACGAGAAAGGGAAACTCTCCCTTCGCGGCTCTGACAAGCCCATGCTGAGGGAGCTGAGGCTGTATGGAGGACTCTGCAGGGCAAGGGGGGCCCCGCAGGACACGGTGGCAGCGGCAGCAGCAACAGAAAGTTTGTTTTTTTTTAAATCTACCTGGGCTATGGAGGAAGGCTAAGACTGGAAGTGGACTGATGGGGGGGTAGGACTGGTAATGGGCTATGGGGGGGCTAGGACTGGAAATGGGCTGATGGTGGGCTAGGACTGGTAATGGGCTATGGGAGGCTAGGACTGGAAAAGGACTGATGGGGAGGCTAGGACTGGTCATGGGCGATGGGGGGTCTAGGACTGGAAGTGGGCGGGTGGGGGGCGAGGACTGGTAATGGGCTATAGGGGGGCTAGGACTGGAAATGGGCTGATGGGGGGGCTAGGACTGGTAATGGGCTATGGGGGGCTAGGACTGGAATTGGGCTGATGGGGGGTTTAGGACTGGTAATGGGCTATGGAGGGACTAAGACTGAAAATGGGGGGGTTGGGACTGGTAATGGGCTATGGGGGCGGGGCTAGGACTGGTAATGGGCTGAGGGGGTTGCTAGGACTGGAAATGGGCTGAGTGGAAGGGGAGCTTGAACTGCAAATAGCTGATGGGGAGGGGGCTTGGAATGGAAATGGGCTGTGAGGGGAGGGAGCTAGCACTGGAAATGGGCTGAGTGGGGGTGGAGCTAGGACAGGAAATGGGCTGATGGAGGGGCTAGGATAGGACTTGAAATGGGCTGTTGGGGGTGCTAAGATTGGAAATGGGCTGTGGTGGGGGCTTGGATTGAAATGGACTCATGGAGGGGCTAGAACTGGAAGTAGGCTCATGGGGGGCTTGGATTGGAAATGGGCTGAGTGGAGGGGAACTAGGATTTGACATCGGCTGATGGTGGGGCTAGGAAAGGACTAGAAATGGGCTGATGGGGGGCTAGGATTAGAAATGAGCTGATGGAGGGACTCAGATAGGACTGGAAATGGATGGGGGAGCTAGGACTGGAAATGGGCTGATGGTGTGGCTAGGATAGGACTGGAAATGGGCTGATGCGGGGACTAGAAGGGAGCGGATGCTGGGTGGGGCTGGAACTAGAAGGGAGCTGATGTTGGGGGAGGATTAGAATGGGATGGAGCTGGGAGAGTGAAATAGAGAGGGGAAAAATATTTTGTGTGGGAGGGAAGACAAATCTACAATTGGCCGGGTATTGGGAGAGTAAGTGGGGATTGAGGATGGAGAGGTAAAATTTGAGTGGATGAAATAGGAATGAGGAAAGAGCAAAAGGAGAAAGATTAGTATGTTAAAGCAGATGTAGAGAGAGAATGGAAAAAAACTAGAAGAGAGAAGAAAGGACAAATGGGCAGCAGACGATGGAGAGTTAGCAGAAGACACGAAGAAACCAGAAGAAAGTGGCTGGAGCAATTGCAACTGAAAAAAAATGCACAAAAGGTAGAAAAATATCTCTTTATTTTGAATTTATTAACTGGAATATGTCAGCTCTGGGAAATGTGCATCATTAACGTCTGCGCTTTGTTTAGTACAAGAGGAAATTGATTTATAGTTTTATTTCTACAGTGTTGTTGTACATTCCAAGTTTGGCTTTTGGGATTCCCAGTTTAATTATTGTCTTCCTGTTTCTAAATTATGATTCCTTGTTTGGTGATGGTCTATGTTTTGCATGTGTAACTGAGCTGAGGTATTCTGTTTATGTAATTCCTAGTTGACAGTGCCACTTGTTCTCTTTCTCCAGTAGGTCATGTATTGTTATTCTCTGAAATGTATTGGTTTAATATTTACAGTGTTGCCTTTTGATTGGTAGAGTATGGTGCTTTGTGAGTCCTGGTAGTCGTTAGGATACGGCGGGTTTGCTATGGGTTCTAAATGGGCAGTGTTTGTAGTAGCTCCTAATGTGCCTGATGGTTGGCACTGGATTATAGTAAAGTAGAAATATTTTAGTCTTTCTTTATCCATTCACTCATTAAGAGGCATGTTTACTGTATGCAAATATATATGCAAATGAGGCCCCTTATGCAAATGAGGCCCCGCACCCACTCTCTGCACATGGCCCCGCACCCAGTCTCCGCACATGGCTCTGCACCCCCCTTGGACCACCCCTGAACATAGTCACCCCCCTTCTGAAATACCCCTGCCAGCACGTCCATGTACCGGTTCTGCAGCAGTGCAATTTGGAGACTCCTACATTTGTGAAATGGCCTGCACCCATACAAGTACATGGCCTTGCTGCCTGCCCGAGGCCCATTGCCCAAACCGGTTAATGAGATGGTGGTATGATATCTACCTCTTCAGATGCTATGTGGAGCATTTCTTCTTGTCTCCTCTATTCCTTTAACTATCACTGTATTTTTTATTCTGTCCTATCTAATTAATGGTGTTCTTTTCATATTTTCTGTAACTTTTATGTAATATTGTAAACCGCTCTGATGCTT
The DNA here is from genome assembly GCA_033557465.1 of Ichthyophis bannanicus. Lineage (NCBI taxonomy): Eukaryota > Metazoa > Chordata > Amphibia > Gymnophiona > Ichthyophiidae > Ichthyophis > Ichthyophis bannanicus. The sequence goes on along the minus strand of CM066034.1, from coordinate 629,608,090 downwards.
TGGCTTGAGCGGTATATCAAATGTAATAAACATAAACATAAACATCTGCTGGGTTGGAGATACAGCGATTTCAGAAGGCCTCCCTTCACTGCCGCCACTACCCCAAATTGCTCAATATTGTTCTCTGGTGGCCCAGATTCTTCTTAGATGTCCCTTCTAAAATCCCACTTCACCTGTGTAGTGCCAATCTTTGCAGCTTTAACATGTGTGTTACACCTAGAAACATTGGGGGCATTTTCAAGCCATTCAGGAGGTTTGCAGACCTGCAAAGCACCTACAAGACGCTTAGCAGGATATTCAGCAGTACTGATGTGGTTAGTGCCACTAAAGATTCCCAAGTGCTGCCGCGTAATGTCCTGATGCTAGTCAGTTGCCATTGGGACATTCTGGGGGCAGAGCGGAGGTGGCACCTGGGAATAACCGGCTAATCGCTATATTTAGCCACTAGCCGGTTCTCCCACAGTGGTGAAAGTTAGGCACTGTAAAACTGGTCTAAGCTTTGCTGCCGCAAGTAACCAGGAAACAGATAAATACCGCCGCTGCCCAGTTTGCTGTCATGCTATTCAGCCAACCCAGATATCCAGTGCCAGTGCAGAGTGCGCCACATGCATAGTGCCACTGAAGATACGAATAATTTGAAATGTCTAGATTAGACATTTCAAATGTTCTTGTAGGCATCCTGCTGAACCTTTGGGATCTTTATTTATGCTGTTTTGATATTTCTGAAATAATTGAGTTGGCCTATGCTTGTGAGCTCCTTCCTGCACACAGACCACTGAAGAAAGATAGAAAACTGTATTCCAGTTATCGAAGCTATTGCAAGGGTGGGCGAGAATGATAACTTCACTGAGTCCCACATAACACTTTTCAGGCAGTCTGTGAGTCTGGGAGCATGAAAGCCTGGAAGGAGGAGGGGAACGATTTTGTCCAGCTGCTAATATGCTGGTTGTATCGGGTTCTGTGCAAATGTGCTTTCTCTTACCATGACACTTAGATGACTGGTCCTGGTGCTGTGACACATCCTTGCAAGCTGAAATTTAAAAAAAATATGTGACTTAAACAACTTTCTATGTTCCAATTTAGCAATGTCCCAGTTATACACTATTTCCTAACAAATATTTCAATAATAAGGGTGCAGAACTGGTATAATTAACATATTACATTTAATCTGCCATAACTATGAACTCTTTGTAAGGAATAATAAATTTGGAAGGCCAATTCTATACTCTGGAGATGCTGTTAAGCATAGCTGAAAGAGCATTGTGTGTCTCGCTTTCATATACATATGTCAAGCAATGGGATCTGTGAGCTCTCATGGAACATGACTACCATAACATCAAAGAGATGAGGAAGGCATCCAAGGAGAGCTTTTCTTTGATAGCTTAAGTCTCATTCAGATTTTAGAGAGTTCACTTAAAGAATGTCAAGATCTACTCTGTTCAAAGGTGATGCAAAAAGTTGATTTGTACATGTAAATTGCACAAAGAGGCAGCGATTTTAGAAAACTCTCTACTTATACTTGCATGCCGCAGTAGGCACAAATTTAAAAAGAGTGTGCTCTGGGCAGGGTTCAGGTGCACCTTGAAAGGATATGTGCATTACATATTTTGCAAAGGCAAATACACATATACTTCAAAATATTTCATAATTGGCATGTATCCCTGCTCTGAGTCGCATGTAACCTCAGATAACTGTTTGGATCTTGGATTTAGAGCAGTGGTTCTCAACCCAGTCCTGGGGACACACCTAGCCAGTTAGATTTTCAGGTTAACCACAAAGCAAATCTCTATCATGCATGCTCCTCGCGGTTATCCTGGAAACCTGACTGGCTAGGTGTGTCCCCAGGACTGGGTTGAGAATCCCTAATTTAGAGGAGTGATTGAGAGAAGAAATTGTGCTTACATATCTGGTGTTCAAAACCACCTTAAAATTCAAAAAATTATAAATTAGAGTTTGCAAGGGTCATCTCTTTAACTGACTCCCCTCAGATGGCTATATAGGCTATATTTCGTGTTTAATTATTATCTTCTTTATAATTGGAAATGCTCCTCTTTTTCCTAATGGAGTCTTCTCCTCTTATTGTGGTCTTAGAGAGACCATGGGACATGTTTAGTAAGCTGGGCTAACAGTTAGCATGGGCTATTTGTAACTAGGTCCCATTGAATAACATGGGATTTAGTTGCAAATAGCCTATGGTAACCGTTAACCCAGTTTAGTAAACCAGTCCCTAGTATTGAGATTCAGAGTATATTTGATATGACGCCTTTTGGAATTATTTCCTTTCACTAGCCCCTTTCAAAAAAATTTCATAAATATAATGTGAAAATATAATAAGAACAAAGTTTAAAAATAGCTATTGCTATTTCTATGCTAGGTCCAGATGGCATATAGATGAAAAGAAGTCATAAAAGCAGTTTTGAAATAAATCATGAACTCTTCTGTGGATAAGAGATTAGAGAGATCATTTGAACTATGAATATTTTGGCACTGTCGTGCGTAAAGTACTAGCATGAAGCCATGAGATTACAGGAATGGTTGAAAAGACCATAAAGCTCAACCACACTGGAATTTGGAAAAAAAGATCTATGATGCACTGTCCCATAGAAATTGGTCCAAATAAGGGCATCAGGAAAAGAGTTGCACAGCAGAACCTTAAAGAAGGATTTCACAATGTCAGGCCAAAGGGAAGCAATAGGTGACTGAAGATGCTTAGGGAAAACATGACATATAAATAAAATTCTTTTTTAATTTATATTATCTTAACTGTTATTGGTACCTGCATGCTTAGTCCTAGAGTTTATTTATATGTCTAGTTTTCCCTAAGCACCTTCAGTCACTCATTGCTCCCTTTTGGCCTCCCATTGTGAAATTCTTCTTTAAGGTTGTATGTGCCTATGTCAGTGATATGGCCCTCCTCAATGGGCAAGCACACTTTAAACTGAAGACCATCAAGATGCATGACACATACATGGCATGCAGATGGGTCATATTGGTTATGATGTAGCACATGAAATACATATAATGCATTCACTGATTATATTTGGAGTCTTAAAATCAGTGCATAATGTGTTCTCCACCAGCTTTAATGTGAGCAATAACATTTGCACATGTGCAATGAGTGTACATTAATGTTCTTGTACATGGGCGTTAACAGCACAGGCATCAGTTCTAACATTCATTAGGTGCTTTTATTTGCAACATGGATATTTACAGTGGTACTGGGTGGTCACAAGAGATAATTTAATGTTTTAAATGGTACATATTGTATATCCAAGAATACGTTTGAACTAATAACGATACACAATGTATATTCTTTCTTTAAAGGATCATTCCAAACTGATATCTTGCACTGTGAAGGATGTCAAATACCTATTCAAAATTCTGACCCCTCCAGTTTCATTGGAAAATTCAGGGTTTATACGTATAAAACCTGAAAGTAGAAGCTGTTTTTGCACTAGATCTGACCATGAGGATTTTAACTTCAGAAATATGGTAATGAACTGGACATCTAAAAGGTAATTTTATAAAGGAATTTTCATGCATAAAGATCTTAAATACGTAAAAGGACTTTTACACATTACCCCAGGGGTTCTGCATATGAAATTTCAAATAATAATAAGAAGGCGTGTATTTTTACGTGATCCTCATGTAGGATGAGTTCTGGGTAGAGTTTGGGTGAGTCATGGGTAAAGTCACGATTTAGGCACATTGATGAAAGATGGCATACATATGTATTTCAGCCATGGGCATTTACACCTGCTCCTGGGAGGATATAATTGTTTATGGCTTCATTCCGGTCTTAATTCAGTCACTTGTCCCTAATATTTTATAAACAGAAATAGGCGCCTATGTGTTTTCTAAAAAATAACCTTGAAATAGGCACCTACTGGCCCTGTACACATAAGCAGCCTATTGGAAAACTACCCCTCCTCTGTTTTTTGATATCTCAGCTTCCATGGGTCAGCTTATACATTGCCTTGTAAGTGAAAACATTCTTGCTTACAAGAACATGGATCTAAATATCTTTACTTTCATTTGTGTTTGTAGATGTTCAGGCAGTAGAATCAATTGATTCACATTTAACAATATTTTTCACACTAGTTAACCTGTTTACTGTTGCAAATTTTGCTAAATCCCATAACTCGGAAACAGGACTTTATAAAGCAGTAAACCTGCTATTATGTTCATTGGACCAAATTGACATTAATTTTATCATAAAGCATAATAGTTGTTTATACTGATATATAACTTACGATCTTGGCAGGGATCTGATGTCTTCTGGCAGGGATCTGATGTCTTCTGGCAGGGATCGGATGGCTTCTGACATGGGTCATGGTGCTTTTGATGTCCACCACCCTTTGCAGACATGGTTGTTTCTGTTATCGTACAAGATCAGCTTCAGGAAGGAGGTTTGGAAGACAGATTCTCCAGGTGGTACTTTGCCTGGCAGAATCTGCTCCTTTTATACTTGAGTGAGTTTCTCTCTCTTTGTCTTCTGGGCAAAATTGCGAAACTTTGGGAAATTGCTAAGAAGAACTGCAGAAATTAGAATTTTCATGGTGACAGGTAACTCTTTATAATTACTCTGTTTTCTTCCCAAGGACAGGGTGTATACCATATTGCATAATTTTACAGAAACGTTTCTACATGTTGTAGATAATTAAATAAATCATACAAATTCCTCTTGTGAATCAGGTTTTTTTTTACCAGTTTTATTTCCACCACTATTATAAACTCCTTTTGTGTTTCCAAAAGGTCTTAGAAGAATATGGCAATGCATCTAGCAGAAAATTAATTATTAAACCAAGCTCATAGCAATTTTATTATCATATAGATCAGTAAAACAAGTCTTCTTCTGCATATTTAAGATAATGAACACATGGAACAGACCAAGAAATGTTAATTTCTGGGAAACAAGACATTTATCTATAAAAATGTAAGAAAATGGTAGATCAGAACAATGCTCCTTGAAGCCCAACATCCTGTCTCCAAACATGCCTCGGCTACCTAGAAGAATCTGGAAGAATCATTCCCTTTTGCTCATTCCCAGGTGGAGGAGGTTGTGCTCCCTATGTCTGTTTGTCCAATAGGTGCTAATAGCCCTGTTTTTCTAGAGACTTCTCTAAATATTTCTTAAAACCAGCTATGCTATTAGCTTTAGCCATATCCTCTGGCAGCAAACTTCACAGCCTCATTGGGTGTGGAATTTAAAAGTGGTTTCCTGCAATTTTTTTTTTAATTTGCTACCAGTCAATTTTGTGGTGTGTCTCCTAGTAGTAATACAATTTGAAAGAATAAATAATAGTACCTATTAACCTGTTCCCTACTACTCATGAGTTTATAAATCTTGGTTCTATCACTTCTCTGTTGTCTCTTCTCTATTCTACTTATTCATACTTGAGTGTACACCAGGACCGTTTTGTGTCATTTGGTTTTGTTTCATTCTGGGAGGTAATTTTTTATTTTATTGTGTTTTATTAGCCTGCATGATTGATAATGATGGCATTATTAGTTATCTCATGGGAAGGAAGCCATTAGAGCCACATATATGTAGTTCAACTTTCACCTGTTTTAAATTTTCCTAGCCTAGTTATCATTGGTGGAGTAAAATGGCCTCAAGTCCATCTCTGGCCAGACCCCTCACTCCCCAGCCAAATTGTATCAGTCTTGTTCACTTCAGTGGTGCATAGGGTGTCTACCACTGCTGTAAAAGCATGCATATGGACTAATATATAAGGGGACTTAAAAACATATCCCCAGATGAAGTCCCTGATTCCACTATAGACTCCGGTGGTAATTTTTCATTTGTTGGAGATACCCCCTCCCTAAATCTTTGGTCATGCCCATGCAGAACCCTTCATATATTTGTCACTTCAGAAAAGTTAGTGTTCTGGTCCTATATCAGGCAGGTGAATTTTGTCTGGCCTGAATATATCAAGGTATTCCATAGCAATGATAATCATGAAAGCCCAGCCACAGAGTACAAAATCAGACAGCCACTTGTTGAGTTACTTTTATTTGTTTCTGTTTTCTTTTCCTTATACCATACCAACCTCAGGATGATGATAGGACAGCCATGTTTTACAAAAGGGAAAACCTCAGCTATACAAAAATGTACTGTTGCGCTTTTTTTTCATAACACCATGGGATATGTTTACTAAAGAGCGTTAAGGAAGCAAGTGCCCCATTAATGCCTATCGGTACCCCTGCACCCTTAATGCAGTGGAAACGGCCAATAATGCTGCAATAATGAGCATTACAGGATCCCGCAACATTAAGGGAAAAGAAGGTGGAGAGTGGGCATTAACAGGGCAGAGAGTAGGTGTTGGCAGCGGGTGCTCCCTTAGTGCTGGTTTTGCAATTGCGCGCTAGACCCCCATTGCAGAGAATCCCAATGCCAAGTAAAACCTCGCGGAAAGGATTTATTTTGAGGGGAGAGAGCCTATTCCAATTGTGCAATGTGATCCACATGCAGGGGAAACAAAAACAGTGATAGCCAGGGCCGGATTTACCTTGAGTGAGGCCCTATGCCAACAAAAATTGTGGGCCCCCAGCAGGGGCGGCCCAAGGGGGGTGTGGGCCTCATTTGCATAAGGGGCCTCATTTGCATAAATATTTGCATAATGTTACCATATACTAACTTTTAGTAAACGTGCCTCTTAATGAGTGTATGGATAAAGAAAGACTAAAAGATTTCTACATTACTATAATCCAGTGCCAACTGCCAGACACATTAGGAACTACTACAAACACTGCCCATTTAGAACCCATAGCAAACCCGCCGTATCCTAACAGCACTACCAGGACTCACAAAGCACCATACTCTACCAATCAAAAGGCAACACTGCAAATATTAAACCAATACATTTCAGAGAACAACAATACATGACCTACTGGGGAAAAAGAGAACAAGTGGCAATGTCAAATAGGAATTATATAAACAGAACACCTCAGCTCAGTTACACATGCAGAACATAGACCATCACCAAACAAGTAATCACATTTTAGAAACAGGAAGACAATAATTAAACTGGGAATCCCAAAAGCCAAACTTGGAATGTACAACACTGTAGAAATAAAACTATACATTAATTTGCTCTTGTACTAAACAAAGCGCAGACGTTAATGATGCACATTTACCAGAGCTGACATATTCCAATTAATAAATTCAAAATAAAGAGATATTTTTTCTATCTTTTGTGCATTTTTTTCAGCTGCAATTGCTCCAGCCACTTTCTTCTGGTTTCTTCATGTCTTCTGCTAACTCTCCATCGTCTGCTGTCCATTTGTCCTTTCTTCTCTCTTCTAGTTTTTTTCCATTCTCTCTCTACATCTGCTTTAAAAAACAAATCTTTATCCTTTTGCTCTTTATTAATTCCTATTTCATCCAGTCAAATTTTACCCCTCCATCCTCAATCCCCACTTACTCTCCCAATACCCGGCCAATTGTAGATTTTTTTATCCCTCCCACACAAAATATTTTCCCTTCTCCATTTTACTCTTCCAGCCCCATCCCATTCTAATCCTCCCCCAACATCAGCTCCCTTCTAGTTCCAGCCTCACCCAGCATCCATTCCCTTCTAGTCCCTGCATCAGCCCATTTCCAGTCCTAGCCACCCATCAGCCCATTTCCAGTCCTAGCAACCCCCCAACCCAATACCAGTCCTAACCCCCCATCACCCCATTTTCAGTTTAAGCCCCCCCTATAACCCATTACCAGTCCTAACCCCCCATCAGCCCACTTCCAGTCCTAACCCCATCAACCCATTTCCAGTCAGCCCCCCATAGCCCATTGCCAGTCCTAACCCCCCCCCCCATCAGCCCATCAGCCCACAGCCCATTACCAGTCCTAACCCCATCAGCCCACCTCCAGTCTTAACCCCCCCCAGCCCATTTCCAGTCCTAACCCCCCCCCCCCATAGCCCATTACCAGACAGCCCTCATCAGCCCACAGCCCATTACCAGTCTTTTTCACCCGATAAGACCATTTCGAGTTCTATAACCCCCCAACAGCCCATTATCAGTCCTAACCCCATCAGCCCACCTCCAGTCTTAACCCCCCAGCCCATTTCCAGTCCTAGCCCCCCCATAGCCCATTACCAGACAGCCCCCATCAGCCACAGCCCATTACCAGTCTAAACCCCCCAAAACCCATTACCAGTTCTAAACCCCCCCCAACCGCCCATTACCAGTCCTAACCCCATCAGCCCACCTCCAGTCTTAATCCCCCCAGCCCATTTCCAGTCCTAGCCCCCCCCATAGCCCATTACCAGACAGCCCCCATCAGCCCACAGCCCATTACCAGTCTTAACCCCCCCAAAGCCCATTACCAGTTCTAACCCCCCCCCCCAACAGCCCACAGCCCATTACCAGTCCTCCTCATCAGCCCACCTCCAGCCTTAATCCCCCCAACTCATTTCCAGTCCCAGTCCCAACCCATTTCCAGCCCCAGTCCCAGCCCCCCCAATTACCAGTCCTACCCCCTCCCCTCCCCCTCCCCCTCCCCCTCCCCCTCCCTAAAGTAAAATTTATTTTAAAAAAAAAACCTGCTGGCTGCCGCCGCGGGGCCCCCTCGGCTGCCGCGGCAGCATGGACTGACCCGCGGGGGCCCCCTCTGTAAGCTCGGTCCCTCCCTCCGTGCCTCCGTGTCTCCCTCCGTGCAGGCTGTTAGAGACGCGAAGGCATACTGTCTCCTTCGCGTCTCTGTTAAGCCCGCAGGGGCTGATGGGAAATTTCCCATCAGCCCTGCGGGCTTAACAGAGACGGGAAGGCAGAAGGAGACAGTCTGCCTTCGCGTCTCTAACAGCCTGCACAGAGGGAGACACGGAGGCACGGAGGGAGGGACCGAGCTTACAGAGGGGGCCCCCGCGGGTCAGTCCATGCTGCCGCGGCAGCAGATGGGGCCCCGCGGCGGCAGCCAGCAGGTTTTTTTTTATTTTATTTAAAAAAAAAGCCTAACTACTTCAATTTTTGTGGGCCCTTTGCAGCTGTGGGCCCTACGCCATGGCGTACATGGCGTATAGCTAAATCCGGCCCTGGTGATAGCAGTGCTCCATTAGCAGCAACAGCATAATGCCCAAATACGGGGCAGAGGGGGTACCATCTGGGTGATGCAGTGGGGGTTGCAGGTGTGCAAGGCTGATCAGGAAGCTGCCCTAAGGGCACAGCTGTGATGTCTGTCATGACCCCACAGTGACAGTGGCAGCTCACAGACATACTGTTGCTGTGGAAAAGGTGATGTGCAACCTTGGTGCAGGCCAAGGGTCCCTGGTGCTGTAGGCAGAGACCCCAGCTGTCCCCCACTTCTGTTGCCGAAACTGCCTTTGGAGAGATAGGCTGGCAGTAGCAGAACCTCTTAAGGGAACTGCAAAAAACAGACACTCTCTAAAATACTGCTGTTGTGGCTGTCCGCCTCTCCCTCCTGAGACAGAATCGATGATAGCTGGGGAGGGGGGCAGCAGTGGCAGCTGGGTGGGGAGGGTGGCACGGCCGGGCATGTGTGCCACTGTTGTCCCAAGCCAGACCTGCCTCCCTAGGCGTTCACCTCACCCGCCTAGTGGATGTGCTGCCACTGTGCCCCACCTCCATGGCCACCATGCTTCCATGTCAGCATTGTGTGGGGGTGGTTGCAGCGGGTGCAGCGCCCCCTGCCTGCAGTTGAAGTCAGCCTGATGGTGCACATTCCAGCTGCAGGGACAGCAGAGCATCTGCTGAGCCCCCTCCCCCAAATCAGATGTAGCAGGGAGGCTGTCTGCAGCACTGAACCGGTGGATGTGCCACGATGGCAGGGAGGGATGGAGTGGCTGGCAGGCAGCCCACAATGACCACTGGCCCATGGCACCAGTCTAGTTAACCATGTGGATCACATGGGCCTTGCATCAGGAGCTCACTATGTAGTGATGACATATAGTACAATACAAGAGAAATAAGGGTTCAATATGTAGAGGAGACCCCAGGGAAACAAGAGAGAAGGATCCAAGAGCAATCCCAAAGTGGTATGCCTTCTGCATGGATTTGAAGAAGGAGTGAGAACTGAGACGTGATGGAGGACGCCTGCACCAGGCATAAGGAACAGCAAGGGGAGAGGATAGGAGTCTGTGGATGGCAGTGGAAGAAAAGGACATAAAGAGGATGTAGCCAGAGAAGGAGCAAAGTCTACGGGAAGGGGTATAGGGAGAGAGAGAAGAGAGAAGAGAGAGGAGAGAGGAAAGGTAATGAGAAGTAGTAAAGGGGATGCAGTTATAGGTTAGCACAAATCGCATGTGTGAGATAGATATGGACATGGACGGGAAGCCAGTGAAGTGAAATCAGGAGAGGAAATATATGAGTGTTTCGGAACTGGTGGAGGATCAGCCGCACAGCAGAGGTCTGAAGAGGTGGAAGTGGAGATAGATGACTGAGGGAGACCAGCAGTTAGGAGGTGCAGTGGCAAGATGGGAGATATCTATAGAGAGGACAACAGTATTTGTTGTATGTTCAGAGAGCGCAGGCTCTGGGTGATCTGGAACAACCTCCAAATATAAGGTCCCAGCCATAAGCAGCCATCTGAAGCACATGTGAATCCACATCAGTGAGGTCGGGCTGTAGGATTTGAGGTCATGCCATGACTGCATCACAGGCACACACCAGATATGGGGGACCATGGCCATTATGCTAGGTCCGGCAAGGCATGTGTGTGCATGCCTTTCAAATGGATCACCCCTCTGAGTGGACATATCCCATATGTGAGACAGGAATGTCAGTTGCACCAGCTGCATAGAAAGCCATCGCACCATACAGACTAGATAACATGTCCTCCTCCCACACTTGCCAAACACAGCTTGTCAGACAAGTATGGCACAGAGCCCTCAGAGATTGGAGCAGACACAGCCATTCCCCCACTCATGCCTGCATGCACCCAGACAATGACCGCATCTATGCCCATGGATTACAGAACCCATGAGACTGCTCTATGGCTCCACCCACAGCGCCAGTGTGTATGTTAGAGGAAGGTCACAAGTTCAAGACCTGACTGTAGAGCAGGAATTGCATGTCCTGATGTGTTTTTATTCTAAGCTGCAGGGTCTGCAGCAGCATATGCAATCCTCAACTAATCTTTCAGCAAGAGTCCACACACTTATCAACCTCACTGACAAACTCCAGCACACCACAACTGGATGACAGAGCAGGCTGATAGCACGGGCACACTGAGCAGCTGTTAACAGCACCCAAAAATTGCAAAGTACGCTAATAGCATCTGGATACTGGGCACATGTTGACAAGGCTTGAGCAGCTAAGGGCAGGCAGGAATTCCAAGCAGCACCACTTTTCACCACTGCGGTGATATGTATGTGTGTGTGTGCGCTAAGAGTATTTTGAGGTTTAGCAAGGCACTGTGTCTGCCATTGAAGAAGCTGTTTCCAGGTTCTGATTGTAAGGGTGCATAATGAGGAGCAGTGGTTTGTGGGTATTGCATTATACCAAGCGGTGTGTACAGGATGTGCATGCGTCAGAGGTAGGGTCATTGGTTGGGGGTGGCCTGCCATTGCTATAGCCTGGTTGCACACACCATGTTAGGCTTTGCAGCCAAGCCCACTCTGATGAAGCTGTGATCATGTCACGGCTATGTATCAAATGGTGGTGATGTGGTTACTGTTTCATTCATGGCAATTTAATCACTGCACTGACTGTGCATGCTGTTTGTACCATGCCATAGTATGCATGGTCACTCTGTGCATATGCATTGTGTGCTGACCAGCAAACTGGGCACATTTTGGATGTGAATAGTTGACATAGCCCTGTGGTAGCCAACACTGTCTGTGCCTGCTGTAGTAGTTTGGAAGATCCAGGAGGTACAGCTCACAGATTTTTTGGAGGACTGTTCATGACAAGGATTTTACCTCAACTTATAAACATTCCATTTTAATAAGTATATTTAACTTGTCATACAAAAATGCAAAAACACTTCACATATCTGAGATAATGTCATCAAAGGGAAGCAGAAAACGATCCAATCGACGCAGTACCATGTTTCAAACCAACTACTCAGTTAGGTTCTGCGTCAGGAAACAATCAGGTAGTTTCCTCCAGCAAGCACCTCAGAAAGCCAAAGGTTTTCTAATAAGACCGACAAGCCATCATCATGAAAAACATGGTGCAAACAGCAGCTGATGACTAAAAATGTTTTACTGACATGTCACCAGCCACTTTATATAGGCATGGTATAAGGATACTTTAGTGTGGAAGTGTTTTTTGGATGAAGATTGGTGGAAGACTCATCAACAACATTTGCTACAGTATGTTGATGATACCACAATGCTGGCTGAAAGTGAAGATGATTGGAAACATTTGTTTCTCAAGAACAAGGAACATAGTCTTAAAATGGGCCTGCGCTTTAACGTAAAGAAGATAAAGATCCTGACAGCTAGCAAAATCATTAAGTTCATCACTGATGGAAAAGAAATTGAAATAATAGACTTTAACCTACTTGGATCAATTAATAAAGAAACAAGCAGATAAGAAATCTGATGACACATTGGTCTTTGCAGAATGGCTATGAAGGACCATACAAAGATTCGACTTGTCCAAGCCATGATATGTTCAATAACATCATATGGATGCAAACGTTGGACAGTGAAAAAGATAAACAGGAAGAAAATTGTTGCCTTTAAATTATGGTGCTGGCAAAGAATACTGTGTATATACCATGGACTACCCGAAGAAAAAAACTGTCAATTCTAGAAGAGATCAAACCTAAGCTTTCTTCAGAAGCTCAGATGACAAGACTTTGACTTTCATACTATGGACACATCATGCAAAGAGAGAGATCATTAGAGAAATACATTGTGCTTGGCAAGGTTGAAGGTCAACATAAAAGAGGAAGACCAGCAATGAGATGGACCAATACAATAACAGCAGCTATGGATGCACTCTATCAACAATGAGCCACCTGACTGAACACAATTTAGGACAACTATCAGGAGGGTAGTTGACACTGACTCAATGGCATTTAGCAACAGCAGTTTCTTCATTTGTGCAAGCAAATAAGAAACTGGGCAATAGAATGTTAAAATATATCTCTTTTCCTGTGCTTTTTTAAGGGTTGGTGTTTTTACCGCCCTCTTTAAGTTGTTCTGTTTTGAACGCTCCCTATGAGATTGATTGTCTATGTTTATTATAAAAAGGAATTATCATCCCAGCCCAACACATTCAGAAGTTTCATCGACACCTTATCTAGGTAAAATGCTGCTGACTGATATTGCCCACTAATGAAATGATAGTATATATTCATTTATTTGGTAGACATTCATCTTTTGCCAGTCCAAGAAAACTTTCCATTGATAAATTATAGTTAGAACATAAAATGATTTTAAAACATGCAACACAGACATAACAAACTTAAAAAATGCCTGAAATCCATAGGCAATGTAGGAAGACTCTCTCCACTAGGTTAATGCTAAAAGCCAAATTTAGATGACTCACTATGGACTACGCTTGCTGAAAGGTGACCTTTTTCAGAGCCATGACCTGCATCAATATAGCTCTGAGTTTGGCCACATTGTTGTCCAGAAGTCTAAACATTTTGTGGCATGATTAGTGCAGGGTTTACCTTGCACTAATCACACTGTGCTGTTTTAGCATAGTAAAAATCTCATGCTAACTGCTTAGCGAATAATGGAATGGGGACTGTGAGGATTAGCAAATGCAGCCTGCTTCTTTGGTTTTGAAGTTGCCATACAATTCCTTAACTGGCTTGCACCAAACCTGTGAATAAGAACTGGGTACCGAGGAATTCATAGAAGGCAAGAAATACAATAATGAAGAAAGAACGGGATGTTTGTGTTTAAAGGAGAAACACATGTTGGAATTCAGAGTGCCATGATTCAGATATTAATAATATAATTTGCTTACTGATTACTCTGAAATGGTAGCAAACAAGTGCCATTCAATCTTGAGCCATAGCTTAGTGATTTTTAGAGATCTCATGGTGAGATCAAAGTTTTATAAAATCCAGGTTCTGAACCAAATACAATATATTTCTGACCTACTAGAACTGTTATTGTGGTTACACACTGAAAAATTGTATTTGATATCTTTTGTAATAAGACAGCATGATAACCTTGACTTCACCTTTTTGTAGAGTCCTTTTTGTAGAGCCCCTAGGCATTCCTAACAGGGGCTCTACAGGTCAAACAACGGTAAGTATTTGAGGGTTTATTTTTATTAAATTGCTAGATCTCTCACTGGGAGCTCTTAAAAGGGTTTTGGTATATTTTTAAAGCAAAGTTACATTCTTTTTGGTGCTTTAGTAGCAATATTTTCTTTAATGGAGTAACTTTTAAACTCTGGTAACCGTCTCAGCTTTTGGAACTGCTGACACCTAATCAGGAGTTAGTGGGCCTGATTAGCCTGTGAATGAACTGAGAGCAGCTGAGGCCTGCATAAAAGGCTTCAGAGCCCTGCCCTGTTGAGGCATTCCTAACAAGGGCTCTACAGGTCAAACAACGGTAAGGATTTGAGGGTTTATTTTTATTAAATTGCTAGCTCTCTGACTGGGAGCTCTTAAAAGGGTTTTGGTAATTTTTAAAGCAAAGTTACATTCTTTTTGGTGCTTTTGTAGCGATATTTTCTTTAGTGAAGTAGCTTTTAAACTCTGGTAACCCTCTCAGCTTTTTGAACTGCTGACACCTAATCAGGAGTTAGTGGGCCTGATTAGCCTGTGAATGAACTGAGAGCAGCTGAGGCCTGCATAATAGGCTTCAGAGCCCTACCTTGTTGAGGCATTTCTAACAGGGGGCTCTACAGGTCAAACAACGGTAAGGATTTGAGGGTTTATTTTTATTAAATTGCTAGCTCTCTGACTGGGAGCTTTTAAAAGGGTTTTGGTATATTTTTAAAGCAAAGTTACATTCTTTTTGGTTCTTTAGTAGCAATATTTTCTTTAGTGGAGTAGCTTTTAAACTCTGGTAACCCTCTCAGCTTAGGGAACTGCTGACACCTAATCAGGAGTTAGTTCCCTCCCTACCCACCGCAACTCCCACGCACCCCTAGTGAGCAGTCTTGCTTTATAGGGCTCCTCCCCATTTAACAAAGCACAGAGACTTGGAACAGCACATTTTGAATATAATTAAAGAGATTTGACTGCTTTTTCTCTGAAAGGACAGCTGGGAAACCGGCTGGTACTTTGGTAGATCTCTCTCTTTTGCTTTAACTGATACCTAAGCTCCACAAACAAAACAATGGCTGGGAAAAATCGTATAGCTAAAGCTGTTGCCCCCTTTACAGCTACTGCCTCTGTCCAGACAGAGGTCCCAATGCCAGTTGAAGGACCGGTTCCATGGGCAGGGTGCCTGCATGCTGAAGGTCTGAGGAAACAAGTGGAGGAACTCAGAGAGGAGTTGGCGAGGCTGAGGAGCATTCAAGAAAGTGAGAAGTGCATTGATGAGATGCTTCTTGAAACATCCAAGCGCTCTAGCAGAGGAGAAGATGAGTGCCAACAGAATGACGAAGGTTGGACGCAAGTCACTAGGACCTGCAGAATCACCAATCCAACTTCTCCAGCCCTCGAATTGGAGAACCATTATGCAGCCCTGGAGGTGGAGGAGGTGAAAGCATTCCTGGAAAGGGAAGAACCAGAGCTCAAGTACCCCAAAGTTGCAGAAACAGTGACCACTTGGAAGCGAAGGGTAGTGGTAGTTGGTGACTCTCTTCTGAGAGGTACTGGGGCATCCATCTGCCGATCAGACTTGATGTCCAGAGAGGTTTGCTGTCTGCCTGGTGCCAAAATCCAAGATGTTATGCAGAGTTTGCCGAGACTCATCAAACCCACTGACTATTACCCAATGTTGCTAATCCATGTCAGAACAAATGATACTGCCAGGTATCCCTCTGAGCATATCAAAAGTGACTTCATGGCTCTGGGACAGAGGGTGAAGCAGTTAGGTGGACAGGTGGTGTTCTCTTCAATCCTCCCTGTTGAGGGTAAAGGCCAAGACAGAGAGGCTCGCATCCTGGAGACAAATGCATGGCTGCGTGGATGGTGTCATTGAAAGCGTTTTGGTTTTCTAGACCATGGGATGCTGTTCCAAGGGTTGCAGAGCAGAGATGGCATCCATCTGTCCAAGAAAGGTCAACGCATCTTCAGTAGTAGACTGGCTAATCTACTGAAGAGGGCTTTAAACTAGACTCATTGGGGATAGGTGAAGAAAGCCCCCAGGTAAGTGATATATTAAATACCTTTATGGAAATTGGTAACAGGGTTAACATATGGAAAGCAGTGTGTATAAATGCCCGTAGCATGGGAAATAAGATCCCTGATGTTGAAGCTTTGGTGGGAGTGGCCGACTTGGATTTAATGGCAGTTATAGAAACATGGTTCACAGAAAACCATGACTGTGATGTAACTATACCTGGCTATACTTTATTCAGAAAGGACAGGGTAGGAAGAAGGAGAGGAGGAGTGGCACTATACGTAAAAAATACTATTAAAGCTTTGGAATTACAGAGCTTAAAAGGGAGAGAGGAGGCATTGTGGGTTAAACTAGAAAGAGGGAAAGTGAAATTTATCTGCATTGGCATGATATACAGACCTCCCACACAAGAGGAAGAGGTGGACAGAGAGTTAATTGAAGGCATACGCAGCATTGCTAGGAAAGGGGAAGTGCTACTCATAGGGGATTTCAATATGCCAGATGTTGTTTGGCACATTCCTGCTGCAGTATCATCTAGAAGTAAAGAGATCCTGGATTCTCTACAGGGAGAACTATTCAAGCAATTGGTAACAGACCCCACAAGTGAAGGGGCCATACTGGACTTGGTGCTTGCCAATGGTGAAAATGTTTCTGATGTTATAGTGGGAGATCATTTTGCATCCAGTGATCACCAGATGGTGTGGTTCAGTATTAGGACTAGGGCTGTTAGAATCCATTCCAAAGTGAGGGTCTTAGACTTTAGGAAGACTAACTTTGCCAAGATGGGCCAATACCTCAGGGAGTCGTCAGCGGGATGGGAACAGCTGGGGGATGTAGAAAAACAGTGGGCAAAACTGAAAGGGGATATTTTAACTCTGGAATTACCGAGATTTTTTGCACACACTGAATACCGTTGGGGTCATAAATGACCCCACGACGAATTTTAATTGTTAACCATGAAAAATTTAAACTAAACAGACAAAATATTATTCTGAATTAATTATTTATTATATGAAGGTTAAATGTTTTGAAATGTAATGCTTTATCATAAAATTACATGAAGAAGAGTTACCATGAAAGCAGTTTTTACATGCACTTGATGAACACAGTAAAGTACTACAGCCATTTGCATGAGACCAGGGCCGGCCCGTCCATTGAGCGAGAATGTTTTTTGCACAGGGCCCCGCGTTTCAGGGGGCCCCGCGCAAAAAACATTCTTAACCTTAAAGTAAAATTTAAAGAAAAAAAAAAGCTGTCTTCTCCGGCTGCCGGGGCCGCCGCGGCAGAATCGAGTGTGCCGCGGGGCCCCCCCTGCCTAGCAGAGCCTCCCCTCCCTTCCCCTGTATCACCTCTCTCTCTCGTTGTAGGTTCTGTCACACGCGCCGGCTTTCAGAGCGCGAGAGAGTTTCTCCCTCGCGGCTCTGTTAAGCCCGCGGGGGCTGATGGGAAGTTCCCATCAGCCCCCACGGGCTTAACAGAGCCGTGAAAGGGAAACTAATCCTTTCGCGCTCTGAAAGCCGGCGCATGTGGCTGAACCTACAACGAGAGAGAGAGGTGATACAGGGGAGGGGAGGGCAGGCTCTGCTAGGCAGGGGGGGCCCTCGCGGCACACTCGATTCTGCCGCGGCGGCCCTGGCAGCCGGAGAAGACATTGTTTTTGTTTTTAAATTTTCCCTGGGCTGGGGGATTAGGAGTGGTGATGGGCTGGGGGGGGTTAGAAGTGGTGATGGGCTATGGGGGGGGTTAGGAGTGGTGATGGGCTATGGGGGGGCTGGGGGGGGTTAGGAGTGGTGATGGGCTGGGGGGTTAGGAGTGGTGATGGGCTATGGGGGGCTGGGGGGGAAAGAAGTGGTTATGGGCAAGGGGGGGGATATGGGGTGGATAGGAGTGGTGATGGGCTATGGGGGGGTTAGGAGTGGTGATGGGCTATTGGGGGCTGGAGGTGGTTAGAAGTGCAGAAGCGCTATGGGGGGCTGGGTGGTGAGAAGTGGTGATGGGCTATGGGGGGCTGGGGGGTTAGAAGTGGTGATGGGCTATGGGGGGGTTAGGAGTGGTGATGGGCTATGGGGGGGCTATGGGGGTATTAGGAGTGTTGATGGGCTATTGGGGGGATAGGAGTGATGGGCTATGGGGGGGCTGGGGGGGTTAGGTGTGGGGATGGGCTATGGGGGGTTTGGAGTGGTGATGGGCTATGGGGGGGCTGCGGGGGTTAGGAGTGGTGCTGGGCTATGGGGGAGCTAAGTCTGTATATGGGCTGATGGGATTAGGACTGAAAGTGGGTTGATGGGGGGGGTTAGGACTGGTAATGGGCTATGGGGGGGCTTAAACTAAAACTTGGGTGATGGGGGCTTAGGACTGGAAATGGACTGGTGGGATTAGGACTGGGAGTGGGCTGATGGGGAGGTTAGGACTGGTAATGGGGTATGGGGGGGCTTAAACACAAAATTTGGTGATCGGGATTAGGACTGGAAATGGGCTGGTGGGATTAGGACTGGGAGTGGGCTATGGGGGGCTAGGACTGGTAATGGGTTGGGGGGGTTGCTAGGACTGGAAATGGGCTGGGGGGATTAAGACTGGAGGTGGGCTGGGGGTTAGGACTGGTAATGAGCTGTGGGCTGTTGGGGGGGTTTGGACTGGTAATGGGCTATGGCGGGGGGCTAGGACTGGAAATAGGCTGATGGGGGGTTAACACTGGAGGTGGGCTGATGGGGTTAGTACTGGTAATGGGCTGTGGGCTGATGGGGGGTTAAGACTGGCAATGGGCTATGGGGGGGGGTTAGGACTGATAATGGGCTATGGGGGGGCTAGGACATGAAATGGGCTGATGGGGAGGGGTTAGGACTTGAGGTGGACGGAGGGGGGTAGGACTGGTAATGGGCTGTGGGCTGTTGGGGGTTAGAACTGATAATGGGCTATGGGGGGGTTAAGACTGGTAATGGGCTGTTGGCTGATGGGGGCTGTCTGGTAATGGGCTATGGGTGGGTTAGGACTGATAATGGGCTATGGGGGGGCTAGGACAGGAAATGGGCTGATGGGGAGGGGTTAGGACTTGAGGTGGGCTGATGGGGTTAGGACTGATAATGGGCTGTGGGCTGATGGGGGGGTTAGGACTGGCAGTGGGCTATGGGAGGCTGACTGGAAATGGGTTGATGGGGTTAGGACTGGAAGTGGGTTGATGGGGGGGCTAGGACTGGTATTGGGTTGGGGGGTTGCTAGGACTGGAAATGGGCTGATGTGGGGCTAGGACTGGAAATGGGCTGATGCAGGGACTAGAAGGGAATGGATGCTGGGTGAGGCTGGAACTAGAAGGGAGCTGATGTTGGGGGAGGATTAGAATGGGATGGGGCTGGGGGGCGGAGCCTGATGTCCAGCGGGATGGTCGCATAACGCTGAGGCTCCCGAGAGGCCTACTCAGAATCCTGAATTAACACCGTACATACTTGGAACTTCTACTCTGATCTTGCCGGGGCACATTGGTGAGATGGCGGGGACCAAACCCACGCGCTTGGAATTTGGATCTCCAGCGGCTTCTCACGGCAAACGTTCCAAAACTGAACCTCCGTCCCCGCAGAAGGGGCTGGCCTTACGCGAGGGCCCCGAAATGCAGCAGGAAATCCTCGCAGAGATTAGAGGGGTCAAAGACCTCGTGCAGTCAAACGGTGAAGCACTCCGAGCGCTGCGGGAAGATTTTGGTGTGCTGCAAAGCAAGCTAGAAGGGCTTTCTTCACGTCAGGACAAAATGGAGAGCATATTGGACTCCCATGCGGCCCGGTTGTCCAAACTCGACAAAGTTGAACGTCAGGTGCGGGCCTTGCAGAAAGAAGTGGAAGATGGCAATAATAGAGCGCGCCGCAACAACATACGACTCGTGGGCATACCGGAGGGAGCGGAATCGGGAGACATGAAAGAGTTTTTATGCAAAATCCTCCCTTCCCTGCTCCAAATCACCTTTACCAACGATTTGGAGATCGATCGCGCTCATCGTGTACCCACAAGCATAACGCTCAACAGGAAGACCCCCCCGCGCGGCCTATCATTTTTCGACTTTTGAGATATCAACACGTTGAGCAAATTCTAAATGCCTCTCGGGCAAAGGGCCATATGGAGTTTGAGAGCCACAAGATCTCCTTCTATCCCGACTTGGCTAAACCCACGGTCGACCGCCGAAAGCGCTTTCTGGAATTCCGGCTGAGGCTTCAACAACTACAAGCACGCTATGGCCTGATGTACCCGGCCAAGCTCCGAGTCACGCTTCACAATCAGACAAGAACAGTTGAGGACCCTGATCTACTAGCGGAGTTTTTGGATTCCAAAGAAGCCGACTTGATGCGCTGACTTCCAGAATATTCCTGCAAGTGTTCTCATATCCGCTGTACCTGCCATATTGGATCTGCCGCAGCCCAGCAAAGAGTCCGGCGAGGGCGGTTTGTTGCCTTACTTTAGATGATATCTGTGACCCGACTCCGTCTACCCACAGTAGCCTCGATGTCTTTCTATTTCCTCTCTAGGGCCTCCTCCCGCAGACATATGGTCGCCATATTCTTTGGGGGTTTTGCTTCTTCTCTAAGATACTTTGGTACATACTTTTCAATATGGGGTGTATTAGCCAGAATACTCGGTGATTATGTCATTGTTGCACAGATTCTGATTATGTTGTATGTTTTCAAGCGCCCTCACTCAAAATGTCTATTACTGATTGATGGCACCATGTAAGATTTTCTCATTGAACGTAAAAGGAATCAATAATCCGATAAACGGAAGAAAATCCTAAGCTACCTAAGTCAGGAAGCTGCGGATCTGATTTTTCTCCAAGAAACGCATTTAAATTCGAAGGAAACTCTTAAACTCAATATTAAACCTTACATGGTGGCCGCCTATTCCCCAGCCATTTCTAAGAAATGTGGGGTTGCCATACTGGTTAGGAAATCTTTGCATGCTACTATTATTGCGACTAGTTCAGATACAGAAGGTAGATGGTCCAGAGTTCACCTCAAGATAGGTAGCCTTGAAGTTACATGTATATGCCTTTACGCTCCTAATGTGGATGACCCTGCCTTTTTTGCTACCATTGCTCAGGTTGCGCAGGCCTCTGCTGATACTTCATTGATAATTGGGGGGGATTTCAATCTAGTCCTTGATCCCCTGATTGACAAACAGCCGCCTAGGACAAGTGGTCCCCCCAAGAGTCACACCACGCTTACCTCCCTGATCAAAGATCTTGCTTTAGTTGATCTATGGAGGTTACTACACCCCAATGAGCTTGACTTCACCTTCTTCTCTTCCCCTCATAAATCCCAGTCTCGCATAGACTTCTTTCTAATATCAAAACTGTTAGTTCCTCAGGTGGACACTGCAAAGATTCACTCCCAACATATTTCAGATCATGCTGCCATTTCCTTTCAATTACACACTACTGCACCCCAAGGGAATTCGGGGGCCTGGTTCTTTGATAGAGCCCTGTTAACTCAACCAGAGTTCCAGTTAGAAATTCGAGCAGCCATACAGGATTACTTCCATTTTAATCTACCCCAGGATACTGCGAATTGGGCTTGGTGGGAGGGCTTCAAAGCGGCCATTCGAGCAACGATCACTAGCTATCAAATCCGCCTGCGAAAACAACGCAAACAGCAGCTACTCATACTAGACCAACAAATAAAAGCAGGCGAACGAGTTCTAACTTCACGTACTGATCCATGTGTATTAATTCGATTACAGCGTCTCCGTTTTCAATATAATTCAATCCTCTCAACTGAAGCTTCTAAGAGTATTGAGCTTCAGCGAGGGACATATTATCGTGAAAATAACCGAGCCGGTCGACTCTTAGCCAACGCCTTGAAAGGTCAAAAAGAAGCCAAACGCGTAGCGGCCCTTCGAGCTCCACAGGGAGGGGGCAT
This sequence comes from Ichthyophis bannanicus, assembly GCA_033557465.1. Taxonomy (NCBI): domain Eukaryota; kingdom Metazoa; phylum Chordata; class Amphibia; order Gymnophiona; family Ichthyophiidae; genus Ichthyophis; species Ichthyophis bannanicus. Next base: position 629,586,027 of record CM066034.1, on the reverse strand, counting down.
AGTGACCACAGACTCCGACATCGTAGAGCTCTTTCGGGATTTCTATACCCGCCTATATCAATCTGAATGTGAGTTCTCGTCAGAGACATTCGAGCGATTGCTTTCTGGCATTCAGCGGCCGACCCTCTCTGAAGATGATAGGGATGCGATGGATGCACCCTTCTCTACTTCAGAGATCCAATCTGCCCTAAAACGAACAGCCTCGGGCCGTGCCGCAGGGCCGATGGTCTCCCGGCCGAATTCTACAGAACGTTCAGTGCAGATTTAGTTCCCCATTTAAAACTCTATTTTTACTGCCCTTGCGATAGATACATCCTCTTTGGGATCCTTTTCTGCAGCTAATGTGGTAGTATTTGAGAAAGAAGGCAGAGACTCGCTACTAACCGCCAACTACCGTCCAATCTCCCTACTTAATGCCGATTATAAGATCTTCGCAACGATCTTGGCCACCCGGCTATCTGACAGGATGGCCACCCTAATTCACCCCGACCAATGCGGTTTTATACCCGGCAGATCAACTGCTGACAATGCTCGGACCTTGTGCCATGTGCTATCCAGTGCTGCCAATCTAGATCATCCATGGGTGGGTCTTTCCCTGGATGCCGAAAAAGCCTTTGACCGCCTAGAATGGCCCTTCTTATTTGCAGTTCTCCGATGGTATGGCTTTGGGGAGGGTTTCCTCCGATATCTCCAAGTCATGTATACTCAACCCGTCGCCAGTATTTGTGTAAATGCCATCAAGTCTCAGCCATTTAATCTCCAAAGAGGCACGCGTCAAGGTTGCCCCCTATCACCAATGCTCTTTGATCTAGCTCTTGAACCCCTAGCCCTCCTTATTAGACAGTCCGCACGTATTCAAGGTGTCCCCTTCAGTCATAGGGAGATTAAACTCTCTGCATATGCAGATGACCTTATGCTTTTCGTATCCCTCGATTCGGTTCCAGCTGTCTTGGATCTGATTGACGGATACTCACAATTATCGGGCTATAAAATTAACTGGACCAAATCTGTAGCATTCCCACTGAACCGCTGGGTACATGAGGCTGACATGCAGGCATTTCCCTTCCTTTGGCAATCCCGCATGGTGAAGTATCTCGGGGTCCATTACTGTTCTCCTTTAGAAGACACTATCAGTTTTAATGCCAAAGAGGTAGTCTCCAAAGTCCGTGAGCTCACGAATCGTTGGTCTCCCTTATCTCTTACATGGTGGGGCCGCTTAGAAACTGTGAAAATGATGATAGTCCCCAAAGTGAACTACATTTTAGAAATGCTGCCATGTTTACTCCCGCTACATACTTATAAAGATATTGAGGGCCTTCTCGTCCGTTATCTCTGGCAGGGCAAGCCACCAAGGATAGCTAAACAAAAACTACAGTCTGCAAAGGAAAGAGGGGGTACAAGATTTCCTGATTTTCTTAGATATCATCAAGCTTTCCTACTTAAGCAAGGTGCCCGATGGCTAGATGCCTCAACAGACAGCAGACCAGTTTGGCTTGACATAGAAGAGGAGCTTAGTAGCCCAATTCCGTTGACCCATCTCCCCGGTATGTCCTATCAAGTAGACACCCGCCATCCACCAATGATTGTCGATACTCTTGCGGCCTTTAACACTCTCATTCTATCACTGGGCCCGAACGTATGTCCTCAGGACGGACTCCCGCTATGGAATAACCCCAGAATTCAAGTCCTAAATAGAACGATAGCATGGAAACCCTGGTACTCAAGGGGGATCTGGACACCCCAACAGCTTTTCTCTGCAGCTCGTTGGAAAACCTTCTCTGATTTACAAAAGGAATTTGCGTTACCAGCGAAACACTACTTTCAATTGATGCAGCTTCAACACTGCCTCAAAAGTGCTCGAATCATGCCGCCCTCTGCCCCTACTGAAGACGGGCTATTAGAGATAGTTCACTCCATTAGTAGTACACATGGGGTAGCCTCTAACTTTTATAAAATATTATGTCAGGGTACAGACACGGCCACTTTTAGAGCCCAACAAGCTTGGGAGCGCGAACTGCAAACTACTTTAACCCCTGTGCAATGGAGCGTTTTCTGGAGCAAAGTAGTGCGGGTTTCCCGGTCTGCCTCTGTTACCCAAACTCTCTTCTTTTTTGCACACAGATGCTTTTATACCCCAGAAAAAATAGCCAAATGGAACACGAATGCTAGGGACCAGTGTTGGTCTTGCCATACTGCTGTGGGAACCTTCGCTCATGTTATTTATGAATGTCCTCAACTACAGGTTTATTGGGGGCGGGTCTGGGGTTGTATTCAATCTATCTTACACCTTCACGAACCTCTCTCTTGGAAGATCGTGGGACTCCGCTCTGTGGCGGAGGACCCCTCTCTTCCTAAGAAGGGTCGCTTTCTCCTTGATTTCATGCTGGGTATAGCCATATGCTTAATCACGAGGAATTGGAAGGATAGCTCTCGACTTACTGTCAATGAATGGTGGAACCTCGTCTGCTTATATAGTAAATATGAGCAGATACCTCGGAGAGCTATTCCCCATGCCCAACCTCGCTCTCGCTTGTCTAAATGGCAGATGCTTAATGATTATGTACAATCTGCTTATTGCTCCAACATGCCTGTATAATGTGCACTCATCATGTTTCAGATCACCGTTAGGTTTTGTAACACAATAATGTAAGTACACGCCCGCTTCGGGAATGATTAGTTTTCTAGAGAAGAAGCAGGGGGGTGGGGGTGGCCGGGGTTTACTTTGGTGTATGTATTACACTTTATGTATCTGTCTTTTAGCTGTATGTCTTCCTTTTCCTTTGTTGTTATAAAACGAAAATAAAGAATTTAAAAAAAAGAATGGGATGGGGCTGGGAGAGTAAAATGGAGAGGGGAAAAATATTTTGTGTGGGAGGGATAAAAAATCTACATTTAGCCGGGTATTGGGAGAGTAAGTGGGGATTGAGGATGGAGGGGTAAAATTTGAGTGGATGAAATAGGAATGAGGAAAGAGCAAAAGGAGAAAGATTAGTATGTTAAAGCAGATGTAGAGAGAGAATGGAAAAAAAACTAGAAGAGAGAAGAAAGGACAAATGGACAGCAGATGATGGAGAGTTAGCAGAAAACATGAAGAAACCAGAAGAAAGTGGCTCGAGCAATGGCAAGTGAAAAAAAATGCACAAAAGGTAGAAAGATATCGTTTTATTTTGAATTTATTAACTGGAATATGAAAGCTCTGGGAAATGTGCATCATTAACGTCTGCGCTTTGTTTGGTACAAGAGGAAATTAATTTATAGTTTTATTTCTACAGTGTTGTTGTACATTCCAAGTTTGGCTTTTGGGGTTCCCAGTTTAATTATTGCCTTCCTGTTTCTAAATTGTGATTCCTTGTTTGGTGATGGTCTATGTTCTGCATGTGTAACTGAGCTGAGGTATTCTGTTTATGTAATTCCTATTTGACATTGCCACTTGTTCTCTTTCTCCAGTAGGTCATGTATTGTTGTTCTCTGAAATGTATTGGTTTAATATTTGCAGTGTTGCCTTTTGATAGGTAGGGTATGGTGCTTTGTGAGTCCTGGTAGTGCTGTTACGATACGGCGGGTTTGCTATGGGTTCTAAATGGGCAGTGTTTGTAGTAGTTCCTAATGTGCCTGGCGGTTGGCACTGGATTATAGTAATGTAGAAATCTTTTAGTCTGTCTTTATCCATACACTCATTAAGAGACATGTTTACTAAAAGTTAGTGTATGTTAGCATTATGCAAATATTTATGCAAATAAGGCCACTTATGCAAATGAGGCCCCGCACCGAGTCTCCGCACATGGCCCCGCACCCCCCTTGGGCCGCCCCTGCATGAGACACAGACAATTTCTGAATGTTCTTTGCAAACATTGCGCTTGCAGGAGATGCAAACTATGTTGCTTTTCTTGTCTTTTTCTCTGGAACAGCAGTGGCACCTTGCCCTTTTCTTTGGGATCCCGACATTGCAAACAGCATCAGTGGCTTCTTCAATGCTGGAAGAAGTCTCGCTGCAATTACTCTGAAGCAGCTGCTTTCCTAATTCCAAGAGTAATAGATGACGTCTGTGCTTTGACTTGGACTGCCATTCTGGATTTAGTCACATCCAAACAATGAAGGCGTTCAAAGCACTGATGTCCAACATGTTGTAGAAGATTGTCACTGGCCAGCATCTTGTCATTTGTTTTGTGGTATACATGCGCAACATTTGATCTGCCGTATCTACTCCACCTTTACTAGAATTATAGTCCAAGATCATGCGTGTTTTTTTGTCTGGAAGTGTGTTATCTATTTCTTCTTGATCATGAAAACTGCTCAGAAGAACAACCACTTTTCCTTTCTTCGGGCAATAGGAAACCAGACTGGCGTCATCGTGAAAGGCAAACAGTGAAGTGAATACCTCTCGGCTCTTTGCTGTTACAAATTCTGGAGGTAATTCTTTTCTGTTCTTTCGAATTGTCCCCAAAAGTGTCATTTGTTTTTGTAGCAATTTCCATGACAGGGATAAACTGCAGAAGAAATTGTCAACTGTAACATTTCTGCCAGATCGCGTCAATCCTTCAGTGAGTTGCAGCACAACCCTTTCACCCTGATTCTGTTCCCTGTTTTATCCGAGTTCCCTTTCTGTATATACTTGAAGACGCAGAACATATGACGTTGCACTGTCACATAACATCCATAGCTTTATGCCATATTTCCCAGGTTTGCTGGGAATATATTGTCTGAACGGAACACGGCCACGAAATGTAAGCAGTTGCTCATCCACGGTAACATTTTCACCAGGAACAAAGGCGTCACTTAGAGTTGCTTCCCAGGTATCAAAAACATGTCTGATTGGAGTAAGCTTATCCACGCCTCGTTGTTCACGTCTGTTGGTTGCATCATCAAATCTGAGAGCACAAGAAACTTGCTGAAAATGGTTATGGCCATATTTTTGCCGATAACAGAACGACCATCTTCAAGGTTCCACAACTGAACTATGGATTCATTTTGTGACTTGTACACGCCTGAGAGGATCAGAAGTCCAAGAAAATGTTGAAATTCAACATCGGTCAAATCTTTCCAAGTGTCATCATAAATGTGTCATCCTTGTTTGCTCGTCCACATCATGATTTCATTCAATAAGTTCTTGCTCATGAACAAGTGGAATGCTGCGAGAGGGCCATCAACATTTCATGCAGCATACTTTGTAGGACCTTGTACGGGCATGACATTAGCTCTGGCGTATCTTCCAGCAGCTTGCTTTATAGGTTTCCTGTTCCATGATGTGGCATCCTTAGATACATAGTTGATGACCTGTTAGCTCCTCTATGACCACAACTAAGATTCCTCACAGATGATACTGACACCGAGGACTCCTGCCTTCTTCCCCATCCAGCACAGCCTCGACCTTTGCCTCGATCTGTAACTTGACTCTTTGCTGCAGGCGATGTTACTGGCTCAACATCAGTCTCACATTCACTTGGTGACCAACTGCTGTCGCCATCTGAATCATTACTTCAATTGTGGCCTAATTCTATCAGAGTAAATATGTCTAATATATCAGAATACTCTGCATTCAAACTAGAAAGTATATAGTATCTCTTGTAGACTCAATTTTATTCAAATGGCCACAAGGTCTCAGAATTCCAGGCTGCCATTGATTTGTATCATCTCGTTAAATGGACTGAATGCCATCATTACATCAACGACCTTTATTTTGTTAAATATCCCTGGCCATTGAATTCAAGAAGAATTTTTTGTAGTAAAGGCAATGTAGATACCCGTAAGCAGGAAACTTTTTGTTTTTGTACTTTTTCTATTTTTTCTCTAAAAAGTAATAAATTCAGTGCTTATCTTCTAAACCGGGAATCACAGCTGCCGGTGCAGATATATTAGCCATCTGAATCATGACTGTCATCATCAGATTTATCGCCCGAACTTGGCTGATATGCTTCTTCGCTTGCTGAATATGCTGCATCATCAGACGACTCAGAGCCGTCACTGTCAGCATCTCATTGCAATATTTCTCTTACTTGGACAGCTGAATACTTTCTTTTTGACATCATAAACAATAACTTAAAATAAAAAAACAAAGATAAAGATGAATAAAATGCAAAGCAGTTTTACTATAGGTGTACAATAATCGTGATGAACGAGCTGAAAGCCTTTAGATTTCATCGGAAATAATGAGGGAACGTATGATATCAATTACAGAAAATGTGTAATTTTCATAAAATAAGAGTACAAAAAGTAAATGATACATAACACAGGTACACTAAAAAAATTTTTTTTAAACTGCCTCTAATGTTTCGATTGATTTTTATGTTTTTTGGTGCGCTGAATCCAAATCTGGTAACCAATTTGCTCCATCACGTACAGATTTTTTGCTACATTGGGTTAGCAGTTTGAGGTGAACGTTTCAGATTGAGTGCGATCGAGATAAAAGTTTCTTGGATGAATTCTTTATACTAATTGTTTAGTAGTTATTCAAATAAGAATAAAGAAAATTGTAACAAGGCAGCACATAAGAATAGAGTAATGTCAACAAAACACACTGTGATGGTAGCAAAATTGTCTGCACTTAAAACAGCCACATACATGTGCACAAACATTGAGCATATAAGAGCAAGGTTAGACACAAAGCAAAGCAAAGAAATGTGCAAAAAATGTTGTACAGGTATGTATGTAAGAATAGAAAACGCAAACCGCACCATTGCAATACATGAAGACAAACACCCGATGGTGTGAAAATAAAATTCTAATAAATGAGATCCGACACTGTGGTAATAACTAGCAAATTTTTATTTCAAAGTTTAGTAAAAACACGATATTTGTCAACACAGTTTAGATTTTAAAGTCATTCTTGGGTCAATCAATCTCCTGGTGGGCCCGTTTCTTCTTCCCCCGAATGCTTCTCTTGGTGCGCTGCTTGGCGTATTTTTCATCTGGGGTTTCCCGCAGCAGCAATCAGCAGAAATCAGCCATCATAGTGGTGTTCCATCTTCCTTGGTACCTTCTCTCTGCGTCCTTGATGTCCTGGTGAAACCTTTCACCTTGTTCTTCACTGTACGCCCCCAAGTTTTCGGGAAAGTAGTTCACATGGGAGTGCAAGAAATGGACTTTCAGGCTCATGTTACAGCCTTGTTCTTTGAAGGCATTGAGCATCCTGGCAACAATATCCTTATAGTTCTCATCCCGTCTGTTCCCCAAGAATTTGAGAACAACATCCTTGAAGGAATCCCAGGCTTCTTTTTCCTTCTCAGACATCGTTTCAGCGAATGCTCCATCTGAAATGAGTTTCCTTATATCAGGGCCAACAAACACTCCTTCCTTTAGCTTTGCTTCAGAAAGTCGGGGGAACTTTGAGCAAAGGTACCGAAAGCACTCACCATCTTTTGGAAGGGACTTGATGAATTGCTTAATGAGACCCAACTTAATGTGGAGAGGTGGTAATAGAATTTTATCACGAGGTACCAAGCTCTCATGAAGAACATTTTTCTCACTGGGTCTCAAATACTCCCGAATTGGCCAGTCTTTTTTCCCCCAGTGTAGGTCGCGGGCCCGGCTATCTCACAAGCAAAGGAAGCAGGGATATTTGGTGAAACCGGATTGCTGCCCTAATAGCATGGATAGAATTTTAAAGTCTCCACAAATCATCCACTTATGCTCATCATAACAAATCTTCTGAAGAATCAGGGCCAAATTCTCGTATTTTTCTTGGAGAATAACAGAGTGAGCAATAGGAGCTGAAGCGAATGTTTTGCCATTATGAAGGAGAACACCTTTTATGCTGTCTTTTGACGAATCAATGAACAGCCGCCATTCAGCAGGATCATACTTGAGTTTAAACTTTTCCATCACTCCGTATATATCGTTGCAAAATACCAAATCTTCCTCTTTGCTGAAATACTTCAAAAATTGTGTCTCGCGGTTGCGGTACCAATAAAAAGTTGTTCCTGGTGACAATAGATTTTTCTGTTTAAGCCGAGAACCTAGCAGTTGGGCAGCATCTTTTGGGAGTCCTAAATCCCGGACTAAATCATTCAATTCAGCTTGAGAGAAAAGTTCAGGTTTCGGATCTGGTTCAGTTTCAAACTCGGAAGTACTGGACTCATCGGGAAAAGCCATCTGATGAGTCTCATCATGATCAGAAACCGTCCACACAAATATGATCCAAAGATTTTGGTGGTTCAGGCACAGGTACTTCGTTGCTATGAGGCATAGGCCTAATTGCTGAGGGAAGGTTGGGGTAACTTATTACGTTCTTATTTTTTAAGTTGTATCCCTTCACAATGCAAGAGCAAAAATAGCAGTCACTGCTGTGGTCTCTTTGTTCACGCCACATCATAGGTATTCCGAAACGAAATGCTTGTTTTTTACCTTTCATCCATAAGCGTAGATCTTCCTCACCTGTCTTGCACACTTTGTGAGGAGCCCACGGTTTGTCTTGATCGCCTAACTTCAAACCGAAATAGGCGAAAAATACTTTTTTAATAAATGCAGAAATGTTCCTCTGACGCTTTTTCACGGTATATTCCCCACAAATAAAACAAAAACTGTCCGGAGAGTTGACGCAACCTCTGGCTCTGTGAGCCATCACAAATACGCAGCACTGCAAACTACAACTGTAGTGAACCACTTCGGAATAAAGCTGGATTACGACTGAGCAAACAAAAGGTAATAATGAACTTGCAAGAAACTGAAATTTGACAGGAACGTTCATGTCGCAACCACCGTGTTTGAGCGAGCGCGAACGAGGCGAGGCGAACAGGAAAGAACATGCGCCAGCGCGAGTACTGGATTTAGCCCCCCGCCTCCCAATTGTCCTGTTAATGTATAAAATGAATACAAAACACTCTAAAATATCATGAGGGAGTGTTTCTAGTTAGTTAACCATTACAACCTCTATTTTGGGCCAAGAAAATAAACTGCAGTCGGCTAAAAAGAAATTATGTGAACATTCCTTATATGGGTAAGAAATCTAATTTTGCAAGAAAACGTGACGTGATGGAACATTTTGGCTATTTTTCCTGGATTCAGCACCCCAAAATCTATAGGAATCAGTTGCAAAACTGGAGGCAGTTTTTTGGTAGTGTACCTGTGTAATTAATGATATATACCTTTGTCAGATCAAAAAATTCACAAAACTGAAAATTGTATCACAATCCAAACCGGACGTAAGCAACTGGGGTCAAAAATGACCCCACTGGTACTCTGTGCTGCAATTCATCACTAGCGTTACCTAGCGGATGAAAATTATTCCTCTCATGGTGCAATATAAAGAGAATATTGACATGTGAAACGTCATAAAAAGATTGCATTCTTGAACAACTAGTTTCCGAGATATGCGTTGTGAAACTTGCAATGGGGTCACTTTTGACCCCATTGGTACTCCCAGGGTTAAGGGCAACCAACCTTTTTGTTAAAATGTTAAATAAAGGTAAAAGGAAAAGGAGACCGCTATGGCTTTCAAAAGAAGTAGCAGAAAAAGTGAAGAAAAAGAGGGAAGCCTTCATGAAATACAAGAGATCACAGAGAGAGGAAGACAGGCATCTATATTTGGAAAAACTTAGAGAAGCTAGCAAAGTAGTCACGAATGCAAAGATTCAAAAAGAGGAGGAAATAGCCAATGCAATAAAATGGAGGGATAAGACATTTTTCAGATATGTTAGTGAGAAGAGGAAGGGCAAAAGTGGTATTGTGAGACTCAAGGGGAGGAATATGTAGAAGCTGATGAGGATAAAGTGAAATTGCTTAACAAATATTTCTGTTCTGTGTTCACAGATGAAGAACCAGGAGCAGGACCTCATAAAACACCCACAAACAGGAACAGAAGCGAGGGACATCTTGAACAATTTTCAGAAGACTGTGTTCGTGAGAAACTAGCTCAACTTAAAGTAGACAAAGCGATGGGACCGGATGGGATACACCCTAGAATACTGAGGGAACTTGGACGTTCTAGCAGCTCCACTGACTGCCCTTTTCAATGCCTCGTTGGAGTCGAGAGTGGTGCCAAAGGACTGGAGAGAGGCTCATGTGGTGCCTTTACACAAAAGCGGAAGTAAGGATGTGGTTGAAAACTACAGGCCAGTTAGTTTAACTTCGGTGGTGAGTAAATTATTGGAAACACATCTGAAAAAGAAAATAGTGAGGTTTCTGGAGTCCAGCGGATTACAGGATCCGAGGCAGCATGGATTCACCAGAGGCAGGACTTGTCAGACAAATCTGATTGATTTCTTTGACTGGATGACCAAGGAGTTGGACTGAGGGAGAGCCCTAGATGTGGTGTATTTAGATTTCAGTAAAGCCTTTGACACTGTTCCTCAGAAAAATCCAAGTTATCTATGTCCCTGTTTAATGTACATTACCAAGTTTCAATGTAAACTGCTTTGATTGAAATGATAAAGCAGTTTATAAAACCTGTTAAATAAATAAATTTAGAAAGCACTAAAAGGCATATGCAGCGCTGTCTGAACACAGATAGCAACAGTCCCAACACATACAGAGCTAACAATCCAAGACAAATGATACAACTGAGGATGAAATAGGGAAGGGTATGAGACACATGGGACTCAGGGATTTGGCTCCAAGAGCAGCCTCAAAGAGGTGAGCATTTAGCATAGATTAGTAATGGGTCAGAGATACAGCTTGATGTACAGACTGAGGGAGTTTTCTCCAGGCATACAGAGCAAACTCCCTGTATCCTCCAGTATGGAGTTAGCAGAGACCGAACAGAGCATTGAGAGAAGCAAGCCTGTAGAAGAGCAGAGTTCATAGGAGGGATGTAAGGGGGGGGGGGGGAGAAGGGAGGTAGGTTAGTGAGGAGCAGAAGGATGAATGCATTTGAAGGTCAGGAGGAGTTGGCATTGGCTATGGACACGGGAGGGAAGCCAATTACATGACTTGAGAAGAGGGGTTATATGAGTGTATCGCAGGTGGCAGAGGGTTACTTGCACAGCAAAATTTGAGAACGTTTGAAGGGGAGAGAGACGGCTCAGGGGGAGAACTGAATGAACATGGTTGCAGTGGTCATGATGCGAGGTAATTCGTGATTGGGTGAGTGGTTTTGCAGTGTATTCAGAGGGGAGAGTGCAAATTTTGTTACTTTTATAGGGACAGAAATGACAGGCTTCAGCTATCTGTTGGATATGTGAGGTGAAGGAAAGGGAGATGTCAAAGATGACAACAAGGTTGCGGGCTAAGGACAGAGATAGAGAAAGCAGGAAGAGGAGAGAAGGTTTAGGTGGAAATATCAGACATTCGGTTTTGTACATGTGTGGTTTCACTTGGCAGTCATACATCCAAGTTGTGTTGTCAGAGAGGCAGTCTGTAATACGAGCCTGGAGTGTTGGTGAGATATCACTTTTAGAATGATAGATCTGAGGCTCATCAGCATACAAATGGTCCTGAAAGGCATGGGAGGACATGAGAGCTACCAAGGAATTGGGTGTAGAGGGAGACAAGGAGAGCTCCCACCACAGCATATGGGGGCTCCGGAACCATGTGACGTTTCACATACGCACAACACTGTCACAGGATCCTCCGGCACAGGCCTACCCCTGCAGGGAGCATAGTATTGCTGCACATTCTCACAGCAGCACCAGATAACTGTGGATGGGTAGGTATTGGTGTGAGATGTGCAGCATATGTCTCTCACAGGGATGACACATTCATGCAATCTCACACCTGCCACCATTGCACTGTAAAACAGCACGTACATGTGCATCCTGGGGTTGTAGGGTTACATGTACATTGCCTGTTGATCACACATGGCACTGATGGGATTTCTATGTCTTTCCCAGGTGGATGATCTGAGTAGGAAAGGGCAGGCACTGAGGCAGTGCTGGAGGCCAGACTACAACAGGCAGTTGAGCTAAGAACTGCGCCTTGCTGCTGATGGTGAGTTTGTGTTCGACACATGTGAGCAATGTGCGTATGTTTTATCTGTGCATTATGACAATTGGATCTGGGTTTGGACAAGGGACTGGGGCTGCTGCCATACCTGTGGTGGTGGGTAGATGCCTTCCATCTCTGTCAATGCCACAACCATGTTTGGTAGCTTACATGCACTGACAACATTGGTCCTTGGGGGGCGGGGGGCATGTATCCTCCAGGCAAGGGCAGCAGTCCATGGTGGCTGGATGTGATTCTAGGGGGTAGTACAGACTGATGTGTACCTGTTAACAATGCCAGGCATGGCCATGGCTGTACACATCACTCACAGTGTGCGCACTATTTTGAGATGCATGTCCCATATACATGAGACGTCTGATGTCATGATGCTTCCCTGTGATTGCATTGCTCATGTTATTTATGCTGGTCTCTGAGCATGTCAGGGTGACCTGAGGGGGGAGGGAGATATGATTGTTTGCTGTTATATGGGTGCTACTGTGTGGACATTGCTGCCTGGATGTCACACTGCCATCAGATATTACACATCCCCTAAACCAAACAGCTCCTCTTTTGCCCTAAACCCTCCTCCCACCTTCCTCCTTTTCCCATCAGTGTTGACAATACTCATTTTCTTCTTGTTTCCTCAGGGGTTGTCTTTGATGCCTCTCTTTCCTTCTCCACACATATCCAGCAGGTTGCTCAAACCAGTCGTTTAGTTCTTTTAGACATAAGCAAAATTCCACCCTTCCTCTCTGAACACAACCTAAAATCTTGTCCACTCTTTAGTTACCTCCCTTCATGACTACTGCACCCTCCACCCTGCTGGTCTTCCTCTGGGTCATCTCTCTCCTCTTCAATCTATTCAGAACTCAGTTGCATGACTAATCTTCTGCTAGCCACAATAAACTCATATAAACCCTCTTTAGATATCATGACACTGGCTCCCCTTCTGTTTCCATATCCATTTCAAACCTCTTCTTCTAATCTATAAATGTATTCACTGTTCTGCCCTTCCTCTCTCCACTCCCACTACACCCTTCCTCATGCACTTCGCTCCTTTTCTGGCCTCTTTCTCTCATTGCCTTTTTCTTCTACTGCCAACTCCAGACTTCAGTCCATTCACCTTGCTGCTTCTTATGCCTGGAATAAGTTCCCTCCATCTTTGCATCAAGTCTCAGCTCTCCCCCTCTTCATATCCATGCTGTAGGCCAACCTCTTAGGGTATGCTTTTGGATCCTGATCTCTTGTTTCCTTTGTGTCTCCTCTCCCTACTGAACCCTTATTTCTCTTGTATTGTCTTAAATAGCTTGTGAGCTCTGCAGGCAGGGACAGTCGTCTTATGTGTTTGTACTGTGCTGCAAATATCTTGTAGTGCTCTATTAGTGCTTATTTGCAGTGGTAGTTGCATAAAGTACATGCAACAGGCAGGGATAGGTGTTTCTGTACCCCCATAGGCCACCCTTCACAAACAATACAAATGTGTCATGAGTGCAAAGGGATGTACAATGGCAGTTCATGGCAAGGAATTGTCCAGACATGACATGACCAACAACCAGACTCAGGTAAGGCTATGCTAGGCACCAACAGCAAACCATCAACTCTAAACCACAATGTTCTGTAATTCTGTGCACTTGATTAGGTCACTTACATGTTGCATGTGGCAACATCTTTGTGACTTGGACACACCTGCAGCCCAAGGGGCCTTCTCATATGACTATGTGGTTCCGCATATGAGAACCTCATAGGCACTACATGCATCACGTTTCCTATTCCTTCAGTCATTTCTGTGAGCTGACAAAATAATTGTTTCATGTTCAGCATGTCACACTGTCAGGTGACCAGAAGGGAGACAGCCATGCTAAAATCTGCTGGGTTATGCAGCCCACACTTAGCAGTATGTGTTCTTTTCACAGGGGAGAGGCCTTCAGTATCGGCTACTGCATCTGGCGGTGATCCAGGGCACACAATGGAAATGGCAGAGGAGAGCCCAATGGCAAAAGGAGGGGACTCAGAGGAGGCAGTGGTTATCCCCCTGAGAGGGTGGAAGACCAGCAGTTGCCAGTGGGGGCCGCAGTGCCACTTGGGCCACTGTGGGGGCCATATTTTTGGGGGATACCCAGGGATTATGTCTGGTGGAGGTGGATATTGGGCTAGGGATAGTGGGACCTTGTGAGTTCCGTAGCTGCAATACACAGTATGCAGCATACAGCCCCATAAAGCCACTATCCTTAAGTGAAGGTCCCCTGGCTTTCAAAACAAGGACTATGTGAATCACTCAGGAAATTGTTCACAGATTACCTTAGAAGCACAGGCATAAATACTTCAACCAGAGCTCTGTGATTCTCAGTACCAAAAGGGACTGCTACTTCTGGGAAATTTTCTAAATCTTGGGGAAAAGGGAATTCTTTAAATTAAAGCTGATTAATCTGTGTAAATTAGAATCCAGTGTATTAACTCCATCAGGGCTGAAGGGATAATTGGAATAAAGGGATAATCAGCTCAGATCTGCTTTATATGTTTGCCTTATGATTGCATATATGTCTGCCTTATAACTGCACTCTGGCCTGTTTGAAACATACACAGCAACATATGGTTGGCACAAAACAGGTGGGCAACAGGAAAAGAGTACATGCAGCTTACTACTGTTATAAAGCCTAAAAAAGCTATACTTTGGACAGAAGTGTCCAAGGATATAAGCCTAGGTTCAAACAGGTCAAGCCAGGAATTCAACTAATGCTCTTGCCCTGAAGGTTTCAATTGGTGCCAGCAGATGGAAAAACACAGGAGGAGGCAGAGGGCTATGATTGATTGCATAAGATAGGCAAGCCTTGATCAGCAGATCCAACTGCATAAACATAGAAGGCCCTGGGAATGAGCTTTGCATTTGCTGAAACTATTTAGAATTTGAAGCAGAGAGGTATATATAAGACAGCAATTTTAGAGGGTCTTGGGGCAGTTCTTTTCTCCCCTTGCAGAGAGAAGGCTGCCCCGATGTCCCTCAGACAGGCACTTGCTATCTGCATCTATAACCATTTGTTTGTTGTGCCAAATAAAAAGTTTCTTTGTAGCTGAGCTGTTTATTGGTAATTGGGGAGACTTTGTAGGTGGACCCGGCCTACAGGGCCTAGTATCAGCAAAGAGCTTTTAATTTAAATTTAAAAATCAGCTGGTAGCTTTCAGTTTAAGTGTAAAACTCAGCATAGCACTTTCAGTTTAATTTTAAAACCCAGCAGAAAACTTTCAGTTTAAATTTAAAACCCAGAAGAGGGCTTTCAGTTTAAATTCCCAATCTTATGCCAAACACTGACATGACAGTTGATTACATGGCCACCCCTCGCTGATTCTGTACAAATGCCTCTCACATGGTCATCATCCCACTTACTGACTACCAGGTAGGATAGATATGGCTCTGACATGTCCATCAGCTCTTACCTTTCCTTCCATCCATCACCTCATATCTGACTTTTGCTAGGGCTCCCTTATCCTGCATCACGGTGACAGATGTTTTTGGGCATTAAGGTGCATACTTGGCACCTTAGTGCTCAGTGCCCTGTTAGCGCATGCAAACACCCTTAATGCTGCAGCTATTGCTCAGTGTCCACTGTTCTCTTAAAATTCTTTAGTAAACATACCCCTTTGTGTTTTTACTTTATTAGTTTCTACTTGGTTTGCTCAAAAGATGCAAGGTTTGAGTATATTTGTGACTGAACCTTGTAGCCTATCAGCATGATTACTTTGAGCAGAGATGTTTCAGCATTTTCACTAAAGAAAAGAGTTAAACTTTTTTTCTGCAGACAATCAAAATAAAAAAAAGAAGTAATATAAATATTTAATAAGGCACCATATGAAATTGTGTAAGTATACTATCACACAAAATCTACACTTTTTTATAATTATGTCTTAAGGTTTTTTTTCCCACAAATTATTGTTAAAATTATTATTTTAGGGAAGAAGAAAAAATACTTTACCAACCAGTGGCTTGTCATCTGCTATGTCCCAGCAATACTGGTGTTCCTTTGAAGAAACTATAGGTGAAATGTGATCCGAAAGAGTAGTGCTGTATAAACAGCTCTAAAAATCACAACCAAGTTTGTTTTCTTTGCCGTTTCAAGGCAGGTTTAAGTATGGGCATGAGATTTCTGGTTGGAATTGAGCACTGAAAACTGGTTTGTTCACTCTGAAACTGTTTCCTTAGCATCCCTCCAGTCCAGTCCAGACTCCTGGGTTTTGTCCCCCCACCTGCAGATGGAGACTGAAAACAACAAACTTCTGTGATGTCACACCACAAGACGGATGGACCCTCTGCAGGGGTCAGTATTTTTCAGTCTCTAGCAGATAGGACAAGACCTTTGCATTCTGAGCTGCACTGCATTTAAAAAAAAAAAAAAGGAGGAAGTGACGTCATCGACTTGGATGGCTGCCTGAGTTGGGAGCTCCGGAGCTTGAACCAGCATTAAAAGAGGAATACCCCTCCAAGGTGAGAGAAAAAGGTGGAAGAGAGGAGGAATAGTGGCAGAGATACGGAGGAAAGTGATGGCGACTCGCAGAAAGACGGCGGACATCCGTGAGTATGCGTGCAGCAGCTCGCAGCAGCACAAGGGGCTGGAAGGCAAGATGGCGAATGTGCAGAGCGGAGGAGGTGGAGAGGTGGCAGAGCAGGAAAAGAAAAGCAATCGGGGCACGGAGGATGTGCAAGCTGAAATGGTGGTGCAGAAGGTTACTCGCGAGCACTGTTTCCTCTAAGCTGTGCGCGTGTGCGCACGCAAACACCTCACCGAGCGAGCGCACATACTTTACAACAGAGCGCACAAAAATTACGGTTCTGATTCTGATAGAAAACAACACAGATGTCTTAAAATTTAAAAGTTGTTGTGCATTTACGGTTTTCACAAGTTCTACAATATTTTCTAGTGCAATCAATATGGTATACATACTGTATTCTGACTTGTAGTCAAATTTTAAAGTATATAACTCCGAGTATCATTATGTGGTGCACAAAAATTTAACCTTCCTTCAAAAGCTGCACAGCTGATATTTTATGCGCACACAGCCTACAGAAAATTAGAGGGATTATTGCCCGCGAGGAACTGCAAGGTTGGTTTAAAGAGCTGAAGGAAGAAATGAATAAAATGAAAGAGGAGGTGGGAGACCTGCTGGGAGAACTAAAGGGAGAGCTGGGAGAGATGAAGGCCCGGCTGGAGGAGCAGGAGCACAAGTTGGAAAATTTGCAGGAGCAAAGTGACATGAATAAGCAGGACGTGGCTGAGTTGCAAAGGTGGAAAGAGAAGATCTTGTACAAAATAGAGGACCTAGAAAACAGATCCCAGCGAAATAATTTGCGCATCCGGGGAGTCCCGGAGGAGCAGGTCTTCCAGAATAGCAAGAAGGTAGCGGAGGCCATACTGAAGGATATTTTGTTTCAAAACGGAGGGGATCAGCAAAGCATTAATGTTGCGATGGACAGAGCGCATAGGACCTTGGGTCCTGTGAGGCCGAACAGGCCCCGAGATATTGTTCTGTGCTTAAAGGACTATGAGGTAAAAGAACCCATATTGATGGCAATGCGTTCCAAAGAGGATTACAGGTGGCAAGGCTATAAGATTGCCATATATGGGGACTTAGCAGCTGGTACCCTGCAGAGAAGAAGGGAAATGGTGCCGGCAACGCAGGTTTTAAGCCGGGCGAGCGTGAAGTATAGTTGGCTTTACCCATTTGGGCTCATGTTCAATAAAGGGGCCAAGATGTGGAAAGTTAAAACTCTGCAAGAAGCGAAGATGGCGCTGGCGGAGGCGAGGATGTCAGAGGTGGTGGAAGAGCATCAACATCAGAGGGAGCGGAGGGACACTGGTGCAGTTTGTAGAGAAGCCGCGGCAACAATACGAAGCAGACAGGAGAGTGCTTGAAGATAATTTGAGAGACAATGGGTAATGCAGGTCTACTGCAGGACAGTGAATGCGAGACTGGTGCTGGTGGGGGGCTTGCTAGAGCTCGAACCCAAACACGTTTGGAGGGAGCTAGTAAATGTAATTGTAAATGTAACATGGAGCAGGGGACTCAGGGCACCTCCACAAAAATAGAAAAAAAAAAAAAGGAGGAGGAAAGGGTAATTGACTTTAGGAGGTTTTATGCAAATCCTTGCGAAAAAAGAGGAAGGGGGAGGGGAAGTAAGGGAACGGATCAATGGGAGCGGGCATAAAAGTAAAAAAGGACGAGTGCCCCGGGTCTCCAGTGGCGGAAAGAGCATTGTAGAGGTGTGTACAATGTGAGGTGGGGGAGAGGGGGGAATGGAGGGATGGGAGTTGTTGGATAGGGGATTTGCAGTGCGGGCTAATGGGTTATGTGGTGTGGGGGAGTGGGAAGGGGGAGGGGGAGGGGGTGGTGGGACGCGGGAAGGGGATAAAAGAGAGGTGGGGTAGGTGGGGCAGGGGATAAGAATAAGGGGAGTGCTTGGGAGAGGGGGGGTTGCTGGGAGAGAGAGGAGGGAGGAGAGGAGAAGGGCGGGGTGCGCCGGGATCCAGGAAGATGAGCACTACTCCAGGGAGTCCCTCGGGAGGGAGGGAGACGGGGCAGGGGGAGGTTGGGGAGGGAGGGAGGGGAGAGGGGGGTGGGAGGGGAATAGGGGTAGAGGGGGAGGGAGAGGGGGAAGGCTTGGGAGTGGGAAGGGGGGAGATGGTGGGCATGGAGGGAAAGAGAGGGGAGGGGGAGGAGGGGGGAGGGGAAGGCGATAGGGCAGCTTCAGTTGAAGCTACTAACAATAAATGCGAAAGGACTACAAACATGGTGGAAGAGAAGATTAGTGGAGAGAGAAGGAGGACGTTTGGAGGCTGATGTGGTGTGTATGCAAGAGACGCACTTGAAAGTGGGGCAGGAGAGATTGTTACAGACCCGTAGCTACCCATATGTGCTGCTGGGGGGCAAGCGGGCAGAATACAAGAGAGGGGGTGTGGGCTTGTTGTTAAGTAACAGGGCTAAGGATTGGGTGGTGGAAGAGTGTAGGGATAAAGGGGGACGGTGGGTAGGAGTGAAGTTAGCAGTGGCTGGGGAGGAGATCTGGGTATTGAGCGTATATGGGCCGAATGAAAAGCGGAAGGAGTTTTATGATCAGATGTTGGAGGATGTGGAAAGATTGGGGCCACAATCAAAAATACTGGGGGGAGATTTCAATTTGACGGTGAACCCCAGAGTAGACCATACCGGGGGGGGAAGGGGGGGAGTAGAAAGGAGAGGGAAAGTATGTTGCGTATGAAAGAGAGGCTCATAGATGTGTGGCTCATAGATGTGTGAGGGTGAGGCACCCTGGGCAGAGAAGCTATACATTCTATTTGAATCCGTATCAGACGTATAGTAGGTTGGATATGTTCTGGGTGAGCGGGCCATGGGTATCTAAGGTGAGCGAGGTGGAGCAGGGATAAATAACATGGTCAGATCACGCAGCTGTCAGCCAAAGTTTTAATCTCGGGTATAAGGATTTAGGGGTGCGATTTTGGAAGCTGAATGATTCGTTGCTGCAGGACAAGGATGCGGTTTCTAGGATTAGAAAGGTGGTGAGAGAGTACTTGCAGGATAACCTGAATGGGGAAGTTACGAATGGGTATGCGTGGGATGGCCTCAAGGCAGTGGTGTGAGGACATTTGATTGGAATAGCGGCGTATAAGAAGAAAGAACAGAGGAAGCAAGCAGTGCAGTATTTGAAAGAGATAGCAGAATTGGAGGGACGACATCAGAGTGATAGGAATGGGGAGGTACTACAAAGACTACAACTGTTGCGGGTGGAATTAGGAAAATTGAGGGTGAAAGAAATAGTGCATCAGTTAAATCTCCTTAAGCAGTCGCACTTTGAGGCGGGAAACAAAGCAGGAAGGGTGTTGGCCACCCGGCTCAGGACTAGAATGCAACAGCAGAATATCGGATGTGTAAGGGATGGGAAGGGCAAGCTGCAGACAGGTAATAATGAGATTAGGGGGGGCATTCCTGACCTTTTTTGAGGATTTATATAGAAGTGAGGTGAGCGATGGGAAAGAAAAAAGCAAACAATACCTGCAGGGGGTGGAATTGCCACACGTGGACCCCGAGGAGATGAAGAGTATTAACAGGCCCATACAGGAGGTTGAAGTGGTGGAAGCCATTAGAGCCCTGAAAATGGGGAAAGCACCAGGCATAGATGGATATACGGCAAAGTTTTACAAAGTTTTTCAGGATTTTATTTATTTTATTTAACACTTATTTATATACCGCATCTTCCAGCGATCAGTTGCGGTGTACATTTAACAACAATTAACAATGCAGAGCTTGTTTTACATAGAACAGTTATAACTTTTTACAATGAACATCTTAACTTGAAACAACAAAGTGTATGTAAAAACTATGCGGAATAGTTCAATAAATCAACTAACACAGATTGTGTAACAATTTAAACTGAAGTACTGTCTCTAACTCAGGTAAGCCCGATGCTGGTAGAGGTCTTTAATGACTGTTTGAAGGGGGGTAGGCTGCCACAAACAATGGGAGAAGCGGGAATAACACTGATCCCAAAGCTAGGAAAGGATGCGAGAAATTGTGGGTCTTATAGGCCAATATCTTTAATTAATATAGATGCCAAGATTTTGGCGAGAATTTTGGCGCAGAGACTGCAGGGGGTATTGCCTACCTTGGTCAACAAAGATCAAACAGGGTTCGTGGGAGGGAGACAAGGGGGGGATAATATACGGAAGGTTGGAAATTTGACATGGAAGGTGGAGCGGAGTGGTGAGAAAGCAGTGTTCCTAACGGTGGATGCGGAAAAAGCCTTTGATCGTGTAGAATGGCCTTTTATGTTGCAGGTGTTAGAGAAGGTGGGAGTGGGAAGCCGGTTTATAAAGTGGATCAGGGCTCTATACGCTAGTCCGACGGCTAGAATAAGAGTTAAGGTTGGGTAGAGGTACGAGGCAGGGGTGCCCCTTGTCCCCGCTGCTTTTTGTGCTCGTTATGGAGCCTCTGGCAGAGATTAGGCGGCAGAACGACATTAAGGGGATACAAATGGGGGGGGGGGGGTGGAAGCAAAGATTGAGCTATTTTCAGACGATGTTATTCTGACGTTAACGGAACCCCTAACCACGTTACCAGTGCTGCTGAAAGAAATTGAGGAGTATAGTAAGGTATCGGGCTATAAAATTAATAGCACGAAGACGGAAATCTTAGGGCTTAACCTACCAGAGGGGTTGGTGCAGAGGTTGAAAGATAGTTTTCCATTTCAGTGGGTTAAGAGAACGTATAGGTATTTAGGTATAGAAATGGGGAATACAATAGATCGGTGGAGGGAGTGGAACTATGAGAGGTTATAGGGGGATATAAGGAAGGATTTCAGGAAGTGGAAGGGGTTGCATTTGACGTGGCTAGCTAGAATAGCCACTGTGCAAATGAATATTTTGCCTAGGATTAGCGCTATACCATGTCCACTTTCAAGGAGATATATGAAGAGAATGCAGCAGCTACTCATGGAGTTTGTATGGGAGGGAAAATGTCCAAGAATATCCAAGAAAATAATGTACATGAGAAGAGAGGAGGGGGGGTTGGGAATGCCGAATCTGGAAATGTACTATCGGGCAGCAGTGCTGAGAACAGTAGTTAGGTGGAAGACCGAGGGGGAGCGCCCGGACTGGGTGCAGATGGAGGCAGGGGGGGAGGAGGCTAGGAGAGATGCAGAGAAGGTAGTATGGGATAGTCAATTTGGAAAGGGCAGTTGGGGGTACTGGGAGGATCAGGCAAATCCATTTGTGAAGCTAACAAGGGAGCTGTGGAAAAAGGTACAGGTGAAGTTGTTGGGGGGGAAGAAATACTCCAGACGAGCGTACATCAGGGGGATGACAAAGTTTGCGCCGGGGATGGTGGGAAAGATCTATAGGGAGTGGGAGCAAAAAGGGCTGTGGAGAATGGGGCAAGTACTCTCAAAAAAGAGAGAGTTGTTACCATTTGAAGTATTGAGAGAGAATTATGGGTTAGGGGATAGGGACTATTATGCGTATGTGCAGTTATATTATTTTGCCATGCAAAGAGAGGTGCAGAAGGATTGGAGAAGGCCTTTGACAGATTTTGAGCAGCTTATGGAGATGGCGGGGTGCCAGGGCAGTTGCTGTCTCATCTGTATAAAATGTTAATGGAGGAAGAAGTACGGGAAGTGAGGGGGCACCAGAAGTGGGAAACAATAATGGGGGGAGAGTGGACTGCGGAAAGGTGGGGGAGGATAATCAGGAGAGAGAAAAAGCTTGCCCCGGGTACGGTGTACTTGGAGAATAGCCTAAAGATCAGGCTATATATGTATTGGACCCCGGAGCGCATGAGATCAATGAGTAAGCACCAAACTGGTGAATGCTGGAAGGAGTGTGGTAAGTGGGGGGACTTGCTGAATATGCTGTGGGGGTGTGAGAAAGTGCAAAGATTTTGGGAGAGCGTGGAAGAGATGTCTGCGGAAATTACAGCTATGAGGGTGAGGGTGGATAAAGGACAAATTATATTTAATGAACCACTGGGAAATGGTCAGTGGGCAGATAATTTTCTGGGGTATTGTGTGGGAGCAGGGCGTCTGGCATTGATGACTCACTGGCGCCGACCGGAAGTGCCCACAAGAGCAGAGGTGCTGGGTCGGCTAGATCAATTATGGCTTATGTGTGAAATAGACGCCCTGAAAAAGGAGAAAGTATCAAAATTTGAGGGGGAATGTGGGTGGTTCGGGGCTTGGCGCAGGAAAATGGGTAATGGAGTTACCTAGTTGGGAGGGGAGAGGTGGGTGGATGTACGAGGGGGAAGAGGGGTAGCATTTCAGAACTGGATAAGAGATCCTGAGGCGGGGATAGATAGGAGGGGGGGAGCTGAGGTGGGAGGGGAAGTGGGCACACAAGGTAGAGATGCAAATTGTGGGTAGGAGATAAAGCTGGGGGGCGGGAGGGGGGTTTGAGGGGAGAAGGGGTAGAGGAGTAATAGTAAAGGTAAAACAGTAAGCGGGTTGGGGGAAGATTGGGAGAAAGAAGAGGTATTGTGAATGTTGATTGTTAAATGCTCAATGGGGGAATGATGTTGGGTAACCTGGAAAGGGTGGGGCGGGACAGGTTATTTTGGATGTGTTTTGGAATTGTTTTGTAAATGTTTAGGGTATGTTTTGGAAATGTTTGTAAGTCATGCTTGACTGGTTGGAACAAAATAAAAAATAAAAGTATAAATTAAAAAAAAAAAAAGAAGATAAGGGATAGTAGCCTGGTTAGAGAGGATAGTTTTGCTTTAGGGCTCTTGTCTTCCTTTCCCCCTTCTTATAAAGTGCTGGTCTGGGCTGCCCTCCACGAACCTGAGCAATTTGGTCAGTGAGGTTTCGCTGGAGGAGGGGAAGAACAGAGGGGCTCTGTTTATCAGGTCCTGCACTGTCTCTCTGAGAGCCGCAGTTTGCTCAGCCGGTTGAAAAGTCCCCTTTTCTCTTAAACCAGGCTGCCATGTTTAGTCTGGATGTCTCACCACCATCTAAAATTAAATCTGGCCAAGACAGAATTTATTTCTTCCCCTTCCTTCTTTTTCTAGGAACCTAGTCCTTAATGGAACACCAGATCTGGTGCAAGAGATAAGGATGTTGAAAGAACTGAAATATGAGATTGCAGACTTGCTATTAGTAATCTGGAACTATCATTAAAATCATTTATTTATTTATTTATGCTATTCTTCTATACCGCTTTTTCCAGAGATCAAAGGCGGTTTACACATAACAAATATTAAACAAGGTTTTACATGGAACAGCGTTTTAACTATATACAGTTAACCTTTCATGAACAATATTAAATTGTAGAAACTTTTTACATCTTGAAATTAATTGAAGTCAACTCAAGCAATGATAACAATGCATTAACATGCGATAGCATGCCATTAACTATTTACAAACATTTCTCATTAATCTCATTAATCATCTGTAATACCTGAAGATTGGAGGATGGCGAACGTAACACCAATTTTTAAAAAGGGTTCCAGGGGTGATCCGGGAAACTACAGACCGGTGAACCTGACGTCAGTACCGGGAAAAATGGTAGAAGCCATCATAAAGAACAAAATTGCTGAACATGTAGATAGTCATGGCTTAATGGGAGACAGCCAACATGGCTTTAGACAAGGAAGATCTTGTCTTACTAATCTGTTATGTTTTTTTGAAGGTGTGAATAAACAAGTAGACAAAGGTGAGTCAGTTGATATAGTGTATTTGGACTTTCAGAAAGCCTTTGACAAGGTCCCTCATCAGAGACTTTTGGCAAAACTAGAGTCATGGGATAGGAGGCAGTGTACTATTGTGGATCAGGAACTGGTTAAAAGATAGAAAGCAGAGTGTAGGGCTAAATGGCCTATTTTCCCAATGGAGAAAGGTGAATAGTGGTGTACCCCAGGGATCTGTGCTGGGTCTGCTGCTTTTTGACATATTCATAAATGACCTGGAAAAGGGAATAACGAGTGAGGTTATCAAATTTGCAGATGACACAAAACTATTTAAAGTTGTTAAAACCCAAGAGGATTGTGGAAAATTGCAAGAGGATCTTGATAAATTGGAAGACTGGGCATCAAAATGGCAGAAGAGATTTAGAGGTATGTTTACTAAACTGCGGTAATGTCATTCATGTTAGGTTCTGCGGTAAAGTTAGAGATGCCCATATAAAGGCATGGGTGTTGCATCGTTACAGCAAGCTGTAGCAGCTAATACGCATTACAAGGCACCTTAGACTAATGAGCATTACAAGGCGCCTTGTAAGGCACCTCAAAGGTACCTTGTAAGGCACCTTGCAAGGCACCTTGTAAGGCGCCTTGTAAGGTGCCCTGTAAGGTGCCTCAAAAGGCGCCCTATAGGGCCTCCTAGGCTAAGCGCCATATTAGGCACCCTTGGACAAGGCACCGCAGAAGGCACCCTGGGCTATGAAACCATAAGTTAAGGTGACCTAACAAGGTTATGGTGTCCTAGGTTAGTGTGCCCTAGGGACTGCAAGGTGCCTCAGGATGACATGCATGACCTGTGCGGAACAGAGGCAGATGTAGCCCTAACACTAGATAGAGCACTCAGGAAAGGCAATAAACAGGTGAGTGAAGGAGGGAGAGGTGGGAGCCGCTGGACCTGCCATATCTGCGGGCATCCCATGTGCCTGCCAGTACTGATGACAAACATGGTGGGGCAGCTGTACCACAGCACAGGGTGTTGGCAATATAAAGTACCGGAAAAACAGCTGGTGGCAGACGATGGGAATACATGTCCCCCAGTGGAGGTGGAGGTGGCAGGATAGTTACAATGATGGGTGGACAGAGGAGTGGTGGGGCCATGCAGATCAGGCACAGGTGAGGCAAGTATGAAAAGGCGCAATGCAGGAAAGGGTAGCAGTGCATGACATGGGGTGGCAGCCTCCACTGGCAGACAGGACTCTACACAGCTGACAGACACAGATAGACGGACCGAGGGAATGTTGGCAATTTTGGCGAGGGTATTATGGGCTGGAAGCACAGATCTGCAAAAATATGACCTCTACAGGCATGCACACTATTTGAGTAGGACAGGCATGAGAAGAGGGAACAATGAGGAACTGAACCCATGAACACTGCCAAGAATGGCATTGTATTAACCAGTAGGCTATACCTCCATGGTGTATGTCACAGCAATGTCTGGGTACAGAAGGACTGCAGGTCACCGCACAAACTGTCTGCTCTGAGTGCCAGGATAGGGTAACCCCACCAGTACCCATGATGCAATGCACATGCTGAATAGCAGTCTACAGCTGATTACCAAATGGGGTCTGCACCTCTCCGGTACCTCAGCTTGTAAAGACGAACTGACTTCATGATACTGGCACAGAGTAGCTACAGACCATGCCATTGTGTAGGTTCTGTGTTCTCCCTGAGGGATGGGATGGGTGCCCAGCACTAGGTCCGCAGTACATGTGGTGCTAGAGATAGGTCCTGCTGTACATCCCCATCACTGCCAGTGTGTGACAAGTGTTCCTTGCAGTGCAGCTGAAGGTAATTTGGTGTCCAACTGTATCCTGCAGTCACATGTGGCCCTGTGGGAACAGACACCAGCCAGGATCTGGCTGACATGGGCAGCTGTTATCAGGGCAGAGGGGTTCCTAGAATTGCATGAGGTGTGTGTAGCAGTGCCTTTATAGGTCACAGTGGTATACACTACATACCCCAAAGGGTATGTGTATCACCCCTTTTTGTAGGTAAAGAACAGGTGCCCCTGCCCCAGGGCAGCAACCTCCATCCTCTTTGTATGAAACAGCCCTCCAGGGTTGGTGGGCCAGAGCCATACCTATGATTGGGGTAGTGGTAGACCATCAGCAATGCTGGGGTTAGGTCTGGAAAACCCCAACTGCCTCCCACCACTGTATGCCAGTCACCAGCAGACAGCACAGTCAGACTGTACCTTATAGGTGTTCTGACCATGCACAGTCTAACTGCAGACACTCCACCAGCCAGTCCATAGTGCATGCTCACAGAAAAACTATGTGCAGCAAGCAGGCATCTCAGTGATTGGGAACCCAGCACTGGGGAACACAAATATATCACTGGAGGCAGATAATGTAGAGCGCTATGTGGGAACCTAGACCTGCCATGGTCACTGCTCGGTCAGAGAGAGTGCCCTCCCAGCATGCCATGCTGTGGCCACCCTGTCCATGCAGGTGGTGGTCAGGCACTACAGTGTCCCAGCCATTGCCCCACACCCTGTGAAGATGCATCCTGGCCAATCTGCCCTGTCCGGGCCATACCCCAAATACCTTGCTCCTCATTATGCACCTATTCAGGCTAACGCTGGTAACAGTGGGACATTCTGGGCCCAGTGAAGGGTGGGAAACCACAGAACAATGGATAGACATATATACACGCTCACTCCTATTGCAGCATTGTACAAAGATAGGGGTGGTTGGCAAACCTGTCCGCCACACTGGTCCTTATCACAGTGCCGACATTGCTAAACTGTGCAGGGGGTAGTAGTAATGCACTGGTGATAACTTCAGCTCAATGCTGGGGCCAACAGCCTGACTCTCCATGCATCTTTGGATTGTGGAGCCTGTGTGGGTGGGTGTTTGTACCCCTTTTCACTGCTGCTTTGGGCTTTGCACATGTTGCTGTTGTATCTGCATTGTAGGGTAAAACATAGAGACATGCTCTGCAGGAACCACAGCTGGGACTTGAACCTGTGACCCTCTGCTTCTGGACACACTGGCTGGGTGTACTGTACCACACTGTTGCCACAGATGCACAATAGTCCCTGGGGCTACCTGTACTTTTCCTCAGCCAGACTTTGTATGTTGCACTGCACACTACGTACTGATGCAGGGCATGGCCTAGGTCCACTGCAGGGAGGTGGCACTGTCCCCTCCAGCACGGGCACACCCCCCCCTGCCAAGCTGACATGGCCATTTGCTGTCGGTGCTGGTAGTGTGCAGTCCCAGGTCATCCACTGTGTAGGTAGGCGCCTGCCTAGGGAGCGGATCCCGGGGTGGGGGGCCATACATGGACATCCTCACATCCCCCCCCCATCACTGCCTACCAATATTATGTCCCTTCCACATGGGGGTGGGATGGCTGGGGGGATGTCAGGTCAGTGCCCTAGCAACTATTGGCTAGGGTGAACCAGGTAGATATAGGTGAATTGTGTTTGGCCTTGGTCAGCTGCTCTCTTGCTGATTTACGGTTTCTATGTTCCTATATGCCACCTAGGCACCAACCTGGTCCACCCTGTGCCCCAGCTGCCCATGCTACATGTCCCGCCTGTGGCCCCTTATGCCCCATCTGCACCATCACCATAGTGGCCATTCATACTTTGGCACTATGGTGTTGCTGAAAATGGAGCACTACTATCACATTTCTTGGGCTCCCTGCCTAGGCTGTACATTGCTCTTAAATGGTTTTTCTCTCCTGCAAATGTGCATCTAACGGCAGGTTTTCATTCGCGGTAGGATTCAGCCTTTCAGTTCAGCGCGTTAGTGTGAAAGGGGCCTCTCCCCGCCCACATTCCACCCATTGACCCCTTCTCTCCGCCCTCTCTCCACCTTCTGCAGTGTTTACCGCGGCCGGGGACGTTAACGATATTTAAGTAACATTAACGCGCGTTAACGTTACCTAACGATCGTTAACGTTACATAACGCGCGGTATGTAACGTTACCGCAGTTTAGTAAACATACCCCTTAATGTGGACAAGTGCAAGGTTATGCATCTAGGGAAGAACAACCCAAACTATAGTTACATGATGCAAGGCTCCACATTAGGTACCACCACCCAGGAAAAAGATTTAGGCGTCATTGTGGATAACATGTTAAAACCCTCAGCCCAGTGTGCAGTAGCGGCCAAGAGAGCAAATAGAATGCTAGGTATCATAAGGAAAGGAATGGAAAATAAACAAAGGATATTATAATGCTTCTATATCATTCCATGGTGAGACCTCACTTGAATATTGTGTGCAGTTCTGGTCGCCGTATCTTAAAAAGGATATAGCGTTATTAGAAAAGGTTCAGAGAAGAGCCACCAAAATGGTAAAGGGAATGGAAGGATACCCCTATGAAGAAAGGCTAAAAAGGTTAGGGCTCTTTAACCTTGAAAAGAGACGGCTGAGGGGAGATATGATAGAAGTCTATAAATTAATGAACGGAGTGGAACGGGTAAACATAGATCGATTGTTTACGTTATCAGAATATAGAAAGACTAGGGGACATGCAATGAAGCTACAGGGTGAACTATAAAGACTAATAAAAGAAAATATTTTTTTACTCAACGTGTAATCAAACTCTGGAATTTGTTACTGGTGGATGTAGTAAAGGCTGTTAGTGTTGTTGGGTTTAAAAAAGGTTTGAACAAGTTCCTGGAGGAAAGGTCCATAAACCATTATTAAGAAAGGACCCAGGATATCAATGCTTGACCCAATACAAGCATTGTGGAACCTGTGTCTTTTGGGGAAACTGCTAGGTACATATGACCTAGATTGGCCATTGCTGGAAACAGGATACTGGGCTTGATGGACCTTGGTCTGACCCTGTATGGCATATCTTATGTTCTTATGTTCTATCTCTGTTGATAACACTCTTCTGCTTCCTGTTTCCTCGGCCCGCAACCATGGGGGCCAAGGAAACCTTTGACTCCTCCCTCTCCTTCCCCATGCATACCCAACAGATAGCTAAAACTTGTTGTTTCTTTCTCTATAATATTAACAAAATTTGCCCCTTCCTCTCTGACATACTACTAAAACTCTTATCCACGCTTTGGTTACATCCTGTCTCGACTATTGCAACCTCCTCCTTGCTGGTCTCCCTCAGAGTCATCTCTCTCCTCTTCATTCTGTTCAGAACTCTGCTGTGTGGCTAATCTTCTGCCAGCCCCGATACACTCATATAACCCCTCTTCTCAAATCACTTCATTGGCTGCCCTTCTGTTTCCATATCCAATTCAAACTTCTCCTTCTGACCTATCAATGCATTCACTTTACTGCCCCTCACTACCTTTCCTCTCTCCTCTCTCCCTTCACCCCTCCTCGTGAACCACGCTCTTCATATGGCTTTCTTCTCTCTATGTCCTTTTCTTCCACTGCCAACTCCAGACTTCGATGTTTTCTCCTTGCTTCTCCTCATGCCTGGAACAAACTTAATGAATCTATACATCAGGTCTCATCTCTCCCCTTTTTCAATCCATGCTGAAAGCTCACCTCTTTGAGGCTGCTTTTGGATCCTAATTTCCTTGCTCTCCTTGTGTCTCCTTTCCCTATTTGAACCCTTTGTTTATCTTAGATCCGGGGTCTCAAACACGCGGCCCGCGGGCCGCATGCGGCCCGCGAGAGTACTTTGTGCGGCCCGCGACGGAGAGGAAACAAAATCAAAACAAACCCCTGGCTTCTGCTGCTGCCGCTGCCGCCATGGATAGGTTCGTGTTTGCTCAAACTGAAATTTTTGAAAATCCTTAAATCGTAATCTCATTCTGCCTCCCAGTAAACGGGGGGGATTCTTGGGTTTTCGTGAAAATCGAATAATCAATTTTGAACAAGGGAAAACTTTAACTTGTGCTTTGCCAAAGCACTAAGGACAGAAGGCAGGCTCCCGATGACAAACAGTACTAAAACGCCACCCTCACCCACGCATTCTCGGCTCCTGACAGGAGGTAGTTAGTCGAGGGCGGTTCCAATCCAAAATAAGTATATTGCACTACCCTCCCCCCACAACAAGTGGCTTTTCAGGAAGCAAGTGCTAATTGCCTCGGCCCGGCTCACCCCAGCGCAGGAAATCT
Source organism: Ichthyophis bannanicus (assembly GCA_033557465.1). Taxonomy (NCBI): domain Eukaryota; kingdom Metazoa; phylum Chordata; class Amphibia; order Gymnophiona; family Ichthyophiidae; genus Ichthyophis; species Ichthyophis bannanicus. The sequence goes on along the minus strand of CM066034.1, from coordinate 629,555,921 downwards.
GCGACGTTCTTGTCCCGGCGAAGTGGCGGGGAGCTGTTGCATTCCTGATATAGACAGAGCAGCACATCCAGCAGGCTCTCTATGCTCAGCCACTCCTCTTCGGCCGTTCCCCGCTGTACTACCAGCCGCTCGAGTTCGCGCAACCGTTCCTCGGCCGCCATGCTCAGAGGGTGCCTGCCTCCGAGAGCTGCTACAGTCTGCGCCATCTTCTGCGAACGGTCTCCGGAGACAGCCTCTCTCGCTGATAAGTTCGTGCGTGCACTGCTCTCACAGGCTCCTGGGATTGAACCACAAGAGATCTCGTGCCGGGGAATCACCTGGGACAGAATAGGGGAGCGAGCCCGCACGCCCTGTGGTGACTAATCAGGGAATGCGGCCAATCTCCGCGTGGCCCCGCCCTCTTCCGCAGCTGGACAGGTGAGGGCGAGGCGCACGCTGTCAGGAAGTGCCAAGAGTCATACACGTATGGATGGATAGATAGTAACAGAGTAGATTGCGTGTGCACCTTTACTGCTACATAGGTACAATCACAGAGATCTTCAGTTTCTGATTTGTTCTTCATCTGCTATTAATATTTATGAATTCTAGATAGTGTTCTAAGCAATTCTGTATAGCAAGGTACTGATTATTTTAGATTTTATTTTTTGTATGCTTATTTATATTATTCTTTTTTTTCACTAACAAAGGTACTAAGCCGATTGTATTGAATGTTTTATTTATTTATGTACTTTGATAACACAGGTACACTACCAAAAAACTGCCTCCAGTTTTGCAACTGATTCCTATAGATTTTGGGGTGCTGAATCCAGGAAAAATAGCCAAAATGTTCCATCACGTCACGTTTTCTTGCAAAATTAGATTTCTTACCCATATAAGGAATGTTCACATAATTTCTTTTTAGCCGACTGCAGTTTATTTTCTTGGCCCAAAATAGAGGTTGTAATGGTTAACTAACTAGAAACACTCCCTCATGATATTTTAGAGTGTTTTGTATTCATTTTATACATTAACAGGACAATTGGGAGGCGGGGGGCTAAATCCAGTACTCGCGCTGGCGCATGTTCTTTCCTGTTCGCCTCGCCTCGTTCGCTCGCTCAAACACGGTGGTTGCGACATGAACGTTCCTGTCAAATTTCAGTTTCTTGCAAGTTCATTATTACCTTTTGTTTGCTCAGTCGTAATCCAGCTTTATTCCGAAGTGGTTCACTACAGTTGTAGTTTGCAGTGCTGTGTATTTGTGATGGCTCACAGAGCCAGAGGTTGCGTCAACTCTCCGGACAGTTTTTGTTTTATTTGTGGGGAATATACCGTGAAAAAGCAGCAGAGGAACATTTCTGCATTTATTAAAAAAGTATATTTCGCCTATTTCGGTTTGAAGTTAGGCGATCAAGACAAACCGTGGGCTCCTCACAAAGTGTGCAAGACATGTGAGGAAGATCTACGCTTATGGATGAAAGGTAAAAAACAAGCATTTCGTTTCGGAATACCTATGATGTGGCGTGAACAAAGAGACCACAGCAGTGACTGCTATTTTTGCTCTTGCATTGTGAAGGGATACAACTTAAAAAATAAGAACGTAATAAGTTACCCCAACCTTCCTTCAGCAATTAGGCCTATGCCTCATAGCAACGAAGTACCTGTGCCTGAACCACCAAAATCTTTGGATCATATTTGTGTGGACGGTTCTGATCATGATGAGACTCATCAGATGGCTTTTCCCGATGAGTCCAGTACTTCCGAGTTTGAAACTGAACCAGATCCGAAACCTGAACTTTTCTCTCAAGCTGAATTGAATGATTTAGTCCGGGATTTAGGACTCCCAAAAGATGCTGCCCAACTGCTAGGTTCTCGGCTTAAACAGAAAAATCTATTGTCACCAGGAACAACTTTTTATTGGTACCGCAACCGCGAGACACAATTTTTGAAGTATTTCAGCAAAGAGGAAGATTTGGTATTTTGCAACGATATATACGGAGTGATGGAAAAGTTTTAACTCAAGTATGATCCTGCTGAATGGCGGCTGTTCATTGATTCGTCAAAAGACAGCATAAAAGGTGTTCTTCTTCATAATGGCAACACATTCGCTTCAGTTCCTATTGCTCACTCTGTTATTCTCCAAGAAAAATACGAGAATTTGGCCCTGATTCTTCAGAAGATTCGTTATGATGAGCATAAGTGGATGATTTGTGGAGACTTTAAAATTCTATCCATGCTATTAGGGCAGCAATCCGGTTTCACCAAATATCCCTGCTTCCTTTGCTTGTGGGATAGCCGGGCCCGCGACCTACACTGGGGGAAAAAAGACTGGCCAATTCGGGAGTATTTGAGACCCGGTGAGAAAAATGTTCTTCATGAGAGCTTGGTACCTCGTGATAAAATTCTATTACCACCTCTCCACATTAAGTTGGGTCTCATTAAGCAATTCATCAAGTCCCTTCCAAAAGATGGTGAGTGCTTTCGGTACCTTTGCTCAAAGTTCCCCCGACTTTCTGAAGCAAAGCTAAAGGAAGGAGTGTTTGTTGGCCCTGATATAAGGAAACTCATTTCAGATGGAGCATTCGCTGAAACAATGTCTGAGAAGGAAAAAGAAGCCTGGGATTCCTTCAAGGATGTTGTTCTCAAATTCTTGGGGAACAGGCGGGATGAGAACTATAAGGATATTGTTGCCAGGATGCTCAATGCCTTCAAAGAACAAGGCTGTAACATGAGCCTGAAAGTCCATTTCTTGCACTCCCATGTGAACTACTTTCCCGAAAACTTGGGGGCGTACAGTGAAGAACAAGGACATCAAGGACGCAGAGAGAAGGTACCAAGGAAGATGGAACACCACTATGATGGCTGATTTCTGCTGGTTGCTGCTGCGGGAAACCCCAGATGAAAAATACGCCAAGCAGCGCACCAAGAGAAGCATTCGGGGGAAGAAGAAACGGGCCCACCAGGAGATTGATTGACCCAAGAATGACTTTAAAATCTAAACTGTGTTGACAAATATCGTGTTTTTACTAAACTTTGAAATAAAAATTTGCTAGTTATTACCACAATGTCGGATCTCATTTATTAGAATTTTATTTTCACACCATCGGGTGTTTGTCTTCATGTATTGCAATGGTGCGGTTTGCGTTTTCTATTCTTACATACATACCTGTACAACATTTTTTGCACATTTCGTTGCTTTGCTTTGTGTCTAACCTCGCTCTTATATGCTCAATGTTTGTGCACATGTATGTGGCTGTTTTAAGTGCAGACAATTTTGCTACCATCACAGTGTGTTTTGTTGACATTACTCTATTCTTATGTGCTGCCTTGTTACAATTTTCTTTATTCTTATTTGAATAACTACTAAACAATTAGTATAAAGAATTCATCCAAGAAACTTTTATCTCGATCGCACTCAATCTGAAACGTTCACCTCAAACTGCTAACCCAATGTAGCAAAAAATCTGTACGTGATGGAGCAAATTGGTTACCAGATTTGGATTCAGCGCACCAAAAAACGTAAAAATCAATCGAAACATTAGAGGCAGTTTAAAAAAAATATTTTTTAGTGTACCTGTGTAATTAATGCAAAGATGGGTTACAACAAATTAGAATTTAAAATGTGTACAAAAAATAGATTATGCCACCCACTGTCTGTATACATATGCATCTTTTATGTTGCTATACTTCAGCCTCTATGCCTCTTGCGTAGAGACATTCACACTTGTAACCAACGGATACATAAATGCCCACATCTCATTCATGTGTATATATATTTATACATCACCCCTACAGTTAACATAAGTTCCTACATATCTGCAGGCCTACATAGATAGTCCCCGCATCTCATATATTGTGGTACCGCAGAGCCTATTCATGGAGAAAAAAGGGTTTTAAATCCTGAAAAAAGATTTTATCATCAGCTGCAATATTATGAGGAGCCCAATAGAGGGAGCAGGAGTGACCTTCCAAGGCCCAGAGAACTGCACCTCAGAGCTGATGAGGTAATGCAACCTAACAGCCAATGGAGAAAAGGGGGAGTTCCCCTGAAGAAAGGCTGGGAACTTGAAAAGGAGGAGCTAGGACCAGGGAGAGAGAGACCAGGGAGAGAGAGACCAAGGAGAGGCATACCAAGGAAGGCCTACCAAAAGGAAAAGCAGACCACGGAGAGTCACACCACAGAGAGCTTCTGGAAAGGAACCAAGAAGGAGAGCACCATAAGGAGTGTCCAGAGCACCAGAGAGGAAGGAGTTCCTGGCAGGAGGGCATAGTGAATCCGAGGCCACAGAGTTCCAGGAGTCCTTGGTTGAGAGGTACTGGAAAGAAAGGCACAAGGGGAGAAATAAACCCCAGAGTTTGGTGTGAAGAACCGGCAGCAGTAAATGCAAGACACAGTGAGCATTATCTGAGCAAGGATGAAGTCTTTGCTGCAAATGGTAATATTCCTTATTCAAATGCTAAAAGGTGTGAATGTGAAAGAGTGGTGACTCTGCATGAAGGCCAGCTGGAGTGTGAAAAGCCTACTGCTCAAGACAGGCTGAACTACAGCGGGACCAGGCCGTGGGGCTCAACTAAACAAGGTAAAATACCTTTTTATTCTGATAAGCAATATAAGTTAAGAAGAAAGGAAACACAAGATACTGGAGTATATCCTCCCTATCAAACTGTTGGTGAAACAGGGCACAAGCCCTTGGTAAAAAGACTGTATAACCTAAGGCAGCCTGCAAGGGGAAGTAACTGCCATAACAAACACTCACATGGGCGCGGCCCTGACTTGAATGCTGAACATTGGAAGCTAGTAAATGTGTTATATGAGAAACCTCAGTACGCTCCTCAAGAGTTTACTGACACTGATTCACAGCTGTCTGATACTCAGCCCATGCAGGTGGAATTCAACGAAGACCCACCTGAAACCCCGATGGACTGTAGCTACTGTCAGGCAGGTAGCCTAAGGTCTGTGCATGAAACATAAAACAGTGAACAGTAGCGAATGCCTATAAAGTTTGTTTATGCCAAGTACTGTGAAGCAACAGTTAAACAAAGCAAGTGTGAATATATTTTCTTTTTGTTGCCTGAAGCAAGGTTTCTTTCAGTTTGTTGAAGTAGTCTCCCATAACTTGAACCATTGTGCTTAAAGGGGAATAAAGCCTTATTTTCCCTACATTCTGGCTAGTGTGTTCTCTTGAACTTTGGCCCCCGGTAGGTCCTGGGAACATTACCAAGACCTCTTACAGAAGGACCAAATTCAAAATATATAAAAAACTCTCATGTCCGTCTGACCTGCCCATACCAACCTTGGCCTCTGGGGCGGCAGCATGACATGAAAATGGCGTAGTTGTTGGATGTTTTGTGGAGCCTACATCCAGCCTACAGAGAAGAAGCTTGAGCTATAGGTCTCAAGAAGAAGAAACGGAAAAAAACCCACTTGGATTACAAAAAAAAAAAAAAAAAACCCGGAGTGGAGCAGTCAAATCCGGAGCGGATTGGAAGAAAATCCTGGAAAAGAGAAATCCGGTATCCAACTGTCGGCGGAGAATCGCGGAACGACAGCGACGTATACTGTTCCAGAGCTGATTCGACACTGTCATCAGGTAAAACGTAGATATACCTGAAAAGTGTAGGATACCGAGGAGAGTAGAGAAAAAAAAAAAGAAAGGATTAGGAAAGGAAATTTTCTTTGTAAAAAGAGCCACACTTGGTTGTGTTTTGTTGTTTTGTTTCCTTACTACAGATTACCATGGATCCCAAAGAAGTATGTGCGTGGATGGCTAATCAATTTGACAAGCAGGCGAAACTAGCGCTGCAGAACCAAGCGCAAGCGCTGAAAGCCATGCAAGAACAGCAGTCACCTCTTCTGCACACATTGGACAAATGGTTAACCCAGCAGAAGGAAGAAATAGCAAAGAAGGAAGCGGAACTATTGCGAGCCTCTGAACTCCATAACACAGAGTTGGGACAGTGGTCATGTAGTGACCTGACAATGGGAAAGTTAAGCCCCAGTGATATTCTGGATGATTTTCTGGATTCATTTAGCAGAATAGCAAAGTCAGCTCGGTGGCCGACTGAACAGTGGGCAGTCAGACTAGCTGCATCCCTGACGGGAGAGGCTCTAGCCGCCTACCGGTCGATGCCTCCAGCTTTAGCAGACAATTATGATGAGGTGGTAGTAATGGCAAGTAATGATCGCCTAGGTCTCACCCCATTTGCTTATAGGAAATTGTTTAGAGCCACTATGCTTAACCCAAATGAAACTCCGAAAGCCTTGGGACATAGAGTAAAGAGCTTGGCGTACAAATGGTTACAGCCTGAGAGAAAGAATATTGAAACTCTCATGGACGCCATAATCTTAGAACAGTTTCTAAATGCAGTACCGAGTAGAGTGCAAAATTTTATAATTCTTCAGAATTGCTGCACTACTACCGAGGCCGTAAGCCTAACAGAGAGATATCTTGAGGCAGAAAAAGTGTCCCAGCCAAAGCTAGCGGTTCCTAAAATGCACTTAGGGATGGAAGCTAGGAGGGTAGATGGTTCCTCCCGACCAATGTATAGCCCTAGGAGTAATTATGACCCTAAGGATGTGGAAACTGTAAGACGATGTTTTTCATGTGGTAAGAAGGGCCATATAAAAAAGGAATGTTATTCACGTGTTGCATTAGTGGGAGAAGTCCCAAAGACAACAAAAGAAGGTTTTGTGTTGAGAGTAAAAATACACGGAGTTCATGCTAAGGCACTTCTAGATTCAGGAGCGGGACCAATCCATGATGTCCAAACAGCTGTGGTCTATGATCCAAGACCAAGGATGGTCCGTCCCTGAATGTCCAGAAGCGCAGGTCAAAATTAAATGTGTTCATGGATCAGCTACAAGCTATCCCGTGTACAAGCTGTGGGTAAAGGCATGGGGAATGAGAAAGCAAATGTTGGTAGCCGTGGTCCCAAGATTACCGCAAGAGCTGGTATTGGGTCGCGACTGGCCGCAATTTAAAAAGACTCTGAGAGAGGGTTTATCTCCTCAGACAGTCCTGAATTCCACCTGCAGTAGGCATGAGTCCATAGATAACTTGGAAATACAGCCTATAAGCTCAAAGACAGACGACAATCCCAGAGAAGCTCTAGTTTCCACGAGGTCCCATACACAGGATGACGAACAACCCTCCTGCTCGAGAGATAATTCTTTTGGAACCCTCCCATCGCATGAGGACCTAATGGGAGATCCCTTGAGGAAGGAGCGAAAGCCGAAGGCTGAACGGAGGTGTGAACGAAGATGTCGCTCTCAGGGAAGAGCAGGATTAGAAGCTGGAGAAGGGATGCCCTGGGTTCCAGCTGAATTGATGGAGAAGTTTCCCTCCTTCAAGAGAGAGCAAAAAGCGGACCCAGTACTAGCTCATGCCTTTGAGCAGGCCCGAGATGAAAAGGATTCCTACCCCCGATTCTGTATGGAGGATGACCTGTTATATCGGGAGAGTAAGGATCCACGAACGGGAGAACTGCGGAAACAGCTGGTGATACCAAGCACGTTCAAGTTATTGATTCTACGACTGGCCCATGACCACCCTGTAGGGGGTCATAAGGGAGCACAAGGTACGCTGGACCAGATTTTGGCCAGATTCTATTGGCCAGGGATATTTCGGGAGACAACTCGATTCTGCGAATCCTGCGCAACCTGCCAAAGAGTGACCGCTCGAAAACCTCCTGCCGTACCATTAGTGCCTATGCCGGTGATTACAGACCCAGTGAGAAGACTAGCCATGGATATTATCAGACCCTTGGTTAAAACACCCAGGGGGTACCAGTACATCCTGGTAATCATCGATCAGGCCACCCGGTTCCCTTGGGCCATTCCCCTAAGAAGTATTTCAGCTAAGCCTATTGCCAGTGAACTGGTTAAACTGTTTTGTGAAATTGGATTTCCGCAGGAAATACTGACTGACAGGGGCAGCAATTTTTTGTCAAAGTACCTCGCACAGGTGTGGGAGGCTTTCGGCATACACCACAAAAAGACCGCTGCATACCATCCTCAGTGTAACGGTCTAGTAGAACGTCTTAACCAGAGCATTAAACAAATGCTCCGACGAGCGCTAGGGGGACAAATGGCAGAATGGGATACCGTATTACCATTCGTTCTGTATGCCTGCCGAGAACGAAGACAGACCTCCCTGGGCACGTCCCCGTACGAACTCCTCTATGGACGCTCCCCGAGAGGTTTACTCGACGTCCTAAAGGAACAATGGATCGAGCCCGTTGAGGCCGAAATAGGGGTGCCCCTATTTCTGCAGCACCTCAGAACTCGCCTGGAGCGAACTTCCCAGGTGGCGGAAGAAAACTTGAAGAAGAGTCAACAGAAACAAAAACATTATTATGACCGGAGGGTAAAGCACAGGCAGCTACAAGCAGGAGAAAAAGTAATGGTCTTGGTATCGGGAGCTACCCCCAAATTCGAGGCCCGGTGGAGAGGACCTCATGTGGTAGTTCAACCTAGAGGACCCTCCTCTTACGAGGTACAAGATACCACAGGACGCACGCAAATCTATCATATCAACGCTCTTCGATTGTGGCACGACCGATCAGGGTTATTAGCCGCAGTAGCCAACACTTATCACCCAGGAGAAAAACTAGTCAATAACAGGCGGAAGATATACGGTGACAGCAAGCTACAGTACAATACTGCTGCTCAGCTATGAATTCCGTGCTGTGTGAAGGGGGCTTCACCAGCCCGTCATATTTTAAGAGGGGGGATATGTGGTACCGCAGAGCCTATTCATGGAGAAAAAAGGGTTTTAAATCCTGAAAAAAGATTTTATCATCAGCTGCAATATTATGAGGAGCCCAATAGAGGGAGCAGGAGTGACCTTCCAAGGCCCAGAGAACTGCACCTCAGAGCTGATGAGGTAATGCAACCTAACAGCCAATGGAGAAAAGGGGGAGTTCCCCTGAAGAAAGGCTGGGAACTTGAAAAGGAGGAGCTAGGACCAGGGAGAGAGAGACCAGGGAGAGAGAGACCAAGGAGAGGCATACCAAGGAAGGCCTACCAAAAGGAAAAGCAGACCACGGAGAGTCACACCACAGAGAGCTTCTGGAAAGGAACCAAGAAGGAGAGCACCATAAGGAGTGTCCAGAGCACCAGAGAGGAAGGAGTTCCTGGCAGGAGGGCATAGTGAATCCGAGGCCACAGAGTTCCAGGAGTCCTTGGTTGAGAGGTACTGGAAAGAAAGGCACAAGGGGAGAAATAAACCCCAGAGTTTGGTGTGAAGAACCGGCAGCAGTAAATGCAAGACACAGTGAGCATTATCTGAGCAAGGATGAAGTCTTTGCTGCAAATGGTAATATTCCTTATTCAAATGCTAAAAGGTGTGAATGTGAAAGAGTGGTGACTCTGCATGAAGGCCAGCTGGAGTGTGAAAAGCCTACTGCTCAAGACAGGCTGAACTACAGCGGGACCAGGCCGTGGGGCTCAACTAAACAAGGTAAAATACCTTTTTATTCTGATAAGCAATATAAGTTAAGAAGAAAGGAAACACAAGATACTGGAGTATATCCTCCCTATCAAACTGTTGGTGAAACAGGGCACAAGCCCTTGGTAAAAAGACTGTATAACCTAAGGCAGCCTGCAAGGGGAAGTAACTGCCATAACAAACACTCACATGGGCGCGGCCCTGACTTGAATGCTGAACATTGGAAGCTAGTAAATGTGTTATATGAGAAACCTCAGTACGCTCCTCAAGAGTTTACTGACACTGATTCACAGCTGTCTGATACTCAGCCCATGCAGGTGGAATTCAACGAAGACCCACCTGAAACCCCGATGGACTGTAGCTACTGTCAGGCAGGTAGCCTAAGGTCTGTGCATGAAACATAAAACAGTGAACAGTAGCGAATGCCTATAAAGTTTGTTTATGCCAAGTACTGTGAAGCAACAGTTAAACAAAGCAAGTGTGAATATATTTTCTTTTTGTTGCCTGAAGCAAGGTTTCTTTCAGTTTGTTGAAGTAGTCTCCCATAACTTGAACCATTGTGCTTAAAGGGGAATAAAGCCTTATTTTCCCTACATTCTGGCTAGTGTGTTCTCTTGAACTTTGGCCCCCGGTAGGTCCTGGGAACATTACCAAGACCTCTTACAGAAGGACCAAATTCAAAATATATAAAAAACTCTCATGTCCGTCTGACCTGCCCATACCAACCTTGGCCTCTGGGGCGGCAGCATGACAATATACAGACATCAAGTATTCACACACCATTGCCACACCTCTTAAATATGCATGTGGTGATGAGTGTTGTTTTGACACATTTGGGAAAAGCAGTATATCAAGTATACCATTAAACCATATTGCCCTCATACTGCTTGCGTACACATGCTTATTTATTTTTAATACTTGATTTATCACCTACCATCAAAAACATCTATGTGAAGTTGTTGTTGTTGTTGCCATTAAGTGCCATTGACCCAATGGCAATCCCAGGGGTAGCTCAAGACAATCTGCTGCCTGAGGCGACAGATAAGAGCGCGTGCACACCCCCTCCCCCCCCTCTGTGCATCATTAATGTTTGCGCTTTGTTTAGTACAAGAGGAAATTAATTTATAGTTTTATTTCTACAGTGTTGTTGTACATTCCAAGTTTGGCTTTTGGGGTTCCCAGTTTAATTATTGTCTTCCTGTTTCTAAAACTTTTAGTCTTTCTTTATCCATACTCATTAAGAGGCATGTTTAGTAAAAGTTAGTGTATGGTAACATTATGCAAATATTTATGCAAATGAGGCCCCTTATGCAAATGAGGCCCCGCGTCTTATGCGGCCCCCGGGTTACTTTACAAGTCCTCATTTGGCCCTCAAAGCAATTTGAGTTTGAGACCCCTGTCTTAGATTGTAAGCTTTAACAAGCAGGGCCTGTCTTCTATATATTCTTATACAGCACTGCATATGCCTTGTAGTGCTGTATAAATGATTAATAGTTGTAGTAGTAGTAGTAAAATGTGGGCCTTGATGAGACATCGCAGTTGGTATGAGCTACACTGGTGCACACTAACCATGAATGTTGTCATTAGTGTGGATATACTATCCACCTTCTCAATGAGTGGTAGTAAGTGCATCCACATTAAGGGACATGATTGCTAAACAGCGCTAAATGTACAGCATTTGCGAGAGGCAAATGGAATCTTTAACGGTCCCAACAGGCAGTAAAGGAAGAAGCATTCCAGTGTTAAGGTTGTTAGCGGCCCATTAGCAGGCGGTAAGTGGCTAGCGGGCGGTAAGAGTGCCCTGTGTGCACATTAACGCCCACTAAGGCCAGTTGCCTTAACGTGGGATAAGGGAGCCCTTCTGCAAGTCACATTTGAGCTGTTGGATGGGAGAAAAGGTAATAGCTGATGAACATGTCACATCCATATGTCCCTTACATGTGAGACAATGAGGGGGAGGAGAATGTAGGAAGCAGTTGGACTGTAGCAGTAAGACATGTAATCCACAGCGATGTCCGTGGATGGCAAAAGAGTGGATAGAAATGTGCTATGGAGTAGCCACCAATTGTCATGATGTAGGCAAAGAAAGAATGCCTGGGCGGCAGTGGTGACCTGCATGATGCTACACACCTGGTGTCCACTCATGTCTCTGAACTGACGTATCTCTAATATTGTCCATATGGAGCAAGTAAGGACGAGGGATGATCTGTGCAAGTGGGCATCCCAGGACTGTGACGTGTCTGCATGTACTGAATATATGTGATGGAGCAAATGGTGTTTATTCACAGTTAGCATGAAAGTCTCCGATCATGTACAACTCAGGTTGAATGACCCATGTGTTGCAGCAGAGGCAATAAAGTCATGTTATCAGATGGCTTTTATTGCAATGTGCATGATTGCAGAAGCAATGTGCATAACACATAAAAAAGAATAATACCAATATAAATTTGTGCCACAAGTTGATACTGATTCCTGATGACCCAGCAGCTCCTGGGTTTTCTTGGCAGTGTGATAAGAAATATATTGGCAGACTGTATTTCAGAGGTAACAGAGGGTGAAGTGACTTTTCCAAGACCACAAGTGGGATTTGAACCCTGGTCTGTTTCATGCTGAAACAGTGCTCTAATTATTCAGCTACAGCTCCACATGTGTCTCTATAGTATGCTCTAGAATACACCAGACTACAGGTCCCTGCCAGCAATGGCGTAAACTCCAGAAATCATACAACCTGGTAGGGACTGAGAAAGTTGTAAAGCACACCTAAGGCCTGCCTGCAGCGGTACATATGCAGTATGGACTGCACTGGACACTCAATGCTGCAGCTGCATAACAGAAACACAGCAGCAGTAGTAATCTTCCGTGCAAAGGCCAAGCAACATGTGAGGGCAAGATACCCTTCCCTCCACTGTACTATACCCCCTAAGCCAAACAACATTTGCAGACAGAGGTCTCCTGGGCTGCAGTGTTGCATTAATCTCTGAGGCAGCACACGTGCAGGGCATGCATTCCATTGTGACCTGCTGTATACTACAAGATAAGCACATACACCAAATGCAAACCTCAGTCATGACTCATAAGGTCCATCCGAGATCATCCTGCTTGCTCCAGAGATCCATGCACACTTGCTCCCTCATCATACAAGACATTCAGGTTCTGGGCAATGCTCCAGTGATCAGGGCCGCTACTATGGCTACAATGTGGGCTATGTGTGCCGGTAGTGGTTAGCCCCATTATTTCCCAGGATGCACCTCACAATATGACCACCTATACGCTACTTTTTACCCAGTGGAGACTGCAGCGATCCATCACATCAGCTATGGAATGTGTAGAAATATTGTGTGCTTCATGGACATACGTAACAGCTGCCACATGTGCAAATGCCCTTTTTCACCGTCTATCCTGAATGAAAGAAAAGGCACACATCACCTGGCCCACAGACCAAACATTGCAATAGATGGTCCCTCAAGGTTCTGGAGCAGATCTATTCTACTACCAGAATACTACAGGTGTTGAATGAGGTATTGCATGCTAAATACTTAGTACCCTCTACAACTGTAGCATGTTGGAGTAATGTATCCCATCTGGCCCTTGTGTCCTCTACGCACTAGCCAGGGACTTTCATGCAGCAGCGTACTTTATATCCTAGGGCTAAGGCAACTACTTCCAAGGAACATGAATGGAATGAGTGGTACCTAGGCAGGAAGGGAGAGTTCTGACATTAACCAGCATAGCCTCCCAAAACTGTAGTCACCAGCAGGTTACAGACAGCCCTGGAAAGCAGCTCCCCTTTCATTTACCAAAACCTATTCACTAGATCCATCACAGTCAGTCTGCTGATGTTGTGCATCACTGGATTGTCAGCCACCCACACACCACCCACTGCAGGTGCACATAGCCACGATGAAGATCTTGGCTCTGTACAAACAGCATGGATAGCTAGCAGCCTGGCCAGGGATTGGAGTGTCATAAAATAAAACAGCACCTTTGTCACTGCAGTTTAATCCTATATAGCACTATATGGATACACAGCCATGACATGGTCAAAGTGAGAGTGGCTCCTCAACATGAACATCTGTGTGCAGTCAGGCCATGCTTGTGCCAGATCCATGTTTCGATGGCTCAGATAGTTACCTCAGCTCTGACTCACATACATCCATTGCAAACTGCTCTTTTGTAGACAATACCCAGAATCCTCTGCTCCTCATTTGTGTACCCTTTTTTGTTTGAACTTATTGACTGTTAATACAATGCCAAGAACACTGGGAACTGGCCCAGAGACAGGCTGTGAGTGCATGCTGGCCCACAGTGGCCTATGTACGTCTGTCACATACCAGAAGACTGTGTCCCCCTATGCAGCTTTTGGCAGTCAGCATTGAACATAGTGGCATGCTTGTATTCCAATATGATGTCATATCTTTGGCCATGGACACTGCAAAAATGGCCAATGCAATACTTGTGCTCTCCCATGCTTTGTATGCAGTTCCATCCTCCACTAAGAGCATGTGGAAGCAAGGCAGGTTATACATGGGGTTGATGTTGGTATAGTTGCTGGCTACACATACACGACCATCAACAGCCTCTTTGTACTCTAACGACATCCTTGTGGCTGTCCCACTTGGCAACACAGAGAGTGGGTGTGGCTGTCATGCAGGGCCACTGATGTGAAACATGCATAGACTGGGTAGGCCCTCAGAGCTTCTATGCATCTGAACAGAGCCTCTGGCTGGCCATGCCACCTACCAGGGGTACATTCAAAACAGGTGTGGACTGTTTTCCCCCCACCCCACCTCCATTCCATTATTCACCTTGAGGCACTGCCTTCCCACATGGTGTCAAGCAATGCAGAAACCAACATAACATCCTGTGGCACATTCCTCTTGTTTGAATTGTGCATGCAGCATTCAAGGGTCAGTGTCCTACTGTCACAATCAGGCAAACCAATGCATGTTCTCTCTGTAAACATAAGGCTGGTTGTTGCTATGGAGTAGTACACAATGTCATGCTAAATGCTGTGGTCAATGATTGGTATATAGTGTTGAGATGCTGTATAATTTGTTCAGATGTGCCTAAGATGGACATACCTATATGTACATACGTGCATGGAGCTGAGACCCCCCAGTTTTCACTCTGTGACTACAGCTTCAGACAAGAGAAAGGGCATGCAGTTACCTGGCAGATTTTTTCCTGTCTCACCAACTCTGTGACTCCATTAGATATTCACAGAGGCCAGGCCTCCATGTGAGCCTAGCTCCCAGTGGGCAGGTGGATTGTAGTAGTGAGGGCGCCATCATTGGGCTGTGTACCTTGGGAGGTTTGAATAGTTATTACTGAGCCTCAGGGGTGGACAGATTGGAGAGAGGTAACAGGACTCTGGATATTTAATGGGTAACCCCTGCTGTGCTATTGAATAGAAGATAGGGGGACATAACAGGAGTTTGGGGAGAAGGAAAGAAAAGGCTGGAGAATAGAATAGAAACATAGAAACATGATGGCAGAAAAAGACCATATGGCCTATCCAGTCTGCCCTTCGATATCAGCTTTAGAGATCTTCTGTGTTTGTCCCACGCCTGCTTGAATTCAAATGCTGTCCTCATCTCTACTACCTCCATTGGGAGACTATTCCACGCATCTACTTCTCTTTCCATAAGGAAATGTTTGCGCATATTACTCCTGAGTCTATCCCCTTTCACCCTCATCCTATGTTCCCTTGTTGCAGAGCTTGCTTTCAATCGAAAGAAGTTCTCCTCCTGTGCATTTATTTATCAATCTTCTCTATCCCACCTTTCTTCTACTGTATACAGGGAGGAGTGGCCTAGTGGTTGGGGCAAGTTACCTCAGGCCAGAAGGTCAGGGGTTCAAATTCCACTAAAGGACAGCAACCTTGGGCCGGAAGGACTGGGGTTTCTAGTCCCACAGGTGCTCCTTGTGGTCTTGGGCAAGCCACTTAACCCTCCATTACCCATGTTCCCTGTAAAATAGTTATCCCCAAGTTATAATGCTTTGTTCAATGTAATTTCAGTTTGTTCAATGTAAACCACCTTGATATCATGAAAGGCAGTATATAAGAAATGTTAAATAAATGCATATCTTTAAGTCTGTCCTCATGCTTTATAACAAAGAATAGAAACATTAGATGATGACGGATGATGGAGATCATTGGGTGGCTTGCCTTTTCTCTCCTTCCAGTTCTGTTGCACAGGTGTCTGTAGCAGTTGTCATTTTGTTTGCCTCTAGTTCGGTATTGTGCAGCTCTTCTGGAGTTATGATAGTATGCAGAACAGGCATTTCTATTTTGGTGGGTGGCACTTCATCAGCACACTCCTCTCAGTCATCAATCTGTTCTATTTCCTTCAGACCCATGGCTGCCATTTCATCTCCTGCTCTTGATGATCCTGGTCATGTGCTTGGTGGGGGTCAAGCTTAGAAGGCATCATGGGCTGACATCACAGTGGTGACAGCCATTTCTCATGATTCCTGCTCTGCTGTGGCAGCAGCTTGGAATGTTTCTCCAAAGACCTATGTGTCTCCTCCTCTGAATTCTGCATCCCTATAATCTATGCCCATGCTGTTTCTGGTCCCGGGAGTGGGACAGACAAAAGCAGGCCAAGAAGGTGTGTGAAAAGGGCAGAGGAAGAGGCGATATATATGAAAAAGAATGACCTTTTGTGGTGGGTGGGGAAGGGACGGCATTGGGTGGGCTCCCCTTCATTGTAGTTTTCATAATTTTATGCCAGTGGGTCAAGGGGTTTTGGCAAGTGTGATGATTGACAAGCTGGTGGTAAAGGGCAGCTATAGCTGGTATTTAGGTGGTGGGGCTACTTCTTCTAAAGGATTTGAACTGAAAGAATCTTATTGTCTTCCACATACCCAGGTCTGTGCCCCTTATTATTCGATCTACCAGTGTTGTCTGGTTATGGTGGGGGTGGATCATCTGACCTGGCCTGGAGTCCATGCCTCTTTAGGTGTGTAGTAGGCCTGTGCAACAGGGCGGGGTACTAGCTACTGTTGCTTTGATCCATATGGAGATATGCCCATATTGAGGCCTCACTGGCTCTCAGTTTTCTTCACAGGTGCAATGGCCCATTCGGGACTTCACTGCTGTTGAGACAGCTTCAATCCCTGTATCTTCTGGTGAGGTGTCTGCAATGTTGTAAAGCAATGGGGCATGATTCTACAGAGCAAGGAAGCCTCCTGGCTCAGAAGTCATCTGTTCCTAAATCAGGTACACAAGATTCCGTGGCTCCATCACAGGATGTTATCCTTCTGGCAATCCAGAGTACCATTTTGTTTGCGATCTCTTCTTCAGGTGAATCACAGGGTTTGTCTCTCCAGGCTAGTGCATTGGCAGAGGAGGCTGGGCTTGAGGCCAGCACACTAAAGGAATAGGGGAAGAAAAGGAAGAAGTGCAAGACTCATTGGCATGATAGCTCAGACTCTATTTCTGAGTCAGGGTCCTCGGCTTCCTTGACTTCTGGTGGTGGTGCCTTGGTGGTGGCAGTGCCTGAGGAAATGGTTGCGGTGCAGCAAAGGAATAAGCCTGCTATTGTTGCTCAAGATTCTGTCAGACTGTAAATAGTTCCTCATGCTTACATGCTACTGTGTATGATCTATTAATGTAAATATGTTAATTGTTTTATATCTTGTTCACATGTTCAATGTAAACTGCTCCATGTAATATGTTGTTGTTTTGTAAACCGTGCTGATCATGAATAGTGCAGTATAAACCCAAATAAATAAATAAATAAATAAAATAAACTTTGAGAGTTGGTCTCCTTTACTTACAGGAAAAGTGTATTGTATTTTTAGGATGATTGAGAGTCGCCCCAAAAAGGATGTGTGTGTGAAAAAGAAGATAAAAAGGTCTTCAAGAATGTATTACTAGGATTGGGGCTGTTTTGAGGTTGGCTAGCATAGTTGGCAGATATGAGTATTCAGTGTATGGCCTGCTGTTGGCCTACATGGATTCTATATTAGAAACCTACCAAAGAAATAAAAGCCTTACGTCGCAACTGCGTCTGCCTGGAAACATCAGGAAACAAATTTATAGTCCCTCCACAGAAATTAGCATCTTTATTCTGAAAATATAACCTCATAACCATATTCTTATCCATCTCTGAATTAAAAGATACCAAAAGAGTTGACCGGGTAGAAATTAGATCAGAAGATGATTCAATAAATTCAGAAACGTCTACAGAGTCAAGTACAGGCAAGGCTGCTACCCCCTGGAGAACTCCACCAGGGTTAGCTGCCATTTGCGGTAAATAATACAATTTATTAATTACAGGTTTAGCATTCTCTTCAAACCCCAGGAATTCAGTCAAATATTTATCGAATAGAATCTGAGGAGATAACAAACGAGTGCGTGGAAAATTTAAACACCTAAGATTTTTAGCTCTCAGAGAATTTTCCATCAGTTCCTGTTGGGTATGAAGAAAAGTACTATCTTTCATAAATGAAACATTAACATTCTGTAGTGATAAAACTTGTTGGTCTAACTTCTTACACTGGTTATCCAAAGCAGACAATTGAGATTCATGTTGGGACAATTTTGCAACCGTTTCTTTAGTAAAAACAGAATACTGTGAAACAACAGATAATAAAGACTTTTCAATCCGCGATAGGACTTGCCACACATCAGTTAAGGATATATCTTTAGTGTCCACAGGTAAAATAGATCCAAATGCCTGTTGGGCCACAGAGTGATCTCCTGGGGATTGAAGGATTCGTGGCATGGGAACCACCACAATATCAGTCAATACCGAAGGAGAAGCCGGCTTAGATGACAAATCCGGCAAACAAGGTTGCTCCTCCTGATTAGGAGAAGAAGTGACTGGGCCCAAAGAACTCTGACCAGCATGCAGGGGTGAGTTCACATCCCCCAAAGAAGTAGAGGAATTATCCATGGGAGAAGAAGACCTAGAGGCCTCTTGCGATAGCACTATAGGCCTCTCTAAGGGAGCCAGGTGCTTATCCATGGGGCCAAGAACTTTCACAGCTTTCGACGGATTAACAGTACTCACATTTAAGGACTTCTTCTTCCGTTTTGATAATGATTTATCAGTATGCTAGTAAAATTGAGTTTTAGTTTGGTTTTTGGATACTGATTCCTGTCCTTTGTACTTATATAATAATTTTGTGTTTGAGTATTGCTTGTAGCATTCTCTTTTTTTGTACTCCCCAAGATGTGGACTTTTTACGTTGTATAATCTTGTTGGATTGAATTTTTGTATTAATATTGGAAATTCAATAAAAATTATTAATCAGAAACCTACCAGACTCCTCAAGGTTGGTCTTAGTTGAATTATGATAAGCATTTTCATGACAAAATGAAGGAAAACTCACAAGTATTAGCATATGTGTCTCATATCCCCTCGTGTTAAATGTATCCCCCAATTGACCGCTTTGACCCGGTGAAAAGCGGGATATAAATACAGATAAATAAATAAATTTCATGGGCAACACTGGACGTCAGGGTGGGAGTCATCTTATTGCTGGGAAGGATGCTGCAAAATCCCCTATCATGCCTTCTTTGGGCCTTGGTAGGTAGTTTTGAGCCCTAGGAGAGCAAAGTGGGACAGTTCGGTCCATATTGGGGTCTGATGTTTGTTGTTACTTTATTCACTCCTCCTGCAGCTTCATTGGCTATTCTGGCACTCTTATGCCTTGTGTGGTGTGGCCCATCCTGCTTCCAAATGCAGGCCCACAAAGCCACTGGCTGAGGGAGGTTGAGAAATGAGGCAGGGGTTGTCAGGCTCCTTCTGTGTTAAACATCCATGCAATGTGACCTTCGATGTCTTGATATCCTCATTGGCACAGTGCTTGTATGATCTGGGCAGGTTTATGATCGGGTTTAAGATTCCTTTTATAGATAAGCTCAGTGAAAGGAATCTATCGATCCCGCCACTGACAGAACCAACCGGGTGGCAGCACGGCATGCATTTGCATTGCCAAAGCTGCACACTCAGGCCGCTGGTGGCCACCACAGGGCAGCAACTCCCTGATGACCTAGCAGCCCAATCCCCCAATCTACATGGTTTGATGGCATCAGGGGCTTCTCCTGATGCCACGGTCCCCTGGTGCTGTCGAACCACTGGCAGGTGGGGGAATTCCTGCCAGAGGAGCACGGCATCGGGATGCTGCTTTTGGCTCAGTTTGGCAAATGCGGCCTGTGGCAGGAACCGGTTTGGGCGAACCGGCCGAATCCCACCACTGCTTAAGCTTCATAACAACATGTTTCGTAACTCGATGTCAGTGCTCTGGTTGCTTGGAGTGGTGGAGGAGAAATTGCAGGCTGAGTTGGCATTAGTCAGGACTGCTGGGCCTTTGAGGAAAGGCCTTTTCCTGTACTGTTTTTGTCTCCTTTGGGAGTGGTGCCCAAAATAGATTCTGGAAAGTTCATAATCTTTCATATCCACCGGGTAGGTCTGTGAATGTTGGCATTCCCAAGGAACTTTTCAGGGTTCAGTATGTCTCTCTTGATTCCACAGTGAAACTGGTTCAGAAGTGTGGACCATGCACACTGTAGGCAAAGGTGGATATTGAATCTGTTTTTTGTCTCTTACCTATACATCCTTCTTCTTTTCCCTTACCTGTTTTTTGATTTAAGGTTGAGTATTATTTTGATAAGTGTTTGTCCATGGGCTCCTCAGTGCCCTGCAGCCTTTTTTGAAAAGTTCAATTCTTTTTTGCACTGGGTGACTGAACAGGTGTCCGAATCATCTAATGTGGTTCATTATGTTGATGATTTTTTTGTTTGTGGGTCCGTCAAGTTCAGATGTTTCTCCTGAAGAAACTGCATCAAGGAGTGAAACGCTAATTAGGCGCCGAGGGAGGCGTTGAGATGTTTAGCAAGAGTGATTAGAAGAAGAAGATAAGCCCGCCTTGGAAAATAATTCAACAAAAGATAAGCAGTTTTTATAGCTGTTCATAGCTCAACAACGTGGTGATGGATACTTGGTGATATTTACACAAAAAGTAGAAAAGGGAACGCAGGGGGGGTCCACAATAGTCGTTGATGCAATCATAGCGCTGATTCACCAAATCAATGGTTTAAAGCGCCACTGAAGTCTGAAACTATCCCTGTGGATCTTTCTAGATAATCTTTTTTGATAATACTTTTTAATAATTCATTAGGAATGAGTTGAATTAAAGCACAGAGCATAATTCAGTGGGATTATCACCAGCCTTTTTAGAAGTTTGTTTGTATGGAGTAATTTTTTCTATAGAATATTATTATACTCCACGTAGACCATATCAATTCTTTGAAGTTCAGATGTGTGCTATATGTTATTGCAGACATTTCAGGGATTGGCAGCTTCTTTCAGAATTCCCTTGGCAGGTGACAAGACTGAGGGGCTTGCTTATGTGATCACCTTTATTAGGTATTGAACTTGAAACAGTAGTTATGAGATTATTAATAGACAGTCTGCGAAGTGTTCGTTAGTTTCTAATTTGCTTAGATAGCTTGTGGTGATGTGCTTGCATATGAATGTCTCTGCTTATGTTAAGCATGTTCCTGGCTTTGACATTCTGGTAACAGGCTCTCTTCTCATTTTAAGTGGGATGTCTTTAGAGACTTGGTCCTATAGGCAGATGAGAGGGCAGCAGCAGTTTTGGAGTATCTTTGGAGTTGTGGGATCTGACATCAGTTCATTGTTGTCAAGATCCCTCATACTGAGTACCTTGATCATGTACAGTTGTGGTCAACATTATTGACACCCTTGCAGTTCAACCCCTTAATGTCCAATATCTCCTAAAATAAAAGTGGTCAGTGAAATGGCTTTGGGCTATATGTTCACACATATCTGACACATAAAAGAATCAAATAAAACAAGGCCAATTAAAAAAGGAAATAGTAGGAAATAGTGTAAAAGCTGGGACATTGCCAGGACATGATTATTGGCACCCTTATAAACAATTCAAATCAGTTTGAACAGAACCACATTCCCACTGCAGTAAAATTAGATGCACCTGTGATCAATTGTCAGTTCTCACTTGACTTGAATCAACCAATGAATGATGGCTCTAATATTTAAAATGACCACATTTACTCCCTGTTCCATTTTCACAATAGTAAAGACAAGAGAGCTGCCTGAGACCAACAGAAAAGCCATTTTCACCAAACATCAAAGTTCAAAGGGGTACAAGGCCATCTCCAAAGACCTTGGGATTCCTGTGTCTACAGTTCACAATGTTATTAAGTTCTGCTCATCGAACTGTCAAGAACCTCCCAGGACATGGTGGGAAGAAGAAAATTTATCCAAGAAGTTTTCAAAGATTAGTGCAAACTGTTGGAAAAGCACCACATACAACATTTAAAGAGCTTAAGGCTGACCTAGAGCAATCTGGAGTGGTGGTCAGGGCTGTACCGAGGGAAGATCACGCCCTGTGCGACTTGCACATCGGGCGTGCACCCCCTCCCCCCTGCGGCGGGAGAAAAGAGGCGCGTCCGATGTGCAAATCGCCGGCATGATAAGCAGATCTTTCCCTCCCTGCAAAAACAGGGAGGGAAAGATCTTCTTAGCATGCCAGCAGAAGGCTTAAGGGGCACATTTTAGCTTTCTTCCATTGCCTGCCGCCGCTGAGAGAAGAAAAAGTGGCAGCACCAGGCAACAGAAGAAAGCTAAAATGCGCCCCTTAAGCCTTTGCACCTTGTGCGGCTGCACCGCTCACACAGGGCTAAGTACAGGCCTGGTGGTGGTTTCAACCCACACCTTATGCCGCACACCAAACAAAGAAGGACTTCATGGTCGAAGGCCAAGAGGATCCCACTGCTCAAAGACAGAAATAAAAAGGCACGCCTGATCTTTGCACAAGCAAACCTTTAAAAACCACAATCCTTCTGGGAAAATATTCTGTGGACAGATGAAATTAAACTTGAGCTCTTTGGCAACGCAGACCATCAATACATTTACAGGTGAAGAAATTTATTTATTTGTGAGTTTTTCTATACCGCCCCTTCCCAACATCAAGGGTGGCTTACAATGAACAGACAAAATACATAGAAATTAGATTAATAGTGATACATCAAACTGTTAGAATTATTTACAAGAAAAGTATCTTACAGATGACATATTCAACATATTTACATGTGCAAATTAGTCTAATTTAATGTAAGGGGGATACTCGATAATAAAGAGGGCATCTGTGGCGGAAAAGGTTAATTATGTATGTTATTGCTAGGTTGCATACATTTTGTTATTATCTTGAATGTTACCATAATATTAAATGAATAAATATATTTAAATTTCCTTTCAGAATATTTGGAGGTCCTTGATACATCTTAATGTATCCGGTAGAGCATTCCAAAGGATAGGGGCAACGTAAATTGTAAATTGTAAATTGCTTTGTCTTGCGAACGTCGGAAGGGACTATTAGAGTTTTGCATGCATCCTCTCCTGATCCTTTCATTTGTCGGTGTTTTAATTAGGGAGGATAGAAATGAAGGTGCAATATTATTAAGGAGCTTAAATGTGATTATCAGTGTCCTATATTTTATCCTACTTATAACTGGTAACCAATGAAGCTTATAAGGAAAAAAACACTTTTCTACAGTAAAATATGGTGGAGGTTCCATAATGTCGTGATGCTGTTTTGCTGCCTCAGAAACTGGAAGCCTGGAACGTATTAAAGGAATCATTAACAGAGGACTACCAAAGTATTTTGGAGCAAAATGTGCTACCTGGCGTCAGAAAGCTAGGTCTGGGTTGAAGGTCATGGGTCCTCCAGAAGGACAGTGTCCCAAAACAAACATCCAAAAGTACAAAAGAATGGTTAAAAAGGAATAAATGAACTGTTTTTAAACTGGCCAGTAATGAGTCTTGATCTTTATCCAATTGAAAACTTTTGGAAAGAGCTGCTATTGGTAAAAGGAATATTGGAAACATTCATGAGCTGAAACAAATCACAGTTGAAGAGTTGGAGAAAATATCAGCAGACAGATGTATAAAACTTATAGATGGCTACAAGAAACATTTGGAGGCTGTCATCACTGCCGAGGGTTGTACAACCAAGTATTAGTGAAGGGTGCCATTAATCCTGTCTACGTCATAATTTGTTTTTTTCTCTCAGAAATTGCAATGTCTAAATTGCACAGACGTCTTTTTTTTTTGTTGTGGTATACTTTTGAACATATTATAATGACATACAGTTGGAATATTTCCAATTATTTCTCAAGATATTGTACACAATATACCTAAAATGCAAAGGTGCCAATAATGTTGACCACAACTATACACAGGAGCCTTTAGTAAAATGACTGCCTTTTTGAGACAGAGAGGTTAGTCCAGTGGTCAGTGGCTCCAGAGTTACTTGCAGATTACATAATCTGTGCAAAACATCTGGGCTATTCCAAGAGTGCTGTGGTTCTGCTTATGGTAGGCTTTTCCTTTTTTGCAAGGAGCAGTTGCTTAAAGGTTGGGGTATGCGGGTTTTAGTCTGTGTGACTATCATAGACCCATTACATATAATATGTGTATTTTTCTTACCCTTTTTTGGAGTTTTGAAGAGAGCTTTTGGATTACAGAAACTTTGCAGGGTGGTTTGCAAGTATGGCAGGTGACCTTAGATGCAGCTCATTCATCACTTTTTATCTCTCATTCTGGGACCATCAGGAGGACAAGAGTTCCCTTCTGGTTTTGCACAGTGTGGAAGGAGTTGTTATTTGATAGTTTTGGTGTGAGTGTTAACTGAACATATTTGCCTAAGAAAGAAGAAAGTGGACTTGGCAGTAGCGGAGATATGAGCATTTACAGTAAGGGACAAATCCAATTTACACATTCCAGAATAGGAAAGTTAAAGAGAGGAACAGGTTGATTATGAATCTTTATTAGTCACAGAATCAACGTAAGTCAGTGTTTTTGTTGGGAAACCTACATAGCTTTTAATTTGGTGGGATTAAGCCTCATACCATGACCTTCTAACCACTAAGCAATCACATCTGGAGCTGAGTTTAATGCAGCAAGAGGGGGTAAAGAAGAATCAGTACGAGGCATAGTGAACTCTATGAATGTCATCTGCAAAGATATAGCCGTGCAACCAAATACTTTGGATCATGGTCGCAAGAGGGACCAGAAATATATTAAACAGAGTGGGTGTCAGAATAGTCCATTGGAAGATGCCACAAGAAAGTGAATGGAAAATGAGGCGAGACCAGAAACTGTCAGAGATCCCCAAATTTTGAAATGAGTCATTTTTGCCGGTTCATATCCAAAGCTAACTGGAGAAATGACTTTCAATATCAACCCAAATATATTCAAAAATTCCCCTAAAGAAGAAAAAATCTATAGAATATTTTTAAGATGAGACTGGAAAATGTACATATATCAGTGAGCAACATAGTTTTAATTTAGCAGCAAAATCATCTTAAATCACTTGGGGCTGAAGTCAGCATTGACGACAAAAAAACAAACAACAAAAACCAAATTACATGGTGATAGGAAGATAGGCTTATTATAATCTTTTTTTGATTAAAGAAAAGAATACTACATTAGATCAAAATTCACACCATCTTATTTCTTCTTTCAACAGAGATATGGTATCATTATGAATAAGCTTGATGAAGAAAACTCTAGTGCTAGCTCAGCACTTCTGATATCCTTTCTCCTGGTCTTGCTGGCACTGGGATGGAATTGGGTCACATGGATCTAATGGAAACAGAAGCATTAAGTCAAAATTAGTTGTCTTTTTTCTTGTTTTTTTTATGTCCAGATGCCCCCTCCTCTTCCTCCTTTGGACTTCCATCTAAATTGGAAATGCAATTTACTGGGAAATGATACCATCAACTTTCGTTTGCCACCATCCACAGATTTTCTTTATTTATCTCAACCACTGCAGTGACAGACTTTGGCCATTGGTCACAGACTGCAGCTCTTTCCAGAGCCCAGCATGTGTGCATCTCGAGTCTGGCCACTAGGTGTCACTGCTATCTGATGGGTGAGTTACAGCTCCACAGCATCCCCAGGTCTAACTCCTTCCTCTGTACACCTGCTGTTGATTGCAGGGAAATAAACATCAATTTGTTAAATTATATTTTTTGGATTTGGATGTTGGATATAACTACTTGACTTTTCCAAATCCAAGTTTGAAACGAGTTGCTAATCGTATACAGTGTCAGTTGTATGTGCTATTGTGTTTTTAATCGATCATAAAAAATGTAATTTCTCTTACCTTGGCACTTAATTGTCTGGTCTTGGCACAGTGGCACATCCTTGCATGCTGAAATAAAGAAAATAAATATGTGATTTAAATGACCTTCCCCTTATCATTTTGGGAATGCCCCAGTTATATTTCCTAGCAAATGTTTGAATGCATGTGTAGTACATGAAATGGTATAGATATATTAATCTGCCATAGCTATAAACTATTTGCAGAGAATAATGAATTTTAAAAAAAGGTCTATATTCTGGGAACATCGCTGTAAACAATTAAACTGGGATTGTCTGTCATGTTTTGATATAGTTCAGTAGGTTTCTATTACAAATGTCAAGAGTAGGAGTTCTGAGGTCTCATTGAACTTGAAAACTTTAATGTGGACAACACTGTCTTAGAATTAACAGATATGTGCTCTTTCATCTGAATCAGATAGCTCCAGAGGTATACAGAAGAAAACAACAAATAAGTAGTACAGTTGAAATGAACAATACGGTATCCTGTGGTGTGTTAAGGGTTTATTGAGAGACTGGAAAGGAAAAAATGAGTATTTTGGCACTATCATGAATGGAGAAGCAGTAGTTTAAGGCCATAATGTTATACAAATAGCTGAAAAGACTGTAACATTCAGTCACAGTGGAATTTGGAGGACAGAGAAAAAAGATTTGTGTATAGACTGTCCAACAAAAATTGGTCAAAATCTTATGTTTCAGGAAGGCAGTAAAATAATAGAACTCTTGGCATTTGTATTAAATTGTTATCATAAAATTATTCTTATTGTCCACAGGATCAATATCCAAAGGCATTTAACAGACCAACTTCGTCTGGACTACTCAGTCTTGCTAAAATTTAACTGGGTTAATTTTGAGAGGTGAAACAAATGTGCCAAAGACAGGCCGGCAGTTTAGCCAGAAAGTGCTGTCCGAGGAAATTATGCAGAACAGCTGGCCTGCAGATATTATTCCTAGAGTTTTATTTATATGTACTATTTTTCCTAAAGATCTGCAGCCATCTATTGTTCGCTTTTGGTCCAACATGTTGAAATATTTCTGTGGAGCCCATTTCCAAACTGTACACATCCAGCCCATCCGGATGTTCAAAATATGGACAGTTGGTACGGATTCTGCAACCATGGGAGCTATATGTTCCCATGGTTGCAGAATCTGGGAACATGGACGGGCCGGCATCCACAGTATTCTGAATGCGGAGATGTACAGCATGCTGCCCGTCTCCACCGTTCAGTGCTCTTGCTCGTGTGCCGATGCCTTGGCGTCCCATCGCCATTGCACCAGGAGCAGGAGCAAGCAAGGTCCGACAGTGATCAAAGTCCCTTATCCCTGCTGCCCAACCCTCGGAGGGGGCAGCCAGAACCAGGATCATGTGGCGGGGGCTCACTTGCAGCGACCCCGTTGTCCTGGGGGGCAGAAGCCCTGTTGTCCTGGGGGCGGGCGAAAGGCCCTGATTGCAACAGCATCTGGTCCTTATTCCACCTCCAAGGTGGAATAAACTGGGTGTCCAAAGTGTGGCCGCTGGACATAGAGGATCTGACCAGAATAGGCCCTGTATATCTGGGTGCTGTGGCCCACCCCCACTTCGCCCATTCTTCATTTGCAGTCAATATCCCCTACTGTTCCCTCAATGAGCAAACATACCTATTTCCGAAGACTGTCAAGATACATGATACATGTTGGATGCAATTGGTTCATAATGACTATGATGTCATTCATGAAATCGCATATTTGGGTTTCATTTATAATTCATTCTCTATAGCAGGACTCATTGCATAAAATGGGCTCTGTGGCCAGGGCCAGTGCTACCTTTTTTGCTGTTCTGTGGAATGATTACTGTGCTGCCCCCTACCTGTCTCTGCAGTCACTGTTGCACCCATCCTTATCGATTCCAATGAAGCCCTTCACAAGTCTCTCTTTTTCTCAACATGTTGAAAATTCTCAAAGGCTAGATGTGTTAATCTGGAGTAGCAAAAATGATAGAGGCAGGTGGCACCTTTTACACTAACCAATTTATTGAGATATGAACTTTTGAGGATAAGAGTCCACATCAAAGTGAACTCTTGTCCTCAAAAGCTCATGCTTCAATAAACTGGTTAGTCTATAACAGTGGTTCTCAACCCAGTCCTCTGGGAACCCAGTCAGTCAGGCTTTTAAGATATCCACAATGAACATGCATGAGATAGATCTGCATGCACTGCTTCCATTGTATGCAGATCTATCTCATGCATATTCATTATGGATATCCTGAAAACCTGACTGCCCTGGTTTGAGAAACACTGGTCTATAAGGTTTATGTATTTATGAGGTTATAAATGGAGCATGTCATCAATAATTCTGGAATCTGTCTTAACTTTATTGATAAAATATGTCCCTTCATAAACTGTACATCTGGTTGGTACAAAAAAGAAATGTGCCTGAGTGGGAAGATCATTTAAGCTTTGATATTCTTCCATCCCTTGGGAAAAGCTCCTCGTTTCCTTTCCCCGTGTAATGACCCAGTGCCATTATAGAAAAAAATTAGTTTTGAAAGGTGCTATGCAAAGCTTGCTTCTGGGCCTTATGGTTCATTTTCTTAAAGTAGTGTAGTGGTGACCATGTTTGTCCATTTCAATGCCCAGAAATAAAGGTGAACAAACGATACCAGTTAATGCATTAAAGAGATAACATCTTAGGGTCTATTTTTCTAGAGAAACAGAGGATGAGAAGGAGAGAGAGAAGAGTGGGAACACCACCTTCTGAGTTCAAGAAAATTCCACTCAAGAATAAAAATGAAGCTCTCTCTAAAGAACATATGGGTGTAATCAATGAGAAAATAAAGTCTCAGCAGGTGCACAAAACTATACAATTTGCAGGTTCCCTAATTACCACTTTCAAATTGGCTCCTCCACAATTCACTCAGGTATATTTTAGATACTCTCTCTTTCTGAAGTTGTATTGTGTCCAGAACACCTGCTTCCCCTCCCTCCCAAAAATCTGAAATACAGGATCTGACTGAGCTTATTTTATATTTTTATTTTGTGAAGTAAAACATACTGTCAACAGAAATTCCACCACCTAAGTGGAATAATGAAATAGAAATTAAAAGTTGCAAAGGCTCTGAGAGAAATTTTTGAAGGCAAGCAGGGTTCAGGAAATTGCAGGGAACGAAAGACATCATTGCGGATGTGAGATGGATCCTTGAAAAGACAAAAGAATCCCAAAAGGATATCTTTATGGGTTTTATTGATAACAGCAAGGCCTTTGACTGTGTAAACCATGAGAAACTCTGGGCCACATTAAGAAGCATGGGTATACCAGAACACCTGATTGTTCTCTTGCACAACTTTTGCATTTATCAAGAAGCAACAGTTCAAATGGAACAAGGAGAAACAGAATGGTTTAAAATCAGCAAAGGTGTACAACATACTTTTCCCCTACCTGTTTAATTTATATGCTGAACAAATCATCAGAGAAGCAGGACTGTATGAAGACAACCGAGGTGTGAAAATTGGTAGAAGACTCATCAACAACCTTCACTATGCTGATGACACCACAATACTGGCTGAAAGTGAAGATGATCTGAAACATTTGCTTCTCAAGAACAAGGAACATAGGGGCATGTTTACTAAAAACCGCTAATTTGCGTGCCGCAAAATAGCGCACTAAAAGCGGTACTTAAGAGCGCTTAAACGCCCCGCAAATGTGCGATGAAGCCCCGCACACTTGCGCGTCACAGTAACGGGTGCCGCACAAGTACGGGCCCGCAAATGTCCGATAGAGGCGTGGAAAGGCTAACGGAGGGCGGAGGAAGGCCCCGGAGGGGCGGAGAGAAGGGGTTAATGGGCGGGGAAGGGGAGGGAAGAGGCGCCCCGCACATTATCGGTGCTGAATTTCCAAAAAAAAATAGCACGAGAGAATCACTCGCGGTAGAATGCATTTAAAGGGAAGAGAAACCATTTCCGTCAGCAATGTACAGCAAAACCGGGGAAACCTGAAAAACGTGAGCAGTGTGATACATGTGCACAGCCCAAAAGTGGAAATAAAAATAGAAAAGGGCCACAACAAAACTTGTAAAAATATTAATTCAGCTGGGGAACAGTTATAGTAATGGGCAAAACCAACAAACACACCCAGGAAAGCTCCAGCAAAAAGAAATGTTTTTTGGAAAGGTGTACGGAGCGGAGACTCTTCCAAAAACATTTCCTTTTTGTTGGAGCTTTCCTGGGAGTGTCTTCTATGGCTGCCCATTAATATCACTGTTGCCCAGCGTGGTGATATTGTGTCCCCCATTTGCCGTGGTCATTTCCGGGGTTTATGTGCACGTTTGTCACCAGACAGGGTGCATGTGCCCACAGTAAAAATGCGTAGAGCAGGGTTTGTGACTCCATCCTGCCAGGTTTACTACCTCCAGGGGCTGCACTGTCTCTGTGGCCATAGTGTGGTGCAGCGGACAGAGCCATTACCTAGAGGGCCAGAAGTTCAAATCCCAGCTGGGGCACTTGCTAGCCCAGTCCCTATGTTTTACCCACCACTAAACAAAGATAGCGCAGACACACCTGTATTGCAGGGAACATAAGCATGGGGGAAACACCCATATTTTACCCAACACTGCACACACACCACAACAATGGGCATTACCTACAGCCAAGTCCCCCAAATGCAGTCCCGTACTGCCACATTGCAATCAGGTCATCTGCTTTTTCTGAGAGAAGCTCATGCCAGCATGTTGGCGGACCAGTACATGTGGTGCAGGGGGCAGTGGCTGCTAGCCACAGAAGACAGAGGCCTAGCCATGTGCAGGCTGGCACAGTCCACTGCAACAGACAGGCCCTGCCGGATCCACAGGCATGGATGTTCCAGGGAATCCAGCCAATCTGTGGCTACACGGTGGTGCAGTGCACACAGACAATGCATGCAAGAACAGAAGGTCACAGGTTCAAAGCCCAGCTGGGGCTACCACCAATCCTGCCCACATATTTTTCCCACAACTACACAGTGATAGTAAGGACAAACCTTTCGTGGCGAGGACATATGCAATGGTACTACGTCTATCTTTTACCCCACTGAGCACAGACACCATGTACAGGGGCAGTACCTAGAGCAGAATCTCCCAAATGCAGTCCTGGTGGGCCACACACCAGTCAGGTTCCATGCTGCCACTCATACAAATGCCTGTGCTGTATATCTATGCACCACCCCCATGGCATGTAGATGTAGCTCATGCATATTCATGAGGAACAGCAGGAAAACCCGAACAGTGTGATGGAAACCTGGACTGGAGTTGGGAATCTCTGCCGTAAAGCAGCAGCCAACAGGGCGAGACACACCCACACACACACCACAGGCCCCATTGGCCAATGTCTCCTGAAGAGGCAGAACATTAGACCCTGCGTGCATCTCCCAATACTAGCACCTGCATACCTTAGCAATGTCACCCTACACCTGAGGTATACGGTACACAGCTCTGAGACGCTTGCTAGGAGTACTGGCAGATAGATATCCATACGTTACGCACATACTGCTAGTTGACCCCATCCGAACAATCTGTTCGGTGTTTGCTGTGCGTGCTCCAGCCCTTGCCTCTGACGGTGTTTACCACCCTGGGGAGTGACTCCCAGCAGTACTGCGTAGCATATCCATGCCTTGCCATGCCCAGCACCGGTTTGGTGGGCAAGGCTAATTACCTCCTCAATAGTAGCACCATGATGGCATAGGTGTGGACTTGTGTGTCTGTCTATACAGTGGGTGTTGGCTGCAAGCCCCTTCCACAGCCCACACTGCCAACACTGTTGCCAGTATTGGCCTGCCAATGTGCATAATGAGTAGCAAGGGACTATGGGCATATCTCAGACAGAGTGGGCTGTTCAGGATGCAGCTGCACAGGGCATAGGGCACTGGCAGGGGCATGGTAGTGCCCAGCCAACACCTACACAGACAGGGTGACCTCTGTATGTGCTGCTGGGGGATCACTCTCACCCTGAGTGTGCAGTGACGGCAGCCTGGCAAGGCACACCCATAGTGCTGTATTGTGTTTCTCTCATGTGATATATATGGGTTTCCTGTTGGGGCCTCTTCACTGACCTATCTGCTTGTGTGTGCTGCCACCCCAGTTGTGGGTGCATGCATTTCCATCAGGACCAACCAGCAGACTGTGCACAGATGGTATGTGTCTTGATGGAGTGCCTTGCAGGGTGCAGTGGCTGATGGCTTGCTGCAGGTGAATATCAGATAGTGGTGGGGTGCATCTGTAAATATCCAGGCCTAATGTCTGTCTGATATTGTGTTATGGATGTGTGTGGAGCTGCTTGGACTGCCCTGTAGGGTGTCTGTTCCCTAGCAGGACTGGGGTTGATGGTCCACTGTACTGCCAACAGTGCAGGGGGTGGGGTGGGGATCTGTTGAGGGGAAGCCCTGTTTTATCCACCTGGGGGTCCATGGAGGGGGGGCTCACTAACTGAGCCAGACAGAGATCTCCAAAATGTTTATGCAGCACCTACCTATTCCACAGATCATTGCTACTTTGGAGCTCTGACATGGCCGCATTCAGCCATGGTTGGTGTTGTGGACCTGGTCCTGGGCGCAACATCTCACACTCACACTCAGGGTGAGCACAGTAACCGCACAATGTGATGGTGTTTAGCTACTCTTTGCCGTTTGTCCACCCACTCAGGACACCCTACCAGGCCGAGGTGCTGTGTGGGTGCACACGGACACTTCCCCCTACCAGGCCGGGGAGCTTTAGGGGTGCATTTCCCATCCTGTGTTCAATCGTGGACAGCTGATTTGCATGTGCAGTGCATCATGGGTACGGGTGGTTCACAACAGCAGACTGTCAGTGAGGTGACGTACAGGCTATCTGCAGCCAGCCAGGGGCTGCTTGCAGCTATAGAGCAGTAGCCCAATGGTTAAATCACTGCCTATGCAGCCAGAAGTCATGGGTTCTGTGATAGGGGTGTCCAAAGAGTTATTTTAATTTACTGTACATATGTTGCTGCCAGCAATGACACCCTCAGCGTACTGTACCCATAAGGTGCCTCTGAGGGTGCTTTATGGGGCGCCCTATAGGGCACGTTACGGT
Source organism: Ichthyophis bannanicus (assembly GCA_033557465.1). Taxonomy (NCBI): domain Eukaryota; kingdom Metazoa; phylum Chordata; class Amphibia; order Gymnophiona; family Ichthyophiidae; genus Ichthyophis; species Ichthyophis bannanicus. The sequence continues at coordinate 629,523,279 of CM066034.1, read as the reverse complement.
TGCCAGCCATATAGGGTGCACTATACATTATCCTGTGTCGCAACATACATGCTGCCCTATAGGGGACATTCTAGGGTGCCTTGGCGGACGGTGCACTGTAACATGTGCCTTATGGGCCGCCTTATATTAATATGCTGTGAGAGCGTGTTTGCTAGTAGTTATCACAAAATAAAATTAAAAAGCCTCCTACAGCACTCCACAACATATAACATACTGCCTCAGCTAGCCTTTTTCATTGGCCATTGTGAGGGATTGAACCCCTGGTCCCTGCACCATTGCTCAGTGTCTTCACCATTGTGCTGTGGCTCTGGTCCTGTGTTTGAGCAGCAGTGCGCAGCCTTGTAGCCATCGGCGCGCCGTCTTGTGGCGCACAAAATTAACAGCACGCCGCCTTATGCCGCCCAACATGTGCCTGCCCCTTAAAATAATGCCTCAGCCAGCTGTCTTCAATGGGCACGAGTGGTCAGTGTCTTAACCATTGTGCTATGGCTCCATTCCTGTTATTTGCACATCAGCGCGCCACTTATCCCACCCACTATTGGGCTGCCCCCTCACACATCATCTGCCCACCGGCTCGCCGCCTTCTGTTGCCCAATTTTATCAGCACGCCGCCCTCTGCCGCCCAACCTTAACAGCGCGCCGCAATCTGCCGCCCACAATGAACAGTGCGCCGCCTCATGCTGTATAAAAAAAGAGTGTGCCGCCCATAATCAATATGCCTCCTACACCACTTTTGCCCATGAAAGTTGATGCCTCAGCTGGTCTTTTTTGTTGAGCGCAATGGGGGTTTGAACCCATGGCCCCTACACCATAGGTCAGTGTCTTCACCGTTGTACTACAGCTCTGTTGTTTTGTTATGCAGCATCGCCCCACTTAGCCTTCCCACGCGCTAATGTGGGCCCCGCACATTAGCGCGACGCACACACGTACGGTCGGGTTTTTTTCTTTTTTCTGCCTGAACCGCCCACTCCTTATATGGCACACGCACACTAACGGGGACCCGCACAGCAACGGAGTTTAGTAAACATACCCCATAGTCTTAAAATGGGCCTGCACCTTAACATAAAGAAGACAATGATCCTGACAACTGGCAAAAGGAAGAAGTTCATCAGTGATGGAAAAGAAATTGAAATAGTGGACAAATTTAACCTGCTTGGATCAACTATCAATAAAGAAACGACAAGCAGTCAAGAAATTCGACGATACATTTCTCTTGGCAGTATGGCTATGAAAGACCTAGACAAGATTCTAAAGAGCAGAGATGTCTCTCTCCATACAAAGATTTGTGGTATTTTCAATAACATATTATGGATGCAAAAGTGGGACAATGAAAAAGATAAACAGGAAAAAAAACGATGCCTTTGAATTATGGTGCTTGTGAAGAATACTGTGTATACCATGGACTATCTGAAGAACAAATCAGTCAGTACTAGAGATCAAACCTAAGCTTTCTTTAGAAGCTCAGATGGCAAGACTTTGACGATCATACTTTAGACACATCATGCAAATAGAGAGATCATTAAAGAAATACATCATGCTTGGCAAGGTTTAAGTTCAACACAAAAGAAGAAGGCCAGCAATGAGATGGACTGATACAATAACAGCAGCTATGGATGTCACTCTATCAACAATGAGCCACTTGACTGAAGACCAAACACAGTTTAGGATAGCTGTCCAGAAGGTTCCCATGAGTTGACATCGACTCAACAGTACTTAACAACAGTGACAAATAATACAAAATAATGGGACAGACGGTCTCAATTGCTCACATGACCAAGTCCGGTGCTATCCTTTGCCCATGAAGAATGCAGTGGGGCTGGCTGCCTGGTGCCTCTTAGAATGCTTCCTAGGGCAGCTTGCACCACCTCTACTGATGAAGAGCATTCAAAAGAACCACTTCCTGCTGGTCCAAATACAGTAACAGAGCTGGGCCTCACTCGGTGCCATAGCTTCCATCTCACTGCCTGGCCTTGCTTCCCCCTATCTTTTATGATGCCTACGTCGCTACTGCTATGAATTTGAAAAAGTAGAAATGAGAACAGGGCTTTGTATCCCATGGACACGTTGCATGTCTGAGGCATCCCAGGCTCCTCTGATGCAACTTACTGTTATTGAGGTGCAGGGACCCCTCAACCATGCTGAATGCACATGTGTTCCAAAGCCCCAAAGCCTCTGTTCTGCCTTTCTGCTGTCCATTGCTTGCTGCCATTCATCCTATAGCTGGGACTGGTCAGCTCACTGTGCTGACCGTGCCACCCTCCCTTGACTGCTGCCCTGGGTGAGTGCACAGTTTGCAAAGTTGGTGTTGTTGGCCCTGCCTGTGAAGATAATTCATAATAACGCATTAGTTCATGCTGTTATTAAATGACTCCTATAGTGCGTGGAGTGATTATATTTGGGGATTTATGTTTTAATGTAATTACATTAATAGATAATGGGGTAATTTCAGAAGCCCTGTTTATGCTTTGGACATCTGAAAATGGGTTTAGAGACATCCAATGTATAGTTGTTGTTGTTGTTAAGTGCTGTCGAGTCGGAGTCGACTCATGGCGACCCTCTGGATAGCTATCCTAAATGTATAGAGACATCCCCAAAGCCATTTTAAAAACAGGTCTGTTGACACTCCCACTGCGAAGACATTCAAGCCAGAATGAGAGCATGGTTAGAGGTAACTGGGGTGGTCCTAAGAACCTGGATATCTTCATCTGAGTTCAGAAATGGCATGGATGTTGTGAGCCACATCAAAGATTGTACCTACTCCAGGTAAGAATAGGCAGCTGAAAAGTGCTTGTTTTGTCAGGTAATAGTCTGGAGGTTGTGGTGAATGAGATATACTCCTAGCTCCTCTATTTTATAATTTGACAATGAATACTGTGCCACTGGACATCCCTGTATGCAACCTTGCTTGGATGGACATCATTGCCCTACTATGGTTTCATAGCAGAAACGTCTATATCAGTGGTTTTCAACTCAGTCCTCTGGGATCCCCAGAACAGTCAGGTTTTCAGGATATTCACAATGAATATGCATGAGATAGATCTGCATGCACTGCTTCCATTGTATACAGAACTATCTCATGCATATTCATTGTGGATACCCTGAAAACTTATCTGGACTAGGGGTCCCAGAGGACTGGGTTGAGAACCACTGGTCTGTATGGACGCCGACATGGGTGTCCATGTCGGGGGCATCTATGCTTCTAAAACTGAGACAAAACATAGACATCCCAATTGTTTTTCTGAATATTCATCCCTGGACATCCCAGATTGCACTTTGATGCCCTTTCTAAATTGCCACTTTAGGCATTAGCAGTAACACCGATTATTGTTACCTTTAATTTGTAGCAAAAATGGTAATGGGGCAATTGCAAGAGAGAAGCTTAGTGAATTTGAAATAAAGAATTTTCTGTTACCGCAATGTTTAAATGATACAAATGGAACACTGTTTTTTTTCAGGCATATGTCTAAATTATTGGTAGTACACATTGAATACACTTTTTCATAAAATAATCCAGGCTGCCATCTTTCACTGTGGGGATGCCAAATTCAAGTTTTAGACTCCACCAATCTCTGTCCAATTCAGAGTTTAAATGTAGAAAACACTCAGAGTAAAAGATGCTTTTGAGTAGAATTTTGTTTTAGAGACTGGACATATGGAAGGTAATTTTATAACTGGGCATCTACCTTTAGACACCCAGACATCTTTAAAAAAATAGGGGCATAAATGTCCAAAAACATGCACTAGATCTAGGCGCAGACATTTACACCAATCCTAGAACTGGCATAAATGCTCAAGTAGATTTCTAAAGGACATGTGTAAGTTGTGAAGTGGCATTTTTAGAAAGGACATCCAAATCAAATCGGAAAAAGCCTGGGCTGAATGTGCTGAGAAACACCAGAGATGCCAATGTCTTCACCCAATTTTAGTAACATAGATGTCCCTGAAGTGGATGTCTGCACCGATGGCCATATAGACACCCTCTCAGGAAAATGTGGCCAGGAATATCCATTTCATGCAAGCAAGCATAAGGGAACATCCAGAGGCGAAGCAAAATAAAAACATAAGTAGTCATTGCACATCAATGTTTGTTACCAGCATGGAAAATATAGAGGACAGGAGTATACCTCCTTCTCCACACCCTTCAGATGTCTATCTGACAAATCATGCATTTTTCTGATACCTATTCATGCCTAATGCAAGGATAAACTTGGACACAACTTGGGACATCCAAGGCATTTCTGAAAATTGGCGAGGAAGTACAAGTTCTGGGAATGCCCCAGACACGCCTACTCCAGACCCCTGTTCAGACTTGGACATCTTCGCCTCAGAGACGTCCACAGAGTTGGCTTCTAAAATGGCTCTGGGGATGTGTCCATGCTTTGATTGTCCTCATGCTCATTTTCACATGTGTAAAGCATGAATAGGGCTTCTAAAATAACCCCATAGTATTTTATAACTTCCATGGATAAATGTGCGTTCTACCCAAATTCTGTGCACGTTCTGCCCCTGTGCACACCCACACCAAAGGTATGTACCATCGGTTTGATGCACATACTTACACAATAGCAATCGGCTAAAGTATGTACATAGAGGCTCATTCATACATGCAAGTCAATGAACGAATTAGTGATCAAACGGGCATATCGAAAGGGCTTTAAACAACAATAGAGAGCTATTGCTAATACAACAGTAGGCAAAGTCCAAGACCTGCTCCGAGGATATTAATTTGATCACAAAATATTCCCCTTTGAGCAAGTTCATACAACGCACCTTATGGAAACACGCTAATGTGTTGAGTAACGTTCCGGGGCTAGAACACAGAAAGATTAAGTGTGTATGGCAGCGAGGTAGAAATTTCAAAGAATATCTTAGTCCAGCGGTATTGAAGAACTTGGTTAGCACTGAAAAGACGTCTATTGAGAGACGGGGACATTGGAAATGCGGTGCTTGTGGTATTTGTATGATTACCAAGGAATTGGATAGTTTTCAATACCATGGAAGAAGTTGTGTTTTAAAACATCATATCTCCTGTGATTCTGCACATGTAGTCTATATAATTCAATGCCCCTGTGACTTATTCTATGTAGGAAAAACTAATCGGGCTTTTAAGATTAGGATAGGAGAGCATAAAAGCCGGTTGAAACATAAAGTTGGGGAAGCTCCAATAGTAAAACACTGTCTGACGTTTCGACATGTGTTTGAGGATTTAAAATGTTTCTGTATAGATAAAATTCAAACAGGGGGAGCGGGTAAAACATGTGAAGAATTGCTGATAATAAGAGAGCAGAAATGGATCTTTGATCTCGATCCAGTAACACCGGGAGGATTAAACGGCAGTATAGATTGGAGGGCATGTATTTGATCATCTGCTTACTTTAATACATAACTAGATACGTTTAAACTTGTGGTATGACAGTGATAGAAAAAGAGGTGTTGGTTTTTGATGTAATTTGGAGGAGGAGAATAGGGAATGATCGTATTGGACCTTTGGCTCATTGTTCTTAGGGGTGGTGTTTAATGAAAATGTATCAGGTGAAGAAGATATGTGAATTTAAGGTTTAAAAGAGAGAGGGAAGCCGGGACTCCGCATGCACGGCGTCTTTTGGCGAAACTAGTTGAGACCGTGAAAGTGAGAGCGGCAATGGGACGTGGGCAGCATCGATACCTTTTTGGAGGTTTGTGATATAAGATATAGTTTAAATACACAAGCAGGGAGAAGATGCCTTGGTAATATGAGTTCTTAGTGGCATTCATTCATTGTTTTGGTTTTGTAGAATGACACATTTTGAAAACAACCCCTGAAGAAACGTTTAGTGAAACGCGGAAGCAGTACTACTTGATGGCGTTGGGAGATATTTAAGTGCATTGGATATATTTCGGAAGATATTTAAGAATATTTTTCAGTATTATGAAATACCCATGCATTTCAAAGCAGCTTTTAGATGTAGATAGGGAAGGTCGTTGATGCAAAAAGAGCACGAAAGCGGGAAATCTTTGGCTTAGTGCTATAGAGTCTGAGACCTTTCCTTTATGAAATATTAAATAAAGAAAGAGAAAAAGAAAAAAGAGGTGAAGAGAGCACCATTGGAACAAAAGTAGGGCGTTATTACCCTCAGTTACGTTTTGAGTGAATACAAATAATTTTATTACTGATATCAACACTCAAGGAAGAGACCATATATAATTGGCATGCGCTGATGGCATGTAACTTTGCATGACTGCTTATAGCATTGCCTCCCTACTGTATTTAGATACTGTACCTCACGTTCCATGTGTACAATTGTTATTCTAATCTTTTCAAAATTTGAAACTTCTTTCAGAAATAAATTAAATTTATCACAATTTTCTATCTGTCTGAAATGTTTAATGTTTTGATGAAGAGATTTTTGATTGATCCATTTTTCATGGTACTGATCAGACATAATAGAACTTGTTATCTTGGTATTTGTTCAATTGTGCTTAAATTATATCAAATATTTTACAATCAGATTTTCTTTCTCATTAATTTTGCTTAGCCAATACTTCATCCATGCTTTTCCTATTTTTATCCCATATGACTCCATTTTAACAAGTGAAACTTGACGTGACCCCAGATAATGATGAAGTCAAAGTAGCAGATCTCCAGCCTCCTTCCCCTCCCTCCACTCATCTGAAGCAGGAAGGCAGCAGAAACAGCACTAATGGCAACAGCAGCAGCAGTCAGCAATAGGGCTTGCGTCAGTATGTGCTTACAGACCCCAGTACTCAGCATTGGTTTCCAGACTAACAGGAAGTATACCCAAGAGGGTTAAGGGCCTAGGAATGCCCACTGGCTCACAAACCACATGCTGACTCATGACTGCCACTACTTGGCATAAGTCCCAGTGAAAGTCCACAGAGAAGGGAAAATGGCCATATTTCTATAACCCCATCTACTGATGAAGTGACCCCATTTGGGGTCCCATCCCCAAGTTTTGGAACCACTGGGTTAAAGAATGCGTGAACTTTAATCATAGGCGATACATGTACTAGATATTTTTCTACTCACTTAAAAAATCATGTATTATACCACAAACACTTTAATACTACGTACAGTCTAGGGATCATTTATTGCAGGGCCTATTTTATGCAATGGCCCTGTGACAAATAACACATTAATGGTACTACTACTTCTACTTATCATGTGTATAGCGCTACAAGGCGTACACAGCACTATACATAGAGATGTAAGACATAGTGCCTGCTCATCAGAACTTATAATCTAATTGAGATGAAGAACAACACAAAACTGAGGACTAGTACGGTAAGATACACATGTGGTGAAGCCTCAGGATTCAAAAGCAGCCTCGAAGAGGTGGGTTTTTAGCCTGGATTTGAATAGGGCTAGAGAAGGACCCTGTTTATAAATTAACAGTATATGTGAAAATATTGCGGTATCCACAAATTCTGGAAAAAAATGATGTTTATAAAAAATCTTTCATTTCATTTAGGTTTGTGGATGTTAGCAGAAAAACGGACATTGATTTCCTTACAAAGGCATACTTACGATCTTGGCAGGGATCGGGAATCTTCTGGCAGGGATCGGGAATCTTCTGGCAGGGATCGGGAATCTTCTGGCAGGGATCGGAAATCTTCTGGCAGGGATCTTGATATTGCTTTTGCTGTCCACCACCCTTTGCAGACATAGTTGTATTTGTGACGTTGAACTGGATCAGTCTCAGCGAGGAGATTTCGAAGATAGATTCTCCAAGTGGTCCTTTGGATGGCAGAACGTGCTCCTTTTATACTTTGCAAAATTATGAAATAATGGAAAACCACAAAGATTTTGCAACACCGTAAACATCAATATCTGTATGGGGACAGGGTAAAAGTCATTGTAATTGCTTTGTTTTCTTCCTCATGGACAGGGTGTACTCGTATGTTATCTGGCATAATTTTCTAAATCAGTAACATAAACATTTCTGCATGTTGTGACTGATAATTAAGATAAATCATACTAGCTCTTGTGAAAGTTATGCGGTATAGAGCAGCCCAGTTGTGTCATTGTTATGGTTGCCCTCCTTCAAGTACCAAATGTTTCCCAGGAGAACATCCCTAGGAAAAATCTAACACCTCTATAAAAAATAAATAAGCAAACCTCAGAACCATTTTTTTAGACAGATTTGTAACCCCCATAGGTGTAGTGGAGGAGTAGCCTAGTGGTAAGAACAGCCAGCTAAGAACCCCAAATCCCACTGCAGCTCCTTGTGACTGTAAACAAGTCTCTAAAATCAAGTTGTAACTAAGACTATAAGCCAGCCATTTGGAGAGGGAAAAAATATCTACTATACCTGAATGTAACTCTCCTTGAGCTTCTACTGAAAAAGCATGAGCTAAACATAAGAATCATAAATTTTTGGCAAACAACACATTTATATTAACTTCCGTAAAACATTAACTTGAAAACCTCATTAGTCTTTCCCCAAGCACGCCTTGGCAGTTTTGGCACCCTTAGCAAACTCCTTAATGGAAAGGCCTTGAGACTCAAACAGAATTGCACTCTTTGATCATGAATGGTTAATAGAAGCGAGGAACAGCTCACTTTTTTGGCTTCTCCCTTGCAAACCAGCCATCTGAAAAGGAAATAAAGAAAATTAAACATTTGCTTGTCATACATGAAGCCTGACAAAACTAACAGACAGCTTTCATTTTTGTTTTCCCATTGATTGCTAGAGGGTTATGATAAATCATGATATATCTCCCCCTTCGGTGGAGGTTTGACCTGGAGTCTTCTAGAGTACTCCATAAGATGATCTTGGCATAGCAGAGATAACACAACCGATTTCAGAAAATTGAGTTGCCACAATCAGTTAAGGAGGCTGTGTACTGATGAGCATTCATTTCTGCCTTAAACGTATATTAACATGGGCCTCATTGCTATTACCACATTTTCCCTAGCAAGCATGCAAATGATCCAAATTTTAAAAATGTTTATATTACCTCATTAGATATTAATGTTGGATACACTGTCTAGCATTAACACCTAAGGGCGTTAGCTGCTACCACAAGGCTATCATCCAGCAGTAGTAACTGGCACAGGAGAAAGGCAGATGTCGCAGGCACTTTTCTGCAATATCTGCATTTCACGAGGTGGACCCAGGAAAGGCAGAATTGGGGCAGGGAGTATGCATTCCTATTTTTGGCAGCCCCGGGTGAAAATATTTCATGCAGTGGCTGCCAGAAATGGCCCAAACATGGCTACAGATAGCACCACCTCAAGAGGTGGTGGAACTGCAGACAATCATCGTTGCATGACATTATGGCCACTTCCAAATGGCAGTGGCTGTCTGCCCTGTAGGCAAGAAGCCCCCCAATTCTCCAATACGGCCCCCCCCCGATCCAACAATCTTGTCGATGCTGTGGATGTACAGATCCTCAGCACCAATAATATCAAAACAGTGGCTCCCCCCCCCATCCCCCTTCAGCACCAATCCCTGCCAGACAACAACTAATTCCCATTGAGAACTATCTGGGGGGGATTGGTGCACCTCCTGACTATGAACAACATCCCAGCTAGTCATTAGGGCCCTATTATCCTTTAAAAAAAACCCAGCTAGCCAGTTTGGGCCACCCCCCCCCCCATTAAAGCCAATCACACCCAGCCAAGCCAGCCAGCGTAAAGGCCAGCCCAATGATTACCTTAGATTTCCTGGTGGTCTAGTGGTGAATGGGGCAAGAAAGGTCCTCCCCACTCCTACCCCCATCTTTGCAGCTGCACAAAATGGCCAGGCTGTGCTGTTCCCTATTGTCCTACCCCTAGGGGGCTGCTCCTGGCCTCCTCATTGGTACTCAGAAATATGACACTGATCTTGTGGTGTTGCTCCCTAATGTCAGGATGCTAAGGGGCAACTGCACATGATTGTGGCCATGTTGTGCAGCCATGAAGACGGGGCAGAAGTGGGGAGGACTGATCCTGTCCCTGTTCACCACTAGACTGCTAGGGAATCTAATGGTTGGGGAGACCATGAGGTGGGGGCTGGTGGAGGGGTTGGGGAGCCGGGGGGGGGGGGCTCCTTTAGGCTGGCTGACTAGCTGGGAGTTATTGATTTTAATGGGGAGAGTGTTGCAGGCCCAACCGGCCAGCCATGTTTATTTAAGGGCTAGGGAAGGGGGCTTGCTGTGGCCTGACTGACTAGCCAGGATATCTGTCATATTCAGGGAATTCACCAATCCCCCCCTGGACAGTTTCCAATGGGGATCAGTACTGAAGAGGGGGAAGCCACTGTTTTGATATTGTTGGTGCTATAGATCTGTCTATCCATGGTACCGACAATATTGTTGGATTGAAGGAGGGCCCAATTGAGGCATTGGGAGCCGCTTGCCTCTGGGTCCAACAGCCACTGCCAATCTGGAGGCACCGTAGTGATCAGAGCGGGACAGAGCTAATGAGACCTTTGTCCACCCAATCACTACCTGTCCTACCATTACATTTACTGTGAAGACCTGCAATAACTGCATCAGCAGGTACTGTGGGACTTTCTGTGCTACCTGCCAATGCAGTGAGAAAGCTGAGAATGCCCCCTGCAGATACCACAGAGATTTTGGACTTATCATGAGCCTCTTGCAGTTATCGCACCATGATAGATGCAAAAGGCTACCACAGTTTAGTAGACATGCTCGTTTGACTAGCCTACTACTGCTGCAAACATTAACTATGCCCCAGGAGACCATCTTCACTCAGCCCTAACCTGATCTTCCCTTCCTTCTGCCTCTCCCTTCATGTTAAATTCAGCCTCCAAACCCTCAAAACTCACACCCACCTCAGACTCCCACTCGCTGGTGAATTAGGTCATCCAGATCTTTGATGGAAGGAGGAAGCTGGTTTTCCTTTTAATTGTCATATCTAATTCAAAATCGCACTGTTACTGCTTTGATCCACACATTTGGATATGTGCATACTTTTCCTTTTCTTTGAAATATTCCCATTCTTTCCAATAGCAAGAAAAATCAGCCTTTAATTTTTCCTCTTATTTATTTATTTTATTTTATTTATTTACAGTTCTTCTATATCGCGCTTTTCGTATCAGTGCGGTTTACAAATAACAGAAATATTGCCACAGACAAATGGCCGTAGGCTTACATTACAACAGGATGTATAACTTGGGATAGAACAGGGGGAACTATGTACAGTTGCATTATAAACTATATACAAGTATCACCGTAGTGTTGGAAAATTATTTACAATATATAACCCGTGCTGGAAGGGTCTGGTTTGTGTTTTGTGTAAATCATGTTATGGGTGTGTTAGTGTCCTCATGAGTAAGATGTGGTGTGGGGGATGGTTGCGTTGAGTGGGAGAAGTGTAGGAAGAACAAATGGTGCTTAAGAGCTTTCCTAAACTGAGAAAGATCGTTATTGAAATGTGCAGGAGTCAGCTTCTGAAATACTCTGTTGTTTTACTCTGTGCAGAATAACCTAACTATTTATACTAACCCTCCACTCGATTATGTAACTATACCCCACAGCTTGAGTGAATATTCAGTGACTGAAACAAAGTTCTAACTCCCTCAATGTTTTTTGTTGGACGTTTTTGCCTTGAGAGATTTCTCCCTCTTGAAGCGTAACTTCCCTTTTAATCAATTATATGGTAACCTAACCATTCAATAAAATATTGTGAAATAATTGCACTCTATATCAGTGCTATATCACAATAACCAACTCTCTTATAACGAGCCCAGGGACCCCTTCTTGACTTCCAGGAAATCCCCACAGCTCTACCCAGATTCTGCAGACGATAACGAACACAGCACTGCGTTTAGAGCCCCACTCTATTTTCTGGCCCTGTTTCAACGCTTACAAATCTGCAAAAGAAATTTACTCATCTTCATGAACCGTCTAGCAGCGATACTTCATCCTCTGCGTTGTTTAACACGGAATAGCATCAAGTAGAGATCTTTCCTCCCAAAAGACGCTCCCGTTAATACAGTCCAACTTGCTGACCAAGTAATGAAAACCACAGAGAGATTTAAACCCCTCATCCAATGAGAGTCCACCACGTCATAGCAAACTCGCCCAATCTACTTCTAAATTTAGCCCCTTAGGTTCTAATGACGCTGCACGAAAAATCCATGCTTGTTCCAACCATTGGAGGCGCTGCTCCCTGTCCCCTCCTCTGGGGTTCTCTGGAACGTGATCTAAAATTCTCCACTTGAAATCAGTAAATGTGTGATGTAAATCTATACAATGCTGTACCAGAGGGGCAGATGTTACTGCATTCCGTATTCTTGAAGCATGTTCTTGCATTCATCTTCTTATCCTACGAGTAGTCCGACCTATATAAATTTTCTCACACGAACATAGGAGCACGTAAACTACAAAGGAAGATGAACATGTAGTCGACCATTTTGACACCTGCTTAATTGCAGTGTTCAGTATGTTCCATTCTTTCCCTTCAGTAGTTTTCCGACAAAGATCACATGTAGAGCACGAATAGTGCCCCAATGGAGAATCTACTAGATCTTGTGAAGGTTTAATTCCTGTATTCCCTATCAGATTGGCAATATTAGGCCCCCTTGTAAACACAATTCTTAAAGGTTTTTGAAAACATGGGTGTAATGTTAATAAATGCCAATGTTTCTTTAAAATATGACCAATTGTAGAAACATTAGACATATAAGGTAATATGCCCATTATATGCGCTTGATCTACTACATTTGAGTCTTGTGAGGTTTCTGAGCCCCATTGCCATTCTCTATGTGTAAATCTGGCTTGTTTGACCAAATTCAAGGAATATCCTCGATGTAACAACCGTTGCATCAGTTTGTGAGTCTGTTGATCAAAGTCACGAACGGAGCTGCAAATTCGCCTTAGCCTCAGATAAACGATCAGGTAAATTGAATTCTGCTTGTAGCTCTCCAAAGGACTTCCAATTTCGAGAACTGACTAACTGCCTCAGTGTCCAGATCCCCTTACTCTGCCACTTCTTCCATGAAATTACCCTATGACCAATTTTAAACCTGACATTAAACCATACAGGAATCAAGGAAGAAGGCGGGTTTTCATCCCCTAAATATCTAACCAAGAAGTTATAAGCATCTTGCGTTGAGGTTATAATTCTTGGAGCTATAAAAGAGTCAGGGAGTTTCATTCCAATCAATAGGGGCATCTGTATCGGCGAGACCAGTCATTCTTCTAGCTCCACCCAAATCGGTCTCCATCGTTTAACCTCCGCTGAGCACCACAAAGCACCTTGCTTAAACAGAAATGCCTGATGATACCATTTAAAGTCCGGAAATTGTACCCCACCATTACTTTTGCTCACTTTTAATTTGTTGAGTGCAATCCTAGGGGTTTCCCTTGCCAGAGAAAAATGGTGAGCAATCTTTCCCAAGCTTTATAAATTTTGGAGGGTAAGGAGACCGGCAACATCTCCAAAATATAATTTACCTTATGGGCCAAGACCATTTTTATTGAGTCTAACCTCCCCCACCATGACAAGTGTAGCGGAGACCCCTTTACAGTGAAAGACTGGATCATATCACCTATATTTTTGCTGTTTAGTTGTATGGTCTCTTCCATAGAAGAGCAATACTTGACCCCTAAATATTTAATGGCATTTGCTTCCAACATGAAAGGGAATTTCGCAACCGACTCTGAAAAGGTTACCTTATTCATTGAGAATGTGACAGACTTAGTCCAGTTTATCTTATACCTTGACAATGTAGAATATTTTCCAATTATCTCTAACACTTCTGCCACTGAAGAGGGTCGGACAAATAATAAAAGATCATCCGCGTATGCTGACAATTTTATCTGCAAATCACCGTGTGATGCCCTGAATCTTTTCTGAATACTGGAGTAATAACACTAAAGGCTCCAGTGCTAAGTTAAACAGTATCGGAGAGAGTGGACAACCCTGTCTGGTTCCACGATGGAGCAAAAAATGATCTGACAACTGTCCATTAACCAGAATGCAAGCCAAAGAGTTGGAGTATAGAACTTGGATCAATTGAATGATGGTGTCACCGAATCCAAACCAGTGTAGGGCCTGAACCAAAAAAAACTCACTCCAACCGGTCAAAGGCCTTTTCTGCGTCTAAAGAAAGTCCTACCACTGGGAGGTCTGACTGTTCAGTTATAGACAAAAGGCCCATGAGGAGACACGCATTATCCGACGTCGATTACCCTGCCATGAAACCACACTGATAGGGGTGTATTAAATCAGGTGTTACCTTTGCCAATCTGCATGCCAGGATAGAAGAAAATAACTTTTAATCCGCATTTAAAAGCAAAATTGGTCTGTAATTATCTACTTTGTGCGGATCCCTGCCAGCCTTTTCTAATACTACAATTGTTGCCGCATTAAAAGCGCCAACCGAAGGAGATTGCTCATAAAGAAGATGAAAATATCTTAACAGATAGGGAGCCAAATCTTCCTCAAATGCTTGGTAAAGCTCAATAGGAATACCATCAGGGCCTGCCGCTTTTCCTGTTTTCAAGTCTTTAAGGACGGCACGGAGTTCACCCACCGTGATATGTTCATCCAACTCCAGGGCTGCTTGAGCTGAAAGAGAAGGATGCGGTAGGTGTCTCACCAACTCCTGAAAGGCTGCATCATTTCCCTCTACCTCGGGGGAGTACAAACTAGAGTAGAATAAACAGAAAGCTTCAGCGATATCTGTGGACCTAGTGCGGAGATCTTGTTGTTCATTTCAAATTGCTTCTATTTTAGCTTTTGCTAAATACCAGCAATTTACTCCACTTTAACATGCAGCTATATTCGGGGGGTCTGTGGTGTATAATTTCAGCGAGCTCTCATTCTCCCATTTGTAGTCTCAGACCAACACAGCGCTGCTAGTCACCAAAATGTAGTGACCAACGTAATTCTATTTTAGCTTTTGCAGCAAGAAGTTTAAGAGTTGAGGCCAAAAGTCCACCTGATTTATTTTGCTCCAGGTAATATCTCGCTTTCTGTGTATGTAACAATTTCTCAGCCTCTGCACTTAGTATACTATTATACTGGTATCTCAGCTGCTGCAAACGAAGTAAGACGCAGGGGTCTGACCTTGATCACAACAGTCTCTTGCCGGCTAGAATTTAGGATTCGAGTCTAACCATCTTGGATTTCCGTTGTCTGGCCACGTTTATAGAGAAGCTGGTAATCTTGGTGCGAATTACGGCTTTAAAGGCCTCTCACCAAGCCCACCCTGCAGTATCTTCTGGAAGGTTTACAAAAAAATATTCTTTAATTGACTACTTGATAGTATCACAAAAGGCCAAGTCATCCAGCAACGTTCTTTGAAAGAACCAGCCTGAGCCCAATGAAGGCCTCTCCCCTACTGTCAGGGACAAGGATATTGCAGCATGATCTGAAATGAAAGTACCACAAATCCTAGCATCTGTTACAGAGGTAACTAAAGATTTTGAAATGAGGAAAAAGTCTATACGTGAATGTGACCCATGTGGCAGGGAGAAGAAAGTAAACTCCTTCTCTGTGGGATGTAAAAGGCGCCATATATCTGATAGACCCAATTCTTGTACTAGGGAAAGTACCACTGTGGTGGCACGACTCCAGGGCCGGCCCGTCCATTGAGCGAGAATGTTTTTTGCACAGGGCCCCGCGTTTCAGGGGGCCCCGCGCAAAAAACATTCTGATCCATCATCCAACATTAAAATTTTTAAAAAAAAAAAAGCTGTCGCTGCCTCTGCCGGGGCCGGGGCCGCCGCGGCAGAATCGAGTGTGCCGCGGGGCCCCCCCTGCCCAGCAGAGCCTGCCCTCCCCGGTATCACCTCTCGCAGCTGCCTCCCTCCAGTCACACGCGCCGGCTGTCAGAGCGTGAGGTGAGTTTCTCCCTCGCTGCTCTGTTAAGCCCGCGGGGGCTGAGGGGAAGTCCCATCAGCCCCCGCGGGCTTAAACAGAGCAGCGAGGGAAAAACTCTTCCCTCGCGCTCTGAAAGCCGGCGCGTGTGACTGGAGGGAGGCAGCTGAGAGAGGTGATACCGGGTAGGGCAGGCTCTGCTGGGCAGGGGGGGCCCCGCGGCACACTCGATTCTGCCGCGGCGGCCCCGGCCACGGCAGAGGCAGCGACAGCTTGTTTTGTAAAAAAAAATTCGGTGGGCTGGGGGGGGGGTAGGAGTGGTAATGGCTGTGGGCTGTTGGGGGGGTTAGGACTGGTGATGGGCTGGGGGGGGGGTTAGGAGTGGTAATGGCTGTGGGCTGGGGGGGTTAGGACTGGTGATGGGCTGGGGGGGTTAGGAGTGGTAATGGCTGTGGGCTGTTGGGGGGTTAGGACTGGTGATGGGCTGGGGGGGGGTTAGGAGTGGTAATGGCTGTGGGCTGGGGGGCGTTAGGACTGGTGATGGGCTGGGGGGGTTAGGAGTGGTAATGGCTGTGGGCTGTTGGGGGGGTTAGGACTGGTGATGGGCTGGGCTGGGGTGGGGTGGGCTGGGGGGGGTAGGAGTGGTAATGGCTGTTGGCTGTTGGGGGGGTTAGGACTGGTGATGGGCTGGGGGGGGGTAGGAGTGGTAATGGCTGTGGGCTGTTGGGGGGGTTAGGACTGGTGGGCTGGGGGGGGTTCGGAGTGGTGTGGGGCTGGGGGGGTAGGAGTGGTAATGGCTGTGGGCTGTTGGGGGGTTAGGACTGGTGATGGGCTGGGGGGGTTAGGAGTGGTAATGGCTGTGGGCTGCTGGGGGGGTAAGGACTGGTGATGGGCTGAGGGGGTTAGGAGTGGTAATGGCTGTGGGCTGTTGGGGGGGTTAGGACTGGTAATGGGCTATGGGCTATGGGGGGGCTATGGGCTATGGGGGAGCTAAGTGTATATGGGCTGATGGGATTAGGACTGGAAGTGGGTCGATGGGGGCTTAGGACTGGTAATGGGCTATGGGGGGGGCTTAAACTAAAAATTGGGTGATGGGGATTAGGACTGTAAATGGGCTGGTGGGATTAGGACTGGGAGTGGGCTCTGGGGGGCTAGGACTGGTAATGGGTTGGGGGGTTGCTAGGACTGGAAATGGGCTGGGGGATTAAGACTGGAGGTGGGCTGATGGAGTTAGGACTGGTAATGGACTGTGGGCTGATGGGGGGGGTTAGGACTGCAAATGGCCAATGGGGGGCTATGACAGGAAATGGGCTGATGGGAAGGGGTTAGGACTTGAGGTGGGCTGATGGGGTTAGGACTGGTAATGGACTGTGGGCTGATGGGGGGTTAGGACTGGCAATGGGCTATGGGGGGGTAAGACTGGTAATGGGCTGTTGGCTGATGGGGGCTGTCTGGTAATGGGCTATGGGGGGTTAGGACTGATAATGGACTATGGGGGGGGCTAGGACAGGAAATGGGCTGATGGGCAGGGGTTAGGACTTGAGGTGGGCTGATGGGGTTAGGACTGGTAATGGACTGTGGGCTGATGGGGGGGGGGTTAGGACTGGCAATGGGCTATGGGGGGCTGACTGGAAATGGGTTGATGGGGGTTAGGACTGGAAGTGGGCTGATGGGGGGTTAGGACTGGTAATGGGTTATAGGGGGGGGCTTAAACTGAAAATGGGGTGATGGGGGGTTAGGACTGGATGTGGGTTGATGGGGGGGCTAGGACTGGTATTGGGTTGATGGGGGGGGCTAGGACTGGAAATGGGCTGATGCAGGGACTAGAAGGGAATGGATGCTGGGTGAGGCTGGAACTAGAAGGGAGCTGGTGTTGGGGGAGGATTAGAATGGGATGGGGCTGGGAGAGTAAAATGGAGAGGGGAAAAATATTTTGTGGGAGGGATAAAAAATCTACAATTGGCCGGGTATTGGGAGAGTAAGTGGGGATTGAGGATGGAGGGGTAAATTTTGAGTAGATGAAATAGGAATGAGGAAAGAGCAAAAGGAGAAAGATTAGTATGTTAAAGCAGATGTAGAGAGAGAATGGAAAAAAAAAAACAAGAAGGCAGAAGAAAGGACAAATGGACAGCAGATGGAGAGTTAGCAGAAGACACGAAGAAACCAGAAGAAAGTGACTGGAACAATTGCAACTGAAAAAAAATGCACAAAAGGTAGAAAAATATCTCTTTATTTTGAATTTATTAACTGGAATATGTCAGCTCTGGGAAATGTGCATCATTAATTTTTGCGCTTTGTTTAGTACAAGAGGAAATTAATTTATAGTTTTATTTCTACAGTGTTGTATATTCCAAGTTTGGCTTTTGGGGTTCCCAGTTTAATTATTGTCTTCCTGTTTCTAAATTGTGATTCCTTGTTTGGTGATGGTCTATGTTGTGCATGTGTAACTGAGCTGAGGTATTCTGTTTATATAATTCCTATTTGACATTGCCACATGTTCTTTCCCCAGTAGGTCATGTATTGTTGTTCTCTGAAATGTATTGGTTTAATATTTGCAGTGTTGCCTTTTGATAGTTAGGGTATGGTGCTTTGTGAGTCCTGGTAGTGCTGTTAGGATATGGCGGGTTTGCTATGGGTTCTAAATGGGCAGTGTTTGTAGTAGTTCCTAATGTGCCTGGCGGTTGGTACTGGATTATAGTAATGTAGAAACCTTTTAGTCTTTCTTTATCCATATACTCATTAAGAGGCATGTTTACTAAAAGTTAGTGTATGGCAGAGCTACTCAATTCCAGTCCTGGTGGTCCACAATCCTGCAGGTTTTCAGGATATCCCTAATAAATATGCATGAGATATATGCATTGGAGATATCTGCCAACCTGACTGGTTTGTGGCCCTCCAGGGCTGGATTTGGAGACCCCTGCCTTACATCTCTGTCATTTACGATTGTGAGTGGGCAAGGTGCAGATGTCCAAGACAACAAAAAAGTTAGATAGCATTTGTCACATTCCTCCTCGCTTCTCACCACCACCAAAATATTATCTATTAGACAACGTTTTGGTGGTGGTGAGAATCGAGGAGGAATGTGACACATTCTATCTACCCTTTTGATGTCTAGGATATCTGTACCTTTTTCACTCACAATCTTAAATGACAGAGATGTAAGGCAGGGGTCTCCAAATCCAGCCCTGGAGGGCCACAAACCAGTCAGGTTGGCAGGATATCTCCAATGCATATATATCTCATGCATATTTATTAGGGATATCCCGAAAACCTGCAGGATTGTGGACCACCAGGACTGGAATTGAGTAGCTCTGGTGTATGGTAACATTATGCAAATATTTATGCAAATGAGACACCTTATGCAAATGAGGCCCCGCACCGAGTCTCCGCACATGGCCCCGCACCCCCCTTGGGCCGCCCCTGCCCGACTCATCCTATAAAGCCTATAGGGTTGATGGTCTACCAGTGGATCCAAAACTAGATTAAAGTCTCCACCCAATATGATTTCATATCATGACAACTCCTGAAATTCCTCTGCTGTCTTTTGAAAAAAGGAGACATTGTCACAGTTCGGACCATAAACATTTACAATGCCAATCTTTTGATTCCCGATTTGTATGAGGGCCTTCACCCATCTACCCCCCGGATCTGCATAAGATTGCTCAATCACCGGTTGCAAAACATTTTGCACCAAAATGGCAACCCCATTCTTTTTTTGGTGTGCCACGGAATGGCCTGAAAGAACATACTGCCCCAGCACAAGCTTCTTTGTTTCTTCAGAAGACAAGTGGGTTTCCTGAAGTAGGACCACATCTGCCCCTTCCTTCTTACAGTATAATAGGATTTTTTTTCATTTAATCTGATTATTTATTCCCTTTACATTCAGAGACAACAATTTAAGTGAGCGCATGATTCAGGTTTAACACACAAGCGGCCCCAGTGAGCCTCAAAGCATTATACTCAACTTTCCTGATTACCATCATGTTCCAAAAGCACCCCCATGGAGACAAACCCAACCTCCCAAACAAGGTAACCCCTAGGTGAGACATCAGTTGCAAGACTACCACACAATTTCACCCCTTGTGCAACCCATTATATCCCTCCCCGCAAAATTTAGATAAACAGTTTTAAACACGCTTTCCTCCCCATTATTATTTTTTTTAATGTACTTATAATTTCTTCTCTCCTCTATATTCTTTCTTCACTCCCTTTCAATAGTCCCCATAGATCCAAAATGTACAACATGTATGAACAGACAGTCCAGCGTAGCCGAGTACCATCTTCAACTCCGCCATATTTTCCACAAGCCTCAGTACGTTCTTGAAGCATTCCTTCCAAAAACTGCTCCCACATTCCAACTACCGAGCTGGACTCCTATTGCATCATATGGGCTTCTTGCTCCTCCACAAAGATCTGAAGAGCCTGAGAGTCATCAAATGTTCTCGTCTGACTATGCAGAGTGACCCTTAGCCTTGCGGGGAAAAATAGCCCATACCGGGCCTGTAGACGTTGGAGATGGGGTCTGAAAGACAGAAATTGCTTTCTTCTCTCCACAGTTGCCTTGTTAAAATCCATAAAAAAGGCAATATTATGGCCCTCAAATTTTACCAGCGCCATAACTTTTGCCACGGCCATTATCTGGACCACATGTGGATGTCTTAATATACACATGATAATTGGTCTCGGATGACGCATTTGTTGGCTTAACTGCGCCGGAACACGATGTGCCCGTTCGATCTCGAACTGCTGCTCAAACTCCAATCACGGCAACTTTGGCAGATTCTTTTCCAGGAACGCCATCATGTTCGCTCCTTCTGCACATCTGGGACGCCTACCATGCAAATATTATTCCTGCGCATTCTGTTGTTGAGCTCCTCCAAGTTTTGCTCCAAATTGGAAATGCATCTGCTGTTAACCAAAGTCAGTTTTATATGCTCTTCATGTGCTTTGATTCTAGCTTCAATCCCATTCATTCTGTCCGTTAGCCCATTCAGTTGATCCTTTAGCTCTTTCAGCTCCAAGATATCGGCCTGCACCCCACTTAAGGTATCGCCGTTAACTGCGACCATCTCTCTTACAGCGCTGATCTCGGCCAATATCTCCTGCATGCCCTCCACACTATCATGCATATTCGCTGTCATTTGTGGTGAAGAAGGGTCAGGCTTCGGTCTCTTCGCCCCGGGGTTCATAGCCACATTATAATCTAACCGGGTGGGCTTACCGGCTGACATCTCGACAGCTTTGTACACCTTGGGGAGGATGGAAAATCAAGTCTTACGTGGGGATGGCAGAATTTACACCAGGATTTAGCAGGAGAAGGAAATCAAGCGGCCATCTTGCTCCGCTTCAGGCTTCACCTCCTCCTTTATTTACCATTTTAACAAAAAGGTTGGTTGCTCTTAAAATATCCTCTTTCAGTTTTGCCTACTGTCTTTCTACATCCCCCAGCTGTTCCCATCCCGCTAATGACTCTCTGAGGTACTGGCCCATCTTGGCAAAATTAGTTTTCCTAAAGTCTAAGACCCTCGCTTTTGAATGGATTCTAACAGCCCTAGTCCTAATACTGAACCACACCATCTGGTGATCACTGGATGCAAAATGATCTCCCACTATAATATCAGAAACACTTTCACCATTGGTAAGCACCAAGTCCAGTATGGCCCCTTCACGTGTGGGGTCTGTTACCAATTGCCTGAATAGTTCTCCCTGTAGAGAATCCAGGATCTCCTTACTTCTAGATGATACTGCAGCAGGAATGTGCCAATCAACATCTGGCATATTGAAATGCCCTATCAGTAGCACTTCCCCATTCCTAGCAATGCTGCGAATGTCTTCAATTAACTCTCCGTCCACCTCTTCCTCTTGTGAGGGAGGTCTGTATATCACGCCAATGCAAATAGATTTCTCTTTCCCTCTTTCTAGTTTCACCCACAGTGCCTCCTCTCTCCCTTTTAAGTTCTGTAATTCCAAAGCTTTAATATTATTTTTTGCATATAGTGCCACTCCTCTTCCCCTTCTTTCTACCCTGTCCTTTCTGAATATAGCCTGGTATAGTTACATCCCAGTCATGGTTTTCTGTGAACCATGTTTCTGTAACTGCCACTAAATTCAAGTCAGCCACTCCCATTAAAGCTTCAACATCTGGAATCTTATTAAGGTGTTACGTAACTCCTATTGGAACACTATACTGGGGATATCTTATGCCAGTGTCTACTGTTGCGGTTATTTACATATGTAGGCCTATAAGTGCAATGTGTATGTGCCATGAGGAAGATATACTGGAAGGGCTCTTTGGACCTACTGCAGCTCTGTAGCAGATTGAGGTAAATCATTGTGGTTATCATGTATGTAGGAAGCCAAATAGAAATGTAGTGAGCAGATATGAAGCTGGGTTGAAAGTACTGATTGCTATGGTGCCCTATCCATCAGCTAACACATTCGGTGCTGGGCATTCCTTTGGCAGATGGCTGTTTCTGTGGAGCTGCAAGTGAGAGTGTATGTGTGGGGGGTGGGGGTCTAGATTGCTCATCCACATATCCTGGGGGGACAGGTATGCCTGGCAGCCTCACCATGTACCAGTGCATACAGGCAGGAGTGCACAGGATGGTTCCACAGTCACTTCCCTGTCCAGACACTTCCCTGTCACTACTCAGGGGACCTCAGAGGGTGGGCTTGCAATGGTGCAAAGTGCAGTACACCATTCTCAGGTGCACCAGCATTGGTCTCTCAAATATGCTCATTTGTAGGGAGCACGGATGGTGTCTCTGGGCATGTCTGTGTGGTGTTTACACTGCTGACTGCTGTCATTCCAATGGGGGACATGTTTGGATAGTTCCCTATTGGGGGTCTGTTCTGCTGGGATCATATACAGTCATATTTCTGAGCCATTCACAATGTACATACTTCGGGGGGGCATCTACTGTCATGTTATTATTATTATTATTATTATTAAAGACTTATAAAGTGCCGCAACATACGAAATGCTGTACAAACATAGAAGAGAGACAGTCCCTGCTTATCAGAGCTTACAATCTAATAAGACAGAAAACAAAATAAGTTACATAATACAAATAACAAAAATTTACAGGACAAAGTAAGCAAATGTTGATAGAGAGATCAAGATAGGGTAAGACAGGAATGGAAAGCAATAGTGAAGAGGTGGGATTTTAGTCTGGACTTGAAAATGTCCAGGGAGGACACCTGGCGCACAGAGATAGGAAGACTATTCCAAGCAAAGGGTGCTGCCAGTTGGAAGGAGCGAAGTCTGGAATTGGCAGTACAGTGGAAACTCGGTTTTCATGATTAATCCGTTCGAAAAAGTCTGACTAAAACCGAATGTATGAAAACTGAAGCAATATTTCCCATAAGAAATAATGTAAATCCAATTAATCTGTTCCAGACACCCAAAAATATTAACAAAAAATAGATTTTATAGATAATAACTATATTTTTACATACAGAAAACAATGTGAAATAAATATAAATGACTAATGAAATGGATAAATTAACATTTAACATCACTTTTACCTTTATTGAAGACTCTTATTGGCATATGGAAGACAGTCAATCAGCAAGAGAATCAAAATAAAGAAAATCCCACTTCTGGCCACAAGATGGTGCTCCATTTTCAACTGTACAAAAACCGAGACAATGTACGAAAGCTGGGACAAAATCTCGATGAAAAAAGTCAACGAAAACCGAATCGTACGAAAACTAGGGCATACGAAAAATGAGGTTTGACTGTACGAGTAAAGGGCACAGATAAAAGAAGACTGTTAGAAGAGCGAAGCAACCGAGAAGGGGTGTAAGGAGAGATGAGAGATGAAAGGTACGGGGGGGGGGGCAGAAGAGTGAATACATTTATAGGTCAGGAGGAGAAGTTTAAATTGGATATGGAGACGGATGGGAAGCCAATGAAGCGACATAAGGAGAGGAGTGATGTGGGAAAAACGAGACTGGCGGAAAATGAGTCGAGCAGCGGAGTGTTGAATTGACTGAAGAGGAAAGAGGTGACTTGCAGGGAGTCCGGCAAGGAGAACGTTACAATAATCAAGACGGGAGGTGATTAAGGAGTGGACAATCAATTTAGTGGTGTCAACAGAGAGGAAGGGGCGAATTTTGGAAATATTGTATAGAAAGAAACGACAAGTTTTAGCAATGAGCTGGATATGTGAAGAGAAAGAGAGAGAGGAATCGATGATAACACCAAGGTTACGTGCTGAAGAAACAGGGAGGAGTACAGAGTTATCAACAGAGAGAGAGAAAGGGGAAAGAGGAGGGGAAGCATTCGGGGGAAAGATAAGAAGCTCAGTTTTGGCCATGTTCAGTTTTAAGCGGCGGTGGGACAACCAGGCAGCAATAAGACTAATAAAAGAAAATATTTTTTCACTCAACGTGTAATCAAACTCTGGAATTTGTTACCGGAGGCTGTTAGTGTAGCTGGGTTTAAAAAAGATTTGGACAGGTTCCTGGAGGAAAGGTCCATAAACCATTATTAAGAAGGGACCCAGGATATCAATGCTTGACCCAGTACAAGCATTGTGGAACCTGTGTCTTTTGGGGAAACTGCTAGGTACGTATGACCTAGATTGGCCACTGTTGGAAACAGGATACTGGGCTTGATGGACCTTGGTCTGACCCAGTATGGCATATCTTATGTTCTTATGTTCTTATGTCAGAGAGGCAGAGTGAAATCTTAGACTGGATATCAGGAGAGATAACAGGTGCAGAAAGATAGATTTGAGAGTCGTCGGCATAGAGATGATAGTGAAAGCCATGGGAAGAGATAAGGGTGCCAAGGGATTGGGTATAGAGAGAGAAGAGGAGTGGACCTAAGATGGAACCCTGAGGAACTCCTGCAGGTAGTGGGGTTGAAGAGGAGGAGGAGCCATCGAAGCACACACTGAAAGAGCGATGGGATAGATAGGAAGAGAACCAAGATAGTACAGAGTCTTTGAATCCAAGTTAGGATAGGGTGATAAGAAGAAGGTTATTGTCAACAGTGTCGAAGGCAGCAGAGAGATCAAGAAGAATGAGGACAGAGTAAAAGCCTTTGGACTTTGCCAGGAACAAATCATTTGAGACCTTAGTAAGAGCAGTTTCAGTGGAGTGTAGGGGACAGAAGCCAGATTGTAAAGGATCGAAGAGGGCATGTCTGTAGTGATGCACTGCATCTTGTGCCCATAGGTTCACTCTCTACCCATTTTCCTGCTACAGTACTGTACACTGCGAGTGCTCTGTAGTAGTCTGGGCATGCCACGGACTGGTTTCTATTGTCTAACTTGCATCCATCTGTGAGTCTCACCTTCTTACATTGTCAGTCAGCCTCAGAACAGCTTTGTCCATGCCCACAGCAGCCTCACAGCTGCCAGTTTTGAAGGGGGGAATGGCCATTCGTGGGTATATCATGGAGACGGATAGGGTTGAGACATATATCTTTTCAGAATACAGTGAGCGCGGGGACGTACAATGCCTTTCTCAGCATATACCCATCTTCATACAATGCAGCACTGTGTGCGGGCCATGCCTAGCACGTCTATGTAGGCAATTCTGTGCATGCAGCTGCGTCTGTCCCCATGTGTGCAGAATTGAGTTCTATTTCTGCACGTTTCCACATGGACATGCCCACTGCCCAGATGTTCACGTTTTTGGAATTAACCTACAATATATTGTACAGGATGATTGGCTAGTAGCAGTTGATATTAAATCTTTATATAAAAATGCAGACCAACAGCAAGCTCTCACTGCTTTGGCATCCTTGGATTGGGGAGAATGTTTACCTCCTTGGCTACCTAAAACCTACGCTCTGCAACTGCTGCTTTTGATCCTTACCGAGAATTATTTTTGTTTTAATAATTGTTTCTATCATCAAGATTATGGTATTGCAATGGGAGCCACAGTAGCACCCACAGTTGCTACTTAGCTCCCATGTTGAAGCTGTTAATGCTCTTCACCCCCACCAGGCAGGATTCCGCCAAGGTCACAGCACAGAGACCGTACTGTTAGCTTTACTCAACGAATTACATATCTCTCACGATCGTGGTGACATTACCCTGCTTGTATCCCTTGACTTATCCGCAGCATTTGACTTGGTTGATCATCATACACTTCTCTCTCGACTCTATGATATTGGTCTTCGTGGTCCCGTCTGGTCGTGGTTTCACTCTTTTCTGCTGTCCCGCTCTTTCTCAGTTCATGTGAAGAACCAATCCTCCTCCACCCTCCCCCTTTCATGTGGTGTTCCACAGGGCTCTGTTCTCTCCCCTCTGTTATTTAATATTTTTCTTGCTCCTCTGCCCCTGATCATACAGCAACATTCAATCTCATCTTATTTATATGCACTGATATAGTCCTTCTGTTTCACACATCACCTCTCTCCCCCGATATTACTCCATTGAACCTCTGTCTTTCTCACGTTGCTTCCTGGTTATCGGAGAACTTTCTTCATCTTAACCCAGCCAAATCCTCAGCAATGTGGATTTCACTTAGTGGTGTCTGTCCCACGCTCGCACCCTCTATTGGTTCAACTAACATTCCTCTTACTTCTTCTGTTCGGTATTTAGGTGTGACTCTCGACTCTTCCTTAACGTTCTCTGCTCACTTGTCCAATGTCACCCGCTCTTCCTTTTCTGCCTTACGACAGATTAGGGCCGTCCGGTCTATTCTGCCTTCCAGTGCCCTCATCACGCTTGTTATCGCTCTTGTAATCAATAGACTAGATTACTGTAATGTATACCTAGCCAACCTTCCCAAATACTCTCTCCAACGATTACAACGTATTCAGAACACCGCCGCCCGTCTCGTTACCTTTTCATGTAAGTATGATCACATCACTCCAATTCTGCTTCAATTGCACTGGCTCCCTCTTCAATATCGCTACCACTACAAATTTCTGATTCTTCTTCACCGGGCTATTTACACCTGCACCCCTCGCTATCTCGCTGACTGTATCTCATGGTATACTCCTCACCGGTTGCTCCGCTCCACTCAAACAAACCGTTTATCTCTCCCTTCTCCCTCACAAGCCCGTCTAGAACAGACGCGGCATTCAGCTTGGTTTTTCCTTGGCCCTTCACTCTGGAATACACTTCCCACTTCATTACGTCTAGAACCATCCTACCCTCAGTTTAAATCTCTGCTAAAAGCCTACCTATTCCAAAAAGCTTTTGACCTTCCCTCTGAAGACCCACCTTGACTGGTCCTGTCTACATGTCTAACCAAGTATTGTCTATGTCCAAGTACTTTGTATCTGTATGCCCTGGTTTGATTATTGTTAATTTCTTTTTGATTTGTTATGATTTGTTGTACATTGTTAACATCAGTTGTGTCAAACTTATTATGAGTTATTGATTAGTGTTTTAATTTGTTCACTTTTTTCTAACCCTCTTTCCTGTCTTAAATTTGGTGTTCTTTTTCCTGGATTGTAGTGTTGATCAAATTTTATTGTACACCGCTCAATGCGCTGCTGTAGCGGTATATCAAATTTTAATAAAGATAAAGATAGCTAACTTTGATGACATCACTTGCAGCATTGGGAATGGTGCCCATACAGAAAGGTGTTGGTTTTGATTGTGTTTTTGGAAAATGGTTCAAACCTGAAGACACTGTGTGAACCCTTGGGCGCAGATCTATGAATAAGCTATAATATCTTGGAAAGAAAAACATTTCCTTTGAAGTTGTTTCTAAAAATTATATTTATGAAAAAAGAGCTTTTGAAGATCCTTGATCCTTGATCCCAACACTGAGCCTTAGTGCTATGTTTATGCACATTGGTGAGTTGGAGATGGTCTGAGATCCTTTTCTTCTCAACTAGTATGATTCTATGTTGTGGAAATTTCGAGCCTTATATGTTTATTTTGGAATGAGGTTTTTCTTTTTATGATTGCACTATTTTATAGGCACCTGTGTGTCTTAATAAAATATTAGGGCTATTAGTGCCCCACTTTAATAGACTACCCTTCACTCTTGCACCTGGCCCTAGGACTAAGCCACGCTCCTATTACTGTGCATAGGTGAAAATGGTGGCACCAACAGTGGCATGCAGCTACCACTAGCATGTGCCAAAAGGCACGTGTCTATGGAATAAGACATGCTGCTCTGGGCACTCCTTCAGCTTCCTCTTTTGCATTTCCATTTGTGCTTTTAAGACTTTATTTCTCTGTTGCTTTTGAGATCTTTTATGATGTTCCCAGCATAGGTTTCTTGTTCCTTTTAGGTGGGCAACCTTGAGTAACAGCCAACTGACTAATTTTATGAGTGAAGGAAATCGGTAAGTCTGTTAAATATATGTTCACTCAGGAGCAAATCAAGTTAATGGTTTGATTTTGGAACATAAGCTGCAGTTAGTTTTTCTTTTAGTTGAAATCTGGTTAAAAAGGAGAAGACTATGATGGTCATTTTAGAAACCTTATTTGCGATCTGAATGTCTGAAAACATGCATGCGAGAATCCAAATCATGAAGACATCTCTGGAGCCATTTGACAAGATGGTTCTAGAAATATCCCAGGCATGAGGCTGTCTAAATATGGTGGTAGGCATGGAAGAGATGTGTCTAGGGCAGCCCATCGAACTTAGACGTGCACAAGCAATTTTAGAAATCGTTGCCATGTCTAAGTCTACGTCCAATTCATGACCTGCCCCAAGGCATGACTAAGCATCAGAAAAGTGCTTGTTTTGCTAATACAGCTGCTGAGGGTGTAGAGAAGACAGTACTCTGTTGTTCCCAGTACTTTTCACAACCACAACAACTTGTAACAGGATTTGGGGACACTTGTTTTGCAGTTTTCCCTCTGCTGCTTGCAGAATGACCATATGGAATGCATTTCCTATCTGGAATATTGCCACGGGGATTTCTATTTATTTTATTATTTTATTTATTTATTAGCTTTTATATGCCGCATTATTTAGCATCAGAGCAGTTTACAGGAAACATGAACAGTCAAGCAACTTTACATAGAACAGGCATAAACATCAAAACAAGCAACTTTAGAACAGGCATAAACATTAAAACAAACAACTTTACATAGAACAAGCATAAACAGCAAATCTAAATAACATAAAGGCAGGTACGTAGTAACAAGAAAATGGGAAGGGAAAAGGGTGGGGAAGGGGGTGGGATCAAGGCAGGTAAAAAGGGAGAGGATTGGGAACTAAGTAAATGTTGTGCAGCCGGGTCTCAAGGTATAGTCTGTGTAGGTGGAGAGGCCAGCATTAAAGAGTCCTTCATTATGTTATGTGGTCATAAGCCAGCTGGAAAAGGTGAGTCTTTAATGCCTTTCTGAACGTAGATAGGTCCATAATGACTCAGATTAAAGCAGAAAGGGCATTCCAGAGAGTTGGAGTGTATAAAGAAAAGGCACAGTCCCTGATGGCCTTAGAGCAAGTCCTTATGATTGAAGGAGTGACCAGGGTGTTTACCATGTTAGCTCTTCACGTTCTGTTGTCTGGGGTATGTTGAACCATTTCTGACAAGGAGGATGCAGATGAGTTGTGGATAATTTTAAACGTGAGAAGAAGAGCTTTATAGGTCAGAGAGCTAGATATGGGGAGCCAGTGTAGATGCATCAAGATGGGTGAGATATGCTTGTACCTAGAAATACCTTGGAGTGATCGGGCAGCTGTGTTCATGGCCAGTTGGAGTGGTTGGAGGGTGTATTTTTGGATGCCATGAAGAATAATATTTGCGTAGTCAAAGTGCAGGAGGATGAGAGCTTGGAAGGCTGATCGAAAATCTGAGGGGTCAAGGAGCGGGCATATATGATGAAGAGTCCTTATCTTCTGGTAGTCTGCCTTGATAACATTATGTATGTGTGCAGCCATGGTCAATTGTTGATCTAGGATTATTTCCAGGTAGATAACTTCCGGCTTAGTCATGAGTTCTACATTTCTCACCTGCAAGGAGGATGGTGGGGTAAAAGATTGATCTCTAGATATAAATAAGACCTCAGCCTTCCTGCAGTTAACCTTCAGGCTATGTGTAGCGAGCCAATCAGAGACAGCATTGAAGCATTCTGAGATGACTGAAAAGTCAGGGCTGTCAGTGGAGAAAGGGGTATAGATTAAAACATCATCTGCATAGATGTGATATAGAATGTTGAAGGACTTGATTATTGTACAGATTGGCTGGATGTAGACATTGAAAAGCAAGGCTGAGAGCGACGAGCCTTGTGGGACTCCTTGCATTTGCTGGAAGGTGCTTGAAGACTGTGTTCCCAAGTGGACCTGTTGCTGGCGACCTGTCAAGTATGATCTAAACCAGTTGAGGGCAGAGTTCCGAATACCCTTTTGTTGTAGGCGGCCAAGGAGAAGGCTGTGGCTGATGGAATCTAAGGCAGAGGTGATGCCCAAAAAAGATTAGGATGAATCCCTTCCTCTTCTTATCTATGCCAGTGCAGAACCTTTCTAGGAGAATTACAAATAGGGTTTCCACTCCATGCTGCTGGCGGAATCCATGCTGCTGTGGGTCGAGAGGGGCGTGGGAGTCAATGTGGTCTTGGACCTGTTGCTGGACAATATTTTCTAAGATCTTGGTCAGGAAGGGTAGGTTGGAGATTGGTCTGTATGAGCTGATGTCTGAGGGGTTTGATTTATTGTTTTTTAGCAGAGGTCTGATGGAGGCAGATTTCAGGAACACTGTAAGAGAACCTGTGGACAAAGAAAGGTGTACTATTCTAGAGATAGCTGAGCTTAGGTTGGATCTTGCCTGCTTAATCCAGAATGCTGGGCAAGGATCAGTTGGGGAGGTAGAGGTGTTGATTGTGCAGATGATGTTTTCTATTTGTTCAACCCACTATGGGTAGAAGGCATCAAGAGTAGATATAGATGCGTCGTCTGTTGTGGGAGGTTCGGGAAAGGAATGTTCGTCATTAAGCTTCTCTGAGAGCGAGATAATTGAATTAGGGGTATGTTACTAAACTGCGGTAATGTTACATAACGTCTGTTATGAAACGATAACGATCGTTAAGTAACAGTAACGCGCGTTAACGTTACTTAACGATCGTAGACATTCCGCGGTGCAATAAAACACCGCAGTAGGTGGAGAGAGGGCGGAGAGAAGGGGTCAATGGGTGGAGTGTGGGCGGGGAGAGGCTCATTCACACCAACACGCTGATCTGAAGAGCTGAATCCTAACGCGATTGAAAACCTGCCGTTAGAAGCACATTTCAGGGGAGAGAAACCATTTAAGTGTCAGCAATGTACAGCAAAGGCAGGAAAACCTACAAAAAGTGATAAGTGTGATACATGTGCACAGAACAAAAGGGCACATAAACATTAAAAATGACCTCAACAAACTGGAAAAAAAACATAACCAAGCTGGCCAATAGAGATATTAATGGGAAACATCAAACCCCCCCCCCTGAGAAAGCTCCAAAAAAAGATATTAATCGTGGAAGGGTCTATGCTCCGTCCCCATACAAGGTGAATGAGCCCACAGTGAAATAGCGCTGATCAGGGCTTTCCCTTGTTATTGGACAGGTGTCCTATGGCGTGCACATGTCCCGCAACAGCAGGGTGGGCATGTCAGAATGGGCAACTGGACAGATGCCGGAAAAGGGGATAGAGAGAGCTGCAGGCGGCACATGCTGTGGTACAGCTGGCCACAGTGCAGACTAGGGTGATGCCAAGGTGGCCCATACGAATGCTGAAACATCAGAGCAGCCAAACAGCAACTGATGAAGGCCCAACATGGGCGCGACTGTATTTCCCACAGTGTCACAGGGGATAGTACCCAGCAGCTACCCCCAAGGGCACAGAACAGTGGCAGGCGGTGCTGGGGGGAAGCGTGGAATCTATGCAGGCACCCCTACCCCAGAACCCGCGCCATAGGCAGCCACCTACATGCACACTGAATGGCCTGTGACTACGCACCACCAGCACCACCAGCAGAAGGGCATGGCAGCATGGTGGCGGAGGGGTGCTGGTGGCGGAGGGGGCAGTGGCATCTGGCCGCAGCAGACCATGGCCTAGCCCCATTTAGGTGGCTGCCGTGCACTGCAACAGACAGGCGCCATCTGACAAACAGTCATGGTATCTCCAGGGCATGAACTGTCCCTGTGGCAACACAGTGGTGCAGTACACACAGCCAGTGTGCTCAGGAGCAGCAGGTCACAAGTTCAAGTCCCAGCTGTGGTTCTTGCCAACCCTATCCCCATATTTTACCCAGTAATAAACCGTGCCAATACAGACAGAACCTTTATTGCAGATAACATAAACATGCCTGGGACACCCACATTTTACCCTACAGAGCACAGACACCATAAACATGCGCATTACCTACAGCAGAGTTTCCCAAATGCAGTCCTGGAGGACCAAAAATCATTCAGGTCTCATGCTGTCTCCAATATAAGGACATGGCAGCATGGTGGCGGAGGGGTGCTGGTGGCGGAGGGGGCAGTGGCATTTGGCCGCAGCAGACCATGGCCTAGCCCCGTTTAGGTGGGTGCCGTGCACTGCAACAGACAGGCTCCGTCTGACAAACAGTCATGGTATCTCCAGGGAATGAACTGTCCCTGTGGCAACATGGTGGTGCAGTACACACAGCCAATGTGCTCAGGAGCAGAGGGTCACAGGTTCATGTCCCAGCTGTGGTTCCTACCAACCTTGTCCCCATATTTTACACAATAGTAAACCATGCTAATACAGACAGAACCTTTATTGCAGATAACAGAAACATGCCTGGGACACCCACATTTTACCCTACAGAGCACAGACACCATAAACATGCGCATTACCTACATCAGAGTCTCCCAAATGCAGTCCTGGAGGGTCAAACACCATTCAGGTTCCATGCTGTCGCTTATAAAGATGCCTGTGCTGCATTTCTATGCGCCGCCCCCATGGTATGCAGATATCTGCCATGCATATTCATTAGGGACAGCATAAAAACCCGAACAGTGTGTGGCCCACCGGGACCGGAGTTGGGAACCCCTGCCCTAGAGCAGCGACTAACAGGGGCAGAAACACCCGCACCCACAGGCCCCATTAACCGAAGCCTCCAGGAGAGACAGGATGTTGGGCCCTGCGTGCATCTCCCAATACTAGCACTTGCATATCTTAGGAATGCCACCCTAAACCTGGGAATATGGTACACAGCTATCAAAAGGTTGCTATGATTACTGACAGATAGCAATTCCAAAGTTAAGTACAAATTTCTGAGTGAGCCGCATCATAGCAACCTGTCTTATGTCTGTGGAGTGTGCTACAGGTATTGTGTCTGACAGTGTTTACCACCCTGGGGAGTGACCCCAACAGTATTGCGTACCATAGCCATGCCTGCACTGTGCCCAGGACTGGTGCGGTGGCCAGGGCTGCCAAACACCTCTATAGTTGCACAATGCTGGCATAGGTGTGGGGAGTATGTGTCAGTCTATCGAGTGTGTGGTGGCTGCAAACACCCTCCACAGCCCACACTGCTAGCACTGTTGCCAGTATTGGCCTGCCAATGTGCATAATGAGAAGCAAGG